>OX941081.1:99483869-100698369 GCA_954870635.1 Arctium minus | reverse complement strand
TTTTTGATTTGTTTGGGAACGATCATTTCATATCAAGCTCATATATCTTTCAAGATGCCAAAGACAGATGAGAGAGGAAATACAATACTATCAGCCAGAGACATGGCAGTATTGTACATGCCTGAGATACCTGTTCTAGAAGCAGAAAGAGACAAACTGAAAAATCAGAATTCAAAGTTTCTTAAGCAGATTCAGGAGTTGAAATTTAATCTGTCAAACTCTGATAAAACTCCTGACTGTAAAAAGTGTACTGATATGGATAAATCTAATTTTGCAGGTATCATCAGCGCAAAAGAGAAAGAGATAAAAGAACAAGAGAAAGAGATTAAAGATAGGGAGAAAATGATGGAAATAAAAGATAATACCATTCAGTCTCTTGAAGAAGTAATCAAGCTCAAGAAGTCTTATGTTACAAATCTTCAAAGCCAACTGAAGAAAACTGAACAGAAATCATCAGATCTACAAGATGAATCAGTTAAGCTTCAACAAAAGTATATGGCTTCTGAAGAAAATGTATATGCATTGAAAGTAAAAAATGCTGACTGGATGAAAAGCATCAAAGAAGATAAAGTTAAAGCGAATCTTCAAAGCCAACTGAAGACGACTGAACAAAAATCATCAGAATTGCAAGATGAATCAGTCAAGCTTCAAAACAACTTTAAGGCTTTCGAAGAGAAGATCTCTGCGTTGGAAGCCAAGAATGCTGAACTACTGAAAAGCATCGAAGCAGAGAAAGAAAAATTAAATCTGGAGACTTCCTCTGCTCAAAAGCTTTCTGATTTTTCTAAGAAAGTTAACCAAGAGAAAAAGGATCTTGAGCTGAGATGTTCAAAACTTTCTAAGCAAGTGTCAGAATTCGAAAAGATAAAGAGACACTTTTGCGAAAGAAAGACAAGTTCTTGAAGCTAAAATAACTGAACTTCCCACACAGATTTCTACTTTACAAGTTTTGCTTGAAAAAGAAAGACAGATTTTCAAAGAAAAGAAGCAGTCTTTTGAGCTTGAAAAGAAAAATTATGAAAAGAGAAACGTTGGGATTTTCAAAGATATATCTGAAAAGACCAAGAACTTGGAAACAAATTTTGAGCAAGAACGTTTAAATTTTGAATCGGAAATATCTAAGCTCTAATCCAAAATAATTGTTCTATCATTAGATGTACAAAAAGAAAAGAAGGCCAAATATGATTTGAAAATAAAGTTTGACACACTGATTTCTGAAAGAAACATTTTATCTGAAAAGATAAAAAGCTTGGAAGCTGCAAACGTTAATTTGTCAGAAAAGATTACAGCTGATGTGTGTGTGTCCCTGATTCGAACAAGGATCTTACCAGATAAATCAAAAACATAATAAACGATTACCAACCTGTTTGATAGATAAACAAATAATGATTACAAGGTTTGGTATTTGATCTTTGAAGCTCTCAACTTTTACACCGTGGATGTGTGTTATGTGTGTTAATTGTTTTCTGATCTAAGAGCTTCCTACATAATATCTAACAAAGATATTATCAAAAACTAACTAATATCTAGATATTATCTAACAATATAATATCTAAACAAATAGATATTAACTAACTAATTACTTAGAAACAATAAAATACAATAAAACTAACTTTGACATTTCATTACAAACGACATTAGACTAATATTAAGAGTCGACTTTCCAGCTTTAGCTTTAGATTGCGATCTTCAGATTGGATAATCTTGAATCCAATGAGACTGTGCTCTAACAATCTCCCCCTTTGGATCAAGAACATTCAAAAAAAATTATCCAATTCAGTCTTCTTTTTCAGCTCAAAAGATGCAATCTCCCTCTTAGTCTACAGTATGTAATAATCTTCCCCTTTGATGTAGCACAGATTGTTGTAGCAAAGTATCTTCCAAGAAAATTTCTTACAATTCAGCATGTTTTCAGAATACTTGCTCTAATCTTGTGTTGTTCCACATTTCTTGGTTCGACCCTTCTCCCCCTTTTTGATGAAAAGAGTAAGAAGTTCATCAAAACTTTTTGTCTAGAAATGTCTATCTTTCGGAGCCTCTGATTCGTCAATTCATAAGATATTCATCTAGATCTTTGCAAATCCAGACAAATTAGTCGTGAAACACCTGTATCAACAAATGAATCAGTTAAAAATGCCTGTCAGTAACACTAAGTCACTGTGTGTAACGAATACACATTGGAAATGAGCTTTTTGATGTTTACTCCCCCAGGGCTTCCATTCAATCATCGAAACACCACAAAGGTAATATCTATGAACGTTATGACAAAGAAACAAATTCCTTGTGTGTTCGTGCATGTGATAGAAAGAATTAAGCACGGATGATTACTTATAGGCTCAAAATTATGTAAACCACTGAGACAACAGTAAGTTAAACACAGACTCAATGTGCATGAGTGAAGTGTGAAGGTGGGGCAGACTTCCTTCTTTTCAATATCCAGATTTTCCAACTGAAAATCAGATAGCAAATGTGCTGCTTCCCCTTTTGAAAATGAAACATTTTCCTTTTAAGAAGAAAATGAGTAGTTGGTGGGGTTAATCAAGAGTTGGCATGGGCTAGTTGCCTGTTTCAATAATGTTCACCAAAGAGATGTGAAACACTAGAAATTGGATGCCCGACTCAGAAAGTAGTTGGTGTAGAGTTCTGATATACTTTTAACTCTGTTCTCACACCCTTTTTCTTTTAATCATTTAGCTCACTGCTAACCGAACTCTTTTTGCATTATAGCTCATTATCCAATCCACACTCATTTCTTTTGATTTCTCACACTCAATTACTATGGATTAACTTCTTGGGTAGGAAACACTGGTTAACGTGAATGCGTAGGAGTTGTGTTAAATGCTAGCACAATGATTCCGTATATCCTATAAAGAATATGTTGCTCAAACTGATTTATAATCATGTAAGTTCATGTAAAACATTTAAATTACACTCCCAAAATATAAAATCTGTTGAAAAATCGGGAAGTGGTTTGAACATTTAAGAACATGTTTTGAATGAGTGAAAGTTGTCCTTCTTTCAATCATATATGAGATTAAGATAAAGGATTATACCTTAACTTGTGATCTTACATCTCATGAAGCTAAGCTTAAAGTCATAAAGATATGATCTTGTAAGCGTTACTCAAAAATTCTACAAAAGTCTTAAAAGTCAAGTCAAAGTAACTTTATTCACTTTAATTGAAAAGACAAAAAGCAGTAAAACAATGAAAGTACGAGTTCTGATCCGAAATAATCAGAAGTCATATCCTAACTCCTTTGATTTGTAAAACTCCCCAAAAATCATGCATCACAAAAATTTGACATTAAAAAGGTAAATGCAGAAATTGGGTAGTCTTCTCCTCAATACTATTGACCATGTATGAGATTCTTCTCATACTCCCCCTTGGATTATGAACAGAATATTTGAGGTGCAGATATCATACAGAAATAAGCATGAAGAAATGATGAAAAAGTATAAAATACAAAACTTTTATAGGTAACTACTGATTAGGTCTTAAGATTTAGCATAGCAAGCTTAGAGATAAGAAAGTTGAATCTCTTTTCATCTAAAGGTTTGGTAAACAAATCTGCAAGCTGATAATCAGTTTTTACAAAGAAAAGTTCAATTGTTCCTTTTTCGACATTATCTTTGATAAAGTAATACCTGACATCTATGTGCTTGGTCTTGGCGTGCTGAACAGGATTCGCTGTTATCGCGATGGCGCTCTTTGAGTCACATTAGATCGGGATTTTGTTGAAGTGAAAACCGTAGTCGCGCAGTTGTGTTCTCATCCATAAGACCTGAGAACAGCAGCTAGCAGCAGCTACATATTCTGCTTCGGCCGTGGAAGTTGAAACACAAATTTGCTTCTTCGATGCCCAACTTACGAGTTTATCACCGAGGAACTGTATATGACTTGACGTGCTTTTTCTGTCTAGCATACAACCAGCATGATCTGCATCTGTATATGTTGTTATGTCAAAGCTAGTATCTTTAGGATACCATAGACCAAGATCCGCAATCCCCTTTAGATACCTAAAAATGCGCTTAACTGCAGACAAATGGGATTCTTTGGGATTAGCCTGATATCTTGCACATAAGCAAGTAGAAAACATTATATCTGGCCTACTCGAAGTAAGATACATTAAAGAACCTATCATCCCTCTATAAGTCCTAACATCAACAGCCTTTCCAGAAGGATCACTGCCAATCTTAGTACCTGGTGCCATTGGGGTACCAATCGGTTTTGAATTTTCCATTTTGAACTTCCGAAGAATATCAAGAATGTATTTTGATTGATTTATAAAAATCCCCAATGAAAATTGTTTGACTTGTAATTCGAGAAAGAAATTCATCTCTCCCATCATATTCATCTGAAATCTTGACACCATAAAGTTTGAAAAATTCTTACAGTACTTAGGATTTGTAGAGCCAAAAATAATATCATCCACATAGATTTGAATGAGAATGATATCGAATTTTTCCTTTTTAATAAACAAAGTGGTATCTACCGTACCTTTTGAAAAACCATACTTGAATAAAAATTGAGATAGGACATCATACCAGGCGTGAGGAGCTTGTTTCAGTCCGTAGAGTGCTTTGTCGAGAATGAACACATGAGTCGGTTTCTCTTGGTTGACAAAGCCTTCTGGTTGTGAGACGTAGACTTCTTCCTTCATAATTCCATTCAGAAATGTTGTCTTCACGTCCATTTGAAAGACTGTGAAGTTCTTGTGGGCTGCGTAGACTAGAAACATTCGAATTGCCTCTAAACGCGCCACGGGAGCATAAGTCTCGTCATAGTATATTCCTTCCTCTTGCCTATATCCTTTGAGAAAAAGTCTTGCTTTGTTTTTGATAACGGTACCATCTTCATCCTTCTTGATTTTGAAAACCCATTTCGTACCTATAATGGTTTTACCTTGAGGTTTGGGTACGAGTCTCCAGACTTGAAGTGCGTCGAACTGATTCAGCTCTTCTTGCATTGCAGTCACCCAGTCTGAATCGGAAAGAGCCTCTGATACGCGAGTAGGCTCAATCTTGCTCAGAAAGGATTCATGCATACACATATTCATTGACGCTGACCTAGTTTGCACCGGTTTTGTTGGATCGCCAATGATCTGGCTTATCGGGTGCTCTTTGGTCAGCATTTGAACTGGAATTTCTGTCTCTTCATTATTGACCACACCTTCAACTGTTCGATTCGGCATTTGAACTGGAATTTCTTGTTGAATCGGGGAATTGGATTCAGTAGAGATATCTGAAGTGGTTGGATGAGTAGTCGTTAAGTCTTCCATCCTGTCAACCACAACAGATTTCTTCACATTAGATCCAAGAAATTCATCATAAAACAGTTCAAATAATAAATCTAAATCAGATAAATGATTAGTACATGTTGATGCGTCATCTGATTTAATCACTTGAGACGCAGGTTCTGGACTGATTTTCCCAGAAGCTAGTACTCCGGTTATCACGGGTTCTGAACAGTCGTGCTCAGAAGCCATTTCTTCATCAAACGTAACGTTAACGCTTTCAATAATTGTCTTTGACTTCATCAGATATACACGGTATGCAGTTGATGTAGATGAATAGCCAATGAAGATGCCTTCGTCCGCCTTGGCACTGAACATGTTCAGACTCTCTCTATCGTTTAGAACAAAACACTTACACCCAAATATATGGAAATATTTGATTGTCGGTGTTCGTTTGTTGATTAACGCATAAGGAGTCTTCTTGAATCTGCGCTGTATCACGGATCGATTCTGAGTGTAGCACGCATTCGATACAGCTTCAGCCCATAGAAATAGAGGTAAGTCAGATTGACTTAGCATAGTACGAGCAGCCTCGACTAGCGTACGATTTTTTCTTTCGACCACTCAATTCTGTTGAGGCGTACGAGCAGCAGAGTATTGATGTGATATCCCGACAGATTCGAGATATTCTTGAACTGTTTTATTCTTGAACTCTGTGTCGTTGTCTGTTCTTAGAAGCTTTACTGGTGTCTGCAGATTCACCTGGGTCGTTTTTAAGAATGTAATGAGAACATCAGGTGTCTCATCCTTTGAACATAGAAATTTGATCCAAGTGTATCGCGAATAGTCGTCCACGATAACTAGTATGTACTTCTTTCCGCCTAGACTCTGCATTCGCATTGGACCACATAAGTCCATATGCAACAACTTTAACGGAGAGCTTGTACTCGGTTCAGGCTTTGGTTTATGTGGATCTCTCTTCATCTTTCCTTTTTTCACACGCTGCACAAAGATGTTCTTTTTCATACTTGAGCTCTGGAAGTCCTTTCACTAGCTTTCCACTGACCAGCTTGTTGATGTACCTAAAGTTGAGGTGAGAGAGTCGTCGATGCCATAGCCAACTTTGCTGCATCGAGGCTTTAGAGAGTAGACAAACCTGCTTGTCAGTATGGACGTTTGACAAATTGATTGTGTAGAGGTTGGACTTTCGAGTGCCAACCAAGAGTTCGTTGCCTTCTTCAGTGCGAACAGAACACCTCTTGGATTTGAAATTGACCTCTAAGCCTTTGTCACAGAATTGGCCTATACTGAATAGGTTGTGTCCTAAGCCTTCAATATAGCTCACCTTCTTGATCGTGACTTTGTCATGTACCATATCACCATAACCCAGTATTGGTGAAAACTGATCATTCCCGAATCTAACTTGTTAGGACTGAAAGTCCTATGTGTTGAAAGTGGAATAAAGTATTTATAAGGGTGCATAATGTAATTATTTAATAGTTGTTTTAGTAGATGGGCCCAAAGCCCATAAGCCCATTATGATTGTAAGCCTAAGTATATAAAGGCATTTTTATCTCATAATTAGGGTTAGACATTTTCATTAGGAAGGTTATTAGTTTAGTCTCATATTTTCCAGATTACTAGTCAATAGGTTTACTTTCTCTGATCAGATATTCTCTCTGTAAACCTGTAAACCCTTTGATTGCATATTAATCATATGACTAGTAGTTGTGGCTTAAATACTGTTCATCATTGATTATATTATTCGTTGATTGCACTGTACTGGGATCTACCATTGGTATCAGAGCCAAGAGACTAAAGGTTTGATCCAGAAAAAGGTTTGTCTAAAACCCTATAATCAATTATTTGTGTTAATCGTTTTTATCTGTTTTAATTGATTATCTGTTTTTGAGTTTTATCGGTCGGTCTGTTGGTTTTTCTGGAAAAGTGATTATCGGTCTGGGTTTGTTTGATATTTTTATCGGTCGGTTTTAGTTCTAATTAATTATCGGTCGATTGCTTTCTGAAAAGTCAGTAAGTTTATCGGTCTGGTGGTTTCTGGAAAAGTAAAAGTTTATCGATCGAATTTTTTTTGTATGTTTATCGGTGTGCTTATCGATTTGCATAAGTGTGTTTAAGTTTAAATCTGCTAATCGAGTTGAAATTGTTGCAAAATCGATTGAATTTCTGGGTTAATTTATCTGTTTCTGGGTTGATTGATCGTAAAATTCATCGTGTTCATCGGATTGTTCGTCGTGTTTATCGGTCATTATTTGATTTTATCGATCCTTATCTGCTAATCTGTTATCGACCGATAGATTTTGATCAATAGTTTATTCGACCGATAGATATTGGACCGATATCCTTCGACCGGTACATTGTATTTACCGGTCCTTTAGTTCGACCAGTACATTGTATTTACCGGTCCTTTGGTTCGACCGGTACGTTACCGGTCCTTTGCTTGACCGATACTCTTCCTGTTTGACCGATATCTATTCGACCGGACCTTTATCCTAACCGGTACCCTGTTGACCGGTATCCTCTTTTCGACTGGACCCTTGCTCGACCGGGTTTCTTAAAAAAAAAAAGGAAAAAAGGTTCAAATTTTTTGTCTCACGATCATTTTGCAGTGCATTTCTTTTAGCCCCCGTACTTCAAGGTTTCAGTAGTTTGTCATTTGTGACCCTAAAATTCCAAGTTTCACTCGTTGTCACTTTTGGTCCTTGCACATTAATTCTTTCATAGTTTGTCAAGTTTAGTCCCTAGACTTCAAGTTTATCAAGCTGATTTCTCATTCAAGATGGGATTTGGATATGTTGTTGAGCTTGAAGAGAAGAATAATGAGCTCGACTTAGCTTTAACTTTTTACGTAAAGAGGGCAAACCAATATGCTGATGAGAACAACACACTGAAAGAGGAAGTTAGTGCATTAAAAACAATTAATGAAGATCTTCTAACAAAGACTTCTGGGCTGAATGATGAGAAAATACTGAGACTGGAATCTGAGAACTCTGTTCAAGAGAATGTTGGTTTCTTCAAAGAAATATCTGGCCAGAGAAACAATGCTGAGAAGGGATTTGAAGAAGAAAGAAGCTTGTTTGAGGCTGAGATCAAAAAGCTTACTGAGAAGCTATCTGAACTATCTGCAAATGCACTAAAAGAGCAGAAAACGAAGTCTTAGTTCACGAAGAAGTTTGACCTGCTTGTTAGAGAAAGAGACAACTTTGCTTCGACGATTAAAGTGCTTGAAAAGTCTGTATCAAGTTCAAATCAAAAATATGTCTCTTCACAAAGGTCAGTTAAATCGTTTGATCAGATTCGTAAAACTAACCTTTTCTATGATAGCAATATAGATGGTTCAGGTACACATCAAAGAAGAAGCAGATACAAAGAAGAGGAACTGGTCTGGAAGAAGAAACCAGTTGAAGATGAGCTGAAAGAAAGAGGATCATGTGTACATGCGTTTAATGCCAAAAGGAACAATGTGCGTAAAGGGAAACCTGATCATATCTATATGAGAGATCAATTAATCAGGTTATCAGGTAAGAAAAATTATTGTTCTTATTGTCGTACACATGATCATATTCACAAAACCAGTGATCATTTCTGGTATGGTTCTTATTCCATTTCTCCCACAGAACTGCAACTAACATTCATGGACCCAAATACCAGTGGGTACCAAAGCTGAAAACTGATTCTGAGTTGCAGGCACCTACTGTCAAGGGGGAGTAGAAGAACTATGGCTTCTAAGTAAATCAGCTTAGAACCCGTACTTCAACGAAGTATGGCTTCTGATCACATGACAGATCAGGACCCGTTCTGCAATGTTCAGACTTGGATATTTTGCAAATATCCAGGGGGAGCTTATCTGATCTATATCATTCTATCATGATTTGAGGGGGAGCTTAAATGTAAGTATCTTCTAATCTAGATCTCTGATTGTTTGAAAGAAGAACAACTTTCGAACATGAAAAACGTTTTCTTAAATGTTCAAACCACTTCTCTATTCTGAAAAGATTTTATGAATTTAAGAGTGTAGCTTTTAAATGTTTTTCAATTTTGAGCTTTAATGTTTAACTGACAGTGTGTTTCCAAAGATCAATACTTGCGTATTAACTTGTCTTTATACTGTAAAGTATTCACACACACCGGTTCAGTACATCATTGGATTTGTTATTACCATGTCTCATAACGAACAATTTTTCGATGGTAATACTCTCGTTTGCTTTCAAATGTTGTTGAGCATCAATCATAATTTATATTCTTGTGCTTTCATTGCAAAATTATTTATATTCGTTCATATAAACATAATATCCAACTCTTTGGTACCCTAACTATTTCATTTGATCTGATCGATACATTGTCAGATTCTCAAAACTATTCTTTTGATTTCATTTCTTTCATTCAATATCTTTGTTTTGAGAAATCTTCAAAGTTCAATTGCTCAAATCTTTTGAGCATACATTTTGATAGTGCTATCATACATTTTGTGCTTAACTGTTCAAGTTAAACTGTTGGGCAACCATTCTTTTTAGGACTTACATGGGATTCATGAATGAGCTTAAACAGAACTTCCATGGATTCACGTAAACCAGTGGTTCCTACCCCGGAAGTTATCCTAGAGTGCTTGAGGGGTGAGGGGTCATAAATCAAAGATTGGTGGAGATAACTCATCCGGTTGAGTTTTTCTCATTGTGCTGAGCGGAAAAATGGAAAAGAGAGCTTGGTTAGAAGTGAGCTTTAATGTTAAAAAGAAAGAGGGTGTGAGAACAGAGTTAAAAGAATATCAGAACTCTGCACCAACCACTTTCTGAGCCGGGCAGCCACATATTCTGATTGGTTCATATTCTTTGGTGACCATCATTGAAACAGGCAGTGAGCCCATGCCAACTCTTGCATTAACCCCACCAACCACTCGTTTCTTTCTTAACAAAGAAATGTTTCATTTTCTTTGGGGACGCAGCATATCTGCTATCTAGTCTTCACTCGGAAGATTTAGATATTGAAAAAGAAGGAAAGTTGCCCCACCTTCGCACCTCTTTCATGCACATTGAGTCCGTGTAATATCTGTTGCTGTCTCAACAGTGTACATAATTTGAGCCTGATATAGCTAAGTAGCTTCAATCATTTCTACACTTTCACGAACACACAAGGAATGAGTTTTCTTGTCATAACATTCATAGAAAATTCCTTTGTGGTTTTCGATGATTTAATGGAAGCCCTGGGGGAGTGAACATCACAAAAGCTCATTTCCAATGTACATCTGTTGTACAAAGTGGCTATGTGCTACTTACAGGCATACTAACTGTATTATTTGTTGATCCAGGTTTACAATTCCTAGTATATCTGAATTTGAAAAGATTCGGATATATACATTTCATGAATTGACGGATCACAGGGCGGAGAATGTCATATTCTCAAGGGGAGATCAAATAATGTGTTGAAATTGAAGAGTTTTGATGATCTTGATGCTCACAATCATCAAAAAGGGGGAGAAATTTTTCAAAGTTCAATTTAAAAGTTTTAAAGAAAGAAAGTTCAAGTTTTTCAAGATTGGTTCTGAATGAAGATGATTCGTGAAAGTTTGTTTTTCTGAAGACAGTCTAGAGATCAAAGAGATGAGGATTTCAAAAGGTTTTATTGTATTTCTTCTATCCCGTATCATATGGTGTTTGCTTCAAGTCATTTCCTCCTATGAGCTGATTGAAACAAGTTCTTAAGCTGAAAGTCTAGTCAACTCGCGGTTCAAAGACAGAGTCTTTGTTATTAAACTGAAGATGCACCATGGAATGTCAAGCAACTCGCACATTATTTTTCTTGTGTGCTGATCCGATGTGTTGAGTTTCTACAGTTGAAAGCTGCTTGATAGTGCATTCAGTCGAGGTTACTGTACATTGAATCTGGTTACAAAGTTGATACTATGAAGACCAAGAGCTTTATTCAAGGGGGAGCGTGGAAAGACATGAAGACATGCAACACCAAAGTTCTTCAAAGGTCCAAGAGGGAAAGAAGATCAAGGCCTGAAGTTTTTCAAGTTGTTAAATGCTTTATTCAACTTTAGGGGGAGATTGTTAGGACTGAAAGTCCTATGTGTTGAAAGTGGAATAAAGTATTTATAAGGGTGCATAATGTAATTATTTAATAGTTGTTTTAGTAGATGGGCCTAAAGCCCATAAGCCCATTATGATTGTAAGCCTAAGTATATAAAGGCATTTTTATCTCATAATTAGGGTTAGACATTTTCATTAGGAAGGTTATCAGTTTAGTCTCATATTTTCCAGATTACTAGTCAATAGGTTTACTTTCTCTAATCAGATATTCTCTTTGTAAACCTGTAAACCCTTTGATTGCATATTAATCATATGACTAGTAGTTGTGGCTTAAATACTGTTCATCATTGATTATATTATTCGTTGATTGCACTGTACTGGGATCTACCTAACTGTTCCGCAGTACTTCTCTGTAAAGTTGGTCAACATACCTTTTTGTCCAGTCATATGCTTGGAACATCCGCTATCCAAGTACCACATATGACAGATCTGCACAAGAGAAATTACGAAACAAGAGATTTAGATATCCATAAGACAAAATTTGAAGTAAAGACTTTTGAGCATTGAAGTGCGGGTCTTGAACTATTGTATTCAAGAGCCATTGTTCGTTGAGGTACGAGTCCTAGACTGTTTTGTCTAGAAGTCATTTCACTTTTATGCTCCCCTTAAACTTTGGGTGCCTGCAACACAGATTTAGCTTTTGGTACCCATTTGAAATTGGGTCCAACTGTGTTAGCACTATATTTTGGTACCCATTTAAATTTGGGTCCGCTTTTCTTTTGAAAATCAAACAAAGAATTTGAATTATAAGAATGCACATGATAAGTTCCAAACCAGACATCAAAATCTTTACGAGAAGCATAAGCATGTTTATCATAATTGGAATACTTTCTAGCAGGTAGACGTAACTGGAATAATTGCTTCATAGAATATTTCTTGTGAGAAACAACAAGATTCGGTTTTGAATTAGCAATATCCACAAAAACATCTTTACTATTCGTAGTCTTATTACAATTAACACTAGCAAAAGATTTAGCAGTCTCGTCAAGCTTCTGTTTTGGCTGCCATACAGACTTAACTCCTTGCCTTTTCTGACTCAAATCTGAAACAATTGAAACTGTTGATTTAGACTTGTGAGTTTCAAGAGAATGCTTCTTCTTTGGCTTACCAGCAGTGATCGGTTTCTGTGAATGCTTCTTACCTTTAGCATTTTTAGCTTTCACAGAGACTGACTTATCAACTTTCGTTGATGTTTGACCTTTAACAAACTTACTGGATAATCCAAAGGAATTCACAACAAATGACTTATAATTAGGAAGTTTGGCACTAAAATCAAAATGATCAACACAATCATCTAAAGCACCATCAGAGTTTAGAAAATCTAACCCTTCATCAAGTAGACCAAACATGTCATTAGATTTTGAAGCCTTGGTTGCTTTGGAAAGAACAGAATACTTATGTACAGTTGAAAACACATTTTGTTCAACTTCCATCAAAATTCTTTCATCTGCTAAAGATTTCTCAAGCTCAGAAATTTTACTTTCCAAGACAAGAGGAGGAACATAAAACTTACCATTGATAGGCGTAGCTTCCAATTCCTTTTCAGAATAAGTTTGGAAAAATTCATTCGAAAGAGTTTTTGATGAAGCAGAACTATAACTATTATTCAACTTCGCATAACAAAATGGAAGTTGGAATTTAGTTGTATTCTTTCTCTTCTCTGTTTCCTTGGCTTCATCCTCTTTTGACAGTCCAGTCCAGAAAACTTCAAGGTCAGGGAATCTATGAGAGAGTCTTAAGAAAGTAAAATCATAAAGTGCAGGCACTTCAGATATACCATTTTTAAGAAAGTGGGGATTCTTATAACCAATTCCCCAATTCTCTCTATTCTCCTTGGGTTTGTTTAGATGAATGGTTTGTTCAGTTTGACCCTGTGAGTATAACTTCTCCTCTAAAGCATTTAGTTTTGCAAGTAAAGTTTTGTTCTCTTCAGAACACAAAGAATACTTTTTTGTAAGCTCACAGAAATTAAGCTCACACACTCTCAATTTAGAGTTTGTTTCAGTTATTTCTTTAAGAATTATTGTCTTTTCTTTAGCGCAGTTATCAAAGTTTTTATGCATTGTCTCAACCAATACTGTCTTCTCAGCAATATTCTCGCTAAGTTTCTGTATTGACTGGTTTTTGTCATTGATAACCCCTTCTGTTCGCTTAAGTTTCGACTGTAACTCTTGGAGTTTAATCGACATGGCATGTTGTTGATTTATGAAATCTGATATAGATAAATCACATACCCCAGTTTCATCATCATCGGAATCAGCTTCCGCTTCTGTTTCCATGTTGCCCATCAAGCACATGTTTGTTGTTTCGTCTTTCTCTTCATCCTCATCTTCTTGGTCTGAATGAACTAGCCAGTACTCATCTTCTGCTATCAATGCCTTACCTGCCTCCTGTTGCTTTGCAAGAAGCATTTTGTTCTTGTAATAGTTAGAGTTTCTGACTTTGGGTCTTCGGCAGTCTTTGGCAAAGTGACCTGTTTTGCCACAGTTGTAGCATTTGGGAGGTTCTGACTGACTGGATCCTTCATCTTGATACTTTCTTTCTTCTGGATTCCTCTCTTTCATTCTCTTCCCTTCAAATCTCTCCTTGTGAATATAATTGTTTGGACCAGAAGAATATCTCTGACTGTTTGAGCTTGGATTTTTGTAAAACTTCTTTTGGAAAGCCTTTGTCAACATTAGCATTGCCTGCTTCAGTTGTTCATAGTCATCTGAGTCAGAGTTCAGTTCACATTCAAGTTCTTCTGGTTCAGACATTTTCATCTTGTTCTTCTTCTTCTTTACCACTAGAGCAACTGAGTCAGCACTTGTCTTTTTAGTCTGTCTCTTTTCAGCCATGATTTCATCCACCTCTTCTTCATTTTGTTTGAGGGTTTCATACACCTCGTGAAGTGGAATCTCGTTTAGATCCTTCATTTGCTTCATTTGCCTGGTAAACCTCTTCCATTCAGGCTGGAGGTTGCTGAGGAATTTAACATTCAACTCTATTTGTGATTTGTAGACCTTGTTCTTGCTCAACTCATTTAGCAAGGTCACAAACCTGTCGTATGTTCCTTCTAGGGTTTCTCTAACTCTGCCTTTGAATTCTTCATAATTGTTTATGCAGTTGGATATCTTGAGCTGGTTCCCAACCTTTGAACCTAGCATCATCTTCTCTAGCTGATCCCACATCTCTTTGCCAGATGCTTTATAGCTGTCAATCTTTACATAGATTTCATTTGGAATTCCTTGTAGAATGTATGAATTTACTAATCTATCACCTTTTGTTCTGTTTAGGTTTTCACCATCGAGCTCATGATACTTAAGTTCATACGTATCCTCCACTGTTCCCACCATACGAGTCTTCTTTATAGGTGCCATAACTCCCTCTTCCAAAGATTTCCTGATGAAATCACCTAACTCTTGTCTTTCAATGAAGTTCATAAACCGATCTTTCCACTGCTCATACTCTCCCCTGAAGAGTACTGGTGGCTTCGTGTCGGTTCCGATAGCTAGAGCTTCTCTTGACATCCTGTGTGATATAGATATGCAATAAGAACCTGTTCTTGATCGTTAGTCCAGATAAAATCACAAACATACAGAATCTTTGAATAGAAATTTTGATCACAATCAAAACTATGTCCCCCTTCGCAGACTTAGCACGGGGGTCCATATTACAGTTTGCAAAAAATTGACTAAGTGTGAAATTGGCGCAAAATTCAGGTTTGCGCAAACTGAGGGTGGCGCAAAAGGAAAATTGCGCGAACAGAAGTTGGCGCAAAAGGGGGTTTGCGCGAGGACTGGCGCAAATTACAACTTCGCGCGAGATGAGGTTGGCGCGAAAGTTAGTTTCTCGTGAATAGGAGGGTCGCGCGAACTGAAGGTTTACGCGAGAAGTGGTTGGTGCAAAACAAAGTTTGCGTGAGAAGTAGGTCGCGCGTATTTGAGTTTTGCGAGAGTAGTTGGTCGCGCAAAGTAGAGTTTTGCGCGAGTAATTGATGGCGCAAAAGTTTTTTCTCGCTAAAAGTGGGTGGCGCAAAGTTCAAATTGCGCGAGTTCGTCCCTGTGTTTGCACGAGTTCGTCCCTGTGTTTGCGCGAGTTCATCCCTGTTCTCGAAAAAACGATCTGATTTCTCAAAATTAACCTGTTTTTCCACGATTAGCAGTCCCAATATGCAATAAAATGACCACTAACACTTCTAGAACAGGTTATAACCCTTTGATCTCGATAAAAATCAGTTTTTGAAAATAAAATCAATGGAACAGTGCGTTTTTTTTTTGAAACGTGAACTCAGACACAATTTTCACAAATTGGGACTCGATTGATGTGCAATAATGAATTCAAAGTATACCCAATCGTTCTACAATGCCTATCGATCACAGCCTGATCGATTTCAACACCTAAAACAACCTAAAACACGAAAATGATTTTGCATATGAAGAACACAGTCGAGTTTTATAAAAATTTGATTTTTGAATCTGGTTCAGCTCTGATACCAATTGTGTGTCCCTGATTCGAACAAGGATCTTACCAGATAAATCACAAACATAATAAACGATTACCAACCTGTTTGATAGATAAACAAATAATGATTACAAGGTTTGGTATTTGATCTTTGAAGCTCTCAACTTTTACACTGTGGATGTGTGTTATGTGTGTTAATTGTTTTCTGATCTAAGAGCTTCCTACATAATATCTAACAAAGATATTATCAAAAACTAATATAATAAACTAACTAATATCTAGATATTATCTAACAATATAATATCTAAACAAATAGATATTAACTAACTAATTACTTAGAAACAATAAAATACAATAAAACTAACTTTGACATTTTATTACAAACGACAATAGACTAATATTAAGAGTCGACTTTTCAGCTTTAGCTTTAGATTGCGATCTTCAGATTGGATGATCTTGAATCCAATGAGATTGTGCTCTAACAATGTGATTGATCAATCACCTGTTGATAATTCAACAGAATCAGTCTGTTCTTTCAAAACAGCTTCAAGTTCTATTCATGAGAAAAATGTTTTGAAAAAGAAAAGTGTCAAATCACAAACTGTCTAATCAAATCAGATCAGACCATCTAATCTATTCTATGACAAATCTGTTGATGGTTCAGCAAACTTTTATATAAAATCTCTTGGAAAGCAATTTAAGAAAAATCAGATGGTTTGGAGAGTGAAGAGTTCTTCAGATGAAGAGAAGAAGAAGGACAAAGCATCTGCATCCACATCTAAAGCCAAAAGGAAAAGTATGCATAAAGGTAACTCTTTTGGTAATCCTGATATGTTTTATTCTACTAACCATTTAATTAGGGTTGCTCAAAAGAAGATTTGTTGTTCTTACTGTGGAGCAAATGACTTTGTAAGTAAGAATTTTGTCAATTACTGGTATGGTTCATATTATGTAACCCCCACAAGAACTACAACTAACACTTCAGGACCCAAATACCAGTGGGTACCAAAACCTAAATATGTGTTGCATGCACCCAAAGTTTAAGGGGGAGCATAGAACAATGGCTCTTGAATAATTCAGTTCAAGACCCGGACTTCAAAGTTAAAAGACTTTGACTTCTAAGTACTACAACTTAGAACTCGGACTTCAAAGTCAAAGGTGTTTGACTTCTAGACAAATCAGTCTAGGACTTGTTCTTCAAAGTTTAAAAAAAACATAGGCTTTTGAACAAAACAGTCCAAAACCCGAACTTTAATGTAAAGGATTATGGCTTCTGATCACATGACAGATCAGGACCCGTTCCTCAATGTTCAGGGGGAGCTTATCTGACCTAAATCATTCTATCATGATTTTAGGGGAGCTTAAATGTAAGTATCTTCTGATCTAGATCTTTGATTGTTTGAAAGAAGAACAACTTTCGAATATGAAAAACAGTTTCTTAAATGTTCAAACAACTTCTCTATTCTCAAAAGATTTCATGAATTAAGAAGTGTGATTTTAAATGTTTTTCATTATTGAGCTTTAATGTTTAACAGACCGTGTGTTTCCAAAGATTAATACTTGTGTATTATCTTGTCCATATACTGTAAAGTATTCACACACACAGGTTCAGTACTTCATTTGAATTTGTTATTACCATGTCTCATAACGAAACAATTTTTCGATGGTAATACTCCCGTTTGCTTTCAAATGTTGTTGAGCATCAATCATCATTTCTAATCTTGTGCTTTCATTGCAAAATTGTTTATATTCGTTCATATAAACAAAATATCCAACTCTTTGATACCCTAACCATTTCATTTGATCTGATTGATACATTGTCAGATTCTCAAAACAATTCTCTTGATTTCAAATTATTCATTCAATATCCTAGTTTTGAGAGATCTTCATTGTTCAAACGCTCGAATTTCATTCTTATTTTTAATGAGCATACATTTTGACAATGTTATCATTTTTGTGCTTAACTGTTCAAGTTAAACTGTTGAGCAACTATTCTTTATAGGACTTACATGGGATTCATGTGTGAGCTTAAACAGAACTTCAATGGATTCACGTTAACCAGTGTTTCCTACCCCGGAAGTTATCCTTTAATGATTGAGGGGTGAGGGGTCAAAATCAAAGAGTGGGGGAGATAACTCATCTGGTTGAGTTTTTCTCATTGAGCTGAGGTAAAATGTGAATGAGAGTTTGGTTAGAAGTGAGCTTAAATGTTCAAAAGAAAGAGGGTGTGAGAACAGAGTTAAAAGAATATCAAAACTCTGCACCAACTACTTTCTGAGTCGGGCAACCACATCTACTGATTGGTTCACATTTTTTGGTGACCATCATTGAAAAAGGCAGTGAGCCCATGCCAACTCTTGCATTAACCCCACCAACCACTTATTTCTTTCTTAACAAAGAAATGTTTCATTTTCTTTGGGGACGCAGCTTATCTGCTATCTAGTCTTCACTCGGAAGATTTAGATATTGAAAAAGAAGGAAAATTGCCCCACCTTCGCACCTCTTTCATGCACATTGAGTCCGTGTAATACCTGTTGTTGTCTCAACAGTTTACACAATTTGAGCCTTATGAAACACAATCATTGTGCTAAATTCTTTCATACACAAGCACGAGCACACAGAATTTTTTTTTTCCTGTCAGAACATTCATAGATAAACCTTGTGTTTTTCAATGATTGAATGGAAGTCCCGGGGGGTCATCATCAAACCAGCTCCTTAAATTGTACATTCGTTGTACACAGTAACTCCGTGTTACTGACAGGCACTCCTAACTGTTTCATTTTTTGAATCAGGGTTACCAAGTTCATTATATCTGAATTTGAAAAGATCCGGGTATATACAGTTCATGATTCAGATACTCAGATCAAAGGATGGAAAATGTCAAATTATCATAAAGGAGGAGATTGTTACGTTGAATACAAAGGGGGGGGTGATCAAAGAGAATGTTGAAATTGAAGATGTTTTGATGATTATGGTGCTCACAATCATCAAAAAGGGGGAGATATCTACAAAGATCAATTTCAAAGACAAATGGTGAAGATAATCCTGAAGAGATAATTCTGAAAGTTCAAGACAATTCAGATGCTTACTATGTTTCAGAGACAAATTAAGATGATTCGAGAGAGTTTGTTTTTCTGAAGACTGATCAGAGATTACAGTGATGAAGATACAATTTTCAAAGATCCCTCGAAGTTTCAAAGAAGTTTTTAAAGGTTTCAAAGATTTGTTCAAGACTTGTTGACTTTCCGAAGATGTAAAGTGTTAAAGACTTTTCAAGATTCTTCAACAACTTCAGAAAGAGCTTCAAAGTTCAAAGTCGTCAGAGTTAAAGATTGAAAGAATCAAGCGCTGAAAACTAATGTCAAATTTTTATTAAATCTTGAATACAAAGGGGGAGATTGTTAGTGTATTATTGTATCCAATATTTAATAGGAAAAGTCAAGTCAAGAAAAGTCAAACAATGTCAAAGTCTTGATAAGTCAAAGTTAGTTAAGTCTATCTTAGAGTTCTATTTTGTAAGCTTGTGGTATAAATACCATGTTGCTTTGTAAATCTTGTAACCAAGTATCATACGCATAACTTTCATATCAATATACTTGTGACTGTTTCTCTCTCTACTCTCTCTCTCTAAGTTCTTAGATTGTCAAATCTTTCATTGTTTGTGCTTGATTGAATTGGGATCAT
This sequence comes from Arctium minus, assembly GCA_954870635.1. Taxonomy (NCBI): domain Eukaryota; kingdom Viridiplantae; phylum Streptophyta; class Magnoliopsida; order Asterales; family Asteraceae; genus Arctium; species Arctium minus. Next base: position 100,678,898 of record OX941081.1, on the reverse strand, counting down.
ACATTTTCACCATCTTGTCCCACCTTGTCCAGTCTTTGTCCCTGTCCCATGTCGCGCCAAACGTGGGACAGTGAATTTTTATCCTATCCCATGTCACGCCAAACGTGGAACAATGAGTTTTTGTCCTGTCCTGTCCCGTCCCATCTAGTCTGCAAACCAAACGCACCCTAAAGGTTGCTTCTCTAAAACCCCCTTCTCTTGTATGGAATGTTTTTTTTTTGAATTTCATAAAATATATTTTGTTGATTTGATTACTTCCAAATCCGATTGACATTTATTTCTACTCAGGGTCGTCCCTGGGAGAGGGCGGGTTGGGTGTACGCCCAGAGCCCAAACGAAATAGAGGCCCAAATTTTTTAGTATATACTATATATTAGTAGTTAAAAAAATTGTAAATAAAAAAGACAAAAAAAAGTAGTATATAATAGGACCCAAAAAAATTTAACATTATATTAAGGCCCCAAATATGTATTAATTAATAACATTGGACAAGAAAATTTGTAAAAAGTTATTTAGTCTTTCATTTTATAGTATTGCTTATTGTTTCTCTAAGCTTTTTTATCTAGTACTAATATCTAAAAACTATTTTTGCCTTTAATATTTGATATATACTCCATTACTTATCTTCTATATACATTTTTCATTATTCTATCCACATTAATTTGATAATTGTGTTAGAATATAGTAGATTTCTTGTTATTAACTAAAAAAACTCCTACATTTTAAAAACAATTACCAAACTATATGAGACGACCCAATATATCTATATTTAGGATTTCAAACATACTTCTTTTTCATACATTATTGACTCTTTATATCTAATATTGGGTGCATGAATCTTAAGTACTCTCTTATCTCTAAAATAAGAATAAGATTTCAAACTATAATCAACATAGACTTTTGATTCTAAGATTGATGGTTCTAAAAAAGTTTGTTTCATCCCTAAAAGTTTAAAATGATAATTAACATCAAGTAACATGTGGAATATCTACTGATTTGTGATGATTTACTTAAACTGTTACTCTGAATGGTCAACATAGTGAAGTCAAATGATTTCAATCTATATATTACAAGTATATCATAAGATGTCTTTGATGGTGGAACTGATTGACGATGTTATGTAAAAATGATATGGTAGATAATATTACTTTAGAAATGATATTGATTGATCTTGTGCTAGGAATACCGGGGAAATCGGTTTTATATGAATTATTAGTATTATTTGAATTCAATGTTATTTTTGATGATATAAACAATATATTGAAAATAATTTCGTAGTTATCGAGAGCCCATTTTTACATTTCGTCCGGGGTCTAAAAAATGTCAGGATCGGGCCTGTTTCTACTGCTACATAATAGATAAGTCCAAATATAATATGTTCATAAATTAATATTTGTCGTATTTATATATATATATATATATAACATTTGTATACGCCGTGCAATGCACAGTTCAGTTACCTAGTTACCTAATATTGAAGTTTGGATTTGGTTGTCTGAATAACCAAGTCATCATACAACTGTTTCAAGAAAAAAGTTTAACGCAAATTGAAGGAGAAGAAGAGAACCTTTTTTTTAGAGAGTGCATCAACATTATATAATAAACATTTTACATGTTTGTTAGAAAGAATTGTATTTAAAAGCATGCCCTAATGTAAAATAACTGAACATCTTACATGATTTTTTTATACAAAACCATGTAAAAAGTATTTCGAAAATTGCTCATCGTTTTTTACATGTATTGTTTTTTTTTTCCTTATAAAACCAAGTAGAAAAAATAATCCTTTTTCCTATGGTGATAGTAAGTAAAGGTGTGGTGAAGCATGTGTTGGTAGTAGACATCGCAAACATGTCGTGTCGGGTTCGTGTCGGGTTCAAAGTTAAACGGGTTGAGAGTGTATATCCCTAACCCGGCCCGTTTAATAAACGGGTCAGAAAATCTCAACCCTAACCCGGCCCGACCCGCCTAACCCGTTTAATATTTATAAAACTAAAAATTAAAAATCGAAAATTCACAAAAAGGTACAAATCCAAAATTCAAATGAAAGTATTATAAATTCAAATTTTATAGTTCAAACTTAAAAGTTTTAACCAAATCTGAAACATTAAAAATCCAAACATTAAAAAGAAAACTTATAATATATATATATATATATATATACACCTATATATAAACGGGTTAATCGTGTCATTTTCGAGTTGAAAAGTTTGACACTGACCTTACCCGTTTAATTTTCGTGTCGTGTCAACCCGTTTACTTAAACGGGTTTAAATGAATTACCCAAACCCGTTTATTTCGTGTTGAATTCGTATCGAGTTAGCGTATCGTGTTCTTTTTTGTCAGGTCTAGTTGGTAGTGTTTATACCACTCAGCACCGAAATTGGAGTTAACTCTTAAAGGCTAGGATAGGAATCAAATTTGTTGGTTTCTACAAAACCTTTTATAAGAATTGTTATAATATTGTCTTGGGAATGAAGATGATTCAATTAATAGTTAGCATTGTCATTATTGTATGATAAATTAATCATTTTTAATTCACATCCGACAAACTCCTCAACCACTACGACTCATACATGTACAAACAGTTGAAACATCAATCTCATTGTATGAGAGGCATAGTCTTTCAGATTTGATTTCAATAAAATAAGTAATAAAATAGCTGAATATTCTCATTTTCATCCACTCTTACATAACCATATATATATATATATATATATATATATATATATACACACATTTGATCATAGAAAGCCCACGAGCAACATAATTAATATACGAAAAGCAATGCTAACGTAGAGAGGTAGATTGAATTACTAAGTGAAGATAATGGATCGGTTTCTCCTCATTCTCATCGTCCTTGTCTGTTTTCGTCATGCCATCTCAATTTCAATGGGAAGAGTAGAATATCTTCCAGGCTTCCAAGCACCCCTCCCTTTTCATTTGGAAACCGGGTACTGCCTTTCTATTTGCTATTTAATTACTTTCTGCATATATATATATATATATATATATATATATATATATATATATATATTAATTTGTGTGTATTTATGTAGTTATTTGGGAGTGGACAAGAATGAGGATGTTCAACTGTTTTACTACTTCATTCAGTCAGAATCAGATCCCAAAAATGATCCCATCCTGCTATGGCTTACCGGTGGTCCGGGTTGTTCTTCCATCTCCGGCCTCCTCTTTGAGATTGGTATTATTATTTCTCTATGTTAGAAACAGTAGATGAGAAGTAGTTGTTGGTTGTGAATTAAAATTGGTTTATCATTACAATGATGCTACCTCTCCTTCATGTTATAGTCCAGTGGTAAGGTAACATCCTGGGGGTCAGTGCTACCCAGGTTCGAACCCCGTGGTAAGCATCCTGTGACATCCATGATCATGGGTCTGTCACATAGTGGTACCCTTAATTGGGTTGGGTCGTGATCGACGGGGATTAGTCGGGTGACACCCTTAAGTGGGTGCCCGGATACCCCGGGAACGTGTGCGTGTGTTAATTTGTCGTTCAAAAAAAAAATTACAATGATGCTACCTACCGCATCAATATTTGGAGTATTATCTACATATGGGCAATGTTACAATTGAAGAGTTGACTCTAATTTTGGAATCGATCGGTATATCTTTATTTACTATTTGTTCATATCTTTTATAATAAGTGTTCATCTCTTGTGTCTATATTTTTATTTTACTTTTTTACAAAATAAATATCCATTTTCTTAAATAAGTGTTCATTTTTCTATTATACTCTTAATCATGAGATGAATTTTTTTTATCTTTATTTATTATTGAGGTTAAAAATGTCATTTAGTTGATTAAAAAATATAATAACTACGCTTTTTTTTAAAATATATGACATTTTTCTTGTGAAAATTTATTTTGAAACAGAAAGAATATATGAACATTTTTAAACACTAATAAATGGAAGCCTTTTTCCTACCAAGTTTTCCCTAGGAATTAAATCTGTCGCTAAAAGGATGATTCGTCATAAAAATTGGTGGGTAAATTGTTGTTGAGAAACTCAATCGGTGATAGATTACCTAGGGTCCTATTTATTTATTTCCATAAAAAATATCCCATTCTACTAAAACCATTGGTATTTTTACCGACAAAAATTTCCTTAAATAAATTTTATGGATAAAAGTCATTTATTTTATAATAATATGTTTCTTTTGCATGGATATTTTCCATCATAACATAATTTGAACAAAGCAGGTCCAATAGAGTTTGTGGAATTGCATTACAATGGAAGCTTGCCATCCTTGATTCTGAGCCCTAATTCATGGACCAAGGTTTATCTCTCTCTCATTAGAACTAAACAAAATATTTTAATTTTTCAATTAGGAGAAATTGAGTTTTTTTTGAATGAGGGAACTAACATTCCATTTCTCTAATTAAGTGTTAGAATAAATTTTATAGAAAAATTTTGAGAAGTGTTCTATAAATCCATATTTTAATAAGACACTTATATTTATATGATACATTTCAAATAGCGTCGTATAAATTTGTTAATACGGAAATTAATTTTACAAAACGTTTTAAAAAACTTGTTAAAACATCCAAAAATGTTCTTCTATAGACCTATTGTAACACTTTTAAATATAATGATTTTTGTTTGGTCCTATAAAACATTGTATTATGATGTTTAGATATTTTGGGTGTCTTATAAACCTAATGTTATTATAGTGATAATAACCATTTGGTTAATTAGAACTTTAAAGTTAATATAAAGGCTATGTTTGGCAAACTAGCTGATAAGCTAGCTGGTAGCTGATAAGCTAGATGGTAGTGGTAGCTGATAAGCTAGCTGATGAAAAAGTCACGTAGCATGTAAAATTACCAAAAATGACATTTATAAAATTTAATCAATTACAATATTTGATAATATAATTTAAACAAATTTATAGTAATATAATATATTAATTAATACAAATAAGATAGTAAATAATATAATCTATACTACTATATAAAATATTCTAAAACGGTTATTGTACAATAACATTTACCACCCTTATAATTACTTATTTAATTTACTTTATATTTTTACTTTTTCATTTTACATCATTATCATATTAACACAAATAATCGTATATGAACAAAAATGCAATGAAAAAATACGTCATTTCTCTACAAATTATACCATTATAATCGTCTTGTCAATACCCTCAAAACGAGCCCAATATTGAATGTTTTTTAATTTAACCGTACTATTAAATATCATGAATATCTACGAATTAAATTGTTTTATATCCATACATTTTATTTTTTTCACCGTTAACACATTAAAAATACATAATCGTAAAATATATTAAAAATACGTTTCATTCTTATTATAAATTACATCACTATAATCTCTACTATATTAAAAAAAATTCTAATACAGTTTTTTACAAACCTTTGAAAGCCAAAATTTTCTCCCTCATATTCCACTTTCTAATTCAATTAAATGTTACGTTTATCACCCTTACAATTAGTTATTTAATTTATTTTATATCCCTTATTTTTTTACTTTCCATTTTATACCCTTATCATGTTAACATAAATAATCGTATACAAACAAGCCCAATATTGAATGTTTTTTTATTTGACCGTACTATTAAATATCATGAATATCTACAAATAAAATTGTTTTTTTATCGTTACACTTTATTTTATTTTCACTTTTAGCATATTAAAAATACGTAAACCAACTAAAATATATTAAAAACACGTTTCATCAATTCATTTTATTTTGAAAAAGTTATATTGTAACACACATAAGACATAACAATTTATTGAAATAGTTCACATAAATCACCAACTAGCGAATTCCGTATAGCGAAGTGATATTTATTATCCTTGATTTGATACTATAAGCATGAAATTATTGGAATTTACGCATATCCTCAACTGCCCCTTTTGCCTTTTATTTAACTTTTTAAATAAATTTGGAAGATAAAAATAAACTTTTACACCCGCCGCATTGCGTGGGCATATAACTATATATATATATATATATATATATATATAGTGGAAGGATATTTTGCAACCCTGAAAAAGGTTGCAACCCTTGCAACCCACATCTTAACCGTTGGATTCATGATCGACGTTTATTTTATTTTTATTTTTCTGTTTTTCTTAATTAAAAATATTGGGCCCCATATCTATTGTAACCGCCGATCATGAATCCGACGGTTAAGATGTGGGTTGCAAGGTTTGCAACCTTTTTAAGGGTTGCAAATGAAACAACCCCTATATATATATATATATATATATATATATATATATATATATATATATATGAAACTTGATAAATTGTTTTATATAAATTTTTTTTGATAAAATTGTTTCATATATTTGTGTTTTTTATGTGAAAATAAAAAAGTTTTATCAGATTGAGAAAATGCATGAAACAATTTCATCAGAATGAGAAAAAACATGAAACAATTTCGTTTTTACATAAAAAACACAAATATATGAAACAATTTAATAAACCAATTTCATTAACTTAACCAATGAAATCGATGGCTTACACGGTTTGCAAAATTAGAGTGGGTTCCATTTGATCTCTGTCATATATACATACATATATATATATATATATATATATATATATATATAGGGTGGGTTCAAACGAGAACATAGAGTGTTTAAAGGAATAAAGGGATACATCTTAACCCTTGATTAGATTCAATCAATGGTCGATAAAATTAATGCCATTTTATCTAATAAATTAAAACAAAAATAAATTCAATTACGTGTAAATAGTAATTGCAGGGGTAAAAGTGGAATTTTCCTTTTTTTTTAATAATGGAAATCAAAAAAGAAATCCCTTCCTAATTTATCTCAACACATCTCAATCTTTCCCCATTTTTCTGAAAATAAATTCAAAATTCGTTTATCATGGTAATCACAAGTGATTCGCTACTATAATGAATTCAAAATTGGTTTATCATGTTAATCACAAGTGATTTGCTGGTATAATGAATTCAAAGTTCGTTTGACATGGTAATCACAAGTGATTCGCTGCTATAAAGAATTCAAAATTGGTTTATCATGTTAATCACAAGTGATCTGCTGGTATAATGAATTCAAAATCCGTTTATCCGTTTATCATGGTAATCATATATGATTTTGTACTAAATAACTTGGCTATAATAAATACTTAACACCAAATTCATACTTAACATCAAAATCATATATGATTTTGTACTAAATAACTTGGCTATAATACTTAACACCAAAATCATATGTGATTTTGTTCTAAATAACTTAGACAAAATGTTTCTATTAGGTTTGCAACTTTAAATCATATGTGCTCATCCAAATAAGATCATAAATAATCAAAACTAAAAAACAAATGACCATCACTCCGGTGTACTTCTCCGATTTACCAGACCAGATCACTTTAGGTTTACAGTATTTCGATGCTTCCTTGAAAGCCTTGTCCCCCTACGACCCGGTCACGATGTAATCAACCGGGTCATCGGTTTTACATATGTTAAGAGGGATCCCGGCGAATTGGGTGGTGGCGCCGCCTTGGAGGAAGAGGACGGCGTAATCTTCAGAGATGTCGAGTAACTTCCTCAGATCTGATTCCGCTTTTTGGATGATCGACAGAAACTCCTTCCCTCTGTGACTCATCTCCATCACACTCATCCCAGCCCCATGCCAATTGTACAGCTCCGATTCGGCTTTCAGGAGGACATTTTCCGGCAGCGTGGCGGGTCCGACGGCGAAATTGAAAACCCGATCTTGGGCGGAGGCAAAGGTGGCGGGTCCGACGGCGAAGATTCGGGATTCACCATCATTGTTAGCATCATTTCCATTGATCGATTGGATGCTCCCGTCTGTAGCAAAGATGAAACTTGAATCCTCCATGAAAATCGATCAAGTGTTCTTCGCCTTTGAAATTGGTATGCGAAATAACCTGACTATTGCATATTTGTGTAGCAAAATTCTACTGATTTTGGAAGAGATGAAGATTGCGTTGATGATTGAATGAAATCGCCAAATTTTAGGAAGATAATCTCTATCCAAAATTATTGATTTGTGTTTAATGACGAAATTAGCCTTATGATAATTCAGAAAAATGAAAAAAAATAAAATAATTTAATTATTTTGATTGGCTGACATTTATTCCTGTATTCTTTTAAATCGTTATCATTCTCGTATGAACCTATCTCTCTCTATATATATATCTACTATATTAAGAAGATTCTAAAACGTTATTTGTACAAAGTGTTTCTTGTACAATGTTACATTTACCACCCTTACACTTACTTATTTAATTTACTTTATATCCTTTGTTTTTTCATTTCTCATTTTACACCATTATCATATTAACATAAATAATCGTATATGAACAAAAATGCAATAAAAAATACGTTTCTTTTTTACAAATTATATCATTATAATCGTCTCGTCAATACCTTCAAAACGAGTCCAATATTGAATATTTTTTAATTTAATCGTACTATTAAATATCATGAATATATATGAATTAATTTGTTTCTATCCATACGTTTTTATTATTTTCCACCGTTTGCACATTAAAAATACATAATCGTAAAATACGTTTCATTCTTATTATAATTTATATCATTATAATTTTTTCCTTCAATAATTGTAATATAAATTAGTTATTGAATATCTTTATGGGTTTAGGGTTTCATAAATTATGATTCTTAGGTCATGGTTGATTGTTGATGACATGTCTATAAGAAAGTAACATTAATTGTTCGTTATTTACTTACATTCTGTTAGATCATGCGAGTATATGCCTAGTATTTTAATTAAAAGAATTTAAAATTTATTATATATATTATAAATTTTGAATTTTAAACCAAATTTAACAAAAAAAAATTACATTAACTTATGATTTTAAATAAGCGTTACATATAATATGGAAAAAATAATCAAATAATAATTATAAAAATAATAATAATTGATATCTAAAAATATATTGATCAATATTAAAAAAATTTGATATAATTATCAATAATTAAAAATTAATATCAATTTATAATTAAAGTTTATGTAATAATTTTCAGATAATATTAATTAATAATAATAAATTTTAATAATTAATATTTATTTATAAATAATAGTTAATATATAATAATAAATATTAATGAATGCATAATTGGAATAATAACAAAAAAACCCTCTTAACCTACTCCAAATATCTTATCAAAAAGTTCACTTAGAGCATCTCTAACAGCTTCCCCAAAAAATTTCCAAAATGTAAACCACAATTCAAAATCTACAAAAAAAATTACATCCATCTCCAACAGATTCTCCATTTTTGGAGAATCCAACATTAATTATAATATTAAAATATTCAATTCATTTATTAGTTATTATTTTTTTCTTTACATATTTATTTTCAAAGTTTCTTATTGGTTCTCTCACTTTTAATCATTTTTGGGGTAATCTCCATATTTGGAGAAAAAACTGTTCTCTATCTTCCTTTCTCCATTTTGGAGATAGTTTTGGGGAAGCTGTTGGAGTCCAATTTAGACCCAAAATCTTTATTTTCTTTAAAATGGAGAGGTTGTTGGAGATGCTCTTATAAGCTAGTTTATGTCTATTCAAACATGTATTCAGAATAAATTAACTTATTTTTGTCAAACGATGCCAAAATCAAAATGAACCAATTGTATTTTTACAGAGTTAAAAAACTTATATGAAAGGTCAAATTAAGATTTTTATAGAGTTGTGATCAATGTTCTAAAAAACTCGTCGCACGAACGCTATGGCGCGCCATGGCACCAAGCCTTGTGCCTCACGTCACGTTAAGCCTGGGGCACGCCATGGCCTAATACACAATTCCGTAATGCAATATTTCATTTTTCTTTACGTTTTTAACGTCTTATTTGCAAGTTTTTTTAATGTATACCATAATTTAACTTGCTGATTACTATTGACTAATTGAGTAACACTACAAAACATATGTTTTTATATATAATGATATATATGAATTAGAAAAATGACGCTATAAGTCATGTCTTGAAAATGTCATGGCTTCGCCGTGGCTCCTAAGGCTTGAGATTTGGCCTCGCCGCCACGCCTCACGCCATTTAAATACTTGGTTGTGATCAACAATTTCTCTGATATAATAAAATATGAATATTTGAAGATCTCAACGAACAAAAAACTAGATATGGAGATCTACCATTTAAGACTTAAATACTTTAAAAATTAATATTTTACATATTTTAAAGTAAAAGTATTTTATTCAGATATTTATGATTATATCTTTACAAAATTAAATACATAAGTGTAAAATAAATAAAAGTTCTCAACTAAAATTTTTATTGTTGAATAAATAGATTAACAAACAGTTTTACCGAAATGATATTTTAGTATTATATAACTGAAAGATTCAGTATATAATCAACAAAATAAAATTAATATAGCCTTACAATGATTATATAACAATCTTTTAGATCACTAGAAGCGTACGTGCGCAATGCAGCGAGATACATCATGATTTTAATGTTTTATTTTATTTTTTATTTTTTTGTTGATTTACCATACGATTTTGGATGATTTTGAGAAAGTGATAATGTTTTTTTATAATTTTTTTTTAATTTAGGCTTATAATTAAAATTTTGTTAGAATTCAATGAGTATCTTATATATTTTAATGACTTCTAGAAAAATAACCAATTACATATCTAATAATATAATTAAAACAAATTTATAGTAATATAATATATTAATTAATAATGATACATGGAAAGGTCTGCATAAAAGGAAAGCCCTGCACATACCAAATTGGTGGGTGTTAGAAGTTTGCAGTAGTAATATGTAATTATGTATCTTGTGCTTTGATACTTGTAAATTAAGAGATTTTTAAAATCTTGCATAAAATGATGGTACCTTGTGCCTAATAATTTGTATCTAAGAGTTTTTTATCCGTACTTTATAATATAGTACAGATATTAATAAAATATATATTTTATTCGATATTTTGGGTTTATTTCTAATACTTATTTTGAGTTTTGCCATTTAGAGCATTATAAAGATCAATAGTCAGCACATCAACGACGCGACTTCTCTCAGCTTCAGGTAGAGAGGGATTAGTAGAGATAAATACCTGAGATGATATATAGCTCATAGAAGTTTCAGTTGGTTCTTCCACTTCTTCTTTAATCTCAGCCATGAGGTAAAGATTAGCGACTTCTTCATCAGAACTTGATTCTTCTGATTCAGCCCAGTCATGGTCTTCAGCAATGAGACCTTTACCTTTTCGCTTGTAGCTTTTCAGCTTTTGATATTTGTCTTTCAGCTTTAGGTATTTGTCATCGCTGGATCTTCTTGAGGTAGAAGGTTTGAAGACTTTCTTTGACCTGCACTCACTTGCAAAGTGTCCAATCTTTTCACAGTTATAGCAAGTAGCAGAAGCCTTATCAACAGGGGTTGATTTTGGCTTGTCAGTGATAGAGAGAGGCTTATTTCTTTTGAAATTGCTCTTTCTTGCAAATCTCTTAAAAGAGTTTGTCAAGAGTGCTAAGGATTCATCAAACTCTGAAAGATCAGTGTCTGATATATCCTCAGATTCATAATCTAACTTAGTGATAGTGAGAGTAGATCGCTGAGATGGAATTATTTCTGAAGAGACTAAAGCAACAGGAGTGCTTTTGGAGTCTTTAGAATCTTTTATAAGATTCTTCTTCAGAAGGTTTGATTGCTCATAGTTAAGCAATATTCCATATAAGGTGCTGAGAGAAAGAGAATTTAAGTCTTTTGTCAGCTTGAGACATATTGAATAACTGTCTCAGCATTCAGGAAGACATTCTAGGAATTTGGTCAAGACCTAAGAATTAGAATATGTCCTACCAACAGTTCTTAGATCTATGATTAAGCAGTTAAATCGCTGATGAACATCAGAGAGAGATTCATTCTTACCAGCGATGAAACTTTCATACTGTTTTACCAAGTTAATCTTTCGAGTCTCTTGGATTTCAGTGGTGCCTTCGTATTGAACACAAATGGTTTCCCACATTTCTTTAGAAGTTTTAAGATGCATGATGGAATGGAAAACTTCATCAGGCAGAGCCATTGAGATAATGGTTTTTGCCCTTGCATCTATACCAACCTTCTTTTTGTCTTCATCACTCCACTGTCTTATCTCCTTAACTACATAGCGTTAAGGGACAGCAGGAGTGGTGGCAGTAGCTGGAACTGCAGCTATAATTTTGACAGGTTCATAGGGTCCATTTTCTATATACTCAGGTATAGTAGGATCTGCACCTTCAAGAAATAGCATCATTCGATTTTTCCATAGAGAAAAGTTATCTCTGCTAAATCGAGGAGGTTTAGAAAGTGAACCATTATCATAGTAGTTAGTTTTTGTGTTAAGTGCCATTTGAGAATAGCAAAGAAGAGAATAAAGCAATATCTTGTTTATCAGATTAAACAGTATGCTCTGATACCACTTGTTGGTCCCGAAGGTGCTTAACAAGTTTGTAGAAGGGGGGGGGGGTTTGAATACAAACACAGAAATTAAAGTTTAATAAATTGTTTATTGATAAATCAAACACAATTTACAAGTTTGTTGCGGAATAAGATTAAGACAAACTCAATCTAAACAAACTTAAGAAACACAAAGATGGTTGCACAAGAATATAGAGAAAGGGGGTTTTAGAAGTATAGAAAACAAATGTTTCTATCTTGGTTCAAGAATAGAGCACCCCCTCAGACGGAGAGGTGATCTTTCTATTTATACCCTATGCATTAAATGCATGGCAGGGTACTTTACACGTGTCATTCAGTGATTGGCTTTGGTAGTCTGACTTTTGGGAGACATGCTTTCGGTCGTATCATGAACAGTGTAGTTGACAGAGTTGTTGTACGATTTGTGGCAGAGATATGTCCGTTCTGACACATCGTACTGGTTGTGCAAGGTAAGACAAAAGGAAACTTGAGGCATAAGCTTTGTGACCGATTGATAGCTGAATATCTCTTTCTTCAGAGATATAAAGAGGTTCAACTATCGCTGAAACTTTTCCTCATGTTCCTTCGCATATAAGTAGAGTTGTCTTTGCTTCACTGATATCCGCATCAGGTCACTAGTAGACTTCTCTTTGTTCAGTGGCTTCGTCTTCGATTCAACTATGAACATATGTTGACGCGAGGGATTACGTTACTGTTTACATCAGAACTATCAGCGATAACTGAACAAGCTCAGTTTGATCACTGATAGTGAAACACTAATACATATCAAATGTTTATAAGAAAGACTATCAACAATAACTGAACAGACTCAGTCTGATCGCTGATGGTGAAACACTAATACATATTAAAACGTAACTTTCACTAAGTATAGAAAATGGTCGTTATCAAATCACTGAGAGAGTTTGGATCAACAATATATGTTCATGTCACACGTTCTATTAATGGTCAAACACCTTATAAGTTTGTATATCATTAATGTTTAGATGCTTATTAATTTTTTTTATATGTTCATATATATATATATATATAATTATATTAAAATTCACATATGAATCTTAAATTAATTCAAAATATCGATTATAAGTTGTAAATTGAATCACATACAAGTTATAATTAAGATGCATATGTGAATCTATGTTAGGATTCACATGTTCACATATATATGAATCTTAAACTGATTCAAAATCTCAGTTATAAATTTTAAATTGATTCACGTACAAGTTATGATTAAGATTAACATATGAACCACATGTGAATCTATGTTATGAATCACATGTGCATCTATGTTAGGATTCACATGTTCATATATGAACCAACGTACACCTAATTTTCAAGGTCTGATAATGTCACATTTCAAGCAATCAATGAAGAATATAGATGTTCATGTTCACATATGAGATTTAATTCGATCTGTAGATTGTAAAATCACCAATGATTTCAAAGTGGAAAAAAATCGGTGATTATATTCAAAAAGTGTTATAAAAATAGGAGATAAATTAGAATATTTGATTTTTCAATATTTATCTTAATTAGTGAAAATAGAATTGGAAATCAAATTTTACACTAGTGGTTGAGATTGATTCTCCCGTTCTTAAATTTTCCGGCTTCTCAGTTGAATCACACACACACACACACACACACACATATATATATATAGAGAGAGAGAGAGAGAGATTTGGAGTGTCTCACATTGTGAAAACATAAAATAAACATTAAAATGTTATGTGAAACTAATACATTAAAAATATATATGTGAAACAATATCTTAAGTTCTAACATTAAATGAAAAAATCAAGTGAAACACTACATTGAGATTGATTCTCACGTGTTTGTAACATCTTTGTGGCTCTAAGAGGATTATGTATATTAATTTTTTTTTATTTGAGGATACTCCATAATTAAGGAAATGTTTGTGGAATAAAGTTTTTTCCGTTTAGGGCTTGCTACACGTCCTTCACGACATTGCTTACGTGTTACTTAGAAATTATTTATGCATGCATGTGAACATCTATCATTATTGTTTTTTTTGCAAAGGGTATCCTGGGCCTATGGCCCAGACTAATCCCTGACAATTAGGGCATTTGGCGCAGCTGCTAAAGCGTGCAACCCTGAGTTTATCCTTAGTGGCCACAAGTACTGCTAGTGGGGCTCGAACCCGGGTTGAACGCTATGAACTCCCCAAGCCTTTACCACCACACCACTGGTTATCTATCATTATCGTTGATGGTCTAGGAATTTTATTGTAATAAATGCAGGTGGCAAACATAATTTTCCTAGATATTCCTGTTGGTACTGGATTCTCGTATGCGAGAACGACTCGTGCTGCTCATTCAACTAACATCCAATATGTTGACCACGCCTATGAATTTATGAGAAAGGTACATTTTGTTTTTTGGAAATAACCCACCCTCTTCCAACATATATATATATATAGCATGCTAAAACCTCTGACTTTGCATCCTGGAGTGGCATTTTATGATAGATATTGATTTGTGCTTTCTTGTTCAAGTGAAAAATAAAGAGATATGTGGCCCACTTAATTACTGATATTGTTTCATCTCAAAATTTGCAAGTATTATTTATATTTTGAAGCATTATGCATCTGCAGTGGTTAAATAGTCATCCAGAGTTTATTTCCAATCCTTTTTATGTTGGAGGAGGCTCATACTCTGGAATCCCTGTCCCAATGATCACACAACTAATATTAGAAGGTAACACTTTTCATCATTATTTATTGGTCATGCTAACACATATTTGTGTATTTAGTAATATTTTTATCATCAAATGGTGGCGCCATTAATTATAACAAGAGTAAAATACATTTTTTGGTCATCTGGTTGCTACTCACAATTAAATTTGTTCCATATTTTAAACTAATTACATTAATTTTTGGTCATTGTGGTTACAATTTTGTTTCAGTTTTATATAGTTTATTTTATTCTTAAAAAATGGCAACCACAGTGAACAAAACTGTAATTAGTTTAAAACAGATACCAAACTTGATAGTAAGTGACAACCACATGGACAAAAAATATAATTTACTCATAAGCATATATATATATATATATATATATATATATCATGGCTCAATTCGTCTTCTCTCGAATTAATGAAAAAGTATCTTGCAATGTGTAGGAAATGAAGTTGGCACCGAGCCTTACATTAATTTGGAGGTCTTTACTACTATTCCCTCAATTAATATTAATTATATTTCTAGCTAACACATTTTCATAATTATAAAGAGATGAATTAATCTCCATTGCTTTCTAATGATGAAAGTGAGCAATTAAGGAACGTCAAAACAAAACTTTAGGATGAGGATGTTGCAATATTCATGAAAATATTAAAGAAGGAAGTGTAAAAATTTTATTGGGATGGAAAACATATTATTACAATAATTTACTTGATCTGGTATTGTAGTATTTTAAAAACTGCAACTCTATGCATAGTTGGGTAGAAGTTATTTTACCTAAGATATCCTTTAATAATGGAAAAATAGGATAATCTATGTAGGTGCATGTTCCAACTTCTAGAATAATCCATCTTTAGATGCTTGTGAAAATGTATTTAGCTAGGTGAGTTGAGGTGAAGTTTGAGATTAGTGAGGTGCACGGGACATAAAATAATAAATTTGAAGTAAGTTCTTGAGACTATAACACGAGTGGTGGGATTGTGCAATGGTTTTGGTAACAGGTCGGTTGTGTGATTAGGTGATGAACGTACGAGGAACTTATGTATTGGTGTTAGCATTTGGTATTGTTGAACACGTGCAAGGATAAAGTACGTACGAAATGTTGATGATGAAGGGTTTAGGGCGAGTGTTGTTCGCAGGAATTAATCCCAGATAATTGATTTATGACCCTTTAGTTTATGGTATTCAATCAATTAATACCCTTAATTTTTATCTAAATGGTATCAGAGCATCGACCTTGACCCATGACAATGCTATTTAATAATATTGTTGATATACTTGCATATTTGTAAAATACTATTGATATATTTCTAGATATTGATTATTGTTCCTGGTAGTAAATTATTACCATTCATTTCCGCTTTCTTTCTACATTAATTGATTTTTTTCTTTAAGATTTACAGTTATTTGTGTTATAATATTTAATTATATTATACATTGGATGCTACATGTGACTAAAGCCAAACTTGGACCAACTTGACATAACTTAAATTTGGCCCACATATTTTACATTGGAAGACTTGGCATATGTCATCCTCCATATGCTTGGTTGTCATCCTCCACTTCCATCCTATAAATACCCCTTCCCCTCCAACCATTTTCTTCATCCCTTTCTTGAGTTTTCTCTAGATAACCACCAAACACTCTCCCTAATATATTCTTGAGGTTGAGAGTGTTCTTGACAACGGTGGTATTCGGGAAAGTTTCGTTAGGTGATCGTGGATCTCAAGATCCTTGTACAAGCACTTTGTAATCTCCTTGGTTGGTAATAATATTCTTGCTCTCTCTCTTTGGTGGATGTACACTATCACACCGATAGTGGAACCACGTTAAATCACGGTGTTATTTGTTTTGAACTTGCTATAATTATAGATAATAACGTTTTTATTATTATCTATATTTCGTGGGTTTATTTTTCTACGTTAGAGAATTATTGTGCAACATCTAGATTATTGTTATCCGCATTCGTTGTTGGGTTAATTGTGCACTTGGATTTCTACCCGTTTGGGACCTTAGAAATCAATTCGCTAGTTTTTGCATTTGTGAGGCACATGTTTACCTAACAATTGGTATCAGAGCTTCGGATCTAGATTTGGGTTTGTGTAGAAAATATACATAAACCAGTTTGCACATTTTTTTTCTCTATGGCTGACGTAGAAAATCCATTTGGTGTCGGTTCCTCAAACCAGTCCCAAAAACCGTACCAAGAAGGTACATTTAATTTGTCCGGGGCTGGGATTCGTATACAGACTTGGAATGAGGACGGTGACTTTGGTAAATGGCAGTTCACAACATCTGCTGTACTTAGAAAAAATGGAGTCCATCCCGTAGTACTTGCTAAAGACGAGTTAGACCCAAATATGTCTGACCTTAAAGCTAAAGAAATGGAAGCATGGGAATTTACTACTTTGAAGATGGCTATGGAAGAAAATGTTATATCTGAGATTGTGTCTGAAAAGACAGCTGCAGGTATTTGGAGCAAGCTTGAGAATTTATATCTCAAGAAAACTTTGACCAACAGATTGTTACTGATGCGGTCGTGTCTCTTCTTCAAAATGAAGGAAGGCACAACCATTAAAGCTCACATGACCGAATTTGAAGATATCATTATGAAGTTGAAGGCAACGGATGCGCTTCTTGCTAAAGACGAAGAAGCACTTGCTATGATCCTGTTGTATTCACTTCCCGAGAAATATTCCCAATTCACTGACAGTTTTATTTATGGAAGAGAAACTCTCTCTTTGTCTGATGTGAAAACAGGAATGATTTCTGAAGATCAAAGAATTCAGATGAGGATCGGTAACAATCCCAGGGAAAACAATTGCAGTCAAGGCCTATTTGCTGACAGAGGCCGAGACGATCAACAGTCTTCAAGAGGAAGAAACTGTGGGCGATCTCAGTCCCCGTCTGCCTGGCTCTCGTGGGAAATCAAAGATACGTGGCAACTGTAACTATTGCCACAAGCCAGGTCATTGGGTGAAAGATTGTCGGAGTCTTAAAAACAAAGGCAAAGACAACGCCGAATCATCAGCTGTTGCAGCCGAAGAGGAGCAAAATGGCTTCTCTGCCACAGTTACACCACCGCAAGGTGACAAGCGATGGGTGTTAGATACCGGGGCATCTTGCCACATGACACCATTTCGGGACTGTTTCTCTACCTTCGAAAAAGTTGAAGGTAACAGTATTTTTATGGGAAACAGTACTTCGTGTGTTACTAAGGGTATCGGTACTATGCAGATAAAGATGTTCGATGGGTGTATTCGGACATTGAATAATGTCAACTTTGTTCCATCCATGACTCGTTCCTTGATCTCTGTTGGACAACTGTCCAAACTGGGTTGCAAGATTCGGATTGACGACGGGAGTTTGCGCATCTCCCGGGGGAGTATTATCGTAATGAAAGGCGAACGGGCGAAAAATAACCTTTTCCACTTGATTGGCGAAACTATTGCTTCTGAATCGTGTGTGGCCGAAAGCTCAAAGAATCTCGATGTTGCTCGCTTATGGCATCTTCGTTTGGGCCACACATCCGAGAAGAACTTGGAGATTTTACGCAAGCGAAAACTCATTAAAATCGCCGTACCTGCCAGCCTGGAGTTTTGTTCGGGATGTGTCAAAGGAAAGCAGACGCGTGTTTCTTTTGGTGTTGGAAAACATAACACTAAAGGAATCCTCGATTATGTTCATCCAAACGTCTGGGGACCATCAAGTACTCCATCCCTCGGTGGAGGTAAATACTTTGTTTCGTTTATTGATGATTTCTCACATAAGCTTTGGGTATATGTATTGAAGTTAAAGTCAGATGTCTTCGATACGTTCAAGACTTGGTTGGCACAAGTAGAGGTCGAGACTGGCAAGAAGTTGAAAGTGCTGAGATCTGATAACGATGGATAATTTACTAGTGGTAACTTCAAAGACTTTTGTTTGGGTAAAGGCATCCACCGTCATTACACCACACCTGGCGACCCTCAATCTAATGGGCTTGCCGAGCGGATGAATAGGACTTTACTTGAAAAGGTCCGATGTATGTTGACGACATCGGGCTTCCCCAAATCTTTCTGGGCCGAAGCACTTCACACTGCGGTGCACATCATTAACAGGTTACCTTGTTCGGCCATCGAAAGAAAGATTCCGGAAGAGGTTTGGAGAGGTAAAAGAAACATCTGTCTGAAATACATACGTGTATTTGGTTGTCCTGTTTATTTTCATGTCTCAGGCCAGGACAAGCTGAACCCTAAAGCAACTAAAGGATTCTTGCTCGGCTATACAAATGGTATCAAGGGTTACCGAATTTGGAACCCCTTGACTCGTAAAGTGATTCATTCTCGACATGTCACATTTGATGAATCAGTCCTGTTGAAGTCACAGGATCCTCAGTCCTCTCAAGATCCGGAAGTCACTACTACTGTTGCTCCTACTTCCGATGATGTGGAGACAGTAGACCGTCCTTGTATTCCCAGTTCATCCACTCTTGATATTAGCTCAGAATCACCCGTTAATGTTGAAGAAGTCATTCCGCCAGTGACTTCTACTAGTGATTCTGAAGAAGAGATTCTGAATGATGGTGGAGACGATGGCGATACAATCCCAGTTATTGCGCCTACCAGGCATAGTCAAAGAACAATTCGTCCGCCTAACAGGTATGGAGATTGGGATTTTGCTAACATGAGTTTTACAGATCAGCTGGAGTTTGCTTTGCATGTAGGGCAAGATGAGCCGCTTGATATAAAGGAGGCGTTGGCCTCGACCCACAGTTCTAAATGGCTTGGAGCCATGCAAGAAGAGATGGAAGCTCTCTCGAAGAACAACACTTGGGACTTATGTCCATTGCCGAATGGCAGCCGTGCTATTGGTTGCAAGTGGGTTTTCAAAGTCAAAGATGACAATCGGTACAAGGCTCGTCTCGTTGCTAAAGGCTTTGCACAACAAAAAGGTATTGAGTATGATGATATTTTTGCTTCCGTTGTACGTCATACATCTATCCGTGTTCTTTTAGCGATCGTGGCTATTCACGATTTAGAGCTAGAACAGTTAGATGTAAAGACAACCTTCCTACACGGAGACTTGGAGGAAACTATCTATGTGAAGCAACCTGATGGTTTTGTTTCCGAAAGCAATCCAGAATATGTATGTAAACTCAAGAAGTCCCTTTATGGACTTAAACAATCGCCTCGTCAGTGGTATAAGAAGTTTGATTTGTTCATGCTCTATCTGGGATTTGAGCGAAGTGAAAAGGACGCTTGTGTCTATCATAGACAAAGTGGTGGCTTTTTCACTTACTTACTTCTTTATGTAGATGACATGCTTATAGCCTGCAGGGACAGGTCAGAGATCAAACGTCTGAAAGATAAGTTGAGTTCAGAAGTTGAAATGAAAGATCTTGGCACAGCGCAGAAGATTTTGGGCATGGAAATCGTGCGGGACAGAAAGTCCCGAACACTTAGATTGACACAACGGGCGTATATCCAAAAGATATTGAAGCGGTTCAATCTTGATGGTGCCAAGACGTCTAGCACTCCGCTACCGAAGCACATCAAGATTACAAGTGAAGATTGTCCAAAGGATGACAAGGGAAAGGCCGAAATGTCAAAAGTTCCATATGCTAGTGCGGTCGGGAGTCTCATGTACGCCATGGTGTGTACTCGTCCCGATCTTGCACATTGTGTCGGAGTGGTGAGTCGGTTTCTCGCGAATCCGGGTCGATCACATTGGACAGCCGTTAAAACGGCATTCCGATATTTGAAGGGAACTGAGACACATGGTCTTATATTTGGTTTGTACAATGACTGTGAAATTGTTGGATTTTGTGATTCTGACTATGCAGGTGATCGAGTTGGTTGGAGATCCACATCCGGTTATGTGTTTACCTTAGGTGGAACAACCGTCAGTTGGAGATCACGTTTACAGTCCATTGTTGCATTGTCAACCACAGAAGCTGAACTTGTTGCGGCGGTTGAGTCTGCAAAGGAAGCGGTCCATTTGAAAGAATTGATGAATGGCTTAGGCTTCGAGCAACCTTCCGTGCCCATTTTCTGTGATAATCAGAGTGCCATACATTTGACAACTAATTTGGCTTTCAACTCCCGGACAAAGCACATAAATGTGCGTGATGCATATCTTGTGAGATTACATGAAGCGAAGATTGTCTATTTGAAGAAAGTCCTGACAGATGACAATGTCGCTGATATGTTCACTAAGTCGCTACCGCCAGCTAAGTTTGAGCATTGCTCAAACTTGATCAAGCTCCGTTTGTGTTAGTGCCGTTGGGCACTTTGCTCGAGAGAGAGAAGATATTACCACAGGTGACAAAATGACATATTTGAAGGAATTACTTTGTTAAGTGCTTAGAGCTTTGCTTATGCTCTACCTTGTTTAGTAGATTGTGCATTTGAGGTTATTTGTTTGCTTGTAACTTTGACGGGTGATGGCCATGCCGAAGCTCGTCAAGGTTGGAATGCATTTTGCTACCTCGTGCCAATTTACTTTGCTATCTACTTGCTATGATCAACCGTTGGAAGAACTCGTATTGGTTGGATTGGGATTCGTTTCGCTATCGAGGATCACATGCATCATGGTGGAGTGTTATAATATTTAATTATATTATACATTGGATGCTACATGTGACTAAAGCCAAACTTGGACCAACTTGGCATAACTTAAATTTGGACCACATATTTTACATTGGAAGACTTGGCATATGTCATCCTCCATATGTCATCCTCCATATGCTTGGTTGTCATCCTCCACTTCCATCCTATAAATACCCCTTCCCCTCCAACCATTTTCTTCATCCCTTTCTTGAGTTTTCTCTAGATAACCACCAAACACTCTCCCTAATATATTCTTGAGGTTGAGAGTGTTCTTGACAACGGTGGTATTCGGGAAAGTTTCATTAGGTGATCGTGGATCTCAAGATCCTTGTACAAGCACTTTGTAATCTCCTTGGTTGGTAATAATATTCTTGCTCTCTCTCTTTGGTGGATGTACACTATCACACCGATAGTGGAACCACGTTAAATCACGGTGTTATTTGTTTTGAACTTGCTATAATTATAGATAATAACGTTTTTATTATTATCTATATTTCGTGGGTTTATTTTTCTACGTTAGA
Organism: Arctium minus; assembly: GCA_954870635.1. Lineage (NCBI taxonomy): Eukaryota > Viridiplantae > Streptophyta > Magnoliopsida > Asterales > Asteraceae > Arctium > Arctium minus. The sequence goes on along the minus strand of OX941081.1, from coordinate 100,656,646 downwards.
GAATTATTGTGCAACATCTAGATTATTGTTATCCGCATTCGTTGTTGGGTTAATTGTGCACTTGGATTTCTACCCGTTTGGGACCTTAGAAATCAATTCGCTAGTTTTTGCATTTGTGAGGCACATTTTTACCTAACAATTTGACTTTTGGTTAAACTAGCTAGTCAAATATTACTTGATTTTTTCACAAGGTTATCACATATATATAATAGCCCTATTAGTTTAGGTCAGATGATGACCAATAGAGTTCAAAGATGATTAACTTTGGAGGGATACTATTTTTACACGATATCATTTGCTTACCAATCACTTTAATTAATACCATGAAAAAATCTTCCATACGTAGTTGTGTTAGTTTGTTAGAAAGTCGAATTACTAAAGGAATGAGTTTTGTGCGACAGGGGTATGTTCTTGGCAACCCTAAGACTTTTCCAGATGAAAGTAATTTTGAAATTCAATTTGCTAAAGGTATGGGACTTATTTCAGATGAACTCTATAAGGTTTGTCCTTCTCCTATCATAACTATATATTAAATTACTACTTGTTTTGACGTCTCATCCTCTTTAATTATTGCCTATGTCTATATAGTCGTTATTCCATAGTTGTGGTGGAGAGTATCGATCAGAATATATAAGCCCCAACAACGTAGCATGTGTGCAAAATCTTAAGTTGTACCAACAGGTTCTTTACATATTTTACATGGGATTTTCCGTTAATAATAAATTGATGTTTGATGCAACAGGAGAAACGAAAAACTAAACGATTTTTTTTTTTTTTTTGTAGTGCATAGACGGAATTGAAAAGCACCATATTTTGGAACCAAATTGTAGTGCCTCGGTTATGCCAATCAAACTTCCCAGTCAAATGTGGTCTACAGAGCATCAATTACCTCTTTCTGCATTTTACTGTCGAGCAAGTTTTATTATCTAATCATTGTTGCCTAAAACCCTTACAACACATTTCTTATATATATCCGAATTAATAAACCAATTACTAGTTATAATGAATTATAGTATATGGTTTTGATGGGTGCAGGATGAAGTAACTAGCTTGACAGAATATTGGGCCAATGATCCGAGTGTTAGAGAAGCACTACATATTCAAAAGGTATTCCTTAATTACTTTATACTAGGAAATAGAATTCTAGTGTTGCTTACACATGCTACAACAACACAGGGAAGCATAGGAGACTGGGTAAGATGTAGTTCAAATTTAAGTTTCACGAAAACATTGGATGACGTTAGAGCCTATCATCTGAACCTCAGCAAAAAGGGTTGTCGCTCTCTCATATTCAGGTCCTCTTTATTTTACAACATGAATTAAGATTTGATATATGGTGAAAAATTTCAATCTTGCCACTGAACATCCATAATTTGGCACAGCGGTGATCATGATATGGTTGTTCCACACCAGTCAACTCAAGCATGGATAAAGGACCTAAACTACTCTTTCATCGATCAATGGCGATCTTGGAAGTTTCATGGTCAAATTGTTGGGTAATGCATGTACACAGTACAACAAAATCGTTTTTACAAGACACTAAAAATTTCTAAAAGTTCAAATACTATACTTTAGAGGATATAAGTTTATGGGACCAAACAATTGTCCGTCCTATATAAAAGGTTTTACGATAGAATATTTGGACATATTTGAAATGAAATGTCCTACTAGCTTCTCTATGGATACTCTTTTGAACACATCTTTTTATAATAATGTCACTTCTTTTTATAAAACATATTTTCAAATAATATCATATAAAAAGACTAATATGATGCTTGTTCCAAAAAACTTGCATCTTAGAGATTATTGTAACTCATTTACATATGATATACAATTGTTTGGTCCCAGAAACATAAGTCCTATTACGAAGTTTATTAGGACAATTAGACATAATATGATATTTTATAGAATCAATTTTCTTGTAGTGGCAAGTGATGTTCTTGCCATGACATAAAAAAATGCATTGAAGTTGGGTTATGATATTTCAACAGGTACACAGAGAGTTATTCCAATATGATGACATATGCCACCATAAAGGTAAGAAATTTGAGTCTTATCATTTTGAGTTAAAATAATTTTGTTGACTGAAGCACTTTTGTTACGTTGCAGGGTGGTGGGCATACAGCTGCTGAGTCCAACCCTGACGAATGCTTTGCCATGTTCAAAAGGTGGATATCTTATCAACCATTATAATCATCAATGAAACTCATCAACCATTATATGTTGTTCTATTGAGTGTTCTACATAAAGAGAGAAACAAAATAAGAAGTGTATGAACCGATCTATACAATTCTTGTATTGTGCATTCAAATTTGAATAAAACTACAAGTCTATAAATTTGTTTTTGTTCGAATGAAATACCGAAATCGAATTGATATGTAAATTAGAGACATAAAGATGTCATCAACATTGTGTTAGATTGTGTATGGTTATCACAATGTTTGCTTGACATTAACCCACTTAAAAATCTTCTATAATAAATATGCCATAACATAACTATAATCTTTTTAGTAGTTATGAATTTCCATAAACTTATTTGCAAGAGTCTCAATTTAAGCAAATTTTATAAAGCCATAAGTTAGATCGATTGGTAGAGTAAAAAACTTCAATTTTGCCACTTTAATGATAGAAAATGATTAATTTATGTGTTGATCTTCCTTATACTTGATTATAGAAATTATGGTATATTGATATACGAAGATAACTACCTATTACATAGCTAGTTATTAGGGGTAAATCTTCCATCAAGATTCTACAAGGCCATTTGGTGATTAACAATAAGTAGTGAGTTATAAATGTAACATTACCATATTCATTTAAGATTTACACAAATATACATAAATAGTCATGGCCACATTACAGTTATAATTGCAACATTCTCCCACTTAACCCATGACCATTTACTTTAAGTGTTTTAACATGGCCAATTGTTAATCTAATGATTACACCATGACTGAATGAAATACTAAGGAAAATGGATACAATCTAACACATATGGAACGACATGGGATCCCAATCAATTATAAATTTAGTATTTTCATAAAGCCAAGTGATGATCTCCCATTTCTTGATCCTATTGCCATTTCAAAATTCATACTCTAAACATATTGATCGTAGTTTGAGAAATTCAAATCAATGGTAGTTCCATATTTAACTAGATGTATTATTATGTCTCTAGAAATGTGGCCTGAACATCTATGCCACAATTTCTAGGAATTCTCACAATCTCGTCTTTTTCTTGGTTCTGCTAATATGATTCATTAACATTTAAGCTCCATACCGATTATGAAAAAGTAGCGTCTCATTTTAACTTATAAAGGTTTCCCTCCAAAAGGCCATTATTGTCCGAGATTTCTCGTTGGTTAATGATCAATTTAAGGTGTTGTTCCAGAATTAAGTTCAATCATATTAAACACAGATCTTTTAACCACAAGTCATATGTATTTGTTAAGTCTAAATATTGTATCCAAGATTTAATAGGAAAGTCAAATGTGTAAAAGTCAACATTGACCTTGTAATAGTTTGTCAAAGTAAGTTTAGTTTCCTTAGCCGTTAAGGCTTTGTTTTAGATGTGTGGTATATATTGGTTTGCCTTTGTAATCATGTAGTAACGAACTAGTGGCTAAAGCATTAATTGTAATATTCTAGAGTGTGTGTAATACAAGATCTACTTTCTCTCTCTAGTTCTTAAGCTTATTTGACATATATTGAGTAATTAGCTTGTTGTGATTGGGATTTATGTTTAACAATTGGTATCAGAGCCGTACCAAACTGTTCAGGAATGATTAGATCATGATTTGAATTGAAATTTGTGTGTTTTTGGATTGAAAATCGTTTTTTTTTCGAATTTTCTTTCAAGAAACGAGTTTGTTACTGTTTCATCTGAATTTTTTTGTGAAAAATCGGTTTTAATGCAAGAAACTGGATTCATTGTGTTCAATTTATAAACTGGATTCATTGTGTTCGATTTATGTTGGTGATTGATTGTTGTTTTGATTCCATCTCGAAATTCGAACAAAATCGGTTTCAATTTTTGATTTTTGAGATTTTCGTGAAAACATGTTCAGTTACTGTTCTTGATTGAAAATATTCGATTTGATGTTTTTAATCGAAAATTGATTGCATGTGTGTGTTTAGAACTGTTTTTCGATGATGCTAACAAATTCTTGAAGTTCAATTGTGCAGAAATCAATCGATTTGAGAAAGATTATGTCAAGAAATCGACTTTGCGTGTCATTCATACGGTTTGCGGGTCATTCATACAGACCTGAGAACCATACTTTGCGTTTCAAGTGAGACCCGCATACCATACTCTGCGCTTCAAGAAGGACCCGCAAAGCTCATCTTGCGTTTCAAGAAGGACCCGCATTCTATACTATGCGTTTCCTTCAGCACCCGCAAACCTCTACTTTACGGGTGTAGTGAGACCCGCAAAGTTTGTTTGTTCGTGTAGTGAGACCCGAATAGTCAGTTAAAAAAAAAAAAAAACCCTGGAATTTTTTTTTGTCATATATTTTTTCTGTTAAACTTTGTATCATTTCTAGTGTTTTTCAAATTTTCATTTTTTAATTTTTTTTTCGAAAATTTTCAATTCTATCTGATTGTTGTTTTTCTGATATATAGTTTGGGACGGTCATTCACTTCAAGTTGATTATTTTTTCAAGATGTCCATTCTGTACAAGCCTGATATATCTGTAATAGAAGCTGAACGAAGGACTCTGCAATTTAAAAATTCAGAGTATCTCAGAAGAATTCAGGAGTTGGAACTAAAATTGTACAACTGTGTTAAAACTCCTGAATGTATAAATTGTACTAAAAATAGTTCTAATTTTCTAGGTATCCTTTATGAGAGGGATAAAGAGATAAAGGAGAAAGAGAGAGAGAGATTATAATTCTTCAAAGCCAACTGAAGACAATTGAACAGAAATCACCTGAGCTACAAGCAGAATCAGTTGAGCTTCAAAACGAGTTGAAGGCTTTCAAAGAGAAGACTGAGGGATTGGAATCTGAGAATGCTGAGCTTAAAAAGAATTTATCTGATTTGAAAAAACAGTTTGTTGCAAATAAAGCTGATTTTGAAAGTGAAAAGAATAATTTTTCAAAGAAGTTCTCAGATTTCTCAAAGAAGTGCTTTGAGGAAAAGAAGTCAGTTGAGCTTAAATGTATAAAACTTTCTCAACAAATCTCCGATTTTGAGAAAGTACTGATTTTAGAAAGAGAGAAGTTTGAAAAAGAGAAGAAGGCCATAGAACAAAAGAATGTAGGGTTCTTTAAAGAATTATCGGGCCAGAGAACAGAGTCAGAAAAAGGATTTGAGGAAGAAAGATCCATTTTTGAATTTGAAATCAAGAAGCTAACTTCAAAGTTGTCTGAACTGTCTGCTGCTGCGCTGAAAGAGCAAAGGACGAAGTCTGAATTCACGACAAAGATTGACCAGCTTGTGAAAGAAAGAGATAATTTTGCGTCAAAGATTAAAGAACTTGAAAAATCTGTTTCAAGTTCAAATCAAAAATTCATCTCTTCAAACAGGTTAGTCAAATCCTTTAATCAGATTCGTCGAACTAACCTTTTCTACGATGAATTTTTAGATGGTTCAGATACTTATCCAAGAAAAAGTTTCAAGAAAGAGAAACTGGTTTGGCAAAAGAAACCTGTCCAAGATGATAAGGAAAATGAGCTGAAAGAAAAGAAATCATGTGTACCTGTACACAAAGCAAAGAAGAACAAAGCACCTAACGATATGAAATTTTATTGTTCTATTTGTTGTACACATGATCATTTTCACAAAACAAATGATCATTTCTGGTATGGTTCTTACTCCATATCCCCCACACGCACTGCAACTAACAGTTCTGGACCCAAATACCAGTGGGTACCAAAGAAGAAAATTGATACTGTGTTGCAGGCACCTCAATCCAAGGGGGAGTGAGAGATCAATGGCTTTTGAATACTACAGTTCAAGACCCGCACCTCAATGTCAAGAATATGGCTTCTAAGCAAAACAGCTTAGGACCCGTACCTCAGAGATCAAAAAGATCTTACTCCTGTATGCTTGCATCCGATGGATATTGATGGTCTTCATCCTGAGTGAATTGATCTGATCTCTATCCTATACTTTTTTTTGCTAAATTTTTCTGATATTGATGGTCTAACAATTCAAAGGGAGTGTTTGATCTCTATCCTGTTTTAACTGACATATTTCAGATGCTTAATTTAAGGGGGAGTAAATGTGATGGCTTCTGATCACATGACAGATCAGAACCCGTTTTTCAACGTTCAAAGAAGGATATTATGCTAATATCCAAGGGGAGCTCAAAAGACATATATCATTATATCATGTTTTGAGGGGGAGCTTAAAGGTAAAAATCTTCTGATCCTAGATCTCAGGATTGTTTGAAAGAAGAACAACTTTCGAACATGAAAAACCTTTTCTTAAATGTTCAAACCACTTCTTATTCTCAAAAGATTTCATGAATTCAGAAGTGTGACTTTTAAATGTTTTTCAATATTTTGAGTTTATTGTTTAACTGACCGTGTGTTTCCAAAGATCAATACTTGTGTATTATCTTGTCCATATACTGTCAAGTATTTACACACACCGGTTCAGTATTTTATTTGAATTTGTTATTACCATGTCTCTAAAAGAACCAATTTTTCGATGGTAATACCCCCGTTTGAAACTCATCGTTGTTGAGCATCATTCATCTTGTTCATATTTGTGCTTTCATTGATAAATTGTTTATATTCGTTCATATAAACAAAATTTCCAATTCTTTGATACCCTATCCATTGATTTGATCTGATTGATTCATTGTCAGATTCTCAAAACAATTCTCTTGACTTCATATTCATTCATTCAATATCCTTGTTTTGAGAAATCTTCAAAGTTCAAAATGCTCAAATTTCATATCTGATTTTTCAATGAGCATACATACTCTGACATATGATTTCTTGTGCTTTACATGTCAAGAAAAATCATTGACCAACATGTACTTTTAGGAACATGGGATTCAGTGTGAGTGCTTAATAGATCTTCCATGGATTCACGATAACCAGTGTTTCCTACCCCGGAAGAAATCCTTTGAGTGATTAAGGGGAGAGAAAGAATAGAGTGTGGGAGTGGGCAGAGGTAAAATGGAAATGAGAGATTGGCTAGATGTGAGTATAATGATAAAAAGAAAGAGGGTGTGAGATCAGAGTTAAAAGAATATCAGAACTCTGCACCTACCACTTTCTGAGCCGGGCAGCCACATTACTTATTGGTTCACATTTCTTTGGTGACCATCATTGAAATAGGCAAATAGCCCATGCCATCTCTTGCATACAACCTCACCAGCTACTCATTCTTTTCTTAAAAAGAGAATGTTTCACATTTTCTGGGGAAGCAACACATAATCTATCGGATCTTCTCTTGGAAGATACTGATATTGAAAAAGAAGGAAAGTTGCCCCACCTTCGGCCCTTTCTCATGCACATTGAGTCCATGTACAATCATTGCTGTCTCAGTGATTTACATACTTTGAGCCTTATGAAACACAATCATTGTGCTAATTCTTTCAAAACATAAGCACGAGCACACAGAGAATATGTTTTTCTGTCAGAACATTCATAGAATTACCTTGTGTCTTTCAATGATTGAATGGAAGTCCTGGGGAGTCAACATCAAACCAACTCCTTACATTGTACATCCGTTGTACACAGTAACTTTGTGTTACTGACATGCATTTCTAACTGTTTCATTTGTTGAATCAGGGTTACACGCTCATTATGTCTGAATTTGAAAAGATTCGGATATATACTATTCATGATTCGGCTCTTCAGATCAAAAGTACAACAATATCAAGGGGAGATTGTTTGTTGTTCACAAAGGGGGAAATCAAAGCCTATGCTGAAATTGATGATATTTTGATGATAATGATGCTCACATCATCAAAAAGGGGGAGAATTATAAAGATTCAATTTCAGAGTTCAAGTTCAAAGTTCAAGCCTAAAGTTCAATTTGCTTCCGCTGTTTCAAAGGATGTTTCAAACGCTGTTTCAAAGGATGTTTCAAACGCTGTTTCAAAGGATGTTTCAAACGCTGTTTCAAAGGCTGATTCAAAGTCAAAAGATTCTGATAAAGTTTTTCAAGATTCAAGAATGTTTGTTCTTCCGAAGATGATTCAGAGATCAAAGTGATGAAGATACAATTTTGATTGAAGACAAAAGTTTTTTCAGAGATAAAGTTTCAAAGTTTTTCGTTTCTTGTTCAAGGCATGTTGACTTTCCAAAGCCTCAAAGATTAAAAAGACTTTCCAAGATTCTTCAAAAGCTGCAAAAGAGCAAAGTTTTTTTAAAGCTTCAAGAGACAAAAGATGAAGAATCAAGAGTTGAAGATCTGCATCAAATTTTTATTAAATCTTGAATACAAAGGGGGAGATTGTTAAGTCTAAATATTGTATCCAAGATTTAATAGGAAAGTCAAATGTGTAAAAGTCAACATTGACCTTGTAATAGTTTGTCAAAGTAAGTTTAGTTTCCTTAGCCGTTAAGGCTTTGTTTTAGATGTGTGGTATATATTGGTTTGCCTTTGTAATCATGTAGTAACGAACTAGTGGCTAAAGCATTAATTGTAATATTCTAGAGTGTGTGTAATACAAGATCTACTTTCTCTCTCTAGATTCTCTCTCTAGTTCTTGAGCTTATTTGACATATATTGAGTAATTAGCTTGCTGTGATTGGGATTTATGTTTAACAGTATTCATCTTGAATGATTTACAATACTTTCTCTCTCTAAAGCTCAATGACTCTCTCTCTCTCTACGTGCCACAAGTCTCACATACAATTTCACTCTCTCAATGTGTCGTGGTTACATACTTTACAAAAGAAGCAAACTATTTATACTAAGTCAACATAGTTGACTTTACAACACAATCCTAATTAAAGAAAGTCAAAACCTTTGACTTTACATGACACTTTTAAACTCTTACCAATACAATCCCCTTAAATCTTGAATACAACACTTAGGCTCAACAATCTCCCCCTTTGAATTCAAGATTTAAATTTTTTTTGACAAGAATCTTCAATTCTCTCTTCTTTAGAACTTTAACGCTTTTCAGCTCTTTTGAATCTGAATATTCTTCAACTTTAGGTCTCTCACAACTTGAAACTTTAAAATATTCATCTCTTTTAATTAACTTTATCACAAACTCTTCTCATATTGACTTGAACACCCTTTCTTTGACTTTATCAACCTTAGTTTTGACAAATATATCTTTCTTGTACATCTTCCCTATATAACTCTTTCAATAAAACTTCCTATTTCTATCCTTTTCTTTTCTTTGCACCATCCTTTAAGTGTATACTTCCTTTCTTTAAAAAACAATCTCCCCTAATTTCTTCTTCAAATTCAGAAATTGATATTTCTCACTTGATACGAAACCTTCAAAAAATTTAGAACATCTCCCACTAATTTGAAATCAAACTTTCTTCAGAATCATCTGACTTGAAAAATCTTTCAGATTATCTCCCATTTTTTGATGAATTTGTGAGAAGCAAAATCATCAAAAATCGTTTCAAGTCATCACTGTCTTTGAATATAATCTCCCCCTTTGTAGACATCTTTCATTGATCTGAGAAACCATCAATTCAAGTATGTATTCATCTGAATCTTTTCAAATTCAGACAAATTGAAATTTGTAACCCTGAATCAACATATGAATCAGTTAGCATGTCTGTAAGTAGCACGAAGCCACTTAGTACAACGAATGCATTTTAGAAAGGAGCTTTTTGATGTTCACTCCCCCAGGGCTTCCATTCAATCATCGAAAAAACCACAAAGAAATTTTCTATGAACGTTATGACAAGAAAACATATTCCTTATGTGTACGTGAAAGTGTAGGAATGATTGAAGCTACTTAAGCTTTTTCAAGCTCAAAATGTGTAAACTGTTGAGACATCAACAAGTTTTACACGGACTCAATGTGCATGAAATAGGTGTGAAGGTGGGAAAACTTCCTTCTTTTTCAATATCCATATCTTCCAAATGAATACTAGATAGTAGATATGCTGCATCCCCAAAGAAAATGAAACATTTCTTTTTTAAGAAAGGAACGAGTGGTTGGTGGGGTTAATGCAAGAGTTGGCATGGGCTACTGCCTGTTTCAATGAAGTTCATCAAAGAATTGTGAAACAACAGTAATATGGTCGCCCGACTCAGAAAAGATTTAGTGCAGAGTTCTCATATTCTTTTAACTATAATCTCACACCATCTTTCTATTTTTAATCAGCTCACGTCTAACCAAACTCTCATTTACATATTACCTCATCACGATGAGAAAAACTCAACCCTTTGAGTTATCTCCCCCACTCTTTGATTTAAGACCCTCACCCCTCAATCACTCGAGGATAACTTCTTGGGTAGGAAACACTGGTTAACGTGAATCCATAGAAGTTCTTTAAGCTCACACACGAATCCCATGAAAATTTGGTCCTATAACATGTATTGTCCAACAATTTAGCTTTGTACAAATAAAGCACAAAATGTGATAACATTGTCACATGAATGTATGCTCTTCAAGAATATGAATGATAATTGAGCATTTGAACGTTGAAGATTTCTCAAAACGAGGAAATTGAATAAATATAATGAAAACAATAGACTTGTTTGAGAATCTGACAATGTATCAATCAGATCAAATATCATGAACTTAAAAGGTTAAGGTATCATAGAACTTGATATTTGTTTATATGAACGGATATAAACAATTTTACAATGAACGCACAAATTTAGAAATGATGTTCGATGCTCAACAACTTTGAAAGGAAACAAGGGTATTACCATCGAAAAATGTTTCATTTAGAGATATGGTAACAACAAAGTCAAATGAAGTTGTACCGGTGTGTATGAATACTTGACAATATATAGACAAGATAATACACAAGTATTAATCTTTAGAAACACACGACCAGAAATGATATAATTCAATATTCACAGGAAAAGCGTTTAAAAGCACACTTCTAAATTCATAAAATCTTTGTGAGAATAAGAAGTGGTTTGAACATTTAAGAAAACGTTTTTCATGCTTGAAAGTTGTTCTTCTTTCAAACATTTTGAGATTACTCCCCCTCAGATCATGATTAATTAACTAAAAATCTGATAATCTCCCTCTTGATATATGCAGAAAGTCAAAATCTCATCAAAATATGAAAATCAAAATCAAAGTAAAATATCAACAATTCATTTTCTATATCTCCCCCTGAAAAATAAAAAAATTATGGCAATGATACTTGTGTGTCCCACTATGCAAGATTTAATCAAGATGAACTATTCAAATCAACTCAAATCGTCATATGTATTGAACAATCAAAGATTACAATCACTTTCTCTCTCTACAATTGTTAGATCACAGATTTATTGGATTCAAGATCATCAAGATTGAAGATGAAAGATTCAAGAAGTCTAAGCTGAAAAGTCAATCTCAACAAATAGTCTAGGTCCTTTGTAATAAATAGTTAAAGTTTAGTTTCTTGTATTTTTGTTATTCTTTGTCTTTTTCTCTAAATAGGTATATGACCTATTCTAGGCTCTAGGGTTGTAAGAGTGAGAGGGTGCCAAATTAGGAAACCTGCAACCGCCACTTTTATTCCAGAGAGAGAGAGAGAGCTTAGAGAGAGAAACATCCTTCAAGAGAGAAAACCTTGTAATCCTTTGATTGAGAAATCTAAAACAGGTTTGATTATCCTCTTGTTGTGAATATATATCTTTTATTGTGTTAAGAAACTTGATTTTTAGGGACAATCAATTGGTATCAGAGCTAAACCAGATTAAAATCAAGTTTTTCCAGAAAAAAGTTCGTTCGGCACTGTTCATCGTCTTCTAGATTCGATTTTTGAGTATTTGTGTGTTTTTCGATTAGAAATCATTTGGGTTGTGGTCGAAATCAATTTTAGATTGAGATTGTATTGGTTTATTTCAGTATTGCACTGTAATCGATAGGTTTTTTGATGATTTTTGAGTTTTTGGTTTTCATGAGTCCACAGACACTGCTTCTATCGATTGGTTCTTCTAAGAGTGTTTGTTGTTGAAATTACTTGGTTGTAATTTGTTATAGATGATTAGGCGATCAAATTGTCAAAGTTTGGGGTTGTATTTCAAAGTCTAGATAAGTTTTTGGTTGAAACAGAGTCGATTTTTTGAAGAAAGTTGAAGAACACGTTTTGCACCAGTTCATAGGTTTTTGCGCAAGATTCAAGAGCTTCAAAGTGCATAGCGCAAAGTGTGTTTTGCGCCATTGCCTCCTAGCGCGTACCTGGAGTTCTCGCCTTTTGCGCTACCTTCTCTTGGCGCAAAGCTGTATTTTTCTCGACACAAGGCACCGGTCGACACCGGTCACATTCACACCGGTCGACACCGGTCAGAGGGACCCCGGTCGCAGACACCGGTCGGCACAAGGCACCGGTCGAAGGCGTGACACCGGTCGAAGGAGGGACACCGGTCGCGCAACACACCGGTCGTGCAACACACCGGGCCTCAAGACCCCGGTTTGCGCCATCAGTTCTTCGCGCAAACCTCCACTTCTCGCGACCTTCTTCTCGCGCAAACCTCTACTTGCGCCACCTCCTTCTCGCGCAAAACTCCAAATCTCGCAAGCTTTAGTTCGCGTAAATCTCAGAACGCACAAGTTTTACTTAGCGCGAAGTCCCTTTTGCGCCAACTCCTTGTTGCGCAAACTTGACTTTTGCGCCAACCTCTTTTAGCGCAAAATTTCTTTTGCGCCACTGACCTTAGCGCAATTTGTCTTTTTGCGCTAGATTATCTTTATTTTTCATTTCTTATTTTCAGTATTAATCTGTATTTATTTGATTTTATCTGGACTAAAGATTAATTTCGAGTTTCTTATTGCATATTTTTTAAAAACAGGATGACATAAAGAGAAGCTCTCGCTATAGGAACAAATGTGAAGCCACCAGTACTCTTCAAGGGAGAGTACGAGCAATGGAAAGACCGATTCTTGGATTTCATCGATCGAAATGATTTGGGAGATTACATTAGAATATCCTTAAAGGAAGGAATCATGACACCTCCAACCAAGATTCTCACTGTAGCTGGAGAGAATGGCGAAGAAGAACAGAGAGAGTATCCATTACCGCTTGATGAATACTCGGATGAGCAGAAAAGGAGACATAAGGGTGACAAACTGGCAAAATAATTCATTCTCCAAGGCATACCGAATGAGATTTATGTCAAAATTGATAGCTACAACGCTACTGGAAAGCAGATGTGGGATCAATTGGAGAAAATGATGCTCGGATCAAAGGTCGGCAACCAACTCAAAGTATCCAACTGCCTGAATAACTATGAAGAGTTCAAAGCTAAAGTTGAGAATCTCTAGAGGCTACATATGACAGATTTGTGACCTTGTTGAACGAGCTAAGTAAGAATAAGGTCAACAAATCTCAAGTTGAGCTGAATATAAAATTCCTCAGTGTCCTCCAGCCTGAGTGGAAAAGGTTTACTAGACAGATGAAGCAAATGAAAGATCTGAACGAAATTCCACTTCATGAGGTCTATGAAACTTTAAGGCAGAATGAGGAGCAAGTGGATGAGATCAAGGATGAGAAGAGAAAGGCTAAGAAGACGGTTGCTGATCCACTTGCTCTTGTTGTGAAGAAGAAGAAGATGATAAGTTATGAATCAGAAGAGGATGAAAAAGAAATCAACTCTGACTCTGACGACTGTGATAACCTGAAGGAAGCTATGCTTATGTTAACCAAGGCTTTTCAAAAGAAGTTCTACAAAAAGCCTAGCTCGAACAGTTAGAGGTATTCATCTGGTTCAAGCAACTACAATCACAAGGAGAAAGTTGAAGGAAAGATGATAGAGGAAAGGAGACCAGAAGAGAAGAAGTATAGAGCTGAAGAGACCAAGCAAGCAGAACCTACAAAGTGCTACAACTGTGGAAAATTCGGACACTTTGCCAAGGATTGCCGCAAACCCAAAGTCCGAAACTCCGATTACTACAAGAACAATATGCTTCTAGCCAAGCAACAAGAGGCATGAAAAACATTAATAGCTGAAGATGAGTTCTGGCTCGACCATTCGGATCAAGAAAGTGAGGAAGGAGAGAAGGAAGAGACAACACATTTATGCTTGATGGGTCAGATGGAAGCTGAAGCTGATTCTGATGAAGAAGATAACGAAGAGGTATGTGATATGACTAAATCAGATTTATTGAATCAAATGCATGCCATGATGACTAAACTCCAAGAATTAGAGTCTAAACTTAAGCGTGAAAAAGGTGTCATTAATGATAAAAATCAATCTATATAGAAACTCAGCAATGATATTACTGAGAAAAATGTATTGATTGAAGCGTTGCATAAAAACATTGACACCAGCGCAAAAGAGAAGACTATAATTCATAAAGAGTTAGCTGAAACAACTTCAAAATATAGAATGTGTGAGTTTGAATCAAAAGAGCTTTCTAAAATGTATTCTTCGCTTTCAAAGGAAAAGAAATCTTTAATTGAAAAAGTGAATGCTTTGGAAGGAAAGTTATATACTTTGGGTCAAACTGAACAAACCATTCATCTGAACAAACCTAAAGAGAATCCTGAGTGTTGGGGACTTGGTTACAAGAACCCACACCACCTCAAAAAGGGTATATCTGAAGTGCCTTCTCTTTATGATTTTGGATTTATGAAACTGGCACCTCAATACCCTGAACTCAAAGTTTTCTGGACTAGTCTGTCTGAAGAGGATAAAGCCAAGGATTATGCTAAAAGAAAGAACACAACTAAAGTTCAACTTCTGTGTCATTATGAGAAGTTGAATAATAGTTATAGTTCTGATAAATCAAAATCTTTTTCAAATGACTATTTTGAGAGTTATTCTGTAAAAGAAATGGAGGCTAAGCCCATCGAAGGTAAGCTTTACGTTCCTCATCTCATTTTGGAAACTAAAATTTTTGAACTCGAGAATACTCTCAAAGAAGAAAGGATCTTGATGGACTTAGAACAAACTATTTTTTTTTACTGTGTTCAAATATACTGAGTTTTCTAAATTATCCAAGGCTTTAAAATCTGATGATAGGTCTGGTTTACTTGATAATGAGTTTGATTTTCAAAACTCTGATGGTGGTTTAGATGACTGTGTTGGTGATTTTGACTTTAATGCTAAACTTCCTAATCATTCTTCTTTTGTTGTTAATTCTTTTGGATTACCAAGTGTGTTTGAAAAAGGTGAAACATCAACGAAAGTTGATAAATCAATTTCTGTGAAATCCAAAGTTGCCAAAGGTAAGAAGAAGAAATCTGGGCATTCACAGAAACAGATCACCACTGGTAAATCAAAGAAGAAACATTTGGTTGATTCTCACCATTCTAACTCTAAAGTTTCAAATGTTTCAGATTTGAGAAAGAAAAGGCTTGGAGTTAAGTCGGAATGGATACCGAAACAGAAGATCGACGAGAATGCTAAATCATTATCTAGTTTTGATTGTATTAAGAAGCCTAATAGTAAAGATGATTTGATTATGAATGTTGCTATTTCTAAACCAAAACTTGTTGATTCTCGCAAGAAATATTCCATACAACAATTATTCCAGTTATCTTCGTCTAATAGAAAGTTTTCAAATTATGATAGCTATGATTATGCTTCTCGAAAATATTATGATTTTTGGTTTGGCACATATCAAGTTCACTCTTATCGTTCTAATGTTTCATATGGTTTTCAAAAGAAAAGCGGGCCCAAATTTAAATGGGTGCCAAAATCATGTGCTTACTCTGTAGGTCCCATTTATAAGTGGGTACCTAAACCTCTTGTTTCCTGATTTCTCTTGTGCAGACCCGTCATATGTGGTACTTGGATAGCGGGTGTTCCAAGCATATGACCGGGCAGAAAAGTTTGTTGTCTAACTATACAGAGAAATACTGCGGAACAGTTCGATTTGGTAACGATCAGTTTTCACCAATTTTGGGATATGGTGATGTAGTTCACGACAATGTAATGATTAAGAAGGTGAGCTATGTTGAAGGCTTAGGACACAACCTTTTTAGTATTGGACAGTTCTGTGACAAAGATTTAGAGGTAAATTTCAAGGCCAAGAGCTGTCCGGTACGCACTGAAGAAGGTCAAGAACTGTTGGTTGGCACTCGCAAGTCAAACCTCTACACCATCAATTTGTCAAAGGTCCAGACTGACGATCAGGTGTGTCTACTCTCAAAAGCATCGATGCAACAAAGCTGGCTATGGCATCGACGACTTTCTCACCTGAACTTTCGCTACATCAACAAACTGGTCAGTGGAAAGCTAGTGAATGGACTTCCTGAGCTCAAGTACGTAAAAGAACACTTGTGTGCAGCGTGTGAAAAAGGGAAGATGAAGAGAGCTCCATAGAAACCGAAGCCTGAACCGAGTACCAGCGCTCCTTTAGAGTTGTTACATATGGATCTCTGTGGTCCTATGCGAACGCAAAGCTTAGGAGGAAAGAAATACGTGTTAGTTATTGTGGACGATTATTCGCGATACACGTGGGTCAAATTTCTACGGTCAAAAGATGAGACGCCCGAAGTTCTCATTACATTTCTGAAGACGATCCAGGTGAATCTGCAGAAACCAGTCAAGCTTCTCCGAACTGACAACGACACAGAGTTTAAGAATCAAAAAGTTGAAGAATATCTCGAATCGGTCGGGATATCACATCAATACTCTGCTGCACGTATGCCTGAACAGAATGGATTCGTCGAAAGGCGAAACCGTACGCTAGTCGAGCCCGCTCGTACTATGCTCAGTCAATCCGACTTACCTCTATTTTTGTGGGCTGAAGCTATGTCGACTGCGTGTTACACTCAAAATCGGTCCATGATACACCGCAGATTTCACAAGACTCCGTATGCGTTGATCAACAACCGAACACCAACCATTAAATATTTTCATGTTTTTGGTTATAAGTGTTTTGTGCTAAATGACAGAGAGAGTCTGAATAAGTTCAGTGCTAAGGCGGATGAGGGCATCTTTATCGGCTATTCTTCTACATCTGCTGCATATCGATTATACTTGAAGAAGTCAAAGACTGTGGTCGAGAGCGTAAACGTTACATTTGATGAAGATATGGCTTCTGAACACATCAGTTCAGAACCCGTAATAACAGAAGTACTAGCTTCTGGGCAAATCAGTCCAGAACCCGTGTCTCAAGCGAACAAATCAGATGACGCATCAACGTCAACTAATCACTTATCTGATTTGGATTTACTATTTGAACTATTTTATGATGAATTTTTTGGATCTAAAGTGACTAAATCTGTTGTGGTTGACGGGATGGAAGACTCGATGACTACTCATCCAACCATTTCAGATATCTCAACTGAATCCAACTCCCCGATTCAGGAAGAAGTTCAAGTTCAAATACCTACTCCGACAGTTGAAGCTGTGACCAACAATGAAGAGATAGAAGTAGCTGAATCAGTAGGGTGTACTGTAAGGACTGATCAACAGACTGACCAAGATGAACACACTAAAACTTCTGCACCTACTACTTCAACTGAAACCCCAATTCCTACTGAACAATCTGAAGAAGATACCAGTGGATTCAGAGATGATAATCTTGATCAATCTGCATCTACTCCACTCCCTCATGAACACAAGTGGACCAAAGAGCACCCGGTATCTCAAGTCATTGGAGATCTGTCAAAATCGGTGCAAACTAGGTCTGCAACATCAAATCAATGTATGCATGACTCCTTTCTGAGCAAGATTGAACTTACTCGCGTATCTGAGGCTCTTGCTGATTCAGATTGGGTGACTGCAATGCAAGAAGAGCTGAATCAGTTCGAAGCACTTAAAGTCTGGAGACTCGTACCCAAACCTGAAGGTAAAACCATCATTGGTACGAAATGGGTGTTTAAAAACAAGAAAGATGATGATGGTACCGTTATCCGAAATAAAGCAAGACTTGTCGCCAAGGGATATAGGCAAGAGGAAGAAATAGATTACGATGAGACTTATGCTCCAGTGGCGCGTATAGAAGCAATCCGCATGTTTCTTGTGTACGCAACCCACAAGAACTTCACCGTCTATCAAATGGACATGAAGACAGCCTTTCTGAATGGCATACTCAAGGAGGAAGTCTACGTCTCGCAGCCAGAAGGCTTTGTTAATCAAGAAAAACCAAATCATGTATACATCTCGACAAAGCACTTTATGGTCTGAAACAAGCTCCTCGCGCCTGGTATGATGTCTTATCTCAATTCTTGGTCAAGTCAGGTTTTACAAAAGGTACGGTCGATACCACTTTATTCATTAAAAAGGAAAAAGGCGATATCATTCTTATTCAAATATATGTGGATGATATTATTTTTGGCTCTATAAATCCTAAATACTGTAAGAATTTTTCAAACCTCATGGTGTCACGTTTTTAGATGAGTATGATGGGAGAGTTGACTTTCTTTCTCGGATTACAAGTCAAACAATTTTCAACGGGGATTTTTATCAATCAATCTTAATACATTTTTGATATTCTTCGGAGATTCAAAATGGAAAACTGTAAACCGATTGGTACCCTGATGGCACCTGGTACTAAGATTGGCACTGATCCTTCGGGAAAAGCTGTTGATGCTAGGACTTATAGAGGGATGATAGGTTCTTTGATGTATCTTACTTCTAGTAGGCCAGATATAATGTTTTCTACATACTTATGTGCTAGATATCAGGCCAATCCTAAAGAATCCCATATGTCTGCAGTCAAACGTATTTTTAGGTATCTGAAGGGGACTGCAGATCTTGGTCTGTGGTATCCTAAAGATACTAGCTTTGAACTAACAACATATTCAGACGCAGATCATGCTGGTTGCATGCTAGACAGGAAGAGCACGTCGGGTTATATACATTTCCTCGGTGATAAACTCGTCAGTTGGGCATCAAAGAAGCAATTATGTGTCTCCACTTCAACGGCCGAAGCAGAATATGTAGCTGCTGCTAGCTGCTGTTCTCAGGTTTTGTGGATAAGAACGCAACTGCGAGACTATGGTTATCACTACAATAAGATCCCGATCTATTGTGACTCGAAAAGCGCTATCGCGATATCCGCTAATCCTGTTCAGCATACGAAAACCAAACACATTGATGTCAGGTATCATTTTATAAAAAATAATGTCGAAAATGGAACAATTGAACTTTACTTTGTAAAAACTGATTATCAGCTTGCAGATTTTTTTACCAAACCCTTAGACGAAAAGAGATTCAATTTTCTTGTCTCTAGGCTTGGTATGCTAAATCTTAAGACATAATCAGTGGTTACCTATTAACGTTTTTCTCATTGTAAATTTTTCATCATTTCTTTATCATTATTTCTGAAAGATATCCGCACTTTAATATTCTGTTCATGATCTCAAGGGGAGTGTGAGAAGTACTTTATAGATGATCAATGTTATTTTGAGGGGGAGCATATCTAATTTCTGCATATACTTATCTGTCAATTTTTTGTGATGCATGATTTTAGGGGGAGCGTTACAAGTCAAAGGAGTATGGCAATGACTTCTGATTACTTCAGATCAGAACTCGTACTTTAATTGTTTTATTGCTTTATGTCATTTTAATTTCTGTGAATAAAGTTGCTTTGATTTGACCTTAAGACTTTTACAGTTTGAGAGATGCTTACAAGATCATATCTTTATGACTTTAAGCTTGACTTCATGAGATGTAAGATTGCACGCAAAAGGTATAATTCTTTATCTTCATCTCACATATATTTGAAAGAAGGACAACTTTCAATCATAGAAAACATGTTCTTAAATGTTCAAACCACTTCTCGATTCTTCAACAGATTTCATGAATTGGAAGTGTGATTTTAAATGTTTTCATATTATTTGTGCTTCAATGCTTAACAAACCGTGTGTTTCTAAAGATATATACTTGCATATTATCTTGTCTATATACTTTCAAGTATTCACACACACCGGTTTAATTCTTGTTGAAAAAGTTATCACCATGTCTCATATTGACCAACTTTTCGATGGTGATACACCCCATTTGTATTTCAAAGAATTTTTGAGCGTCATTTCATTTTGAAGCGTTCATTTCAAGAATGTCTATATCTTGTTTCATATAGACAATATCCATTATTTTTGACCATAAGCCTTGATTGCCATATCATTTCTGATCATTTTCATACAATGTCAGATTTTCAAACAAGTCTCTTGCATTCATGTTCATTCATTCAATATCTATACTACCTTATAAACCAAATTCCCTAAAAGTCTTAAAGTCTTAAAATCTTAAAGTCTTAAAGACAACATTTAAAGAACAATGTACAACCCTACAATACACTGATTAAGTTTAAATTTAAAAATTATCTTTTATGCAGCCTCATTATTACATTTCAAATGTCTTCGACATCGATTCATGCTTCTCGGCTTCATCTCCAAGAACGACTACTCCATCTCCAAGAACGACCCTTCGTTCTCCTCCAACTCTCCAATCATGGCCTTAAATCTAAGACTCGACCTGCAGCTCCATCTCCAAGAACTATCCTTCGCTCAAAATCAATTCTGCTTCCACCGTTGATCACCATCGAGAGGTATCGCCGATCACCCTTCGCTCAAAATCGACCTGCAACTCTATCGTCGATCACCCTTCGCTCAAAATCAAATATGCTTCCATCGTCGATCACCATCCAGAGGTCTAGGGTTCAAAATCAATTATGCTTCCATCAGGTACGTTTCACAATTGGTTCTCACCCTTTTTTGTTGTAATTTCTTGTTTGTTGTAGTATATTTAAGGTTTCGTTTGGTTCGTCGATCACCATCCAGAGGCCCTTCGCTCAAAATCAATTTTGCTTCCATCGCCGATCACTATCCAGAGGTCTAGGGTTCAAAATCAATTTTGTTTCCATCGTCGATCACCATCCAGAGGTCTAGGGTTCAGAATCAATTTTGCTTCCATCAGATACGTTTCACAATCGGTTCTCACCCTATTTTTATTGTAATTTCTTGTTTGCTGTAGTAAATTTAAGGTTTCGTTTGGTTATTAGTTTAGGTTTAGTTTGATTTTGCATCAATTTAAGGTTTAGTTTGGTACTTTTGGAAGATTTTTACATAGCTTTTACAAAGTGATATTCTTGGCTTGTGTCTGGAAAGTGATCTTTAAATTTTAGTAGAATTTTGTTATTTGTTATTCTTGTCAATCTGATTCGTCACCAGTTGTTTGCAATGCCCTCTAGGTATTTTCTAAAAGGATTTGTGTGTGACCCTTTTGACCCTTCTTTGATTTGGTTGTTTGATTATTTCCACTTGACAATCTCTTGGCTATCGAACAATGTATATTATATGACAGTTAGATATAAACAATGTATATTTTAGGATGGAATCTTACCTACAAATCAGAGTACCTCTTTAGTTGAATTTGTATATATAGTCTTCTCCTCTCTCTCTGAATTTGAGTTGCTTTACTTGAATACGATTTTTCCACATATTTTTGAAATATAAAACACTCCAATCGAGTGTTCGTGCTTATACTTTAGTCTCTATTTGTTCTCTTTTTGCTCAAATGGGTCACTGATTTCTATCTGGGATTCTTGCATCTGGGTTTTGCTTATTATTTAACTCTTTTATATCATTTAACCAACTATTTCATGTTTACATATTTAGTGGGCATTTGTGTTCTTATTATTACATGACACGACACACTTGTTATCCTTATGCTTCGTTTAATCTTCTGTATTTTGAGTTTATGTATTTGGGTTTGTTATCCCAATTGATTATTAATATTTTTACTCCCTAGAGATACATTTCAAACAATGACCATATCTGTAGGTAAAATTTGAGTAAATTACAAGGTAATGATCAAGTTTTTCAAGTGTTTTGAGGAGTAATTTGGTTGCAAGTCATTGTTTGAAATATGATTGTGTCAAAAACCCAATTCCTGTTTTGCTCTCTGAGCCATAAAAAAATGCATGATTGTGTTTGCCAAACGCAACTAAGGGTCTGTTTACCAAATTCTTACCGGGTAAGTGCTTACTGGCAAAAAATTCACCTTCATTTACCTTATCATGGAACATCTTTGGCCATGAAAATGGAGTGTTGGTAAGCATTTTAAATCTGAAAAGCATTTGAGGTTTTCATCTACAAACATACCTGAAGTGCCAAACATTCTATTTGGAAGGTAAGATCAAGTAACCTTAAAACTAAGAATAGAATTTAATTTGATGAAAATATTGATTATATTAAGTGTGTTTAAATATAACCATTTTAGGAGGTAATATCTATTCCTATTATTATTATTCTAATCTCCATATCTAATATGATTCTAACCTGGACTCCTTTATATAGTTGTTCTCTTTGTCATCATCGCCGATATTTGTCCCTCTTACTGTAAGTATTGAAGACGATTCTGAAAGGAGGTTTCTCTTTTTCTAAACTCATGTTCTGGGTAACATTTTTTTTTCAGGTGCTCATGTTCTTTTTATTCAAGAACCAATTATGGCTACTTCCATCTTTTGCCAAATAAAATCCCCAAATCGACTGAAACGTTTCCACTTTGAACTTGAACATTTATCTGAGATGGTCTCTTAAATGACGAAAGAATAATTGACAACCGTTGTCGCTAGTATGTTTTTGCATTTGTTTTTAATGTTTTCAACTTTTAGTGATTTATGAGGTTTGAATAGTTAGAATTATGTATTTACATGTTGATTCTTCTACTGGTTGCGTGCTGATGGTGTACATTCACATAGCCAAACTGCAAATGTGCTATTGCCTCTGTTTGATTGTGTTTTTATACTATCATATCATATAGCATATAGGCAAAACACTATTTTTTACCTGTATATTTCATTTAAATTTCTTATATTTCTTTTTTCTTATTTGATGAATACCAAGTTTTTGTTAAAAATTTCCCATGAGACAAAAAGTCAAAAAACTTGTGGTTTTGTCTTTTCAAAGAGAAGAATTTTCTAGATGATGTAATTATTTTCCTTCTCTACTTTCTTGGTGTCTTATTATTTTATCTTTGGTGCTAAATTTGTAGACGATTGAGGATATGTTGAGAAAACTGTTGAGTTTGTCAATTGTCAATGGATGATATGCAGGGAGAAAGAAGCTTCTAGGGAGTCCCTATATCCTAAAGTCATTACTTTTTATTCATGTTCTTGTTTGTGATACATTAAGATGTTTCAAACCAAGGTCTATCATGGATCTTTTGAAGGAGTGTATACAAGTTAAAGCTTATATGTGTATCTATATGGGATATTTATCATTTTAATGGTTATAAATATAGGGGTCTCTTCATAGATTCTGTTTCCATGATTTTTTTTTCATTTGTTCAAAGGTGTTGCAAGTGAAGGCTCTTGAAAGATGACATCAAACATATGCATTAACTAGCTACAATTCTATATAACCAAAACATACAATCTTTTAATTTGTTTAAAGGCTCTATTTCAATAATAAGGTTTCTTACTTATTTTCAGCACCTCTGCTGAACCATAACATAATTGTTTTTATATGACCACTAAGTTAAACTCAACCCACTAAATGTAGTTCCATCTCCTAACAAAAACATTTTGACTAGAATTGCAATTCCTCAATTTGCCATCAAAAATTTCAATAACATCAAATTTGGTTGCAACACATCCAAAATCAACATATGTTCTGTAGCATGAAGGAAGTCATCACATCAATAAAAAATGCAAAAGAGAAGTATTATTTCGATCTCATAGCCTCAATTTATTACACTTTATGTCATTATTGTTTCAAATAGTTACTACCTCAACTCCATAGTTAAAAAGGTGAAGCACAACCCCTTGAGAAAAAGAAACTGCAGACATTAACTTACATGGACGGACCCAAAGAAGAGCCAACGGTTGCACGTGCCACGGTGTTATGTTTCTGTCAAAAGGTTAAAACATTTACGTTTATGAAAGGTGCAACCGTATCGGTTTAGAAGGTGCCACCATATTATATTTAAAAGTTCAAACATTTACGTTTGTTTTGTTGTGTATGTGTATAAGTATTGTCGAACTACTTTGAAAGGAAATTTTATGCCCCGCCGCATTGCGCGGGTACAAAACTAGTACTTGTTTGAAAATACTTCAATGTTTCAAATGCTCAAATCTTCTTGAATATTTTTTGAGCATACATACATCTGACTTGTATTTGCGCTTTAACTGATAAAGATAAATCATTTGAGCAACACCAGCTTTCTAGGAAAATACGGTATCATTGTGCTAGGACTTAAATGAAACTTCTATGGATTCATGTTCACCAGTGTTTCCTACCCAAGAAGTTAAATCCTTAGTGATTGAGTGTAAGGAGTCGAAAAGAAATGAGTATGGGATGTGTGTTGAGGTAAAATGAAAGAGAGAGTTTGGTTAGATGTGAACTTATTGATAAAAAGAAAGAGGGTGTGAGAACATAGTAAAAGAATATCAAACTCTGCACCAACTACTTTCAGAGCCGGGCAACCACATTACTAATGTTTCACACTTCTTGGTGAACGTTATTGAAACAGGCACCTAGCCCATGCCAACTCTTGATTATAACCCCACCAACCACTCATTTTCTTCTTTACAAGAAAATGTTTCATTTTTCAAAGGGGAAGCAATACATATACTATCTGATTTTCATTTGGAAAATCTGGATATTGAAAAGAAGAAAGTCTGCCCCACCTTCGCACTTCAATCATGCACATTGAGTCTGTGTTTATCTACTGTTGTCTCAGTGGTTTACACAATATTGAGCCTTTATAAGCAATCATTTGTGCTTATTTCTTTCTATCACTTGCACGAACACACAAGGAATTTGTTTTCTTGTCATAACGTTCATAGAAATTGCCTTTGTGGTGTTTCGATGATTGAATAGAAGCCCTGGGGGAGTGAACATCATAAAAGCTCCTTTATAATGTGTATTCGTTACACACAGTGACTTCGTGTTACTGACAGGCATTGTTAACTGGTTCATTTGTTGATTCAGGTGTTACATTCTTATTTTGTCTGGATTTGAAAAGATCTAGATGAATACATTGTTCGAATTGGCAGTGAATCAATGGCTCTTGAAAGATCAGAATGGTCAAAGACATTTCTTGTGACAAAGTTTTGATGATATCGATACTCAATTCATCAAAAAGGGGGAGAGCTAATCAAGAAATAGGGGAGAACACATGATTAAAGAAATGTCCAAGATTGAAGATTTCAATTAGTTGTGAAAGAATGCAAATCTGAAAGAACAAAGATCAAAGAATGAAGATGTGCTGAATTGAGAGAAATTTTCTTTGAAGATACTTTGCTAAAGCATTCTGAGCTAAAACTGGAGATAACTTCTTTCCATCATCTGAAAGAGATTTTATTTTCGTCTGTTGGAGATATTGTTATATTTTGAAGACAAAAAGGGAGATTGCATCTTCTGAGCTTAAAGAGAAGATTGGATTGCTAAATCTTTTTAGTAATGATCTTGATCCAAAGGGGGAGATTGTTAGATCACAGATTTATTGGATTCAAGATCATCAAGATTGAAGATGAAAGATTCAAGAAGTCTAATCTAAAAAATCAATCTGAACAAATAGTCTAGGTCCTTTGTAATAAATAGTTAAAGTTTAGTTTCTTGTATTTTTGTTATTTTTTGTCTTTTTCTCTAAATAGGTATATGACCTATTCTAGGAATCTAGGCTCTAGGGTTGTAAGAGTGAGAGGGTGCTAAATTAGAAAACCTGCAGCCGCCACTTTTATTCCAGAGAGAGAGAGAGAGCTTAGAGAGAGAAACATCCTTCAAGAGAGAAAACCTTGTAATCCTTTGATTGAGAAATCTAAAACAGGTTTGATTATCCTCTTGTTGTGAATATATATCTTTTATTGTGTTAAGAAACTTGATTTTTAGGGACAATCAACAATGTATCTTTCTCTCTCTCTCTCTCTCTCACTAGAATAATTCTCCAATTATGTTCTTCTACATTACAAGGAACAAAAACCAACTAACAAAACTAACAAGAGAACTTTGATTTCGACTTCTCATTTAAGCTTGTTGACTTTGACTTTTGCATTGAGGCTTTGACTTCAAACTTTGTCCTTTCATTTAATGATCTTGGATACAACAAATCTTGCATTAACAATCTCCCCCTTTGGATTCAAGATCATCTTCAAAAAGAATTTCAAAATCAACAAACAATCTCCCCTTTTGATATGAATACTGATAATCACCTCCTTTGAAAATCAATCTCCCTCTTTGGGTGAATTCAAACTACCTATCAAACTTACCGAAATTTGTGATAATCTTCTTCAAAATCTTTTAACAATCTCCCCTAACTTTGGAACTTCTTCAAGTTTTAACAATCTCCCCAAAGTCTGTAACAATCTTCCCTTTGAAGTAACCTTTAGCAAATACAATCTCCCCTTATCTTCTCTTTTTGGAAAGAAATTGATCTTTTAAAAAATCTCTTCAAAGTCTTTAGCAATCTCCGTCTTTAGAATCATGAAACCTCTTCAGAAAAGAAATTATCTCCAACTTTAGCTCACTTTCTTCTTCAAACAATCTTCAAAGAAAAATTTCTGTAATCTTCACTGAATTTTCTTAAAGTCTTTGAATCAATGCATTCTAAGTTGTTTTTCTTTCTTTGATTTCTTGAACTTTCTCTTTATATCTTAGAAATTGAATCTTCACAAACCTTTACATACTTGAACTTTCTCAGAATCCATCATTTCTTGATACTGTCTCCCCCTTTTTGATGAATGCGAGCATGAACATCATCAAAACTTTTCAAGAAATGCCTTCTTTCAATTTCTGACCCAATATCATTTGATATATCGCACTGATATAGTAACATCCGTCAAATCATAATGATTCCGAATCTTTTTAAATTAAGAATTGAGTTGTAACCTTGAATCTGTTAAAATGCCTGTAAGTAGCACAGAGCCACTTAGTACAACGAATGTACTGTATAAGGAGTTTTATTGATGTTCACTCCCCAGGGCTTCCATCTAATCATCAAAAAACACAAGGTAATTCTATGAATGTTCTGATAGAAAAATAAATTTTTTGTGTGTGCGTGCTTGTGTTATGAAAGAATTTAAGCATTTTGTGCTTTATCAGGCTCAAAATGTGTAAACTGTCGAGACACAACAAGTCTTCCACGACTCAATGTGCATGATCGAAGTGCGAAGGTTGGGAAAACTTCCTTCTTTTTCAATATCCAAATCTTCCTAATGAAGATCATATAGAATATATGCTGCGTCCCCATAAAAATATGAAACATTTCTTTGTTAAGAAAAAAATGAGTGGCTGGTAGGGTTAAATCAAGAGTTGGCATGGTCTCACAGCATGTTTCAATGATGTTCACGAAAGAATTGTGAAACAATTAGTAATGTGGTTGCCCGACTCAGAAAGTGGTTGGTGGAGAGTTCTGATATTCTTTTAACTCTGTTCTCACATCCTCTTTCTTTTTATCATTATGCTCACTTCTAATCAAACTCTCTTTTCCATTTTACCACTCAACACAATGAGGTTGTTCAACCGTATGAAATTCCTCCCCACTCTTTGATAGATGACCCTCGTCCCTCAATCACTCAAGAGATAACTTATTGGGTAGGAAACACTGGTTAACGTAAATCTATAGAAGTTCTTTAAGTTCTCACATTGATCCCAGGAAAATTTGTCCTAAAAATAATAATGTTTAACAGTTTAACTTGAACATTTAAAGCTCAGAAATGTAAATCACAATGTCAGATAAATGTATGCTCTTTAAAAATGTCATGAATATTTGAGCATTTTGAACTTTGAAGATTTCTCACAACAAGTATATTGAATGAATGAATGAAATGAATACGAAAGACTTATTTGAGAATATGATAATGTATCGAAAGATCAAATATGAATGATAATCATTAAAAGCTTAGGGCATGAAAAATTGGAATGTGTCTGTATGAACAAATATAGACTGTCATGAAAGAATTGTTTAGTTTTGAATGAATGTAACGCTCAACAAACATTGAAAATTCAAATGGGGTGTATTACCATCGAAAAACGTTTCAATTTGAGATATGGTACTAACAAATATCAAATTGAAAAAAATACTAAACTAGTGTGTGTGAATACTTGACAGTATATGGAAAAGATAATACACAAGTATGTCTTGGAGCTCTTATTTTTTGATCAAGCTGTCTTTTTCTATGAAAATCTCATGTTTTTCCTTTTCCAGAAGCTCCTTATCCATTTTGTAAAAATCCAAATGTTTTTGGTTTTCAAAGAGCTTCTGTTCCATATGTTTGAAATTTTCTTGTAAAGAGTTAGCAACCTCTAAACATGGTAAAATAGAAGGATCAGAAGTAGAGGGTACCTGAGAGTTATCACCAGATTCGGTCTTTCTCACTTCTGCCAGGCCGCTAGAACAAAGCTTGTCGGCATTTCTCATCAGAGGTATGGTCAGAAGTCCATTTCTCTTGCTCACCCATAAGGCTCTTCTGAGCATAGAATTTATCTTTCTTCTTGTAGAAGGCAATATCTTTCGTTTGAGGGCTTCTACAGTTGGCAGAGAAGTGACCAGGTTTGCCACATTTGTAGCATTTGTCATCTATCTTCTAGGATCTCTCACCTTTTCCATCTTCCTTCTGAACCAAATTCTGTGGATACTTGTGTTCAGAGGATCTGTACTCAACGTGCTTATGCTCATATGGCTTCTGTTCCATTGCCCTTGGTTCATATGCGTCATCACTGTACGAGTACCTTGGTCTGTAGGATTGGCAATTGTTATCTCTTTCTTCCGTATGATTAAAGAAAGTTTTGGAACCCTCTCCTATCTAAGAAGACTCTGGGGGTCTGTACTGCCTATGATACACGGGGATAACCCTCTGATATCTATCTCCTCTATCTTCACAATCTCTTCTGATTGTACCCTGCTTCTTCGGGTAACATCTACCGAACTCCCTGGTAAGTAGAGCCAAAGATTTTGCTATTGAGCTCATACTATTCATTTCCTCTTCATCACTTTCCTCTTCCACTTCACTCTCTGCTACCAAGACCTTTTTTTCTTTCCTTCTGACCTGCCCTCTGGAACTCCCCTCAAATATTTTCTCCTTAGGCTTCTGTGCCAGAACCTTTGTGGTCTCTGAAAATAAAGGCAAAGGGCCTACAAGCACTGCCTTCAACTTCAGGATATGTTTCTCTTGAGCAACTAGAGTGCCAACATTGTGATGTAAAGACCATGTATCAAGGTCTTGATTGGACTGTAGGACATGAAAAGATGGAGCCATTTGTCACCAAGACTTTTCAGGAACATAACATTGTTCTCCTCATTGGTGCACAAAATGACAACCTTTTTGCACTTGTTGATTAATCCATTGAATCGATCATAGGTCTGTTGCAGAGTTTCCTCTGGCTTGGCAGAAAATTTGTAGTAGTCATTCAGGCATTGTGACCTTCTGTTCTTTTGAGTTATGATTCCTCCTTCCAGTTGCTTCTCCAGTTCAACCCAGAGACTTTCAGGAGTATCACAAGCATCTAGTGAAAATAAAATATCATTGGGAATGACCATAATCAATAGTCTTTTGGCCTTTTTCTTTGCTTCGATTTTCTCCCAATCTTCTTCACTGTAAGAAGCCAAATCTTTAGGTTTATCATAAGCAATTATTTTCCTCAGTGGTTGCAGTAGCAGGGACTCGAGGAACTGTCATAATTGGAACACAAGGTTTCCTTAGAACAACTTTGTATAGGAATTTTGTCAATACTTTTGATCCATGCTCTCTCAGTGATTTGATAAAGACCCTTTTCTACACATAGTGAAAATTTCGTTTAATAAATATGTATTAGTGTTTCATCATCAGCGATCAAACTGAGTTTGTTCAGTTATCACTGATGATCTTTCTTATAAACATTCATATGTATTAGTGTTTCACTATCAGATGTTAAATACTGAGTATGTTCAGTATTGCTGATAGTTTCTAATGTAAACAGTCAAGCGTAATCCTTGAAGACAAGTTTCGCGTCAACAGATGTTCATAGCTGAATTGAAGACGAAGCTGCTGAATAAAGACAAGTCTACTAGTGACCTGATGCGGATATCAGTGAAGCAAAGACAAATCTACACCCGCGAAGAAACCTGAGGAAAAGCTTCAGCGATAGCTGAACTTCTTTGTATCTCTGAAGGAGGAGATATTCAGCGATCGATGATCACTTAGCTTATGACTCAAGTCTCTTTTGTCTTTCCCTTGCACACCCAGTACGATGTGTCAGAACGGACATACCTCTGCTACAATTCGCACAACAACTCTGTCAACTACACTGTTCATGATACGACCGAAAGCATGTCTCCCAAAGTCAGACCCTCTCAGCCAATCAATGAAGGACACGTGTAAAGTTCTCTGTCATGCATTTAATGCATAGGGTATAAATAGAAAGATCAACTCTTAATAGACCACAGTCTCATTGGATTCAAGATCATCCAAACTGAAGATCGCAATCTGAAGCTAAAGCCGGAACGTCGACTCTCGATAATAAAGTCTATGTCTATTTGTAATAAATGTCAATGTAATTCAATGTAATTGTTTGTTTATTATATTAGATTACTTAGATTTAATATCTAAGTTATAAGTATTGTAATAGTTAACTTAATATCTAGTTTGTTAGATATTTAGTTAACTTAGTTATTATTTAGTTTAGTTGGTTATTTAGTTAGATTCAAGTAACTTAGTTTTTATTAGAAATAATATCTAGATCTAATATCTAGATATTATTCTAAGTAGTGTGTTAGACACACTTGGTATCTTTGTATCTCTCTAACACCAAAATCAGATCATCATCAGAAAGATATAACACTTGATAAACATTATTGTTTGTTAGAGGACCGACAATTGGTATAAGAGCCTGATTAAGATCAAAACAAGTTTTATAAAAGAAAAACGTCTCTGTGTTCTTCAAGAAAAATTGATTTCGAGTGTTAGAGTGTTTTAGGTGTTAGAATCGATCAGGGTGTGATCGAAATACATGCTAGATTGAGTTGTATGTGATTAATTTCAGTATTAAGCTTAAATCGAGTTTCAATTTGTGATTTTTGTGAGTGAACTGTCGAGTGAAGTAAGTCACTGTGCGATCAGATTAATTTCTAAAAAGAGTGTTTTAGTGAGATCGAGTGCCTACAATCTGTTCTAGAAGTGTTTCTAGACATAAGGGTAGTGTTTGTTATTGCTAAATCGTTTCAATACAGATTTTAGACGAATTTTCGAAGTACAGGTCGAATAACCCGCAAACCAGAGGAAGAATAACACGCAA
Source organism: Arctium minus (assembly GCA_954870635.1). Taxonomy (NCBI): domain Eukaryota; kingdom Viridiplantae; phylum Streptophyta; class Magnoliopsida; order Asterales; family Asteraceae; genus Arctium; species Arctium minus. Next base: position 100,625,425 of record OX941081.1, on the reverse strand, counting down.
AGTCCCACTTTGCGGCTCCCACTACAAACGTAAAGCATACTTTGCGGTTCTCAAAAGACCCGCAAACCACAAGCCTTTGTGTTCATCTCTTCAAAAGACAAGTCGACTTTGCGCTCCCAACTAGAAACGCAAAGCTCAAACTTTGCGCATCTCAAGACAATCGCAAACCTCAGTTCTCGGGTCCTCAAGCAAACGCAAAGAAAAATTCTCGCATCAAGTTAGACCCGCAAACCTACATCTTGCGCGTCCAACTAGACCCGCAAACCTCAACCTTGCGCTTCCCACTAGACCCGCAAACCTTATTTTGCGCGTCCCATTAGAAACGCAAACCTCAGTTTGTGCACCCCATTTGACACGCAAACCAAACTTAGAATTTTTTTTTTCTGAGATTTTTTCGAATCTGTAATAGGGTCTTTAATTGTCATAATTTTTTTCTCTAGGGGCGCTGCCCCCATACCCCCGCAAGGGCGTTGCCCCTTGACCCCACCCCCGTGCTAAGTCTGCCTAGGGGGACAAAATTTCTTGTGTGATCAAATTTTATTTGGATTAACGATCATATCTTTCAAGTTTTCTCTTATGCAATACAGGATGACATCCAAAGAAGCTCTCGCAATAGGAACCGACACCAAGCCACCAGTTCTCTTTCGAGGGGAATACGAACAGTAGAATGATAGGTTTCTAAACTTCATTGAAAGACAGGATTTGGGTAATTTCATTATACAATCCCTAGAAGAAGGCCTAATGGAAACACAGTATAGGGAGCCAGCAGCAGGAACTCAAGAAGTAAGAGTTGCACTTTCTTATACAGATCTAACAGGTGATGATAAGCTAAGAGCAAAAGCGACAGGTTAGCCAAGTCATACATTCTACAAGGGATTACAAATGAAATCTATGTAAAGATTGACAGCTACAAAGCCTCAGCCAAACAAATGTGGGATCAACTAGAGAAAATGATGCTGGGTTCAAAGATTGGGAACCAACTGAAAATCTCTAACTGCCTGCACAGTTTTGAAGAATTCAAAGGCAGAACTGGAGAAAATCTAGAAGGAACATATGATAGGTTTGTGACATTGCTAAACGAATTGAGCAAGAACAAGGTCAACAAATCTCAAATCGAGCTGAATATCAAATTCCTGAGTATTCTACAACCAGAATGGAAAAGTTTTGCCAGGCAGATGAGACAGATATAAGACCTGAATGAGATTCCACTTCATGAGGTGTATGAAACCCTCCGACAAAATGAAGATGAGGTGGATGAAATTCTAGCAGAAAAGAGAAAAGGAAAGACAGTTGAAGACACAGTCGCTCTTGTTGTGAAGAAGAAGAAGAACAAGACGATTGTGTATGAATCAGAAGAAGCTGAAGCTGATGTTGTCTCTGACTCGGATGAAAATGAACAAATGCAGCAAGCAATGCAGTTTCTAACAAATGCATTTCAGAAAAAGTTCTACAGGAATCCAACGTCAAACAGTCAGAGGTACTCTTCTGGACCTAACAACTATGCTCACAAGGAAAGAATTGAAGGAAGCAGATATGAAGGGAAAAGATTTGAAGGGAAGAGATTTGAAGGGAAGAGACAAGAGGAGAAGAAATCTGATGAGAGAAGATATCAGACAGAAGGTAACAGATTGGAAGAGAAGAAACCGGAAGAAAGGAAGTACAAAGCTGAAGGATCAAGTCAGCCAGGACCACCCATGTGCTACAACTGTGGCAAAACCGGTCACTTTGCCAAGGATTGCCGAATATCAAAGGTTAGAAACTCCGACTTCTACAAGAACAAGATGCTTCTTGCAAAGCAACAGGAGGCAGGCAAGGCGCTGATGGCTGAAGATGAATACTGGCTGGATCACTCAGATGAAGAAGAAGATGAAGAAGAAAAGGATGAAGCCGTCAATATGTGCTTGATGGGCAAAATCGAATCAGATACTGAAGCTGATTCAGAAAATGAAGAAGAGGAGGTATGTGATTTATCGTATAAAGATTTAATGAATAAAATGCATGCTATGGTTTTAAAACAAGAAGAGTTAGAATCTAATCTTAAGCGAGAAAATGGTGTTATTATTAATAAAAACCAATTGATACAAAAACTTAGCGATGAACTTGCTGAGAAGAAAGTATTAGTTGAGGTTTTACATACAAACGCTGACACCAACGCAAAAGAACAGACTATAATTCTAAAAGAGAATAGTGAGCTCAAGTCTAAATTGACAAAAAGTGAGATTGATTTTTATAAGCTTTCTGATATGCATTCTTTATGTATTAAAGAAAACAAGACTTTAATTGCTAAATTAGATGATTTGGAAAAGAAGCTATACTCATTAGGTCAAAGTGAGCAAACCATTCATCTTAACAAACCGAAAAAGAATAAAGAAAATTGGGGAATCGGTTATGTGAAACCTCAACGTCTTCAAAAGGGTATAAGAGAAGTGCCTGCACTTTATGACTATACCTCTATGCTTGTTTCTCACCGAATCGACTCATTTAAAGTTTTCCATACTAAACTATCAGAAGAGGATGAAGCTAATGAATTTGAAAAACGGATGAAGTCAACTAAAGTTCACGCTCCATTTTATTATGCAAAGTTGAATAATAGTTACGACTATCCAAATGATGAAAAGAAATCTCTTTCAACTGACTACTTTCAAAGTTATTCTGAAAAAGAAATGGAGGCGAAGCCTGTTATAGGTAAAATTTATGTCCCTTCTCTCGTGCTAGAAAGTAAAATTTCTCAACTCGAGAACTCTTTATCAGATGAAAAACTTATGATTGAGATTCAACAAAAGGTTTTTTCAACTGTTATGAAAAATGTTGTTTTTACAAAGGCTTTTACTTCTAATGACATGTTTGGTTCATCAAACGAAGAGTTTAATTTTCTTAATTCTGACGGTGGTTTAGATGGTTGTTTTGAAAAAATTGATTTTAATGCGAAACTTCCTAACCATGCATCTTTTGTTAAGAAAACTTCAAGAAAAACCAGTTTGCCTGTGTTCAGTCCAAAATCAACGAAAGCTTTCGTTGATAAATCAGTCTCTGTGAACGCTAAGAGTGCTAAAGGTAAGAAAATATCTCAGCATTCACAGAAACCAACCACTACTTGTAATTCTAATAAGAAGCATTTAGTTGTTGCTCAAAGGTCTAACTCACCAGTTTTACATGTTTCAGATATGAGCAAGTCAAGACCTGAAGCCTATTCTCAATGGCAACCAAAACGGAAGCTTGACAAGGCCGTTTTATCATCTAGTAGTGTTAATTGTAATAAGACTTCGCTTACTAAAGATGTTGTGATTGCTGAAATTGCTGTTTTGAATCCAAAACTTGTTGTTTCTCGTAAACAATATACAATGAAGCAATTATTTCAGTTATCTTTATCTGCTGGAAAGTCCTCTATCTATAATAAACATGTTTCTATTACTTGTCAAGATTCTGGAGATTGGTTTGGAAATTACCATGTGCATTCATCTCATACCAACTCTCATGCTTTTCAAAAGATCAAAGGATCCAATTTGAAATGGATACCAAAATCTTGTGCTAACACAGCAGGACCCAAATTCCAGTGGGTACCTAAGGCTAAATCTGTGTTGCAGGCACACAAAGCTTAGAGAGAAAGCGACTTCTGATTATGTACAGATCAGGACTCGTTCTTCAATGTCAAAAATAGGTTTTTGGATAATGCAGTTCAAAACCCGAACATCAAAGTCGAAATAGGCTTTTGAACAAATCAGTTCAAGACCCACACTTCGAGAATCAAAGTGTAAATTCCAATGTTGTCATACGAAAATCTAAATTATGTTATTTTCTCTTATGCAGACTTGTCATACATGGTTCTTGGACAGCGGATGTTCAAAGCACATGACAGGGCAAAAAGAGATACTGTCCAACTTTAAAGACAAATTTTGTGGAACAGTAAGATTCGGAAACGACCAGTTTTCTCCAATCATGGGATACGGTGATGTACAACATGACAATGTCACTATCAAGAAGGTGAGCTATGTACAAGGCTTAGGACACAACTTGTTCAGTATAGGCCAGTTCTGTGACAAAGACTTAGAGGTCAACTTCAAAGCCAAAAGATGTTTCGTTCGCAATGAAGAAGGCGAAGAACTTTTGGTCGGTAAACGAGAATCAGACCTCTACACAATCAATTTATCAGATGTCCAGACTGACAAGCAAGTTTGTCTACTATCGAAAGCTTCGATGCAACAAAGTTGGTTATGGAATCGACGTCTTTCTCACCTTAACTTTCGGTACATCAACGATCTGGTCAGTGGAAAGCTCGTCAAAGGACTTCCAGAGCTGAAATATGAAAGAGAACATCTATGCGCAGCTTGTGAAAAGGGGAAGATGAAGAGGGCACCTCATAAACCGAAGCCTGAACCAAGTACAAAATCTCCTTTAGAGTTATTGCATATGGATCTATGCGGTCCAATGTGCACTCAAAGCTTAGGCGGCAAGAAGTACATACTCGTGATCGTGGATGATTATTCGCGGTACACATGGGTCAAGTTTCTACGTTCAAAGGATGAGACACCTGATGTTCTCATTACATTCCTAAAGACGACCCAGGTGAATCTGCAGAAACCGGTCAAGTTTCTAAGAACAGACAACAGCACAGAGTTCAAGAACAACAAAGTTGAAGAATATCTCGAATCTGTCGGGATTTCACATCAATACTCTGCTGCTCGTACGCCTCAACAAAATGGAGTGGTTGAAAGAAGATATCGAACGCTAGTCGAGGCTGCTCGTACTATGCTAAGTCATTCCAACTTACCTCTATTTTTGTGGGCAGAAGCTGTTTCGACCGCGTGCTACACACAGAATAGATCCATGATACATCGGAGATTCAAGAAGACTCCTTATGCGTTACTCAACAACAGAACACCGACAATCAAATATTTCCATATATTTGGATGTAAGTGTTTTGTATTAAACGATAGGGAGAATCTCAACAAATTCAGCGCTAAGGCAGATGAAGGAATCTTCATTGGATATTCCTCGACTTCAACTGCATATCGTGTCTATCTAAAGAAGACAAAGACGGTGATTGAAAGCGTCAACGTCACCTTTGATGAAGAAATGGCTTCCGAACAACACAGTTCAGAACCCACAATAACAGGAATACTAGCTTCTGGGCAACTCAGTCCAGAACCTATGTCTCAACAGAATAAATCAGATGAAGCATCAACTTCTACTAACCATTTATCTGATTTCGATTTATTATTTGAATTGTTTTATGATGAATATCTCGGATCTAATGTAAAGAAATCTATTGTGGTTGACAGGATGGAAGACTTAACGACTACTCATCCAACCAGTTCAGATGTTACAATTGAATCAAACGCCCCGATTCAACAAGAGATAACAATTCAAATGCCGACTCCAACAGTTGAAGAAGTAACAAATCAAGAAGAGACAGAAGTAGCTGAAACAGTAGGATGTTCTGTACAGATTAATCTACAGCCATAACAAGCTATACCTGCTGAGCCTTCTGAACCTGCCACTTCAACTGAAATCACTCCTCATGAACAAATAGAAGAAGGTACAAGTGGATTTGTAGATGACACAACTGACATACAATCATCTAATCCACTGCCTCATGAACATAAATGGACCAAAGAGCACCCGCTAAGCCAGATTATTGGCGATCCATTAAAACCGGTGCAAACTAGGTCAGCATCAATGAACATGTGCATGCATGACTCCTTTCTGAGCAAGTTTGAGCCAACACGCGTATCAGAGGCACTTGCTGATCCAAAATGGGTGATCTCTATGCAAGAAGAGCTAAATCAGTTCGATGCACTTCAAGTCTGGAGACTCGTACCAAAGCCTAAAGGTAAAACCATTATAGGTACGAAATGGGTTTTCAAGATAAAGAAAGACGAAGATGGTACCGTTATCCGAAACAAGGCAAGACTAGTAGCCAAAGGATATAGACAAGAGGAAGGAATAGACTATGACGAAACATATGCTCTTGTGGCGCGATTAGAGGCAATCAGAATGTTTTTAGCCTACGCAGCCCACAAGAACTTCACTGTCTTTCAAATGGACGTGAAGACAACATTCCTGAATGGAATTCTGAAGGAGGAAGTCTACGTCTCTCAGCCAGAGGGATTTGTCAATCAAGAGAAGCCAAATCACGTTTACATTCTCGATAAAACACTCTACGGTCTGAAACAAGCACCTCGAGCCTGGTATGATGTCCTTTCTAATTTTCTAGTCAAGTCTGGGTTTTCCAAAGGTACGGTAGATACCACTTTGTTTATTAAAAAGGAAAAAGCCGATATCATTTTAATTCAAATCTATGTAGATGATATTATCTTTGGTTCTACTAATACTAAGTACTGTAAGAATTTCGCAAACCTTATGGTGTCTAGATTTCAGATGAACATGATGGGAGAGATGAATTTCTTTCTCGGATTGCAAGTCAAACAGTTTTCTACGGGTATCTTTATCAATCAATCAAAGTACATTAGGGATATTGTTCGGAAGTTCCAAATGGAAAATTCAAAACCGATTGGTACCCCAATGGCACCAGGTACTAAGATTGGCAGCGATCCTTCGGGAAAGGCTGTTGATATTAGGACTTATCGAGGGATGATAGGTTCTTTAATGTATCTTACTTCTAGTAGGCCAGATATAATGTTTTCAACATGCTTATGTGCAAGATATCAGGCCAATCCTAAAGAAATCCATTTGTCTGCTGTGAAGCGCATCTTTAGGTATCTAAAGGGCACTGCAGATCTTGGTCTGTGGTATCCTAAAGATACTAGTTTTGAACTAACAGCCTACACAGATGCATATCATGTAGGTTGTATGTTAGACAGGAAGAGCACGTCAGGATATGTGCAGTTCCTCGGTGACAAACTGGTAAGTTGGGGATCAAAGAAGCAACTTTGTGTTTCAACTTCTACGGCCGAAGCATAATATGTAGCTGCTGCTAGCTGTTGTTCTCAAGTCTTATGGATGCGAACTCAATTACGCGACTACGGTTTCCACTTCAACAAAGTACCGATATACTGTGACTCCAAGAGCGCCATCGCAATAACAGCGAATCCTGTTCAACACACAAAGACAAAGCATATAGACGTCAGGTATCATTTTATCAAGGATATTGTAGAGAAAGGAACAATTGAACTTTTCTTTGTAAAGACTGAGTATCAACTTGCTGATTTGTTCACCAAACCTTTAGACGAAAAGAGGTTTACCTTTCTAGTCTCGAAGCTTGGTATGCTAAATCTCAAAGTATAACCAGTAATTACCTATAAAAGTTTTCTAATTGTATACTTATTCATCATTTCTTCATTCTTAACTCTGATTGATATCTGCCATTCTATCATATGTTCATGATCCAAGGGGGAGAATGAGAAGAAATTGACTTCTGGTCAATATTACTTCGAAGGGGAGCTCATAAAATATTGCATGTACCTTTTAATGCCAATTTTTTTTGTAATGCAAGATTTTAGGGGGAGCTCTTCAAGTCAAAAAGGAAGTACGGATATGACTTCTGATTACTTCTGATCAGAACTCGTACTTTAAAAGTTTTACTGCTTTTTGTCTTTTCAATTTAAGTGAATAAATTTTACTTTGACTTGACATTAGACTTTTGAAGAATTTTTGAGAGAAGCTTACAAATTCATATCTTTATGACTTTAAGCTTAGCTTCATGAGATGTAAGATCAAACGTTAAGGTATAATCCTTTATCTTAATCTCATATATGGTTGAAAGAAGGACAACTTTCAATCATAGAAAACATTTTTTTAATATTCAAACCACTTCCTGATTTTTCAATAGATTTTATATTTTGGGAGTGTATTTTAAATGTTTTCATGATCTAAATTGTGCTTTAACTGAAATAGTTAAACCAATCTGAGCATCACGTGCATCTAGGAAAACAAAGAATCATTGTGCTAGGAATTAACACAACTTCTATGGAATCACCTTAACCAGTGATTTTTACCCAAGAAGTTAATCCTTAGTGATTGAGTGTGCAAATAGACAAGAAATGAGTGTGATTAGAGAAAGCAAAAAGTTTAAAAGAAAGAGCGTGTGAGAACAGAGTTAAAAGAATATCACAACTCTGCACCAACTTTTTCTGAGCCGGGTAGCCACCATTCTAGTGATTCACAATTCTTTGGTGATCATTATTGAAACAGGCAACTAACCCATGCCAACTCTTGATCAAACCTCACCATCTACTCATTTTCTTCTCAAAAAGAAAATGTTTCATTTTCTAAGGGGATGCAGCACATTTGCTATCTGATTTTCATTTGGAAAATCTGGATATTGAAAAGAAGGAAGTCTGCCCCACCTTCGCACTTCAATCATACACATTGATTCTGTGTTTAACTTACTGTTGTCTTAGTGGTTTACACAATTTTGAGCCTATAAGCAATCATCAAGTGCTTAATTCTTTCAAACACAAGCACGAACACACAAGGAATTAGTTTCTTTGTCATAACGTTTATAGAAATAACCTTTGTGGTGTTTCGATGATTAAATGGAAGCCCTGGGGGAGTCAACATCAAACAACTCCTTTCCAATGTGTATATGTTACACACAGTGACTTAGTGTTATTGACAGACATGTTAACTGATTCATTAGTTGATTTCAGGTGTTACACTACATTTGTCTGGATTTGCAAAGATCTAGATGGATCTCTTATGAATTGACGAATCAGGGGCTCTAAACGAAAGATTGACATTTCTTACCACTAATTTTGATGAAGTCGTTGCACTTAACATCAAAAAGGGGGAGAATGACTACAAAAAGAAATGGCAAAGATCACATGTTTCAAGAATCACGTCCACTCTTCAAAGGTGGAGATAATTGTTAGATTGAAGACATGCTGATTTAAGAGCTAAAAAAAGAGATTGCATCTTCTGAGCTGAACAAGAAGATTGAATTGGATAAATCTTTTTATTAAATGATCTTGATCCAAAGGGGGAGATTGTTAGACCACAGTCTCATTGGATTCAAGATCATCCAAACTGAAGATCGCAATCTGAAGCTAAAGCCGGAACGTCGACTCTCGATAATAAAGTCTATGTCTATTTGTAATAAATGTCAATGTAATTCAATGTAATTGTTTGTTTATTATATTAGATTACTTAGATTTAATATCTAAGTTATAAGTATTATATAGTTAACTTAGTTAGTTTAGTTAGTTTCTAGTTTACTTTATTAGGAAATAATATCTAGATTTAATATCTAGATATTAAGTTAGATAGTGTGTTCAACACACTTGATAGATATTAGGTGTATCTCTAGTTGCTCTCAACAAGATCAGATAAGAACAGACACACAAAAACACACACATCAAGGTGAAAAAGAGAGAAAAACATAGAGAACACATCAAGAACTTAATCGATCAACCTTGTAATTATTTGATATATTCAATACAGGTTGGTAATCGTTATTGTGTTGTTATTCTATAAGAACTTGATAAACATTATTGTTTGTTAGAGGACCGACAACTCTCCATCTGAGAGAAGCCCTAAGCCTTCATCTTTCTAAAATATAGAAACCCTTGTTTTCTATACTCTCAAATCTCCCATTCTCTATATTCTTGTGCAACCATCTTAGTGTTTCTTAAGTTTGTTTAGATTGAGTTCTACTTAATCTTAATCTTATTCCACAACAGACTTGTAAATTGTGTTTGATTTATCAATAAATAATTTATTAAACTTTAAAAACTTGTGTTTGTATTTGTTAGTGTATTTGTTGTATCCAAGATTTAATGTAGAAAGTTAAAGTATGTATGGTCAAAGTCTTGAAAGTCATCTCTTGTATAAATGTTCTTTGGTATGAGTGTTTATAGTTGTAATAGGTATATGAGTGTTTAGTATCATGAGAGTTTGTGTGGTTCATGTCATTGTAACTCATATGGTTTAAGTGAAATATAAGACTTCACGTTTCTCTCTCTAGAAATTGTTCTTTGATTGTTAAATTCTTGAATGGATTGATCTGGGATTATACATTTTCAATATTCAACCCCCCTTCTACAAACTTGTTAAGCACCTTCAGGACCAACAACTACCCTTAAAGAAATTGATCATTCGTGTTAGTATATAAAATTGTATCCAAGATTTAGTGTGAAAAGTCAAGTATAGAAAAGTCAACAATGTTAAAGTTTGTCTTAGTCAAAGTTTAGTTAAGTCAATCTTAGAGCCCTTTGTGGTTAAGCTTGTAGTGTTAGTCCATATAAATAACTTGTGCTTTGTAAATCATGTAACAACTAGAAACTAGATGCATTGTACTCAACATTGTCAGATATATGATGAATACGCTTTCTCTCTCTACACTCTCTCTCTAGACCTTCAATGTCAAAATCTTGATTGTAGAATTACTTGTTTGATTGCTTGATTGATAGGGAAATACATTTTCAATTGGTATCAGAGCAAACAAGAAGGAGCAGATTGAAGATCGAATTTGAAGTTTCTTGATATTTTTTTTTGTCGAACGAGAAAGTTACTGTTTGATTTTGTTGTATCTTGTTTTTGCACAAGTAAATCAAGACATTGATTTAATTGTGTGCGTTTTATCAATAGGATCAAGTTCCGTTCAGATCACATAGACTAATTTCAACTTTTGATTGATCAATTTGATCAAAATGTTGTTTTCGTGAATAGTTGACAGTCGAACACTGTAAATCGAATTAATCACTGTAATTTTCGATTTCTTTTGTAATTCCAGTATTGTAATCTTGTTTCGTATTGTATCGTGGACAAATTATGTGATTTTCAGAATCATAAATCAAGTTTTACTTGATTTTTGATCGATCAGGCTTAGAACACGCAAGGAAAACCCAAGAACGCGCAAGATCTGTGAAACGCGCAAGTTCTTCGCAAGAACGCGCAAGTTGAAGAATTTGGTCTCAAACGCGCAAGGCGTTATTAGCGAGTTCATAGAACGCGCAAGGCGTTATTAGCGAGTTCATAGAACGCGCAAATCAAAGTCTGCGTGTTTTGCTCTTTGATCTGCGAGTTCGTGTGAAGATTCCATCTGCGAGTTTTAGCTTGCGAGTTTGTCAAACACGCAAGTAAACCTCTGCGAGTTCTAGAAATACGCACGTTACGTTCTACGAGTTTATCAGAAATAGTGTTATGGGAGTTATTCAGTCTGCGATTTCTACAAACACACACGTCTCTGTTTGCGAGTTTGTCAGTGAACAGTGTTTTACGCATTCAAGCATCTGCGAGTTTCAAGCTTTTCAGTGGTCTGCGAGTTTTAGTACTTAGTCAATTTTTGCTAGTTATTTTAAATTTGATCAGTTTTGGATTTTACACACCGAGTGTAATCTACACTTCTTGAACGATCATATCAATCAAGCTCATTTTTCATTCAAGATGCCAAAGACAGATGAGAGTGTAGAGAGAGAAAGTAAATCTGATATTATTACAATTAAGCTCTTAGTTACATGATTTACAAGGCAACATGGTATTTATACCAAGGACTAAACCACAAGATTAAGCACAAAGCTCTAAGATAATCTCACATTGACTTAGACTTAGTTGACTTTACATGACTTGACTTTTTCTATTAAATATTGGATACAATAAAATACACTAACATTCTCCCCCTTTGTATTCAAGAATTAAATTTTTTTTGACACTTGTTAAGTCTGATTTTATAGTAATCATTGTATTTATAGGCTTGGTCTTATTCAGTGTTTAGGATGCTTATCTGTGTTGTATAAGGCTAGGGTATTTAAGTCCCTTTGGGCTTTGGTCTTTGTAAGGATTCACGCATTTTCAATATCAGTTTACTACTTTGCGCTTACTCTCTCTCTCTCTACTTTCTCTCTCTAAAGATTTAGTGATTCATGGATTATCAATTGGTATCAGAGCAATTTTATTCAAACTCTGAATTTGATCAACCCAATTTTTTTAAGACACAAATTTCATTTTACATTATGTGGAAGATGATATTATTGAATTATATTTTGTTTCAACTGAATATAAACTTGCCGATTTTATTTTATCAAATGTTTCTATTTTCAAATCTCGGCATGTTGAATTTAAAAGTTTAAACCTTCACAAATTTTATTCTATAAAGTAAAAGTTTTACAATTTTTCTTTCTTTTGAATAAAATGTGTGTCTAGGATAAATTTTCAAGTTGCTTTGTTTATATTAAAAGTTTTTATATGTTCAACTTTCAAGTCCTTTAAAAGTCGAAAAGGCAGCAACATGTTTGTAGCTTTTGATATTGCTTTAAAGTTGTGTGATTCGGAATATTTATAGTTTACAATGCTTAGAAAACCTAAAAAGTCGGAATTTTGGATCGTAATAAAAATATGGGCTAAGCACTTAGACGTAAAACCTTTTGATTGAGATGATTATTAAATTCTCATAACTTAGAAATCTCTAAGTTTAAAAGTTTGTACCTGTGACCTTTCTGGTTTGGGAAAGTAAGTTCTATGGGATGTTTATCATTTAGTCCCCTAAGGTCATTTGATCTGGGAGTGATCGAACCCAAATCCTTCTATAGAGTCAGATCGAAAGTCATGTTCTACTAGTATGAATGGGTTTAGAATGTGTCGATGTAGCCTTTCTGATCTGGGAGAGTAAGTTCCAAGGGGTGCTTGACACCTAGTCCCCTAAGGCCAATTGGTCTGGGAGCGGCTGACCCAAATCTTGCAATAGGATCAGATAGAAAGTTTTGTTTACGACATGTTCTTTACTTAAGAAACTTCTTGATTCAAAAGATGCCAAAGTGCACAATCTTAAAAGATGCCAAAGTGCACAATCTTAAAAGATGCCAAAGAGCACAATCATGTCAAGATGCCAATGTGCACAATGCTAAAAAGATGCCAATGAGCACACATCTCATGATACTTGGTGATATTTCTGAGTTGCGATAAACCTGTAAATTTGTGAAAGTCTTAATTTCTGATGGCTTAGTGTGATTATTTGCCAAGTTTTCTATTATATTTTTAGAATTTCATTTTCTTGAAGCTAATCAAAATTCGCATGAGAGCACACTGAATAGATTGATGAAAGTTTTTGAAACTGAACATGTCTTAACTTGATATGCAATATAACTTGTTTCTGTATCCAAACACATACATTTGATTTCATCTGATGGATTTCATTGTGATATTTTACTAAGTAGAATTTTATTTGATTATGTTTAAATTTTTATATATTTAGTCGTTTCAAAATACATATTCAATATATTTTTCTTTCTACATTGATGTTTCAATTCTTGTGTTCTCATATCTTTTTTAAATGGGTTTGTTCATTATTCAAGGGGGAGTGAATAAGGATAAATTTCTGAAAAGATAATATCTGTTTTCGAGGGGGAGTATCTGATTTTCTATACAAATGCTAACTTGAATTGTCATATTTTAGTGCATTTGTGTAGGGGGAGTCAAAGAGCTTATCAGGTAAAATTTTCCGAGTTTAAGTCAGCTTTGCGCCAACAGTTGGTAGCGCAAACCTCACTTTGCGCCACCTTCGTCTAGCGCAAACTTCACTTTGCGCCACCAACGTGTCGCGCAAATCTTCCCTCTTCCTCCTTTACTTTGATTTTGCAGATATTCAACTGTCTCGTCTCCAACATTTGTATGACCAAGTTGATCCAGATCATCAAGGTCATGAGGGGGAGAAGTTAAGGAGAAGTTTAAGAGACAAATAGCTCAAACGTTTATCTGCTGATGAAGATTCGCTTAAGATTCTATTCTCTCAGCTTACTAGTTCTTTTGCTGTTCCTTCTCCGACCACCACTGTTCATTCAAGGTCATTTAAAAGAGGTGTGTCGTCTAGAGCATAAGCTGATGAATCAACTGTTCTTTCAAGTTTATTCCAAACTGGTCCAGTCTTGTCAAGGCAGCAAAGATAACTCAAACTAAAAGATGCTGAGAAGAATTTTTTTTTAAAAGTCAGAAAGCTTTGCAAAGTCGCTTAGATGGTCCGTGCTGATTTAGAAGATTGATTTTGAAGACCACAACGCCAATGATTACTAAGGGGGAGATTGTTAAGTCTAATTTTATAGTAATCATTGTATTTATAGGCTTGGTCTTATACAGTGTTTAGGATACTTATCTGTGTTGTATAAGGCTAGGGTATTTAAGTCCCTTTGGGCTTTGGTCTTTGTAAGGATTCACGCATTTTCAATATCAGTTTACTACTTTGCGCTTACTCTCTCTCTCTACTTTCTCTCTCTACTTTCTCTCTCTAAAGATTTAGTGATTCATGGATTATCAACACTAGTCTTCAGTGCTTGATTCTTCAACTTTTAACTCTGACAACTTTAACCTCTTAAGCTCTGACAATCTTCAATCTTTCAGTCTTTGAAGAATCTTGAAAAGTCTTTTATACTTTGCATCTTCGGAATGTCAATAAGTCTTGAAAACGAATCATATGAAGTCTTGAAACAATACTTTGAAAACTACTTTAAACTTCTTTGAAAAACTTCATCTTTGAAACTTCTGAAACTTTGAGGGATCTTTGATCTTTGTATCTTCATTTCTTTGATCTCTTGATTGTCTTCGGAAAAACAAACTTTCTCGAATCATCTTAATTTGGACTTGTCTTCAGAATCTTTTGAGAATGATTTCTTTTCATTAGATTTGAACTTTCAGAAATTCTCCACAAGTCTTGACTTTGAACTTTCTTCAGGACTTCTTTGAAATTGATCTCTGTAGATTTCTCCCCCTTTTTGATGATTGTGAACATCATAATCATCAAAACTTTCTCAATTTCAGCACTTTCTTTGAATCTCCCCCTTTTACAGATATTCTCCCCCTTTGAGATACATTTGACATTTTCTGCCCTTTGATCTTAATAGCTGAATCATGAACTGTATATACCCGAATCTTTTCAAATCCAGATATAATGAACGTTGTAACCCTGATTCAACAAATGAAACAGTTAGGAATTCCTGTCAGTAACACAAAGTTACTGTGTACAACGAATGTACAATTTAAGGAGCTGGTTTGATGATTACTCCCCAGGACTTCCATTCAATCATTGAAAAACACAAGGTTTATCTATGAATGTTCTGATAGAAAAACAAATTTTCTGTGTGCCCGTGATTGTGTATGAAACAATTTATCACAATGATTGTGTTTCATAAGGCTCAAATTGTGTAAACTGTTGAGACAACAACAGGTATTACACGGACTCAATGTGCATGAAAGAGGTGCGAAGGTGGGGCAACTTTCCTTCTATTTCAATATCTAAATCTTCTGAGTGAAAATCAGATAGCAGATGTGTTGCGTCCCCAAAGAAAATGAAACATTTCTTTGTTAAGAAAGAAACGAGTGGCTGGTGGGGTAATTGCAAGAGTTGGCATGGGCTCACTGCCTGTTTCAATGATGGTTACCAAAGAATGTGAATCAATCAGTAGATGTGGCTGCCCGGCTCAGAAAGTGGTTGGTGCAGAGTTTTGATATTCTTATAACTTTGTTCTCACACCCTCTTTCTTTTTATCATTTAAGCTCACTTCTAACCAAACTCTCATGTACATTTTTCCGCTCCACACAATGAGAAAAACTCAACCAGATGTGTTGTCTCCCCCACTCTTTGATTTTGACCCCTCACCCCTCAATCACTTTAGGATAACTTCCGGGGTAGGAAACACTGGTTAACGTGAATCCATGGAAGTTCTATTTAAGCTCACACATGAATCCCATGTAATTTGTCCTAAAAGAATGGTTGTTCAACAGTTTAACTTGAAAAATTAAGCACAAAAATGTGATAATATTGTCAAAATGTATGCTCATTAAAAATAAGAATGAAATTTGAGCATTTGAACTTTGAAGATCTCTCAAAACAAGGATATTGAATGAATGAAATGAAACCAAGAGAATTGTTTTGAGAATCTGACAATGTATCAATCAGATCAAATGAAATGGTTAGGATATCAAAGAATTGGATATTTTGTTTATATGAACGAATATAATCAATTTTGCAATGAAAGCACAAGATTAGAAATGATGATTGATGCTCAACAACATTTGAAAGAAAACGGGAGTATTACCATCGAAAAATTATTTCGTTATGAGACATGGTAATAACAAATTCAAATGAAGTACTGAACCTGTGTGTGTGAATACTTTACAGTATATGGACAAGATAATACACAAGTATTAGTCTTTGGAAACACACGGTCAGTTAAACATTAAAGCTCAATAATGAAAAACATTTAAAATCACACATCTTAATTCATGAAATCTTTTGAGAATAGAGAAGTGGTTTGAACATTTAAGAAACTGTTTTTCATGCTTGAAAGTTGTTCTTCTTTCAAACAATCAGAGATCTAGATTAGAAGATACTCACCTTTAAGCTCCCCCTCAAATCATGATAAAATGATTTAGATTCAAGTAAGCTCCCCCTGGATATTTTCAAAATATCCTTATCTGAACATGGAAGAACGGGTCCTGATCTGTCAAGTGATCAGAAGCCACAGTCTTTTACATTAAAGTTCGGGTTTTGAAGTGTTTTGTTCAAAAGCCATTGTTCTTTAAACATTGAAGAACGAGTCTTAGACTGTTTTGTCTAGAAGTCATAGTCTTTTAATTTTGAAGTCCGGGTCTTGAACTGAATTATTCAAGAGCCATTGTTCTATGCTCCCCTTTAAACTTTGGGTGCCTGCAACACAAATTTAGGTTTTGGTACCCACTAGTATTTGGGTCCTGAAGTGTTAGTTGCAGTTCTTGTGGGGTTTACATAATATGAACCATACCAGTAATTAACAAAATTTTTACTCACAAAGTCATGTGCTCCACAGTAAGAACAACAGATTTTCTTCTGAGCAATCCTGATCAAATGATTAGTAGAGTAAAACATATCAGGATTACCAAAAGATTTACCTTTATGTGTTCTGTTCTTTTTAGCATTGGTTGTGGATGCAGATGCTTTGTCATTCTTCTTCTCTTCATCTGAAGAACTCTTCACTCTCCAGACCATCTGATTTTTCTTAGAATGCTTTCCAAGAGATTTTATATAAAAATTTGTTGAACCATCAACAGATTTATCATAGAATAGATTAGATGGTCTAATCTGATTTGAGTTGACAGTTTGTGATTTGACACTTTTTTTTTTCAAAACATTTTTCTCATGAATAGAACTTGAAGCTGTTTTGAAAGAACAAACTGATTCTATTGAATTATCAACAGGTGATTGACTAATCACATTAGCTGTATTCTTTTCTGACAAATTAACGTTTGCCGCTTCCAAGCTTTTTATCTTTTCGGATAAAATGTTTCTTTCAGAAGTTAGTGTGTCAAACTTTTGTTTGAAATCAGATTTGGCCTTCTTTTCATTTTGGACATCTGATGATAGAACAATTATTTTGGATAAGAGCTTTGATATTTCAGATTCAAAATGTAAGCGTTCTTGTTCAAAATCTTTTTCCAAGTTCTTGGTCTTTTCAGATATATCTTTGAAAATCCCATAAATTCTCTTTTCAGTATTTTTCTTTTCAAGATCATAAGACAACTTCTTTTCTTTGAAAATCTGTCTTTCTTTTTCAAGCAAGTCTTGTAAAGTAGAAATCTGTTTGGGAAGTTCAGTAATTTTGGTTTCAAGAACTTGTCTTTCTTTCGCAAAAGTGTCTCTTTCAGTTATTATTATCGTTTCGAACTCTGACACTTGCTTAGAAAGTTTTGAACATCTTAGCTCTAAATCCTTTTTCTCTTGTAAAGTTTTCTTCGAAAATTCAGATTACTGTTGAGTAGAAGATGTCTTCACATTTGATTTTTCTTTTTCTGCTTGGAGGCTTGTTTTCAGTTCAGCATTCTTCTTCTCCAGAACAGATATCTGATCTTCAAAAGCCTTAAACTTGTTTTGAAGCTTGACTGGTTCATCTTGCAATTCTAATGATTTATGTTCAGTCGTCTTCAGTTGGCTTTGAAGTTTCGCAATTATAGACTCGTTAACCTTGATTGCTCTCTCAAGAGACTGAATGGCGTATTCTTTTATTATAATCATTTTCTCTCCATCTTTAATTTGTGTCTCTTTTTCTCTAATTTCCTTCTCTCTTGCGCTGATGATACCTGCATAATCAGATTTAGCATGATTAGCACACTTTACACAATCAGAAGATTTATCAGAATTTGTCAATTTTGATTTAAACTCCTGAATTTGTTTGATAAAGGTTGCATTCTGAATTCTCAGTTTGTCTCGTTCGGCCTCTATAACAGGTATCTCAGGCATGTACAATACTGCCATATCTCTTACTGACAATATCTGAATCTTCCATTGAGGGTATTCGTCCCTTAAGAATGTGGGAGGTTTGGTTTGAGAACCGGCATTGTATATGGCATTTATGCTTTCCATTTTTACAAAAATAGAGTAAACTCAGGAATGAAATCGATCTAGGATTTAAAGAAGAAATAGAGTAGAAATTTTGGCTCAGATCTAGGAACAAATATAGATTGGATAAACATACACTAAATTACTTTCTAAACGAAGAACAGTGCACTGGATTTTCTGAAAAACGAACTCATCGATGATCTGTGAAAAACAGGGACTGGTAGGAATCGAAAATAGGTTTAGAAAGAAATACTCTACCTATGAGCAAACCAACAATCAAAAGACTGATCGAAATGAGTCCAGTGAATCATTCTGCTCTGATACCAATTGTTGTCCTAGATTCAACTCATAAACAATCAAACAAATACAAAGCATAATGTGATATCATATCAAAGTATGATACAAGAGCTGAGTGTGTATAATGTGATAGATAGGTAGAAATAGTGGTAGATTAAGAAGAGAAATGATACAAAGCAACAAGTAATGATTGATCCACAAACGTCATATGTATTGATGAGAAGAATGTTGATTACAATCAAGAACACCAAGAACACACACTGAGTATGTGTATTCTCTCTCCATCTCACTGAATCTCTCTCTAGCTACTATGTGCTGTTTAGTGTGTAAAATATGTTGAGCGTACAATGAAATCGTACAAATGTCCTACACAAATCTTCTATTTATAGGAGAATCATAGGAAAGTCAAACCAAACACCTATCAATGGTTGCCATGTGTAAAGGCAAAATAACCATTTCAGGCTGACGTGGCAGAGCTGCATTGGTTGACGTAGCTGTGAGAGAGATGACTTGTTTAATTCTTCAGGAATGGTAGCATAGAGGTTGTGAAAGTCCACTACAAGTTCTAAGAAAATCTACATTTGTTAGACTAGAATTGTATTCAAGATTAAAATAGAGGGTCTAGTTTGTAATAGTTTGATAGTGTGAGGTTTTGTGTTGTAAAAGTCAACTAATGTTGACTTAGTATAAATAGGGTTGTCTTGTTGTAATCTTGTAGACACGCAAAAAGATACGAATTGCAGATTTTGGTAAGGAGTTCGCACACTGAGAACACACACACAACATGAGACTTGTGACTAACTGGTAGATCTGTGACTAGTTGTAATTCGTGTGATTAATTTAAATAAAATTGTGTTCTTAATCTCATGTGTTAAAACGTATGCTAGTAATGGGATCACAATTGGTATCAGAGCATAGGATTCAACAATTTTTGAAAAACGAGTTCGTATTCTGTTTCTTGGGTTCTAGATGTGATTTTTGTGCAAAAATGAGTTTTTGATAAAATTGTTGGTTGATTAGTAGTCGAAAAGTGTTTTAGAACATTCGTGTGTGATTGAATTGAAAAGAAAAACCATTTTTGATCATCAATTTGTGGATTTTTGAAACTTTTGTTCGAACGAATGTTGGTTACTGTTTCATCATGATTTTTGGTGTTAGAGTGTGAATTTGATTGTTATATTATATTGGATTATGTGAAGTTACAACTTCTGAATTGGAGATTTGGATTGTTTTCTAGACTAGAATCGATTTTTTATGTTTAGAACTCAAGAACTCGCAAGATCTGTGTATTTCGTACGAAGAACTCGCAGGACTCATATTTCGTAGAAAGAATTCACATATTTGTTCATCTAAATTCTTTAAGTAAAGAATTCGCATCACAGTTGTCTACGAATTGTCATAGAATTCACATAGATTTAATCAAAAAATCATTTAAGTATGGATTTCGTATAACTCTTTATACGAAAAGCAAGGATTCTCACAAGTGTGTTAAGCGAAAAGTTGATGCTTAAAAGTTTTTAAGGCAAGAATTCACACTAGTTGTGTACGAATTCTGAAGAATTCGCAAGTGAGTCTTGAACGAAAAGTAAGAATTCGCAGAGTATTTTCAAGATTTTTTTCTATGTTCGGAATTCGTATGAGGTACGAAAAGTTAGTGAATTTCTCAAAATTTTTCTAAGGAAAGACTTCGTATCCTCATATAATACGAATTATGCTTGCGAATCGTTGCCTTGTGAATAGTTTTTCATGAAAATGTTTTCAAGGATAGAATTCGCATAAGAGAGACGTGCGAATTATGAAGAACTCGCAGAATGCTCTATACGAATTCTTAAGGATTCGCATATCAGCTCATGCGAATTGTTTGATTTTTGTTGTCTCTTACGTGCGGATTCCTGACTTGTGCGAATTGTTAGATTGCTTCTACTAATTCCAAGTGTTATACGAATTCTATTGATTGTTGTATGCGAATTGCTCTTTGATAGTGGTGCATGCGAATTCTGGACTTAAGGTTTTTAGAAATTTTATGTTTCTGAATTTTTTTTCAAGTCTTGCTCAAATTGTTGAATTAAAAGATCATTACTAGCTTATTTCTTTGTGTGCAGATATTCTCATCATGTCTAAAGAATTACTTTCCATGGGTTCCCAATCAAAACCTCCAGTACTGTCTATCGAAGAGTACTCACAGTGGAAGAGGAGGATGATTCAATTCTTGAATCATAAGAACCGAGACTATATGAAATCCATCATTGACGGACCAGTTCAACCAATTGTCACTGTACCGGGCCGAGCTGCTACAGACACCTCTCCCGAAATTCCCGTTAGATATGTGCCAAAGCCAAATCAGTACTACAACGAGAGGGAGAAGGAACTTCACAAGATAGATGAAGAGGCTCTTATCTATCTCACTATGGCAATTCCAAATGATATCTACAACAGAGTAGATAGTCGAGAATCAGCAAAAGCCATGTGGGATGAGCTGGAACGACAGTTTCAAGGTACAGAGAAATCAATTCAGGCAAAATTGAACCAAAGCATCAATGCTTATGAAGGATTTCATGCCAAGGAAGGGGAAGCTCTGGTGGATACTTATAGTAGGTTCAATGTGATACTGAACGATTTAAGGAGAACCGGGATGAACAAATCCGTGTCTGAAATCAACTACAAGTTCATCAAGAACTTGAATCCCGAATGGAAGAGCTATGCCATCAACATTCAGATGACTAAAGACATGGCATTAGAGGACTTGAATGACATCTTCAATACACTTGCTCAGCATGAGGATGAATTCAAGATGTTAAATGAAGAAAAGAAGATTGTCAAGGACACTCTAGCTCTTCTTGCTGAAAAGAAAAAGGGTTCAAGCTCAAAGACCGTTTCCTTATCAAAGTACAAGTCCAAGAGATCCAAAGCATTCCTCACAGAGCTTAGTCAGTCGAGTTCTGAAGAATCCTCTGATGATACTGAAGTACATTCTGATGACGATATCCAAAAGTTTGCTGAAAACCTAGCCCTCATCACCAAGCAATTTCAGAAAAGCTTTGGAAAGAAAAGGTTTTCAAAGACAAAGAATGAAGGGTACAAGAAGGACAGATCAGAAAAGTACAAGCCAAGGTATGGAAAGAAGGAAGGAAAGAGAGAAGAGAAAAGAGATGAGAAAAGAGAAGAGAAAAGAGAAGAGAAGAAAGAAGAGAAAGCCGAGCCCAAGTATGGTAGGTGTAACAACTGTGGTAAGCCTGGCAACTTTTCTAAAGATTGCAAGTTCAAAAGGGTGAAGAACTCATAGTATTATGCAAAGAAGTCTTTACTTGCAAAGAAGGCAGAAGAAGGCAAAGAACTAATGGCTGAGGAAGAGAATTGGTTCTTTCAAAGATCAGATGAAGAATCAACACACTTCACACAAGTGTGTTTGATGGCAAAAATTAATGATGAAGCTAAAACCTCTTCTGACCGATCTGATTGTGAATATGAGGTAAATACTCTTTATAACTCTGAACTTGTTGAATCTCTTATGGATCAGATTCAAAATATAGAAAAAGAGTTTGAGAATTTAAAAGGCAAACTTAGCAACGAAAGATAATCAATGATGAGTTTTCATGATGAAAATGCATTATTGAAGGTTGTC
The DNA here is from genome assembly GCA_954870635.1 of Arctium minus. Taxonomy (NCBI): domain Eukaryota; kingdom Viridiplantae; phylum Streptophyta; class Magnoliopsida; order Asterales; family Asteraceae; genus Arctium; species Arctium minus. The sequence goes on along the minus strand of OX941081.1, from coordinate 100,603,250 downwards.
GTTGAGGATAAAGAATCAGAGAAAGATGCTTTGAAGAAAGAAAATGAAGTTTTAAAATCTAAAATTTTGGAGCTTGAAAGAAATCTTGTTAATTTGAATTCTGAAGAAGGAGAATTTAAAATTAAGTTTGAAGCTTGTTTTCAGGAGCGAAATGAAGCATATTACAAAATCAATCAACTAGAGGATTTGAACTTAAAGAGAGGACAAACTGAGCAAACATTGAATTTATTAACGAACAAACTCCAAGATGTCCGTTTTTATAATGCTAAAACAGGTTTAGGTTTTGAAGAAAATGATGTTTTAAAGCGAGCCCCAGAAAACTTGTATAATTTTGATAAATTAGGGTCAAAACCTAATAAAATCCCGGACATTCATGACACATTCGTTAAAGCTGAAACTCTTAAGTTTGATATCTCTTCTAAAGGTAAAGAGGTGATTGATGATGATACATCGAGTTGTGCTGATTCATTTTCAAGTTTTAAATCTGTTGGTTTTTCTTATAATGATTTGAACAAAAGTTATAAAACCCGGAAACCTGATTTGTTGAGTTTCAATCATTATTTTCTACACCATCATCAACAGAATCAACCAACAATGAAACAGATATACCTGAAACTTAATGTCAGTATGATGAATATGAATCATACTGTAGATCCCAGTACAGTGCAATCAGTAGCAAATAATATCAAAGATGAATAAGATTTGAGTCACAACTACTAGTCATATGATTAATATGCAATCAAAGGGTTACAGGTTTACAGAAAGGATTTCTGATCAGAGAGAGTAAACCTATTGACTAGTAATCTGAATTATGAGACTTCAACTTAACAAACGAAACTAAAACAACCTTTATATACTCAGGCTTTACAAAGATGGGCTTATGGGCTTTTAGGCCCAACAAGCTATTAAATTTTCAAAGAATTACAAAATATACCCTGAACTTCTATTTAACACATAAATTGCCCTAACACATACACTGATGTTGAGAATCAGACTCCAATATCTGAATCAGTCACTTCTGAATCTCCAAAAGAGGTTAAGACTAATGAGTGCTTAAATGTCATAAATCGTAGCATTAAAACTGATTTTTCAAATAAAATGACTGAGGAGATTTTTTAAAACATGATGAATGCTTCAGATCCTGTTCCTATCATTGTGAAGTTAGAATCAAATTCTGTGATGAATCAAATATCTACTTTTGAGAAACAAATCAAAGATCTTCAAAAGACTATTGAAGAGTTGGAAGATGAGAAATGTGATCTCAAATTCAAACTTGACAAGTCTTTTGAGGAAAACAAAAAACTCTCAAAAGAGTTAAATGGTTTAAATGTTGATTTGTTTAAGCAAAATTTAGATGAGAAAAAGATGTTTGAATCTCAGAAATGGAATGTTCATTCAAATCCAGAGTTTGAAACTACTACTTCCAAAACCTCAGTTGTTTATACTGAAACTCCTGAATATTCTCCAAGTATTTTTGAGAAAGGCGAGTCTTCTGGTACTTTAAAGAAAAATTCATCTTTTAAGAAGAAAACTGACAAGGTTTCATTTCTTGTTTCAGATTTAAGAAAGAAAAATGATAAAGGAGAATGGAGGAAGAAAGAGTGTGAAAAGAATGTTGATAAAAATGATTGTAATGTTGCCATTAGTGCTGATCTGACATGTACTAGTTCAAACGATTCTAAATATCATTTTTATATGAATAATTGTACTCAATTTGATAAATCAAAATTGTTGACATTTGTTTGCAAGAACTTTATATGTAAACACTGTGGTAACAATGCTTTTACATTTCACTCCATTCCTCCTAAGCCCAAATCTGTTAAAAAGGCATCTCGAGCTAAACCTGTCTCTAAATCCTCAACACAACATGCTAAAGTCTTTGTTGATACCAGTTATGATGTTCTCTAACTTGATTTAACCTTTTTCTACACACAGATTAATAAAATAGAGTGCGAAAGCGTTTAAGATGTGTAGAAAGGATTGAACATGCGAGGTAGTAAACACACAAGTAATTAATGAACAGGAAGTAAAGTATTATATGAAAGTTACTCAAAGAACTGTTTCATTAATTACTCAAGAACACCAAGAACACGCACTGGTATGTGCAAATATGCTCAAGGATTATACAGACTGCTATTTTTGTGTGTGCTCTCGTGTATTGTGCTCTAAGGTGGTGCTCCCTTAATATAGCAGAGGGATGCACCCTTAGTACAAGACAAAAACTGACATTCCATAAACGAAATGCCACCTGTAAAGTAAACATCGTGGGACGCCCATTACTTTGATCTTGAGGATCTTCGTACAACAGGCCTCACGTGTTTTGCACGTGGTCTTGTCTTGAACTCTAAGAGAGGTTTCAACATTGATCTCCAGAGGTTAGCCTTCACAGAGGCTCTGTGAGTGATCACAGAGGCTCTGTGATCTGAGTATCATTATCAGGTTTGACCTCGGGTGCATCTTCTGTGGAGTAACTTCTGAGCTTTGCACCTTCTGTGGTGTACTTGGGTGTTCAGCGGCTGACTTCTGTGATCTCCATACTTAGCCTATTTTTCAATACTTCTATACAATGAGAGTGGAGCTAATAATCTCCCCCTAAGTATTGAAAAATAAAATTTGAAAAGTGAGGTGTTGGCTAAGATGAAACAAAAAGAGGTGAAAGGAACTCAACCTCTGAAAAGTGATATTCATTCATAAAAGAAAAATGCCAAAAGGCAATTACATTAAGCATCGAAATACATGAATGAACAACAAAATATTACAGAAGTCATGGGAAAATCATTTATCGGGTTGGTAAAGCTTTCAGCTAGAGTTTTTCTCATCGATAGAATGAGTTCCCTGTACTTCAGTTGTGCATCAATCTGTCCTATCATTGTCTCTGCAGGTCCTGCTTTCACAATCTCAGAGCCTTTCTTCCTCAGAATCGTGTTCTTTATCTTCTGCAGCGTGTTGTTCGAATACTTGTGACTTTGATTTGGCCGATACATCTTTTTAAGCCCATCATCGTCTCTGTAGATGAATCCGAACTCAGGCTCTGTGATTAAGGAGTTGGAAGGAACGTTCTCGATTCCGGGGAATTGATCATGTGGTTTGGTGATCGACAACTTTTCGACTCCGAGTTGTAGAGCTACCTCGAAGTCTATTTTGCTGTGATATTTTACATGTTCGTGCATCACCTCCTTGATCCTGCCATTCGCTATCATTTACTCCTTACGCTTTTCAAGTCTTTGCTCTGTGAAGGCATGTAGTTGAGGAAGATCGTAGGCACAGAGGTTCTTTAAGTCTGCATCTGTGAACGTGTATTGCTTCCCATCTTTTCTCTCAACTAAGTATTTTGCATACATGATTGATTTGTTGGTGAAGGAGTGCAGAGAGATACTCATCACGGTTTTGATATCTTCTGTGGAGAATACTTCATCCCTTTGATTAAGGGATGCATATTTGGTGCTAAGAAGACGGCTTCGGGCTCTGCGCTGTAAAGATAGGTATGAATGTTCTCTTGAAACTTAAGTTCTTTCGGTGGAGGCCTTGGGATTGGAACTCTCATGGCGTCCATCGATTGAACTATCTCTTTTACTCTGTCCTCTTGACGTTTCTGCTCTGAGTTCTGCTCTGAGGACTGTTTCTTCCGTGGAGAGGTATCTAAAGTATCTGTAGCGTTTACTGGATCAATGCTTTGAAACTGTACAGCGGGTGTGGGTGTAGTGGGCATAAGTTCAGGACTTGAGGGTTCTACAAACTTTGCGAGTCCTTCTGCGATCTGTAGAGCCCACACTAACCTTCCCTTTCTGAGACCCTGCAGAGGTTGGTCCTTGGACAATTAGAGAGGTCGGTATTGAGTCCTCAGAGGCACAGGGCATGAGATTCTGTTGTTTGTGTGCCTCTGAAGATGTTCTTTGTAAGGGTAAGGCTTGAAGAGGAGTGGCAGAGATGACAGGTGCTTTTGGTGTTAAGGCCTTCTCCCCCTCATGATGGCCAGGGCCTGAGGTATCTGGGTCCTGATCATCATGGTAAGCCCTTTTCTGTGCGGCCTCCACTTGGCAAGAGGCAGGGGCCTTTCTCTTCTTCCTCTTGCAGAGGTGGTCATCAACATGTTTGTTGATCTTCTGTAGGGCGTCCTCTGCAGCCAATGATAGGGCGTTGATTTCCACATCAGACTTGAACCGAAATGTGGCTACGGTTTTCTTCAAGTCTGCTGCCACCTTCTTTCCTTGGTCGTTGAAGTCGGATCGAAGGAGGTTTTGGTTTTGCAGAAACTGATTTCCCATGGCTTCCAAGTCAGCTTTCGTTGCAAACGCAGAGGGGTCTGGTGCAGAGGTTGATGCCTGTGTGTGAAAGGGAACCATAACACTGCAAGTTATGTCCTTTATTTCCTCTCTGAGCCTGGTCATTTCGTTCACTCCAGTCTGAACTCCTTGCGTAGCATATTTTGGGAACTCTTCTGTGCAAAGATCCCCTAGAATTTGAATCTGATTGGAGTGTGCGATGATGGTTTGACCGCTGGCTTGAAGGTCAGCTCTGGTCGCGCACTTTGTATTGAGGGCTTGCAGAGCTTTAGTATTGGCTTTTAGGGCCTCTGCAAAGGTTTGAGAGTTGGCTTGGGACTCTCTGGAGATAGAGCTTTGCAACTCATCAAGTTTTGTGAGCACCATGTCAGTAAAGGCTTTAAACTCGCCCGTTGTGACAAAAGTGTCAGAGGTAACCTCTGGAACAACACATGTTCCAGATTTAGCCAACGAGTTTTTGGCACCTTCAGAGCCAGTTTTTATGTTGAGCTCTGGAGCATTTCCTTCCAATCTTCGATGTTCCACAGAGGAAGCACCTATGGAAGTTCTGTCAACATGTTCTTTGGGGGAGGGTTCAGAGACTCCCTTAAGATCGATGTTGAATGGATACTGTGGTTGTTCTAGAGCCACAAAATCATCGTGTTCTTTCACCACCAACTCTGAGGTGGTTTGGGCGTCACTCTTGTATGTGATAGAGGTAACGAATACCTCTGTGTGTGGAAGAGATGTGTCCTGGGGCGAATGGACACGCAGAGCTACACTCTCACCCTTTTGAGAGGGTGAGGTGGTTTTGGTTTCCCCGAATGGTGGCACAGAAGATGAAGGAATATCCTCTGTCCGGGTGGCTTGGGTAGGGTTCGGACTGTGCGGTCCTGTTTCAATACCCCTCTGCACTAGAACTGCAGGGGTAGAAGTGTGGGTTGCACTGGGAGTTGGTTTTGGTGGTGTGCCAAGGGCATATTTTTCTCCTAACTCCTCTGAGATTTTGTTACCCTCATCATCTGAGCTTGAAAGCCCCGTAACGTCTTGCACTGTAAAATCTACGAATTCCCCTAAGGTTCCAGAGTGCAGCTTCTATATCTCCTAATCTATGGCCAATGCGACTCGGAGAGGGCTGGATGGCCTTTCCTCAGATCTTTCAATGACTTGGGCTTTTCTTCTTCTCCTCTGTAGAGGTTGTTTGGACTCTACAGGTTCACTCACGTTTGGAGAGGGTACAGGTTCAGAGGTTGTTGCCTTGGTCAGTTTCTTAGCCTTCTTCTTTGGCTTGGCAACTTCTGTTGGGGATTTTGGAGCCTCTTCTTCTGCGACTCTCTTTTTGGGTGTTCTTTTCTTTTTAAGCGTCTTTGCCCGTTTCTTAACTACAGCTTCTGTCTGCACTTCAGCTCCTTCACCCTCCTCTGTTCTAACTTCAGCTCCCTCACCTATCTCTGTCCTAAGGTAAACCGCTATCTCACCCACTTGGAATCCTACACGTGGGGGGGGGGGGGGGGGGGTTTGCAGGACTTGGTGCAGGAGTCCTGTGCCCACGAATGTAAGTTCTCACCCCATCTTCACTGTTTAGGTAGGCCAAAATTCGGGCTGGCAGAGGTCTTGCACCCGGATACCCAGATTTGAGAACTGTGGGCTTGTGCGACTTCATGTCATAAACCTTGATCATCTTACCCTCTGTAGGTAACTTCCCTTCTCCTATCAGAGCATCTCCTAGCAGAATGGCAAAAAATCTGTTGAAGACAAGGTTTTTGGGCTTTGTGCCTCGAGCTTGGTCCTCTTGCTTGGCTATGACCGCGTTTCTGATTTCCCTGAATATTAGAGTTGCATAGTCCAGAGGCAAATCGTATTACATACCATACATTATTGCAAGTATGGTATGACTAGATTGGTCAGGACTGCCTACCTTGCAAGTCAAGCAACGATTTAGGACAGAGAAGAGAACGTTCAACAGAGGTGGAAGGTTCTGGCGTCTGAAGTCGGTCCTTTTGGAAATTGGTGCAGCGTACCCTATGAACCTAAGGAACTCCAGAATCTCATCGTCAGAGGTCTCGTCAGAGTATCTTTTTAGGTTTTGCTGGGTCTTGGTGGGAAGCTCGAATACCTCTGCGACCCTTCTTCGGTTTATACCAAGGTCCAGAATTTGAGTAGTGGAGGGATGGGTGGCATATCCCATGACACAGTAGCCATAACGGTCCAGTTTCTCATGCTTAGCACTCAACCAGAATTGTTGAATGTAAGTTTCTGGAATATCGGTTCTTTTAAGAGTTAGGGCTTTTGTGAGAATGTGGTTCTTTAGGATTTGAATTAAAGGAGCAGCGTCCTCAGGATATCCCTTGGGTTCCAAGACAACATAGTGATTGTTAGGCTTGAGGTTCAGTTGTCTGGAGTGATAGTCATGGTGTGTGAAAGAGAGCATTCTGCTTGTTAGGACATGTTCTTGTTCAACAGAATGGGAATCGTCCTTTTTAGCTTCACAATGCATCGTTGATTTGATGTAGAAGATCCCTTGGAGTTCTTGGGAGAAGCAGAATGAGATGCCATGGAAAGAAATGTAGATTTAGAGTTCTTTGCAAAGGGATTCTTGAAGGAGAGAAGATAGAAGGTAAAAAGAACTTTAGGGTATGAGAGGGGTTTATATATGAAGAGAGAGGGTAAAAAGAATGAGCGGTAAAAAATAAAATTTTCAAATCCGTGATGAGTGGTAACGGATAAGAAGTCGTTTTAAAAAACGACGGTACAGGTTACGAACCAATCAAATATTGCCACGTCAGATGATGGCGGTGCACGATCTAGGACGTGCGCCACCCTATTCTCATGCGCGTGGCATTTACTATTGTCACATGACAGTGACTTTCAAAAAATAACCCGCAGCACATGACCTGAATTTCTCAAGTGATGAGAATGACAGAAGCTCTGTGGATAAGAGGCTTCTGAGGTCACAGATAAGGTTGTTATCAGAAGAGCTTTTTAAGAGGGAGGAAAGTGCGATGAAATGATCGAGTTTCTTTTAAAGTGCATTTGGTCAGACATCCTCAGTTTAAAGGCACAGAGACTCTTGTGATAGATCGTAGAGGCTCTATGGTCGATCTCAGAGGTTCTGAGACCAAAAGTTTTCTTTTTAGGAAAGATTTTCAAAGATTTGATCATTTCAAAGTTTTGACAGAGAAATTGGTACAAAGTGGGATCTTTCTGAGGGTATAGAGCTCGAGAAAGAGTTTTGACCCTTGGTTCAGATGAACTAACCTCACTCTGTAGTCTGTTGCGCAGAACTGTCTTGCTCCCCCTTGAATAGTCAAGATTGGTCTTTGATGGTTCGGTCTGCTCCCCCTTTAACTATGCTTGGATCATATAAAGATAAGACTGGCACAAGACATAGATTCGCAGAAAAGAATATATGATAAAGAAAGCCGAAGAGAGTATTTACAAACAAGAAATAAGTTGCATACAGATATGTACAACAGAGGCTCTATGCAGGAGTACAGAGGCTCTGTTGTCAACTCATGTTGAGCATACCAATCTTTCCAACTAGAAAAGTGAATCTTTTCTCATCCAATGCCTTCGTGAAAAGGTCGGTAAGTTGGTAGTCTGTGGGCACAAAGTACATCTCTATTGTTCCATGCTCCACATGATGTTTCAGAAAGTGATACCTGATATCGATATGCTTGGTCTTTGAGTGCTGCACGGGATTGGCAGAGATCGCAATGGCACTTTTGGAGTCACAGAGGATGGGGATTTTTTCGATATCAAATCCATAGTCTCTGAATTGGGTCCTCATCCACAGAACTTGTGAACAACAACTTGCAGCAGCAACATATTCTGCTTCTGCCGTAGAGGTCGAGACACAGTTCTGTTTCTTGGAAGTCCATCTTACTAGTTTCCCTCCTAGGAATTGGCAACTCCCAGAGGTACTCTTTCTGTCGAGCTTGCATCCTCCGTAATCTGAATCTGTATAAGCCATGAGATCAAAGCCAGAGTTCTCCGGATACCAGAGACCAAGATTTTTGGTCCCTTTTAGGTATCTGAAGATCCTCTTGACAGCATGAAGATGAGATTCTTTGGGGTTAGCTTGAAATCTTGCACATAGACATGTGGCAAACATTATATCATGTCTACTCGCGGTTAAGTATAGCAGAGATCCTATCATTCCTTTGTAGAGTTTACACTCCACAGATTTGCCCTCTGGATCTGCATGGAGCTTGGATCCAGTGACCATAGGAGTTTTCATTGGTGAAGAGTCAGAGAGCTTGTATTTTTCAAGTATGTCAGAGACATATTTTGATTGGTTTATGAAAATATCCTTTGTGGTTTGTTTGACTTGCAATCCTAAGAAGAATGTAAGTTCTCCCATCATGCTCATCTCAAACTCACTTTTCATCAATGACTCGAACTTTTTGGAATATAAATCATTTGTAGACTCAAAAATAATGTCATCAACATAAATTTGTACAAGCAGAATCTCACATTTTCTCTTCTTATAGAATAAAGTCGTATCAGTAGTACCTCTTTCGAAACCATTTGCAAGGAGGAAGTTTGAAAGTCTGTCGTACCATGCTCTGGGGGCTTGTTTCAGTCCATACAGAGCCTTGTCTAGAAAATAGACATGATTTGGGTACTTAGAGTTCTCAAACCCTGGTGGTTGTTGGACATACACTTCTTCTTGAATCTGCCCATTCAGAAAGGCTGACTTGACATCCATTTGATATACTTTGAAACCTCTATGGGCTGCGAAGGCAAGAAAGATTCTTGTTGCTTCGATTCGTGCCACAGGGGCAAAGGTTTCTTCATAGTGAATGCCTTCTTCTTGACAGTATCCTTTGGCCACCAGTCTTACTTCGTTTCTGATCACCACACCGTCTTTATCCTTTTTGTTCCTGAAGACCCATTTGGTCCCTATTGCGGTTTTGCCTTTCGGCAGAGGCACTAGGGTCCATACTTCGTTTCTGTCAAACTGCAGAAGCTCATCTTGCATAGCTTCTACCCAGTTTGGGTCTTCAAGAGCTTCAGATATCTTTTTGGGTTCGATGATACTCACAAAATTTGTATAGTAACAAAAATTTGCAGTACTCGATCGAGTTTGGACCTTGTCAGAAGCGTCACCAATGATTTGGATTTGTGGATGACTCTTGGTCCACTTTGTCATGCGGGGCAGGTGATCATTGGAAACTTCTATGGTTAATTCAGGAGCACGTTCGTCCTGATGTGGATCATTTTCTGTTGAGAGAAATTGATCATTTGTACTTGCCACAGGGCTTGGTTGTTCATTATGAGTTGAGATAGAGAGTTCTGTGGAGCCTTGATCTGGTGTTGACCCTTCAGAGAGATTTTGAAGATGATAATGATCTTGATTGAGCTTGGGGCCTTGATTCGTATTGTCCTCTAAGTGAAGCATTACTGGGACCAGTTAGGGAAGTACCTGTTTGGTTCTCAGAGGGTTCGACTTCAGAGGCTCTGCGGTCACCTTCAGAGGGTTCATCATCATTGAACATCTCTTCAAATAGATGATGAAGATCATTTCTTCGTGATGATCCACCAGAATCTTCATCCTGAAGTTTGAGTCCTGAGCTGATTTGCTCAGAAGTCACCTGAAAAGAATCATCAAATGAAACATTAATACTTTCGAGTATATGCTTAGATTTGAGTACATAGATTCTGTATGCCTTGGAGTTTGATGAATATCCAACAAATTTGGCTTCATCGGCTTTGGGACTGAATTTCCTTATCTGGTCTCTGTCGTTCAGTACAAAGCATCTGCAGCCAAAGACATGGAAGTACTTAATGTTTGGATTCCTCTGGTGTAGTAAGTGATATGGTGTCTTTGTATGTCTCTTCATGATCAAGGATTGATTTTGGGTGAAGCATGAGGTTGAAATGGCTTCTGCCCAGAAAGAAATAGAGAGCCCTAAAGCAGTGAGCATAGTTCTTGCGGCTTCCACTAGTGTTCTGTTCTTTCGTTCAACAACACCGTTTTGTTGTGAAGTCCTTGCAGCAGAGAAATTCTGTGATATGCCTTCTGTCGAAAGATAGGCTTCAATGGTTGAGTTCTTAAATTCTGTCCCATTGTCACTTCGGATTCTTTGTACCCTGCAGTCATAAAGAACTTGTATTCTCTTGATAAGATTGATTAGTACTTCAGGAACATCTGATTTCTTTCGAACGAATTCAACCCAAGTATATCTAGAGAATTCATCTATGAGTACAAGGATATACTTCTTGCCACCAAGACTCTGCACAGATATAGGACCACAGAGGTCAACATGAAGCATCTGCAGAGGTCTGGTGCAAGATATGTCAGACTTAGTTTTGTGGGCAGCCCTTTTGAGTTTGCCCATCTCACAAGCTGAGCATAGATGATCCTTGTCGAATCTAATACTTGGTAGACCACTTACAAGATCTAGTTTCACAAGTTTGTCAAGTGTATGAAAGTTTAGATGACAGAACCTGTTGTGCCAGAGCCAAGCTTCTTCATTCTTACTTGAGAATAAGCAGAGCTTTTCTTCTCTGTTAGTTGATTTAAAGTCCATAAGGTATAAGTCACCTCGTCTTTTGGCTCGCAGAAGCTTTGTGGCTGTATCTTCTTTTAACAGAGAGCAGTACTGTCTTTTGAACATCACATCGAGTCCATTGTCACAGAGTTGACTTACACTCAGAAGGTTGTGCTTGAGGCCATCCACATAGGCAACTCTGTTGACATCGATGTCTCCTTTGGAAATGACTCCATAGCCTTTTATTTGTCCTTTTTTGTTATCTCCAAAGGTCACATATCCTTCTCCATATTTTTCTTTGTAGGAGGAAAGCAACCCTCTGTCGCCAGTCATGTGTCTTGAGCACCCGAAGTCTAGGTACCAGATAGGCACATGCTGTTTTTCCTGTGGACAGATTAGAGAGATTTAGGTACCCATTTCCAAATGGGTCCATTTTTGTTAGGAGGCTGTGAAGCTGCCTTAACACCTTTGGTTTTGGATTTATCCTCATTTGCAGAGGTACCAGATTGTCTTTTCTCACCCTTGAATTTTGCATTCTTGGGTTTGAGGGTGAGATATAAGACAGGAGGGCCTCGAGAAATGTTGATTCAAAGTATGCATAAGATCAAAGCATTTACAATAAGAAATATTTGAGGCAAACTTCTTAAAAATCTCATTAAATTTGTCAAAGGAGGGTACAAAGCAATTTTTACTACAACCCATTTTAGATTTGGGTTTCCTTTTACAGAAAGCTTTGTCTAATCTAGGTTGAGTTTTTTCAAAAACTCCTCTTGAGTGGCTCTTTGGTTGTACTCTCCCTTGATCTTCTTTCCTTGCTTTCACTGCAACAGAAGCATCAAGTTTATCAATTTTAGGCCATTTATTGTTCTGTTGCCAAGTGAATTTTTCTTGAAAAGGTTTTAATGGTCTTGGAGCTTTTGAAACATGAGAGATCTTGTTCCTTTTTGATTTTTCAAGATCTAGAGAAGTATTTGCTTGCAAGCACATGTCCAGGAAATCAGGATAGATAGTTACACCTGTGGTTTTCCTTTTGGGAAGAACTGTTCTATTAAGAATGCCAGAGGTAAGTTTACTCTTCTCTGGACCACAGGGGAGTATCTCAAGTTCCACAGAACTTGTCCCATTGTCGACTGAAGACTCTGATTCCGACTCAGAGTCTGAATCGAGAAAGTCTCTGTGAATGAGATCCTGTCCTGTAAGTGCCTTGCTTTGTCCATTGGTGTCCTCTGAAGTATTTAGAAATTTTGAAATACACGGAATGACCATAGGAATGTTAAGACAGTTTTGTAGACCTTGCTAAAAGATTTCTCTTATTTCAGAGGTTAAATCAGGATGGTTGAGAAAATGATTTTCATAAGTTCTTTTCAAGTCGTTTTCTAAAAACCTTTTAAATAGTTTTTCTTCCACAGAGGTAGGTACAAACTCTGGTGCGTCAGAGGATAGTTCCTTTTCAGGAATCATCATGCACACAAAAGCCATTTGAGTTTGCGTTTCTGGGTGACCAAATCTGAAGACCCCTATCTGTTTTTGAGACATATATTTCTTTGGTATAGATTTTTCTTTTGATGAAGGTGCAGATGGTAAATCATTGTTTTCATACCATACATTTGCCATCTGCAGAGGTTTCCTCAGATGTGGTCCTTCAGAAGTTCTACGCCTCTTAAATGTGGATAAAAGGTTTGGAAGACTTGGTTTTAAAAATTGTCCAGGGCAAAAGATGTTTGATAAAGATTTGTTTCTTTTATTTCCTGTGTAAGGGTCAATGTCCTCGAACCCTAATCCTCTTCTGCCGATCTGGGTGTTTACCTTTTCATGAACTTTTTGAGCATCCTGATACCTCTTAATTTGGAGATCTCTGTCGAATAGATCATGATGAAGGAATTCTCTTTCTTTTTGAAAAAAGTTTTTCAAAGAAATGGCATTTAAACGATCACTCTCACATTTCTTTAGCTCTTTGACCTTATCTTTCAAAGCTTTGTCAAGATTTGTGATTTTCTCCTTGAAACCCCTTTTTGTTGAAATATGCTCAGAGATAAGAGATTTGTTTTCAAGGTAAAGCTTGTCCTTCTCCTCTGTGAGAAGCCTAGTTTCTCTTTCAAAGAAGGCAAGTCTTTTTTCAAGATCCGAGCATGTATTTTTATAAGCTAGAAGATCATTTTGTATTTCAAGAAGCTTGTTTTCAAAGTCCGAGTTACAAGAATTAGAAGTGGATAACTCACTCTCATTGTCACAAGAGTGGACTTCTGCCATTCCACAGAAGAGTGTGTTGTCTTCTTCATCAGAGGATTCATCGGTTACAAGGTTCTCTTGTTCTGCCATTAAGGATCCCTGAGTGTAGTACTCTGCTTTCTTTTTATAGAAAGCAACGTCCCTTGTGGGTTTCCCTTTGTTGGCAGAGGACCTGTACTCTGCGACGAAGTGGCCTGGTTTTCCGCATTTGAAGCACCCTTCAGTTTGCTTTGGGAATTTTTCACCAGCTCTGCCGTCTGGCCTCTGTCCATTCCTTTCTTATTGCCTTGGCTCCCTAGAATTTTCTCTTTCATGTCTTCTTGCTTCACCATATCCTCTGCTTCTGTCATCTCTTTCTTCTCTCCCTCTGTACTCCGGCTTCTTGAGACCACGATTGAATTGTCGGGTCATAAGTGCAAGTGTTTTGTCCAGAGCAGCCATGTCAATCTCCTCCTTAGAATCTTCTTCACTTTCACTCTCTGCTACAAGTACCTTCTTCTTCTTCTTCCTCTGTGCCTCCTCAGTTGCCTTATCCTTCTTTCCCTTGTCTTTCCCTTCTGAGGCACTTCCCACAAGAGCCAGAGGACCTCCAACAGAGCTTGTCAGTTTGGAAATTCTATTCTCTTGGCTGATCAGTGTTCCAAAGAGATCAGATATGGACCATACATCAAGATCCAATATGGCTTGCATGGACATGGTTAGATGAAGCCATTCATCATTCAGGCTCTGTAGAAATCTGACATTGTTTTCTTCGGCGGTTCTGTGGATCCCATACCTCTTACACTTGTTTATCAAATAATTGTATCTATTGTAAGTGCTTTGAATGGATTCACCCGGCAGAGCTTTGAATGCAAAATACTCATTTATGCATAAGGCTCTGTTGCTCTTGAGGGTTTTGGCACCACCCTCAAGTTGTTTTTCTAGCTCTAACCATAGGTCCTTTGAAGTTTCACATGAGTCAAGAGATTGAAAGATATCGTTTGGGATAGCCATTATGATTAATCTTTTGGCTTTCTTTGCAAGCTCATGTTGTGCCTTTTCTTCTTCACTCCATTCAAGGACAGGTTTGGGATGTTGATATTCAGGGATTTCAGGAGTATTGGCAGTGGCTAGAACACGAGGAACAGTTGTCATTGGGATGAAAGGAGGATTGTGAAGAAACTCAACCAGAGCAGGATCCACACCCTCAAGGAAGTGCACCATCCTGATCTTCCACTGAGGATATTCATCCCTTAGAAGAGTGGGAGGTTTAGACTGAGATCCAGCACTGAAGTAGTTAACAGTGTTTGCCATTTTAGTTTAGAGAGGAAAAGAAAATGAAAAAAAAAGGTATGGCACGAACCAGAAGGAGTATAACAGTAATGGTTTTACAAATGATGAGAATATGAATCAGTAAGAACAGATAACCAACCAACTAGCTTTGAATCTGTCTTTGAATGAAGGACACACTTGTACCTGTTTCTGTACCAAACAGGTTGATATAGCTTCAGAAAACAGAGTGTGACTGTAAATTGAGTTTGGGACGAGGAACAGACTCAAACTACTACCTTGAATACTGGAAACAAGTATAGAACAGGATCCCTTGATATTGAAAATAAAAGTTTGCTCTGATACCAATTGTTGATCCCAGTTATGATGTTCTTTAACTTGATTTACCCTTTTTCTACACACAGATTAATAAAATAGAGCGCAGAAGCGTTTAAGATGTGTAGAAAGGATTGAACATGCAAGGTAGTAAACACACAAGTAATTAATGAACAGGAAGTAAAGTATTATATGAAAGTTACTCAAAGAACTGTTTCATTAATTACTCAAGAACACCAAGAACACGCACTGGTATGTGCAAATATGCTCAAGGATTATACAGACTGCTATTTTTGTGTGTGCTCTCGTGTATTGTGCTCTAAGGTGGTGCTCCCTTAATATAGCAGAGGGATGCACCCCTTAGTACAAGACAAAAACTGACATTCCATAAACGGAATGCCACCTGTAAAGTAAACATCGTGGGACGCCCACTACTTTGATCTTGAGGATCTTCGTACAGTAGGCCTCACATGTTTTGCACGTGGTCTTGTCTTGAACTCTAAGAGAGGTTTCAACATTGATCTCCAGAGGTTAGCCTTCACAGAGGCTCTGTGATCTGAGTATCATTATCAGGTTTGACCTCGGGTGCATCTTCTGTGGAGTAACTTCTGAGCTTTGCACCTTCTGTGGTGTACTTGGGTGTTCAGCGGCTGACTTCTGCGATTTCCATACTTAGCCTATTTTTCAATACTTCTATACAATGAGAGTGGAGCTAACAGTCTTTCATGCTAAGAATGCTTATTCTTCTAGAAAACATAAATTTCATGAGCTTAATGTAAAAATGATCTGGAAATGGGTACCGAAGCCTAGGTATGAGTGAAGAATAAAGGCTAAGGTAGATGATATTAATAAATTGGATGAATCTAACAAAGAAGGACCCATTTGGATATGGGTACCTAAGAAGAATTGATTTGTTCTTTTTGCAGGCCTCACATCTGTGGTACATTGATTCTGGATGCTCGAGACACGTGACTGGAACCTGTAGGGACAGTAAATTTTGCAAATTCTGAGCTTAACGGAATCATTAGAGGACACGGTTCATTGAAAAATGGTACCGTGACAATCAAGAAAGTACTGTTTGTAGAAGGTCTTGATCATAATCTATTCAACACAAGTCAATTCTGTATGTCTACTTGCCAAAGCATTAAAAGCTTAAAGTTAGACATGGCATCGACGCCTTCTCACCAGAATTTTCAAGCGATAGATCAGTTGGCGAGACATGGTATAGTCAAAGGTCTACCAGAACTGAGGTTTGAGAAAGATTCACTTTGCCCCGCTTGCGAGATGGGAAAAATGAAACACAGTTCACATAAAGCAAAGACAGAATTCTCTTGCTCAACACCTCTGGAGCTTATTGAAATGGACCTTTGCGGCCCGATGAGAACTCAGTCTATTAACGGGAAGAAGTATATACTTGTTATGATAGACGAGTACTCCAGATACACTTGGTTGGAGTTTTTAAGGAATAAATCTGATACGCCAGAATTAATCATTGCCTTCATAAAAAAGATCCAGGTTCGACTTCAGCTGCCGGTTAAGATGTTGAGAAGTAATAATGGCATAAAATTTAAGAATGATACGCTTCAGAAATATCTCACATCGGTTGGGATCTCTCATAATTTTTCTGTTGTCTACACACCTCAACAGAACGGTGTAGTCGAAAGGAAGAATCCAACGCTGGTTGAAGCTGCTAGAACGATGCTGGCACATGGACCTTATGAACCTTTCACTATCATAAGCGCTGTTCCCGCTATTGCTACCACTCCTACTGTCCCTGAGCGCTATTCTTTTAAGGAGATAAGACAGTGGAGTGATGAAGACAAAAAGAAAGTCGGACTAGATGCAAAGGCAAAAACCATTATCTCTATGGCTCTACCTGATGAAGCTTTCCATTCCATCATGCATCTTAAAACGTCTAAAGAAATGTGGGAAACAATCTGTGTTCAATATGAAGGCACCACTGAAATCCAAGAAACTCAAAAGATTAACTTGGTAAGACAGTATGAAAGTTTTATCGCTGGTAAGAACGAATCTCTCTTTGACGTTCACCAGAGATTTAACTGCTTAATCATTGATCTAAGAACCGTAGGTAGGACCTATTCTAATTCTGAGGTCTTAACTAAATTCGTAGAATGTATTCCTGAATGCTGGGACAGTTATTCAATATGTCTCAAGCTGACAAAAGACTTAAATTCTCTTTCTCTCAGCACCTTGTAAGGAATATTGCTCAACTATGAGCAATCAAATCTCCTAAACAAGAATCTTGTAAAAGATTCTAAAGACTCCAAAAGCACCCCTGTTGATTTAGTCTCTTCAGAGATAATTCCATCTCAGCGATCTACTCTCACTATCACTAAGTTAGGTTCTGAATCTGAGGAACTATCAGACACTGATCTTTCAGAGTTTGATGAGTCCTTAGCACTCTTGACAAACTCTTTTAAGAGATTTGTAAGAAAGAGCAATTTTAGAAGAAATAAGCCTCTCTCTCTCACCGACAAGCCAAAATCAACCCCTGTTGATAAGGCTACTGCTACTTTCTTTAACTGCGAAAAGATTGGACACTTTGCAAGTGAGTGCAGGTCGAAGAAAGTCTTCAAACCTTCTACCTCTAGAAGATCCAACGATGACAAATACCTTAAACTAAAAGAAAAATATCAAAAGTTGAAAAACTTTAAAGGAAAAGGTAAAGGTCTCATCGCTGAAGAACATGACTGGGCTGAATAAGAAGAATTAAGTTCTGATGAAGAA
The DNA here is from genome assembly GCA_954870635.1 of Arctium minus. Lineage (NCBI taxonomy): Eukaryota > Viridiplantae > Streptophyta > Magnoliopsida > Asterales > Asteraceae > Arctium > Arctium minus. Next base: position 100,585,930 of record OX941081.1, on the reverse strand, counting down.
GAAGTCGCTAATCTCTGTCTCATGGCCGAGATTAAAGAAGAAGTGGAAGAATCTCCAGAAACTTCCATGAGCTATATATCATCTCAGGTATCTATATCTACTAATCCCTCTCTATCTGAAGCAGAGAGAAGTCACGTTGTTGATGTGTTGACGATTGATCTATACAATGCTCTAAACGACAAAACTCTAGCTGAGAACAAAAACATTGATTTAACTGAACAACTAGATAAATGTCATGAAAAGATTAGAGAACTGACTATTTTAGTGGAAAGTTTGAAAGATCAAGTCATTGTTAATGAAATCATTAGCATAGAACGCGAACAAGCCATCGCTGCTTTAAAAGCAGAAAAGGCTACTGTTGATGGATGGTGTAAATCCTCAACAAAGATAACTGAGATTATAAGTGCTCAGATCCCTGTCAGTGATAGAAATGATCTTGGTTTTTGGAAACCACATGATGAGCCTAAAGAAGACAGCTCCATGCTTAAGTTTGGAATGTTTGTCTCTTCTATCAGTGACAGTTCTTATGCTCAGTGCTCTTCTTCATCTTTTTCTAATTCCATCCCTGAGGAAATATCTAAAGGCTCTAAACCTGCAGATAAAGGAAAATCCATTTCCCATCCTCAGAAAGCTACCAAGAAAGCAAAGTTGAAAGTTCCTTCTAAACTTTCAGTAAATCGATCTTCTAGCTCTGTGACCGAAATCGTTGATATTTGTCCTCCAAAGCTGAAGATTGATCTTAAGCCTAAGATATCTGAAGAAATGAAAGTTCCTCCCAGATCTCATGCTAAAGGCATTTTTGGAGCTGGCCCTGCTCATCTCAAATTCTCAAAACCTACTACTCATGGTCCTAAAACCTCCTTCAAATATAGAAAATGCTATCATTGTGGGTTTACTGACCATATTGCTAGTAAATGTCTAACTGCCACTAAAGCTGACAAAACAACTAAAGTGAAGATGAATGCCTCCAAGGCTGAAAAGGTCACCAAAGCTGAGAAATCGACCAAGGTGAATAATACCACTAAGGTTAAGAAATTAACCAAAGTGAAGGTTACCACTAAAGTTGAATCTTCATCTACTGTGAAGATTGATGAACCTTCCATCTCCACTAACCCTAAAGGACCCATTGAAAAATGGGTACCAAACAAAGCTTAATCTTCCTTATGGTTGTAAGGATCAAAGGGCATCTGGTATCTTGATAGTGGATACTCTCATCACATGACAGGACAAAAAGACCTGCTCACTGAATACATAGGACAAATACATGGGATTCAATGTGTGAGCTTAACAGAACTTCCATGGATTCACGTTAACCAGTGTTTCCTACCACGGTAGTAATCCTGAGTGATTGAGGGTAGAGGGGTCAAAAGAATAGAGTACTGGTGTGTGAAGAGGTAAAATGGAAAAGAGAGATTGGTTAGAAGTGAGCTTAAAAGATTAAAACAGAGAGGGTGAGAGAAAAGAGTAAAAGAATATCAGACTCTGCACCAAATTCTTTCTGAGTCGGGCATCCACAACTACTGATTGGTTCACATTCTTTGGTGACCATCATTAAAAAAGGCAGTGAGCCCATGCCAACTCTTGCAAACACCCCACCAGCTACTCATTCTTTTCTCAAAAAGAGAATGTTTCACATTTTCTGGGGATGCAGCACATACGCTATTGGTTCTTCACTCGGATGATACTGATATTGAAAAAAGAAGGAAAGTTGCCCCACCTTCGACCCTTTTTCATGAACATTTGAGTCTATGTATAACCTTTGTTGTCTTATTGGTTTACATAATTTTGAGCCTAAACAGTAATCATTGTGCTAATTCTTTCATAACACATGCACGAGCACACAGAACATTTGTTTTTCTGTCAGAACATTCATAGAAAATACCTTGTGTTTGCAATGATTGAATGGAAGTCCTGGGGAGTGAATATCATCTCAAGATCCTTATATTGTACATTCGTTGTACACAGTAACTTTGTGTTACTGACATACATTTCTAACTGTTTCATTCGTTGATTCAGGGTTACCATTCCAATTTGTCTGAATTTGAAAAGATTCGGATAAATACATATCATGAATTGACGACAGGCTCATTATCAGATCAGTTGGGGGAGAATGTTCATTTCCTACCAACAGGGGAGATTGTTAATCATGAAGACTGTGCTTATTGCTTATTTGGGGTAGATCGATCAAAGACTGTGCTGACATTGAATTTTTTTTGATGATTCTGATTCTCAAATTCATCAAAAAGGGGGAGAATTTTAGAATTTCAAAGTCAGATTCCAGAATTGGTTGATTGTATCAGAAAGGGAGAGAGTTTTCAAAGATAAATTCTTAAAGAAAGAACAAAGTTTGAGGTTTCAAAGTCTGATTCTTTTGAAAACAAAGGGGGAGAATGGAGATAATGGTGACTATTCAAAGTTGGTTCAAAGATGGAGATTAATCTGAAAACGCCATCAATGTCAAATCAAAGACAAAGTTCATTCAAAGTGTCAAAGATTTAAAGTTGTTAAAGCTGATAAAGATTGTTTGTTGAAGATATTTTTGAAGTTAAGCAGACCTGAAAATATTTGTAAATTTTTTTAATCTTGAATCTAAAGGGGGAGATTGTTAGACTAGAATTGTTTTCAAGTTAAAATAGAGTGTCTAGTTTGTAATAGTTTGATAGTGTGAGGTTTTGTGTTGTAAAAGTCAACTAATGTTGACTTAGTATAAATAGGTTTGTCTTGTTGTAATCTTGTAGACACGCACAAAGATACAAATTGCAGATTTTGGTAAGGAGTTCGTACATTGAGAACACACACAGAACGTGAGAATTATGACTAACTGTTAGATCTGTGACTAGTTGTAATTCGTGTGATTAATCAATAAAATTGTGTTCTTAATTTGATGTGTTAAAACGTATGCTAGTAATTGGGATCACAACATTGGTCAAGTAGAAATTATCTTTGATTTATAGAACAACAATTACAATGATTTCTTGGTGCCACAAGTCTCACAGTGCCACATGTATATTATTCACTTTCTCTCTCTAAAATCTGTATGAGTATGTGTTATCTCTTATGTACATTAACAAATACAAAGACAAATCCCTTTTATACTTGGCCAACATGACCTCTCAAACTAACTAAACTAAAGTCAAAGTGAAACCCTTTGACTTACACTTCTACAAATTTTGCACTTTGACCCTACATTTAATCTTGAATACAATATTGACTTAACAATCTCCCCCTTTGGATCCAAGATTAAAAAAAGTTTGACAATAATCTTTAGGTCATCTTCTACTTGCAAAATCTTCAAAATAGAATCTTTAACAACTTTGAATCTTGAATAATCTTTCTCTTTGAAACTCTTTTCAACACAAATTTGAAATCTTCAGAACTTTGACATCTTCTTCAATCTCCCCTTTGGTCACAAATATGCAATAAACTTTCAGATAATCTCTTCAACTTAATAATCATTAGACTTTGTTTTGTCTTGAAATACAAATGCTTTATACTTTGCAACTTTCCCTTGGCTTTGCTCCCTTCAAAAATTTAACTTTGAATCATTGCTTTAAATTTCTCCTCCTTTTTGATAAACATTGATCTGACTTTGAAATTCTGAAATATCTCCCCCTTTTTGATGAATTATTAGAAATCAAAATCATCAAAACCTTTCAACGTCAGCTTTGTCTTTGAAAATATCTCCCTCAAGTATCAAGATTAGTGTAGTCTTCATGAGAAAAAATCTCAGCCAAAAGAGAATATGAACTCTGTCTGATCTGATATGAACATTATGTCGTCAATTCATAAATGTATTCATCCGAATCTTTTCAAATCCAAACAAATTAGGATTGGTAACCCTGAATCAACAAATGATCAGTTATCACGCCTGTCAGTAGCATAGAGCCACTATGTACAACGAATGCACGTGGAAAATGAGCTTTTTGATGTTCACTCCCCTAGGGCTTCCATTCAATCATTGAAAAACCACAAAGGAATTTTCTATGAATGTTAAGACAAGAAAACATATTCCTTGTGTGCTCGTGCATATTCCTTGTGTGCTCGTGCATGCATAGAATGATTGAAGCAATTAAAGCTTGAACATGCTCCAAATATGTAAACCATTGAGACAACAATAGTGTTACATAGACTCAATGTGATGAAATGAGGTTCAAAGGTGGGGCAACTTTCCTTTTTTTTCAATATCAAAATATTCCAAACGAAGATCTGATAGATGATGTGCTGCTTTCCCTTTAAAATATGAAACATCCTTTTGTTGAGAAAAGAATGAGTAGCTGGTGGGTTTTAATGCAAGAGTTGGCATGGGCAAGTTGCCTCTTTCAATGAAGTTCATGAAAGAATTGTGAAACAACAGATAATGTGGCTGCTCGGCTCAGAAAAAGTTTGGTGCAAAGTTTGATTTTTCTTTTACTCTGATATTTCACCCTCATTCTTTCAAACATTTGAGCTCGCATCTAACCAATCTCTCTTTTCCATTTTACTTCAGCACACACCCACTCTCTATTCTTTTAACCCCTCTCCCTTCAATCTCTCTTTTCCATTTTACTTCAGCACACACCCACTCTCTATTCTGGGTAGAAGACACTAGTTAACGTGAATCCATAGAAGTTCTGATAAGCTCACACACTGAATCCCATGTATGTTGTCCTAAAAAGTAATGTTGCTCAACAATTTATCTTAATAGATAAGCACAAGATATCATTATCAGAAAATGTATGCTCATAAAAATAAGAATGAGATTTGAGCATGTTGAACATTTAAGATCTCTCAAAACAATGATGTTGAATGAATGAAACGAATTCAAGTAAAATGTTTTGAGAATCTGACAATGATTCGATTAGATCAAATATCATGAAGAAAAGTATGTTGGGATGTCAAAGAACGAATATTTGTTTATATGAACAAGATATAAACAATTTGACAATGAAAGCATAATTATTAAGAAATGACATCTGATTTCAAACAATTTAGAATTCAAACGGGAGTATTACCATCGAATGATTTATCTTTCGACACATGATAATAACAAAGTCAATAAAAGTGTACTGAACCGATGTGTGTAAGAATACTTGACAGTACATGAAAATACAATACACCAGTATTTATCTTTTGGAAACACACTCTCAGTTAATCATTTGAAGTACCGATATGAAAAACATTTAAAAGCACATTTCTCAATTCATGAAAACATTTTAAGAATAAGAAGTGGTTTGAATGTTTAAGAAATTGTTTTTCACACAAGAAAGTCGTTCTTCTTTCAAAATATGATAGAGTTTAAGATTTAGAGTGATATACCTCAGTGTAGAAATCTTAACTCCCCCTAAAATGAATATTTATCATTTAAGCTTCCTTTGACAAAACATCAGATACTCCCCCTCTGTATATGTAAAAAGCCAAATATTAGAAAAAAAATATGAATATGACAATGAAATATATTTGTCTTTTCTCTTCTCCCTCATAAAAATATTAAAGTGAAAGTTTTAATAAACTCCCCCTATTCAGAAGCCATCATCACGTATTCTCCAGTGAGAATAGTAACTCCCCCTAAATTTAACAATCAAGTTATCTTTTAATGTCCTCCTAAAAAAAAATTCGGAAAATGTATTAGTAAAAATGTAAACCATATAAGCTCCCCCTTAACATATGCATAATCCTTAATCATTAAATTGAGTTCTGAATTACTAGTATTGAAGTAAATTCAGAAGTCAAACTCCCCCTGAAAATTCGCATTCACAAATTTATCAGAAGAAATAATATGTACTCCCCTTTGAAGATTGATCCATCTTATATGCTTCGGAGTAGAAAAATTCTTTTGATCTTTGAAGTGTGAGTTCTAACCTGTTGTGTTTAGAAGTCAAACACCTTTATCATTGAAGACTAGGTCTTGAACTGAAGTATTCAAGGGCCAACATTCAAAAATGGATTCAACAATTTTTTTTGAAAAACAAAGTTTGTATTCTGCTTCTTGAGTTCTTGATGTGATTTTTGTGATAAAATGTGTTTTTGGTAAATGTTTTGATAGATTTGTGGTCGAAAAGTATTTTAGAACAATCGAGTGTGATTGAATTGCAAAGAAAAATCATTTTTGATAATAAATTTGTGGATTGTTGAAGTTTGTGTTCGAACAAATGTCGATTACTGTTTCACCATGATTTTTGGTGTTAGAGTGTGAATTAGATTGATATATTGTATTGGATTACTCGTTGCACTAACATTCTCCCCCTTTGTATTCAAGATTTAACAAAAATTTGACAATCGTCTTCAGCGCTTGATTCTTCAAATTTTGACTTTGACAGCTTTGAACTATGAATCTTTGGCAATCTTGATGTTGACCCCTCTCCCCTCAATCACTCGGGATAACTTCATGGGTAGGAAACACCGGTTATTGTGAATCCATAGAAGTTCTGATAAGCTCAGACATTGAACCCATGTATTTTGTCCTAAAAATGTGTTGCTCAACAATTTATTTTGACAGTTAAACACAAGATATCATTGTCAAAAAAGATATGCTCATCAAAAATAAGAATGAGATTTGAGCATTGTAAACTTTGAAGATCTCTCAAAACAATTACAATGAATGAATAATCATGAAATCAATGAAATGTTTTGAGAATCTGAAAATGTTTCGATCAGATCAAATATCATGAAATGTTGGGATATCAAAGAATCGAAATGTGTTTGTATGAACACATATAAACATATTCACAATGAAAGAACTATTATTAACAAATGACATCTGATACTAAAACTGTAAATGTATGATTCCCAAACAATTCAAGCACATTCTATTCAAGATTTGACAATGTAAGATCTAGAGAGAGAGTAGAGAGAGAAACTATTCGTATATTCGAATCACACGTATTACAATGCATCAACTACTATACTCTTACAACACACACCTATTTATACAAAGCTACTTCTCTCATAGAATTAAAACTCTCAAGCTATTAGAAACTCTCATAAGACTAAACTCTCATATCACTAAAGTTGACTTTACATACTTAGACTTTACTCATTAAATCTTGGATACAATTTATACACTAACATTCTCCCCCCTTTGTATTCAAGATTTAACAAAAATTTGACAATCGTCTTCAGCGCTTGATTCTTCAAATTTTGACTTTGACAGCTTTGAATTATGAATCTTTGGCAATCTTCAATCATTCGGCTTTTGAAGAATCTTCAGATAAACTTGAAAAGTCTTTCACTTTGTCTTTGAAAAATCATCAAGTCTTGAACAAACATTTAAAATTCTTTTAAGCTTCTTTGAAAACTTTGATCTTTGAAACATCTTGGAGGAATCTTTGATCTCGTATCTTCATTTCTGTAATCTCTGGATAATTTTCAGAAAAACAAACTTTCTTGAAACATCAAATCATCTTGACTTGTGTGAGACCAAGATCAATGAATCCTAGAGAGAGAAAATAGAGAGAGAGAGAGTTCAATGCGCAAAGTGTAAAAATGTATTGATGAGTGTGTGTGTTTTTCTTACAAGGAACAAGACCAAATGGACTTAAATACCCTTGGTCAGATACAATACAAATATACTCTAAACACAGTATTTGACCAAGCCCTATAAATACAATGATTACTATAAAACCAGACCTAACAATCTCCCTCTTAGTAATCATTGGCGCTTTGGTCTTCAAAAAAAAAACATCTTCTAAATCAGCACGGACCATAAAAGCGACTATGTGAAGCATTCTGACTTTTAAAGAAAAAATTTCTTCTCAGCATCTTTCAAAATGAATTATCTTTGCTTTCTTTGATAAGACTGGACCAGTTTGAAATAAACTTGAAAGAATGATTGGTTCATCAGCTTGTGCTCTAGACAAAACACCTCTTTTGAATGACCTTGAATAAACTGTGGTGGTCGGAGCAGGAATAGCAGAAGAAAAAGTTGTAGCTGAGAGAATAGAATCTTTAAGCGAATCTTTGATCAACAGATAAACATTTGTGCTCTTTGTCTCTTTATCTTCTCCTTGACTTCTTCCCCTCATGACCTTTATGATCTTGATCAACTTGGTCATGCAAATGTTGGAGACGAGACAGCTTAAGATCTGCAAAATCAAAGAAACAGAGAAAACAGGGGAGGTTTGCGCTTCACGTTGGTTGCGCAAACTGAGGTTTGCGTTACACGCAGGTTGCGCAAAGAGAGGTTTGTGTTACACGCAGGTTGCGCAAAGCAAGGTTTGCGTTACACGCAGGTTGCGCAAAGCGAGGTTTGCGCGACCAACTAATGGCGCAAAGCTGACTTAAACTCAAAAAAATTGAACCTTTTTAAGCTCCTTGACTCCCCCTACACAAATGCACTAGATATGACAATTCAAGTTAGCATTCATATAAATAAAATCAGATACTCCTCCTTGAAAACATATATGATCATTTAGAAAAATCTCCTTTTTCACTCCCCCTTGAATAACGCAAAAACCCATTTAAAAAGATATATGAGAACACAAGGATGAAAAACAACAAAGTAAAAAGAAAAAAATACTGAATATGAAATTTGAAACAACGAAACAAGAAAAAATTTAAACACTAAACAAATAAAATTCTAATCAGTAAAAAAATCACAGATTTATCAATCAGTTGAAATCAAATATATGTTGTTGGATACAGAAACAAGTTTCATTGCATATCAAGTTAAAACATGTTCAGTTTCAAAAACTTTCATCAATCTACTTAGTGTGCAATCATGCGAACTTTGATTAGCTTCAAGAAAATGCAATTCTAAAAATATAGTAGAGAACTTTGCATGTAATCACACTAAGCCATCAAGAATTAAGATTTTCACAAATTTACAGGTTTATCGCAACTTACAAATATCACTAAGTATCATGAGATGTGTGCTCATTGGCATCTTTTAGCAGTGTGCTCATTGACATCTTGACATAAGTGTGCTCTTTGGCATCTTTTAAGCATGTGCACTTTGGCATCTTTTGAATCAAAAATTTATTAAGTAAAGAACATGCCGTAAACGTAACTTTCTATCCGACCCTATTGTAGGATTTGGGTCAGCCGATCCCAGTCCAGTTGGCCTTAGGGGACTAGGTGTCAAGCACCTTTTGGAACTTACTTTCCCAGATCAGAAAGGCTACATCGACATATCCTAAACCCATTCATACTAGTAGAACATAACTTTCGATCTAATTCTATAGAAGGATTTGGGTTCGATCACTCCCAGATCAACTGACCTTAGGGGACCATATTACAAGCATCCCACGGAACTTACTTTCCCAAACCAGAAAGGTCACAGGTACAAACTTTTAAACTTAGAGATTTCTGTATTTTAAGAATTTAATATTCATCTAAATCACAAGGTTTTACGTCTAAGTGCTTAGCCCATATTTTCATTATAATCTAAAATTCTGATTTTTTAGGTTTTCTAAGCATTGTAAACTATAAATATTCCGAATCACACAACTTTAAAGCAGTAACAAAAACTACAAACATGTTGCTGACTTTTCGAAATTTGTTAGAATTGAAATTTGAACATATAACAACTTCAATATAAACAAACAACTTGAAAATTTATCCTAAACACAAATTTTTATTCAAAAGAAAGAAAACTGAAATCGTTTACTGTATTGAACAAATTTTGTAAAGATTTAAACCTTTTTTTTTAACAAGTGTCTCAACAGAAATATTGGGTTGAACAAAATTCAGGAAAGATTGAAAAATGCTCAGAATCTTGAAACATTGAGAAAAAACTGGAATGACATCATTATCAGATATGAATGCAGCGGAATTAAAGTAGATGTACTCACAGTATCTCATTAGTCAGAAGCTTAAAAGCTTTAAATAACGAGTCTTAGACTGATTTGTCTAGAAGTCGTAGTCGTTTGAAGCACGGGTTCTGAGCTGAAGTACTCAGAAGCCACAATTCTCTTACTCCCCCTTGACGTGAGATACCTGCAACTTTGAATCAGATAAAGATTTGGGAACCAACTTGAATTTGGGCCCGTGTTTGTTAGTTGCAGTTCGTATGGGGAAATAATTTTTAGATTTTACAGTTAAAGCACAAGAGATATAATCAGAATGATAAACACAAACATCAGAAGAATCAGAAGAAGAGAAAGCATAATCATCAGAACTAGAATCTGAGGAAGAACATGAGACATGTTTTGACATTCGAATCATTTGTTTTATAGAATATTTTGAGATTTTATTACATGTAGCAAATGAGTCACTTTTATAAAGTTTGTCTACACATTTATCCTTGTTAAGTCCAAATATTGTATCCAAGATTTAAATAGGAAAGTCAATGTTAGAAGTCAACATTGTCAATATATTAGGTATGTCAAAGCTTGTTTAGTTTCCTTAGTCGTTAAGGATTTTGTAATAGATAGGTAGTATAAATAGTGTTGTCTTTGTAATCTTGTGATAACAAGCTAGAGAGCTGTGATAGTATTGTAATTCAGAGATTGATGAATACGATATCTACTTTCTCTCTCTAGTTCTTGTGCTTTTATGATAAATCTTGAGTAATTGTTTGATGTGATTGGGATTTTAAGTTTAACAATTGGTATCAGAGTTGAACCAAACTTTTCAGAAAAGATTTGATCATAATTTGAATTGAAATCTGATGTTTTGAATTGAAAATTTGATTTTTTTTAAAGTTTTTCAAGAAAACGAGTTTTTCACTGTTAAATCGATTTTTTTTGTGTAAAATCATTTTTGTTGCAAGAAAATGGATTCATTGGATGCGATTTATGTTGGTGATTGATTCTTGTTTTGCTTTCATATCATAATTCGTTCAAAATCAATTCCAATTTTCGTTTTTTGAGATTTTTGAACTCGAGTTCGGTTTCTGTTCTTGATTAAAATTGTGCAAATTGTTGTTTTCAATCTGAATTTGTTAGTATATTTGAGTTTCGTACTGTTTATCGATAATACTGACAAGTTCTTAAGATCAAATGTGCAGGTTTTGATCGATTTGAGTTAGAATCAGTTAAGAACCACGGTTTGCGCTTCATTCATGAATGTTTGCTCCTCATTCATGCTACTTTGCGCTTCATTCATCATGATTTGCGTTTCATTCTTATTCTTTGTATAAGGTTCATTTTGATCTAATTTGCGTGTTAGTGTATTTTTCAGGTCTAGTTTGAAACGCAAAGCTCCTCTTGAGTATCAAGAATTTCAAGATTCGCAGTTCTAAGCTTCATACGCAAACATCAATTTGCGTATCACTCGGTACACGCAAAGTCTAAGTTTGCGTGTCTCTCTTTACACGCAAAGTCTAACTTTGCGCGTCTCTCATCAAACTCAAAGTTCAGTTTACGTTTCTCACATCACTCGCGAAGTCTCATCTTGCACTTCTCAAAGTAAACGCAAAGTTTCAGTTTGCGGATCCTTACTGAAACGCAAACCTCTAGTTTGCGCAATATCTCTCTCTAAAAAAAAAAAGTCTTGAATTTTTTTTTGTCATATATGGAATTTTTTTTTAACTTTGCGCCATAACATGTGTTGTTCAAATTTTCAATTTTTATGAAATACTTTTTTTTAAGATTTCAATTTGATCTGATTTTTGATTTTCTGATACATAGTTTGGAACGATCATACACATCAAGCTGATTACTTTTTGAATTATACAAAGTTCAATTTCAAGAGTTCTTGTTCAAAGTCCAAGTCAGTATTTCAAACTGCTTCCGCTGATTTAAAGACAAAAGATTCTAAAAAGAAAATTCAAAGATTTAAGAAGGTTTGTTCTTCCAAAGACGGTTCAGAGATCAAAGTGATGAAGATACTTGTTTGTCAAAGATTACTTTTCCGTAAACATTTCAAAGATGTTTCAAAGATGAAGTTTCAAGGCATGTTGACTTTTCAAAGCTTCAAAGAATAAAAAGACTTTTCAAGATTCTTCAAAGGCCAAAAGATTAAAGATTGTGAAAGCTTCAAAGAGACAAAAGTTGAAGAATCAAGGGCTGAAGATATGTATCAAATTTTTATTAAATCTTGAATACAAAGGGGGAGATTGTTAAGTCCAAATATTGTATCCAAGATTTAAATAGGAAAGTCAATGTTAGAAGTCAACATTGTCAGTATATTAGGTATGTCAAAGCTTGTTTAGTTTCCTTAGCCGTTAAGGCTTTTGTAATAGATAGGTAGTATAAATAGTGTTGTCTTTGTAATCTTGTGATAACGAGCTAGAGAGATGTGATAGTATTGTAATTCAGAGATTGATGAATACGAGATCTACTTTCTCTCTCTAGACTTTCTCTCTCTAGTTCTTGAGCTTTTATGATAAATCTTGAGTAATTGTTTGATGTGATTGGGATTTTATGTTTAACAATCCTCTTCAAAAGTATGTTCATCAGATGTCCGCTTCGCTTTCCAGATCTGCCTTGATCGAGTGCTCAAAGTCCTATCTGTAAGAATTGAATCGGAAGAATTAGAACTGTCAGAAATAACTTTATCTTGTTTCTTCGACTTCTTTAGCCTTCTTCTTTTACGCTTAGTTTATAATATTGATCATTTAGCGTAAAAGAATCATCAAGAATTTTAGACTTAATATTTAAATCAGAAGAAATAAATTTACCTAAGCAACCAATCTGATCAACTAATAAATCTGAATTTGCCTCGGAGTCTGAATTATTTTGAGAAAAGATTTTAAAATTAGAAACTTCCTTTTTGTTTTCCTTAGAATCAGAAGAAAGGCTAGAAATAGAATCTGGTTTTTGAGAAAATAAATTTTCTTCAAGACTAGATGTCATGAAAGAAAGAATAATATCAGATTCAATTTCCTTTAAAATATTTTGATCTTCTATTTTATCTTCAAGATTGATGATTTTGCTTTCTAATACTAACGGAGGAATATATTTCTTCGAATCATAAATGATTGGAGAAATATTTTCCTTATCAGAATCAGGAGCATAAGAATAAACTAAATCATCAGACACTGAAGATTTGACAGTAGATATATCATTTAAACCTTTTCTGCCTCTTCTTGATTTATCAGGAAAATATTTTGCATTTTTGCTTGTATAAACAAAAGGAATTTCCTTTTTCTTGTTATTTGTCCTTTTCTCATTTTCGATTTCTAACACTTGCTTCTCATTCATCCAATCAATTTTAAATTGAGGAGCATAATGAGCAATAGTCAGATAATCGTATTTATATAAAGTTGGGGATTTTTCAATCGCATTGTTTAAACAATGTGGATTTTCAAAACCAAGTCTCCATCTTTGTTTTAAAGCTTCTTCACTCCTTGGTTTATTCATAAAAATTGTTTGTTCAGATTGGTTCCTTCGATAAAGCTTTTCTTCTAATTTATTTATTTTATCTGAAAATTCATTTTTTAAATTAGTCATAGCAGTCAAAGACTCAAGATAAGTCTTATTTGAATTTTCCAAATCATCCAATTTCTTTTGAAAGATGTCTTTAGTATTTTCTAAAATAGATTTTTCATCTTTCAAAGAAATTTTCAGTTTGTCAATCAAATCCGAATTTTCAGAATTTAAATTCTTTTTAGATATAAACTTAGAGCGTAAATCAGATAAAGCAGATATCATAATTTTCATCTAAGAGGTAATAAAATTGTGATCAAAATCAGTATATACCTCATCTTCATCAGAATCATAATCGTCTGACTGATCATCTCCTACCAAGCACATCTGAGCGATCTCGACGTTTGCAGCTTCGTCGTTAGAGTGATCCAGCCAGAATTCTTCTTCGGCCAGCAGAGCAGTTCCGTTCTCTCTCTTTTCAGCTAACTCCAATTTCTTTCTGTAATAAGCTGAGTCCCTAACCTTCTTCACTCGACACTCTTTTGAAATATGACCCGACTTTCCGCAGTTGTAGCAAGCAGCAGTCTTTAGCTCGGGTACTTTGGCTCTTGAATCGGAAGTGAAGCGAGAAGTATTGGAACCTGATCTTGGTTGGAACTTTTTCTGATAATGCTGAGAGAGAAGGATCATAGCTTTCTGCAGAGCCTCACCATCATCATCAGTTGACCCGTTGTAAGCGTTATCAGACAACGCTTGTTCAGCCAGTTGGCTCGTGAGGAGTGCAACCGGGTCTACTGACTTCTTCTTTTTCTCTAATTTGGCCTTCTTCTCAATCACAATGCACTCATCAGTCAACAAGATTTCAAACATCTCTTGGATTTTCATTGTGGATATCCTGACATCATTCCTCAGTCTCTGGCAAGATTTATTCCACTCTGATTGAAGTGCATTGAGGAATTTCAGATATAATTCAAGCTCCGTCTTTTCAACCTTAATCTTCCTAAGATCATTTATCACGACACAGAAACGATCATACATAGTCTTTAGTGGCTCCCCGTCCTTGGCTTTGAATTCTTCAAAATTATTCATGTAACAAGTGTGTCGAAGTTGAGTTGCAACAGAAGATCCAAGCATAATCTTTTCCAGCTGTTGCCACATTAGATTAGGATGAGTTTTAAAACAATCAATCCTGTTGTACACAGAGTTTGGCAAGGCCAGCATCAGATTTGCCTTAATGTCACGATCAGCTTGATATGCCGACAACTCATCATGTGAATATTCTTTAGTAGACTTATATAATCCAGAAGCCAATTTGGGGTTTTCAAACGGTACTTCAGATAGAATGATCAACATGTCATTACCATTCTTTTGACGTTCAATAAAATTCAAGAACCGATCTTGCCACTGTGTAAACTCGTTTTCATCGATTAGCACCGGAGGACGATTTTCTAAACCCAGTGACATCATAAGATCACTTTTGTAAAACTGAGCTTGATAACCAAATTTGTCAGAATCCATAATTCAGAAAATCCAGAAAACTTCTAAGTCTGAGACTTGCGAAAGGTTGAGCTTTGCGTGAAAGGTAGAAGACGCAAACTGAGCTTTTCGCAAGCAGTATGAAACGCAAACTTAAGCTTTGCATAAGAAGGCGATTGCGCAAACTAGGCTTTGCGTGAGCAGGTTGAGGCGCAAAGTATCTTTGCGTTAGGAGAAGAAAATGCAAACTAAAGTTCTCGTAAGTAGTTTGCGTGAACAAGCTTTGCGTGATGAACTGGATACGCAAGACTTGCTTTGCGTTAATAACCCAATGCGAAAAGTTGAACTCCTTGATACGAAAACAAGGAACAACACGAACAAAATTAGTAGAACACGCAAATCAAACTATGAACTTGCGCAAACTAGGAAGAACTTGCGCAAAGTTCAAATCTAGCGCAAGACGAATGAAAAACAAGAAAACTTCCAAAAAGTCGATTTCTAAACAAGATTTGATGAAATTTTCTTATACAAATACGTTCGAAAACAACTTTTTAACACAATTCAATCAAAAATTTCAATTAAAATCCACAAAATCAAACTTTCGATTATGTAACAGAACGTAAAACTCGACTTTTTCAGAGAACAAAATTTCTCAAAATTGACAATCAAAACGTGAATTTCTTGAAAAATGATGTGAATCAAAGGTTTTTTTTCTATCAAAAACGAATTCAACAAGACAAATTTCAAAGAAATTCGATCAAAAACACCTCTGAATTTGATGAAAAATCAAGAAAACGAGATTTTCTTGAAAAATCAAGAAAATCGATCTAATTTTCGATTTTAAACCACAAATTCAGAAACGAAAAATACAATCTCTCAATCCTCTCAAGATTCAGATGGCTCTGATACCAATTGTGAGACCAAGATCAATGAATCCTAGAGAGAGAAAATAGAGAGAGAGTTCAATGCGCAAAGTATAAAAATGTATTGATGAGTGTGTGTGTTTTTCTTACAAGGAACAAGGCCAAATGGACTTAAATACCCTTGGTCAGATACAATACAAATAGTCTCTAAACACAGTATTTGACCAAGCCCTATAAATACAATGATTACTATAAAACCAGGCCTAACAACTTGTCTCCCCTTTTTTGATAAACTTTCATCAGACTTGATCGAGTTGAACTTTCAGAATTTGTCCCCAAGTCTTTTTCACTTTGACATCTCTATTTGACTTTGAAATTGATCTTTCAGAAATTTCTCCCCTTTTTTGATGATTGGGAGAATCAAGATTATCAAAACTTATTTCAATGTCAGCTCAGTCTTTGAAACTTCTCTCCCAATAAATCAATTTAGTACAATCTTCATGTTCTCTTTTGGTAAAGTTTGAGCATTCTCCCCCAATTGATCTGATAATGAGCCGTCAATTCATGAATGTATTTATCCGAATCTTTTCAAATTCAGACAAATTAGGAGTTGTAACCCTGAATCAACAGATGAAACAGTTAGGAATGCCTGTCAGTAACACATAGTTATTGTGTACAACGAATGTACAATGTAAGGAGCTTGAGATGATGTTCACTCCCCATGACTTCCATTCAATCATTGAAAAACACAAGGTATTTTCTATAAATGTTCTGACAGAAAAACAAATTTTTTGTGTGCTCGTGCATGTGTTATGATAAAATTAAGCACAATGATTGTGTTTCATAAGGCTCAGTGTATGTAAACCATTGAGACAACAATGGTATACACAGACTCAAATGTGCATGAGAAAGGGTCGAAGGTGGGGCAACTTTCCTTCTTTTTCAATATCCGCATCTTCCAAGTGAAGAAACAATAGATTATGTGTTGCTTCCCCAGAAAATGTGAAACATTCTCTTTTTGAGAAAAGAATGAGTAGCTGGTGGGGTCTTATGCAAGAGATGGCATGGGCTAGGTGCCTTTTTCAATGTCATTCACGAAGAATTGTAAAACGACAGTTTATGTGGCTGCCCGACTCAGAAAGAAGTTTGTTGCAGAGTTTAATATTTTTTTTACTCTGTTCTCATACCCTCTTTCTTTTAAACATGTAAGCTCACTTTTAACCAATCTCTCTTTTCCATTTTACCTCTTCACACACCAACACTCAAATCTTTTGACCCCTCTCCCCTCAATAACTATTAGGAATACTTCCTGGGTAGGAAACACTGGTTATCGTGAATCCATGGAAGTTCTTTTAAGCTCTCACACTGAATCCCATGTATTTTCCTAAAAGCATGTATTGCCTCAATGATTTTCTTGACATTAAAGCACAAGAAATAATTTGTCAGTATATGTATGCTCATAAAGATAAGAATGAAATTTGAGCATTTTAAGCATTTAAGATTTCTCAAAACTTTGTATGAATGAATAATCATGAAAGAATAGAAATGTTTTGAGAATCTGACAATGAGTAAAATCAAATCAAAATTCATGAAGAATAATATTTTGGGTAATCAAAGACGTAAGATGTTTATTGGAACAAAATATAAACATGTTAACAATGAAAGCACAAATAATAAGAAATGATGTCTGATTCAAACAACAATGAATAGCAAACGAGAGTATTACCATAGAAAGATTAAACTTTTGATTCATGATAATAACAAATTCAAATGAAGTACTAAACCGGTGTGTGTGAATACTTGACAGTATATAGACAAGATACTACACAATTATTGATTTTTGGAAACACACGGTCAGTTAAACTTTAAAGCTCCATAATGAAAAACATTTAAAACCACACTTCTAAATTCAATAAATCTTTTGAGAATGAGAAGTGGTTTGAACATTTAAGAAAACGTTTTTCATGTTTGAAAGTTGTTCTTCTTTCAAACAATCAGAGATTAAGATTAGAAGATATTTACCTTTAAGCTCCCCCTTACATCAAGATAAAATGATTTAAATTCTGATAAGCTCCCCCTGGATATTTGCATAATATCCTTGTCTTTAAACATTAAAGTCCGAGTCCTAAGCTGTTTTACTTAGAAGTCATAGTCCTTTAACTTTAAAGTGCGGGTCTTGAACTCAATTGTTCAATAGCTACTTATTCTTTGAGGTACGGGTCCTAGACTGTTTTGTCTAGAAGTCAAACATCTTGCTCCCCCTTAAACCTTGGGTGCCTGCAACACATATTTAGCTTTTGGTGCCCACCGGTATTTGGGTCCTGATGTGTTAGTTGCAGTTCTTGTGGGGGTAACATAATATGAACCATACCAGTAATTGACAAAATTATTACTTACAAAGTGATTTGCTCCACAGTAATAACAACAAATTTTCTTCTGAGCAATCCTGATCAAATGATTAGTAGAGTAAAATGTATCCGGTTTACCAAAAGATTTACCTTTGTGTGCTCTGTTCTATTTGGCATTGGATGTGGATGCAGATGCTTTGTCATTCTTCTGCTCATCTGAGGAATCTTTAACTCTCCAGACCATCTGTCCTTTCTTAGAATGCTTTCCAAGAGATTTGACATAGAAGCTTCCTGGGCTATCAACAAATTTTTCATAAAACATATTAGATGGACGAATCTGATTTGATTTGACATTGTTTGGTTTGACACTTTTCTTTTTGAAAACATTTTTCTCATGAATAGAACTTGAAGCTGTTTTGAAAGAACAGACTGATTCTGTTGATTTATCAACAGGTGATTGATCAATCATATCAGCTGAAACTTTATCTGACAAATCAACATTTGCAGCTTCCAAGTCCTTTATTTTTTTAGATAAAATGTTTCTTTTATCAGAAAGTTTGTCAAACTTATTTTTCAAATCAGTTCTAGCCATCTGTTCTTTAAGAATGTCTGAGGATAGAACATATATTTTAGATATGAGCTTAGATATTTCAGATTCAATGATTTGACGTTCTTGCTCAAAATCTTTTTCTAAGTTCTTGTTTTGTTCAGAAATATCTTTGAAAATCCCAACATTTCTCTTTTCAGCATTTTTCTTTTCAAGCTCAAAAGACTTTTTCTTTTCTTGAAAAGATTTTCTCTCTTTCTCAAGTAAGTCTTGTAAAACAGAGATTTGTTTAGGAAATTCAACAGTTTTGTCTTCAAGAACTTTTCTCTCTTTGGCAAAAGTGTCTCTTTCTGTAATTAAAATATTTTTTGCGAAATCTATCAATCTAGTGAGTTCTTCATACAAATATCATGGATCTTGCGAGTTCTTGAGTTCTAAACCTAAAAACTCGATTTTAATCCAGAAATCGATCCAAATCTTCACACCAGAAGCTGTAACTTCACAAAATCAATCAGGTTAGTGCAACGAGTAATCTAATACAATATATCAATCTAATTCACACTCTAACACCAAAAATCATGGTGAAACAGTAATCGACATTTGTTCGAACACAAACTTCAACAATCCACAAATTTATTATCAAAAATGATTTTTCTTTGCAATTCAATCACACTCGATTGTTCTAAAATACTTTTCGACCACAAATCTATCAAAACATTTACCAAAAACACATTTTATCACAAAAATCACATCAAGAACTCAAGAAGCAGAATACAAACTTTGTTTTTCAAAAAAATTGTTGAATCCTAAGCTCTGATACCAATTGTAAATGTATGATTCCCAAATAATTCAAGCACAATCTAATCAAGATTTGACAATGTAAGATCTAGAGAGAGAGTAGAGAGAGAAACTATTCGTATATTACAACCACACGTATTACAATGCATCAACTACTATACTCTTAGAACACACACCTATTTATACAAAGCTACTTCTCTCACAGAACTAAAACTCTCAAGCTATTAGAAACTCTCATAAACTAAACTCTCATATCACTAAAGTTGACTTTACAGACTTAGACTTTACACCTTAAATCTTGGATACAATTTATACACCAACAAAAAGAACAGTGAAATTCAAACGAGGGTATAACCATCGAAATATTTATCGTTTAGAGACATGGTAATAACAAAGTCAAATGAAAATACTGAACCGGTGTGTATGAATACTTGACAGCATATAGACAAGACAATACACAAGTATTAGTCTTTTAGAAACACAAAGTCAATTAAACATTAAAGCATGGATATGAAAAACATTTAAAATCGCACTTCTAAATTCATGAAAACATTTAAAGAATAAGAAGTGGTTTGAACATTTAGAAAATCGTTTTTCATACCTGAAAGTCGTTCTTCTTTCAAATATTGTAGAGTTTAAGAATCAGAATAGTATACCTTCAGTGTAGACTTCTTAACTCCCCCCTGAAATGAATATTATATCTATTTCACTCCCCTTTGACAAAAACTCAGATATTCGTCCTCCTAATATCTGTAAAAAGTCAAAAAGATATCATCATTAAGATTTCATAAACTCTTCCTAAACTTAACAAACCTGTTGTGAAAAGATTGATCATTAAGCTTATGCAACAAGGGTCATAAAACTTTGAAAATCGGGTTCTGAACTGAATTATTCAGAAGCTGTTAGAGCATGAAATATGTTGGATACAAGATCAAGAAGACAAAAGTCAAAGTTCAAGGAGTCAAAGCTGAAAAAGTCAACTCTCATCAAATTCAATGTCTATTTGTAATAAAAAGTCAAAGTTTCCTTGTATTTGTATTTTTGTATTTCCTTGTATTTTTTGTTCTTTGTATAAATAGTTTAGGTTAGTTGTTTTTGTTAGGTGTGAAAGTCTTGAAGTTAGTTTTTCTAGAGAGAGAGATCGTATTCAGACAGAGAGAATTGTAGATAGAGAAAGACAGTTCTAGAGAGAGAAGTTTGTAATCGTTTGAAATTGTGATTTGAAATCAAACAGGTAATTAAAACGTATTGTTTGTTTGATTGTTTGTGTGTGATTAGGAACTAGAAACAGGACACACAATTGGTATCACAGCCGATTCCATATGAAATCAAATCAAGAAAATAGTTCAACTCTGTGTTCGTCGAAGTCAGAATTGATTTCGAGTTCTTGTGCGAATTAGAAGTTGTAATCGATCAGGGTTTGTTCGTATAGTATAATCGATCGTGTTTGTATGTTTTGAATTGTAATTTGCACTGTAATTGATTGTAAATTGTTGAAATTTTGGAGTTTTGTATTTCACGAGTTATTCACACTATATTCAAGTCAATTTGTATCTTTTTGTGTCTTAGATCGAAATTAGTTGTTTGTAATGGGTTCTAGATGAATAGGCGAGCAAATTCTCAAAGTTACAATTTAAAATTCAAGGTCTATTTTAGAAGTTTGCGCTAGATCTAAAGTTTGCGCCAGTTCATCATGGTTTGCGCCAGTTCATCACGGTTTGCGTTAGTTCATCAAGAGATTATCTCCAAACGCACTAAGTGATTGTACTACGGTTTGCGTCATCAACAAGAAACGCAAATTGAACTTTTCTCCATCAACAAGAAGCGAAAACTATCGTTTGCGCCAGAGTCTATTAGCGCAAACTGAAGTTTGCATCAAGCACACTTAACGCAAAGTTGAAATTTGAGTTCGTGATTGTGTTCAGTAAGAAGTGTACTTTGCGCCAACATCCTTAGCGCAAAGTTGGTATTTGCGTCATCGCTGGTTAACGCGAAGTTGTATTTTGCGCCATATACTTGTCGCGCGAAGTGTTACTTTGCGGCAGATCCTTTTAGCAAGTTATTCTTTTGCGCCTTCTTCACGTCGCGCAAAGTTAGCTTTGCGTCAGCTTCGTGTCACGCAAAGGTATTGTTTGCGCCACCAACTCTTAGCGCATTTCAGCGTTTGTGCTAACATCACTTAGAGAATTTCTGTGTTTTACATATTTTTAAAGATTTCTATATTTTCTTGTTGTTTCATTTGGACTAACGATCAGTTTCTAGTTTCTTATTGCATATATTTTTCAAACAGGATCATACAAGATGACATACAAAGATGCTCTTTCTATTGGCACTGATGTCAAGCCTCCAGTTCTGTTCAAAGGAGAATATGAACAATGGAAAGACAAATTTCTGGATTTTGTGGATAGACATACGAATGGGGATAACATACTACTTTCAATCACAGAAGGTCCAATGATTCCACCTACTGTTCATATTCCTGATGATGAATCCTCAGACAGTGAGGATGGAGATGAGGATAGAGTACAAAAGATGAGAACAGTTCCAATGGATTTTGCCCAGTATTCTGAGGAGCAGAAAAGCCGATTTAAAGCAGATAAACAAGCAAGGTCCTTACTTCTTCAAAGCATTCCGAATGAGATATACATCAAGATTGATAGTTACAAGGCAAATGCTAAGAAGATGTGGGATCAACTACAAAAGATGATGATGGGATCCAAGGTCAGGAATCAAATGAAAGTGGCTAGCTGCATTAACAGTTATGAAGAATTTAAGGCCAAAGAGAATGAAAGCTTGGAAGATACTTATGAACGGTTTGTCCTGCTTCTGAATGAACCGTCAAAGAATAAAGTGAAAAAGAAGCAGCTTGAGAACAATGTCAAGTTCTTGAGTATCCTGCAACCTGAGTGGAAAAAGCACACTCGTCGCATGAAACAGATGAAGGATCTAAGTGACATACCGTTGCATGAGGTATATGAGACTTTGCGACAGAATGAAGAAGAAGTAGAAGAGAAAAGGAGTGAGAAGAAGAAAACAGAAAAAGTTGTAGACCCCATTGCACTAGTGGCCGGAGAGAAGGAGAAAGAAAAGAAAGAGAAGAAGAAGAAAAAGAAGAAAGTTATTACTAGTTCTGAATCAGAATGTGAATCTATTGGAGACGACGGAGAAAGTCTCAAGCAAGCAATGCTATTACTGACTCGAGCATTCCAAAAGAAATTTTACAAGAAGCCGGGGTCAAATTCTCAGAGATATTCTTCGTCCAGCTCCAAGAACCATGGGCATAGAGAAAGGGTAGAAGGAAACAGATCTGTGGAATGGAAGCCAGAAGAAAAGAAGAGGTTTGTGAATGACTACACCAGTACTGAAAAGAAGACTGCTAATGATCTGATCAAATGCTACAACTGTGGCAAGTTCGGACATTATGCAAAAGAATGTCGGAAGCCAAAGGTTCGCAACTCAGAGTATTATCAGAACAAATTGCTCTTGGCCAAGCAACAAGAAGCTGGTAGGGCATTAATGGATGAAGATGAATACTGGTTGGATCATTCTGATCAAGAGGAAGAAAATGAGAAGGAAGAAACTGCTCATCTATGCTTAATGGGAAAAGAGGTCAAATTTGATGACTCAGATGTTGAAGCGGCTGATGAGGTAATAAACTTAACTGAAAAAGATTTCATAACCAAAATAGAAGCCATGATGATTGAGCTTCATGATCTTCAAACAAAACTGAAAAGGAAAAACACAGAGTTGCAAAAAGAAATAACAAGATCTTTGAGCTTAATAAGTCTGTTATTGGGAACAAAGATCTAATTGATTCTTTACGTAAATCTGCTTCTGATTCTAAAATTCAAGTAGATTGTTTTGAAAAGAAGATTTCTGATTTTGAAGTTAAAATTTCTAAGTCTGAGTTAGAAAAGAAAGAATCTGCACTAACTGTTCATAAATTGCAGGTTGAGAACAAGCTCTTAAATGACAAGGCAAATGGTCTGGAAGCCAAACTTTATGCAAGAGTCCAAACAGATCAAACCATTTTTCTCAATGCACCTAACGAAGAGGCGGATGTTAAAGAAAAATGGGGACTTGGTTTTCACAACCCCCATTACTTAATGTAAGCCATCAGAAAACAACCATCATTATATAATTTTGATTTTCTTGCTGTTGCTGGTAAACATACTCATTTAAAACCCAAATTTGTTACCAAATTACCAGAAGAAGTTGAGGCCAAGGAAACTAAAAATAGAAAGAATTTTAAGAAAATACAACTACCATTTAACTATGCAAAGTTAAATGATAGTTATCTTTCTGAAACACCAAAAGTTCTTTCAAACGATTATTTTGCTAGTTATTCTGTTTCTGAGATGGAGGCAAAACCTTCTATTGCAAAAGTTTATGTTCCTCCACTCATTCTTGAAAGCAAAATAGTTGGGCTTGAAAATGTTTTATCTGATGAAAGACTTTTGGTAGATATTGAACAAAGTGTATTTTCTACAGTATTAAAGAACACAGTTTTTCAATCTAAATCTACAAAGTGTTCTAAAGTTTCTAAGGCACCTCAAACTTCGACTGATAATTTTGATGGCTTATTTGCGTCTGCAAATGATTTTCTAAATTCTGATGATGGGTGCATAAATGAAATTGATATGTTTGACTTGTTGGGTCTGAATGTGCTAAGGATAGATACTACTGCTTATTGAAAGATTACTACTGCTAGTAGAATTAATACTGCTTGAAGAGTTAGTGCTGCTACTTGAGTAGTTAGTACTGCTTGGAGAGTTAGTACTGCTAGTAGTTAGTACTGCTGAAGATTAATACTGAAAGTGAGGAGTTAATACTGCAAGCATGTTTAGTACTGACAGAGACAAAGTTAATACTGCTATTGAGTTAATGTTGCTTCTGAAGATAAAGATGTATTGATGCGAAAGCATAGGAGATGAAGATAATTATGGACTGGATTCTAAAGAATAATATTTCTTTTGTAATTATCTTGTAATCTATTTTGTTTATATAGTCTAGATAATTGATAGTCTTATAGACGTAAGAGTTGTTTTAGAGAATTAACCTCAAGACTAGTATTGGTCCTATCTATAGAGAAGTATAGAACGCCTGTTGAGTCTTGTTCAACAGATTGAGGTTGTGTTTGTAATCATTAAGTTTTATGCAATATAAACTTATGATTTGAGTTCATATTCTATGTTTTGATTAATTGTTAAAGTGTTATTCCGCGACTTCCTTAACATTGTTTCTGAGTTTGTATTAAATTCTTGTTTAGAATTTTCGATCTTGACAAGTGGTATCAGAGCTAGAAAACTCAGAAACCTATAATCATGGACAGTTCAAGCGACAGCGTTTTGGTATCAAAGGTTCCCATGCTCAAACCCAATGAGTTTGACATGTGTAAGATCAGAATCAAGCAATACATTCATCTCACAAACTTCTCAATGTGGGACATCATTGAGAATGGTCCCTCAGATGGAGGAAAGATGGATGCAGATGGCAAGAGACCTCCACCAAAGACTGATGGAGAGAGGAAGATGAGGCAGACAGAGATGAAAGCCTTGAGCACTCTGCTCTTGGCAATTCCTAATGAGTATCAACATCAATTCTACAACTGTTCTGATGCACAAATTCTATGGAATGCACTGGAGAAAAGATTTTCTGGTACCAAAAGTACCAAGAGAAATTAGAAGGCCATCCTGAAGCAGCAATATGAAAACTTCATGTCTACAAAGAATGAGTCCATGACTCAAACTTTTGATAGATTTAATAAGTTAATTGGTGAATTGGCTACTGTTGGTGTCCAGATAGATCAAGATGATGTCAACAGAAAATTTTTAAGATCTCTTGGTGATGAACGGACTATGTACTTTGTCTCCTTCAGACAGAATGAACAACTGGAGGACAAGGAACTGGATGACCTCTATAATGACCTTAGGGTGTTTGAAGCAGAGGTAGAAGCAAAGAAAAGACCCTCTGGATACTCATACAATGCTGCTCTTTTATCATCTTCTACTGATTTTGCTGCTAATACAGAATTAGTTAGTGCTGCCCATGGATCAAAGCAAGATGGATCTAGTGACTCAGTTTTAGAAGCTTTTCTAGCCATACATGCTAATTCCACTCTAATTAATGATGACTTAGAACAGATAAATGCTGATGATCTGGAAGAGATGGATATCAAGTGGTAGATGGCTATGCTCACAATGAGGGTAAAAAGATTCATCAAAAGGACTGGAAGGAATAATTTTGCTCAGAAAAGAGAAGATGGGGTTGGATTTGTTAAATCCAAGGTTGAATGTTACAAGTGTCACAAGCTGGGGCACTTTGCAAAAGAATGCAGAAGTGGAATGCCTCAACAGCATACTAGCAACCATCAACCATCACAGTTCACTAGCTTCAACAACAGGAACTCTTCTCAAGCTCTTGTTTCCCAAGAAGGAATGGGATTTGATTGGAGTGACCAAGCAGAAGAAGCAGTTCAAAATCAAGCTTTAATGGCTAAAGTTTCAGAGTCAGCAAGCACTGATATTCCCACAGAGGTAACATCTAACCTTTGCTCTAAAACCTGTATTGAAACTGTTAAAAAATACAAGGATCACAATCAGAGCATGTGTGATGACCTTAAAAGATTAGAGAAAGATAGAAGAGAGTATGTTTTGATTATTGAGAGGTTTGAAGAACAAATTAAGTCATACCAGGCTAATGAACTTCAACACTCTTATGATACAACCTACTGGAAGTGGGAGAAGAATCAGTTAGAGACTGAACTACAGAAGACCAAAACAGAATGTGAGAAAATTAAGAGTGAGTTTGAGAAAGCAAAATTAGATATTGAGAAATATTCCAATGCTTCTAAAGATATGGACTCTTTACTCAAAACTCAATTGCATGACAAACTA
This sequence comes from Arctium minus, assembly GCA_954870635.1. Classification (NCBI taxonomy): domain Eukaryota; kingdom Viridiplantae; phylum Streptophyta; class Magnoliopsida; order Asterales; family Asteraceae; genus Arctium; species Arctium minus. The sequence goes on along the minus strand of OX941081.1, from coordinate 100,559,776 downwards.
AGAAGAGGAATAGGATAACACCACCCCTCCACCATACAACAATAACTATATCCCTCCCACCTCAGATCTCTTAGAAAGACAGGACAAGAAGGAATTACCTGAAGGAGCCACTGAAGTAGATCCTTTAGACAAAGTAGTGGTTGAAGCAGATTCTGAAGAAGAGGACTCTGAGAGTAAGAATGAGGAAGACCACAAAGATATTCCCTTAGAAAACCACATACTGACAAATGAAAGGGGGGTAAACCTTTTGTAAAGAGTGAGAAACTGAAGTCTGGGGAAGAGATTGTTAAGAATGAAAAAGCAGAGATCTCTAAGAGAGGGAAGGGAAAGGTACAGGGAGTCCATTACATGCAAACCACTGTTGTTAATCCCTGTACTTGTAAACAGAATCATCCCCAACAACATGATAAAACAAGGGGAAATCAAAGAAACAGGAATAATCAGTAGGCTTTAAAACAAGGAATTGATCTGAAAAAAATTAACAGACCAAAGCCTTATTTTATCTGTGGCAAGTTAAATCATCTAGCCAAACACTGTTATTTCAATCCTATTGGTTATAGGAAGCAAATAAGGAATCATATGGCTGAGAATGTGAGGAGGGCACCTATACAATCTCATGCTCATAATAAGTTTGCTAATTCAAAGAAAAATACTCCAAATAAGCCAAGGAGTAACTTAAGGAAAAATAAAGCAAACAACTTTGTCCAGGTTTGGGTTCCAAAAGTAAAGAAATCTGTTAGTACTGCTACTTCAAATAATACTGCTGACAGAAATAGTGCTGCTGCAAGCAATACTACTGCTAAACCAGTTAATATTGCTAACAAAGTTAGTACTACTAATCCAATTAGTACTGCTAATGATGTTAGTACTGCTAATCAAGTTAGTACTGCTAATCAAGTTAGTACTACTTCCAGTGACTGGCCCATTATTCTGACAAAGTATTCAAGCAATAAGATTCCTCAGTTTGATAATCTCATCATGTCTAAATATGAATATGTTGATGAGAATGGGAAACCCAAGACCACTTTGGCTTGGGTTCCTATTAAAAACTAACTGCTTTATTTTATGTGCAGGGCAATCAACAGTTCAAGGGAAGGATCATTTGGCATGTTGATAGTGGTTGTTCCAGGCACATGACAGGTAACATGGTCTGCCTTCAAAACTTCAAAATAATTGATGGAGGACATGTTGCTTTTAGTGATAATCCAGCAGGTGGAAAGATAAGTGGAAAAGGTAATGTGTCAAAAGGTAAGATGATCTTTGAGGATGTATACTATGTTGAGCAATTGAGATACAACCTGTTAAGTGTATCACAGGTCTGTGACAAGAAACATAGCATATTATTCAATGATACTGAATGTATTATTCTTGCTCCAGGGTTCAAGGTAGTTGATGAAAGTATGATACTACTTAGAACTCCTAGAAAGGACAATGTTTATTGCTTAGAATTGGAGAGTGTAGTTTCTGATTCATCTCCAAATTGTTTATTTTCAAAACCTTCATTGGATGAATCATCTCTTTGGCACAGAAGGATGTGTCACATGAACTTTAAAACAATGAACAAACTTGTGAAAAACGACCTTGTAAGAGGTTTGCCACAAAAGGTATTTTCATGTGATGATCATTGTGTTGCATGTCTTAAAGGCAAACAACATAAAACTTCTCATAAGTCCAAAGAGATAAATACAATCTCTTCACCTCTTAATTTACTGCATATGGATCTGTTTGGTCCTACAAATGTGATGAGTATTGGCAAGAAAGCTTATTGCTTGGTTATTGTTGATGATTTCTCTAGATTCACTTGGGTCTATTTTCTGAGAACTAAGGATGAGACAAGTGGACTGATCAAATCCTTTGTTCTTAGAGTTGAAAACCAAACAAATCTAAGAGTTAAAGTCATCAGGTCTGATAATGGAACTGAATTTAAAAACAATGACCTAAACAACTTCTGTGAGGAAAAAGGCATTGAGAGACAATATAGTGCTCCTAGGACTCCTCAACAGAATGGTGTTGCTGAAAGGAGAAATAGGACTCTGATAGAAGCTGCTAGATCTCTGTTGGCAGATTAAAAACTTCCAATCACTTTTTGGACAGAAGCAGTTAATACTGCCTGCTATGTTCAAAACATAGTTCTAGTAGTGAAATCTCAAGACAAGACACCTTATGAGCTTTTTAAAAAGAAGAAACCTTTTATTGGATTTTTCAAACCATTTGGGTGTCCTTGCACAATTCTCAATACCAAAACTCACAAAGGCAAGTTTGATAGCAAAGCTGAGGATGGGTTTCTTGTTGGATATTCATCTCAATATAAGGTCTATAGAGTTTTCAACGCCTCTTCTAGGATTATTGAGGAAAGTGACAATGTCAAATGCGATGAGAACACACCAAATCAACTTGGTTCAGGTCCGGATTGACTATTTGACATTGATTCACTGACTAATTCTTTGGGTTTTAGTAATGAGCATAATGTAGGAACAGGGACAAAAAGTGTACAAGTACAAAGACAAGAGTTTGTGCTATTCCCAACACCCACTACTGATCCTGTTGAATTCTGTGATCAAGATAAGAAATATACTTCAGATTCAAAGGACACTGAACCATCTCAGAATGAAGAGGACAGAGGTGAAAAGGAAGATCAGCCCTCAGATTTAGGAATCAAAGGTCCTGAGATGCCATGTTTGGAAGAAGATGACATAGATGATGATAACTCTTCAGTTTTTGGTGGCCGCACTCCTGAAAAGAATGACTCTAATCTGGAAACAGATATTAATGAAGAGGTTGTTCATCAAACAAGAGTCCAGAAAAATCATCCTCCTCAATTGGTGATTGGTGACATCAATTCACCTATAATCACAAGGAATCAAAGTAACTTAGGAGGATTGAAAGATATACAATCAGGTTTACTTTCTTGCTTTCTATCTCGGGTTGAACCCAAAAAGGCATATGATGCAATGAAGGATCCAAGCTGGATAGAAGCAATGCAAGAGGAGCTACTGCAGTTTGTGCTGCAGGATGTATGGGATTTGATTGACCTTCCTAAAGGACACAGAGCTATAGGCTCTAAATGGATCTTCAGGAACAAGAAAGATGAGAGAGGAATAGTAATAAAAAACAAGGCCAGATTAGTGGCACAAGGGTGTACTCAAGAAGAGAGAATTGATTATGATGAGGTATTTGCACCAGTGGACAGGATTGAGGCAATCAGGCTATTCTTAGCCTATGCTTCTTTCATGAAGTTCAGGGTCTACCAGATGGATGTAAAGAGTGTTTTCCTTTATGGGAGAATTGAAGAAGAAGTGTATGTCTGTCAGCCTCCAGGGTTTGAGAATCCAAATTATCCTGACAGAGTATACAAATTGAAGAAGGCACTCTATGGGTTACATCAAGCACCAAGGGCATGGTATGACACTTTGTCTACCTATCTCTTGGAAAATGGTTTTCAAAGAGGAATCATAGACAAGACTTTGTTCATTCAGAGGAAGAAGAAGGACATCATTATAGTGCAAATCTATGTGGATGATATTATCTTTGGATCCACAAAAGATCAAATGTGCAGAGATTTTGAAGAATTGATGCACAAGAGATTCAAGATGAGTTCTATAGGTGAACTTACCTTCTTCCTTGGGCTACAAGTTAAGCAGAAGAAATATGGGATATTTATAAGCCAATCCAAGTATGTGCAGGACATTCTTACTAAGTTTGGATTCTCAGATTCAAAGCTTGCAAGCACACCCATGGAGACACACAAACAGATTACTGCAGATCTTGAGGGGGAGGATGTGGATGTTCATCACTATAGATCCATGATTGGCTCCCTCATATATCTCACTGCTTCAAGACCAGATATCATGTTTCCTGTTTATGTGTGTGCAAGATTTCAAGTAAGGCGTAAGCAGTCACACTTTCAAGCAGTCAAGAGGATATTCAGATATCTCAAAGGCCAACCTAGATTAGGTCTTTGGTATCCTCATGACTCACCATTTGACCTACTTGCTTATTCAGACAGTGACTTGGGTGGTGCAAATTTGGATAGAAAGTCAACTTCAGGGGGATGTCAGTTTTTGGGTGCAAGACTAGTGTCATGGCAGTTCAAGAAACAAACCACAGTGTCCACCTCTACAACAGAAGCAGAGTATATAGCTGCTGCAAGCTGCTGCTTACAAGTACTCTGGATTTAGAATCAAATGCTGGACTATGGTATGACTTTTCTTCACACTCCAATCTTCATAGACAATAACATTTCTATTAGCATTGTTAATAATCCAGTCAAGCACTCCAAAACAAAGCATATAGAAATCAGGTACCACTTTATCAGAGACTGTAATGAAAAGAAGCTCATTCAGGTTGTGAAAGTCCATACAAGTAACCAATTTGCTGATCTATTCACCAAAGCTTTTGATGTGGGTAGATTCACATTCTTGGTCACAAGTGTGGGCATGATAAACACTGAATAAGCCTCCTTTGATCTACTTTATGTACCATTTCTGCATAAATTCCTTTCTGTCTACTTTCTCATATTGTTGTGTGCATGGTGCTGCTAATCTTGTGTGTTTAAGTGTTTCAGATTGCTTAAATTGAATACTTGGTACTTCTAGTTACGTTAATACTGCTCTCTATATTACTCATGTTGACAGTTCAAATATGGTTAAGTATGGTTACTACTGCCACGGAGTTTATACTGCCAGTGCAAAGTTACTACTACTTACCTTGTTTCTACTGCTAATCAGTGTTACTACTGCTGCCATGTGTTAATACTGCTAGTCTGAGTTAATACTGCTAGACTTAATTAGTACTGCCAGTATGTGTTACTACTGCTAATATGAGTTAATACTGCGAGTTGGTTAATACTGCTAGGGTACTTAGTACTGCTTCTAACTAAAACCCTCCAACTATAAATACCCTTTGTGACCGCCAAAATACAAACGACTCTTTGAACTTCCATTGCTTTTCTTTCTCTCTCTCTCTCTCTCTCTCTCTCTCTCTCTCTCTCTCTCTCGATTTCTTGCTCACCAGTGTAAACCACTAGTTGCGATTCGAACCCTAGAATTAATCAAAATGATGGCAGGACTAGAATTCTTTGATGAACACAATGAGATTGCTATGTTGCACAAACCCAAACAGGCTGAAGGTTTTGTTAGTGTATTTTATTGTATCGAAGATTTAATTAGAAAAGTCAAGTCTAGCAAAGTCAACAAGGTCAATGTTTCTAAGTCAAAGCCTAGATAAGTCAATATGATGTTTAGTGAAATTAAGTGTTTCATATCCTTGGTATAAATAGGGATATGACTTGTTAGTTTGTGTAAGCACTTCATTGTAATACTTGTAATTGTGAAATAGACATGTGATTGCTTTCTCTCTCTACTCTCTCTCTAGAATATACATTGTTAGATCTTGTTTAAAGATTGAATTGCTTGATTTGATAAGGTAGGACAATTTCAATTGGTATCAGAGCAAACCAAACAAATTCAGAAAGATCACTGAATTAGTTTTTGGATCAGATTCATGAAAATTCAAGAAAATTGTAATTTCTGAAAAAGTCACTGTTTGATCCGTGGTTTTCTTGTTTTTGTACAATTAAATCAAGAAATTGATTTGATTATGTACGTTTTATCAATTGGATCAATTTTTATTCAGATCACATAGTCAAATTCGAACATTAGATTGATCAATTTGATCAAATTGCTATTTTTGTGAAACCCGAACTTGAGCACTGTTTCTTGAATCAATTTGTTGCTTTTTGATGTTTTTAATGGAAATCTAGTGGTAGAATTGTGTTCTAAATGATAAATCGATCATTTCTATGGAATTTCATGTTTTAATTTGCAGGTTTAGAGCAATTTCGATTGATTTCATGAACGTAACTGTCAAAACGCGCAAGATCTGACAAATGCGTAAGTTCATCATCAAACGCGCAAGTGTCTGAAGAACGCGCAAGCAAAACGTGCGAGTTTGCTAAAACGCGCTAACTGAAGCGAGCGAGTTCTATAAACGCGCAGGGCAAAGCTTGCGAGTTTGGTTGAAACGCGCTAAGAGGCGTGCGAGTTTGATAGAAACGCGCTAAGAGGCATGCGAGTTTGATCGAAACGCGCTACTAATGACCTGTGAGTTCTAGAAACGCGCACATTACCATTTGAGAGTTTCAGTGTGAAAAGTGAGTAGTGTGTTTAGTGGTCTGCGAGTACAATGACCTGCGAGTTTTAAGACTTAATTTTTTTTTGAAAATTAAAATTTTCTTTGTGTTATCCAAGTTTGACTTTTTAGTCAACATTTCTGATTTGTTTGGGAACGATCATTTTTTTTCAAGCATTTCTTTCTAGCGGAACCCCCGTGCTAAGTCTGCGGAGGGGACATATTTTGTTAGTGGTCATAATTTTCTGATTTTTGACGATCATTTTTTTTAAAAAGCTAACATTCTGACAAGATGCCTGTTACAGACGAGAGAGGAAACACTGTTTTATCTGCAAGAGATTTGGCTGTTTTATACATGCCAGAAATACCAAAGATGGAAGCTGAATTAGACAAGCTGAAAAATAAGAATTCAAAGCTTCTTAAACAAATTCAGGATTTTAATTCCAATTTGTCAAATTCTGATACAATTCCTGTTTGTGCAAAATGTACTGAAATTGCTAAATCTGATTGTACAGGTATCATCAGTGCAAGAGAGAAGGAGATTAAAGAGAAAGAGGAAATGATTAAAATAAAAGGAAATACTATTCAAGCTTGTGAAAAAGAAATCAAGCTGAAAGACAGAAAGATTGCGTATCTTCAAAGCCAAATGAAGACGACTGAAAAGAAATCATCTGAGCTGAAAGATGAGTCAGTCAAGCTTCAACAGAAGTTTAAGGCTTTTGAAGATCAGATATCTGTTTTGGAGAAGAAAAATGCTGAACTACAAACAAGTCTTCAAGCAGAAAAAGAAAAATCAAATAAAGAGATATCTTCAACTCAACAGTCATCTGAGATTTCCAAGAAAACTTTACAAGAGAAAAAGGATCTTGAGCTTACATGCATTAAACTTTCCAAGCAAGTGTCTGATTTTGAAAAGATAATCATTACTGAAAGAGACACATTTGCTAAGGAAAGAAAAGTTCTTGAAGATAAAAACACTGAATTTCCCAAGCAAATTTCTACTTTACAAGACTTGCTAGAAAAGGAAAGAAATATTTTCAAAGAAAAGAAGCAGTCTTTTGAGCAAGAAAAGAAATTATTTGAAAAGAAAAATGCTGGGATTTTCAAAGATATTTCTGAGAAAAACAAGAACTTGGAAACAGATTTTGAGCAAGAACGTTCATATTTTGAAACTGAAATATCCAAGCTCATGTCCAAGATCTCTGTTCTATTATCAAATATTTTTAAAGAACAGAAGGCAAGATCTAATTTGAAAATAAAGTTTGACACACTTACTTCAGAAAGAAACATTTTATCTGAAAAGATAAAGAGCTTAGAAGCTGCAAACGTCAATTTATCAGAAAAGATTACAGCTGATGTGATTAGTCAATCACCTGTTGATAACTCAACAGAATCAGTCTGTTCTTTCAAAACAGCTTCAAGTTCTATTCATGATAAAAATGTTTTCAAAAAGAAAAGTGTCAAACTACAAACTATCAAATCAAATCAGACCAGACCATCTAATCTATTTTATGACAAATCTGTTGATGGTTCAGCAAGCTTTTATGTTAAATCTCTTGGAAATAATTTGAAGAAAAATCAGATGGTCCGAAGAGCAAAAGATTCTTTAGAAGAGAAGAAGAAAGACAAAGCATCTGCATCCACAACCGAAGCTAAAAAGAACAGAATGCATAAAGGTAAATCTTTTAGTAATCCTGATATGTTTTACTCTACTAATCATCTTATCAGGATTGCACAAAGGAAGATCTGTTGTTCTTACTGTGGAGCACATGACTTTGTAAGTAATAACTTCGTTAATTACTGGTATGGTTTTTATTATGTTACCCCCACAAGAACTGCAACTAACTCATCAGGACCCAAATACCACTGGGTACCAAAAGCTAAAACTGTGTTGCAGGCACCCAAGGTTTAAGGGGGAGCATAGAACAATGGTTCTTGAATAACATAGTTCAAGACCCGCACCTTAATGTAAAGACTATGGCTTCTGATCACATGACAGATCAGGACCCTTTCTTCAATGTTCAGACATGGATATTTTGTAAATATCCAGGGGGAGCTTAATAGACTTAAATCATTCTATAATGATTTGAGGGGGAGCTTAAATGTAAGTATCTTCTAATCCTAGATCTCTGATTGTTTGAAAGAAGAACAACTTTCAAGCATGAAAAACGGTTTCTTAAATGTTCAAACCACTTCTCTATTCTCAAAAGATTTCATGAATTCAGAAGTGAGCTTTTAAATGTTTTTCATTATTAAGCTTTCATGTCTAACTGACCGTTTGGTTTCAAAGATCAATACTTCCGTATTATCTTGTCTATATACTGTAAAGTATTCACACACATCGGTTCAGTACTTCATTTTAATTTGTTATTACCATGTCTCTAAACGAACCTATTTTTTGATGGTAATACCCCCGTTTGTGAATCACTGTTGTTGAGCAACAATCATCATTTCAACTTGAGCGTTCATTGCTAAATTTTTTATATTTGTTCATATAAACAAACCATCCAATTCTTTGATACCCTATCCATTTCATTTGATCTGATTGATACATTGTCAGATTCTCAAAACAATTCTCTTGATTTCATTTCATTTATTCAATATCTTTGTTTTGAGAGATCTTCAAAGTTCAAATGCTCAAATTTCATTCATATTTTTCATGAGCATACATTTTGACAATGTCATCATACATTTTTTGAGCTTAACTGCTAAAGTTAAACTGTTGAGCAACTATTCTTTTAGGACTTACATGGGATTCGTGTGTGAGCTTAAATAGAACTTCCATGGATTCACGTTAACCAGTGTTTCCTACCCACGAAGTTATCCTAGAGTGATTGAGGGGTAAGAGGTCATAAATCAAAGAGTGGGGGAGATAAATCATCCGGTTGAGTTTTTCTCATTGTGTGGAGTGGAAAAATGAAAATGAGAGTTTGGTTAGCAGTGAGCTTAAATGTTAAAAAGAAAGAGAGTGTGAGAACAGAGTTACAAGAATATCAAAACTCTGCACCAACCACTTTCTGAGCCGGGCGGCCATATCTACTGATTGGTTCACATTTTTGGTGACCATCATTGAAACAGGATGTGAGCCCATGCCAACTCTTGCAATTACCCCACCAGCCACTCGTTTCTTTCTTAGCAAAGAAATGTTTCATTTTCTTTGGGGACGCAACATATCTGCTATCTAGTCTTTACTCGGAAGATTTAGATATTGAAAAAGAAGGAACGTTGCCCCACCTTCACACCTCTTTCATGCACATTGAGTTCGTGTAATACTTGTTGCTGTCTCAACAGTTTACACAATTTGAGCCTTATGAAACACAATCATTGTGCTAAATTCTTTCATACACAAGCACGAGCACACAGAAAATTTGTTTTTCTGTCAGAACATTCATAGATAAACCTTGTGTTTTTCAATGATTGAATGGAAGTCCTGGGGAGTCATCATCAAACCAGCTCCTTAAACTGTACATTCGTTGTACACAGTAACTCCGTGTTACTGACAGGCACTCCTAACTGTTTCATTTGTTGAATCAGGGTTACCAAGTTCATTATATCTGAATTTGAAAAGATTCGGGTATATACAGTTCATGATTCAACTATTCAGATCAAAGGGCAGAAAATGTCAAATGTATCTCAAAAGGGGAGAATGTTTGTAAAAGAGGGAGATTCAAATAAAGTGTTGAAATTGAAGAGGTTTTGATGATCATGATGCTCACAATCATCAAAAAGGGGTAGAAGTCTACAAAGATCAATTTCAGAGATGAGATGTCAAAAAGCGGAAGAAATTTTGCAAAGAGTCAAATTTCAAAGCCTTGAAGAAAGTTCAAAGTGACAGATCAGATTGAAGAAAGTTCAAAGTGAAAAGACTTGTGGAAAATTTTCTAAAAGTTCAAATCAGATGAAAAGAAATCATTCTTAAAAGATTCTGAAGACAAGTCAAATTAGAAGATTCGTGAAAGTTCGTTTTTCCAAAGACGATCAAGAGATCAGAGTGATGAAGATAAAGTTTTTGAAAGATTCCTTGAAGTTTCTCAAAGGCAAAAGATTTCAAAGAACTTTAAAGAAGTTTCAAAGATGAAGTTTTCATAGTATTGTCTCAAGACTTTAAATGATTCGTTTTCAAGACTTGTGACTTTTCAAAGCTGCAAAGTGTTATAGACTTTTCAAGATTCTTCAAAAATTGAAAGACTGAATTTCAGGTTTCCATCAGATTGTGGATTTCCTCAAATCGTCACACATTGCTTATGCCCTCACTGTCAATCCCACAATCTCAAATCGTCATTATCAATACCTTCCTCTTGCCTATATCCTTTAGCCACTAGTCTTTCTTTATTTCTGATCACGATACCATCTTCGTCCTTTTTCTTCTTTAATACCCATTTCGTGCCAATAATGGTTTTACCTTCTCGCTTAGGCACGAGTCTCCAGACTTTCAATGCTTCGAACTGATTTAACTCTTCTTGCATTGCAGTTACCCAATCTGAGTCGGCTAGAACTTTAGATATGCGTGTTGGCTCTACCTTGCTCAGAAATTACTCACGCATACACATATTTAATGTAGCAGACCTAGTTTGCACCGGTTTGGAAGGATCTCCAATTATCTGACTTATCGGGTGCTCTTTGGTCCACTTGTGTTCATAAGGGAGTGAATTTGATGTAGATTGATCATGATTCTCATCTAAGTATCCACTTTCAGGTTCTTCTTCTTCAGGGAGTGGTTCAGTTGAAGTATTTGGTACAGAAGCATCAGTTGGTATAACAGAATCTGGTTGTTGAGTGGACGTTACAGTGCAACCAACTGAGTCAGCAACTTTTGTCTCGACATTTTCATTTACAACTTCAACTGAAGGAGTAGGTGTTTGAATCGGAGTTTCTTGTTGAATCGAGGGAACAAATTCAGTAGATACATCTGAAGTGATTGGATGATTATTGCTTGACTCTTCAGGTCTGTCAATCACAACAGATTTAGGCAATTTAGATCCAAGAAACTCATCGTAAAAGAATTCAAAAAATAAATCTAATTTTGATAAATGAGATGTAGAAGAATATAGTTTATCAGAATCAGTAACATTAACCACAGGTTCTGGACTGATTTGTCCAGAAGCTAATACTCCTGTAAGTACGGGTTCTGAATTGTGTTGTTTAGAAGCCAACTCTTCATCAAATGTGACGTTGATGCTCTCTATAACAGTCTTTAACTTCTTCAGATAGACTCTGTAGGCAGCAGACGTTTGAGAGTATCCAATGAAAATGCCTTCGTCAACCTTGGGACTGAACTTGTTTAAGTTCTCTTTATCTACCTGCACGAAGCACCTGCATCCAAAAATATGAAAGTGTTTAATACGTGTAGCAAGAAGTCGATACAACTTCGGCCTATAGAAATAGAGGTAGATCCGATTGACTGAGCATAGTTCGAGCGGCCTCGACTAGCATTCAGTTTCGTCTCTCTACAACTCCGTTCTATTCAGGCGTTCTGGCAGCAGAATACTGATGTGTTATCCCGACCGATTCGAGATAATCTTCTGAAGTGCTATTCTTGAATTCTGTGTCATTGTCTATTCGAAGAAGCTTGACTGGCTTTTGTAGTTTCACTTAGGTAGTCTTTAAAAAATTGATGATGACTTCGGGCGTCTCATCCTTTGATCTCAGAAATTTGACCCATGTGTACCGCGAATAATCGTTCACAATCACTAATAAGTATTTCTTGCCGTTAATGCTTTGTGTACGCATAGGACCGCAGAGATCCATATGCAAAAACTGAAGTGGTGAACTTGTACTAACTTAGGCTTTGGCTTATGAGCGGTTCTTTTCATCTTTCCCTTCTCGCATGTTGCGCACAGATGTTCTTTCTCGTATTTAAGCTCAGGAAGTCCTTTGACTAGTTTTCCCGTGACCAGTTTGTTGATGTAACGAAAATTCAAGTGAGAATGCCTTCGGTGCCATAACCAGCTTTGTTGCAGGGAGGCTTTTGACAGTAGACACACCTTATTGTCAGTCTGGACTTTTGACAGATTAATTGTGTAGAGGTTAGACTTTCTCGTGCCGACCAAGAGTTCGTTACCATCTTCAGTACGCACAGAACATCGCTTGGCCTTGAAATTAACCTCTAGGGCTTTGTCACAGAACTGTTCAATGTTGAACAAGTTATGTCCTAATCCTTCCACGTAGCTCACCTTCGTAATCGTCACGTTGTCTTGAATCACGTCACCGTAGCCTAAAATCGGTGAAAACTGGTCATTCCCGAATCGCACGTTCCCGCAGTATTTCTTTGTATAATTAGACAAAATATCTTTCTGCCCAATCATATGCTTGGATCAACCAGAATCCAAGTACCACATATGACGGGTCTGCACAGGAGAAATAAGGGAACAACAACTGTAGGTACCCATTTAAAAGTGAGTCCTTTCAGATTAGCGCAAGATTTTGGCACCCATATAAATTTGGGACCTCTTTTGTTTTAAAAAACATGAGAAGCTGAATTATAAACATGATAAGTACCAAACCAATCATCAGAATATTGGCGAGAAACACAATCATTCCGTCTATATTTAGATGACTTCGAGATAATTGGAAAAATTGATTTATTGTATATTTCTTGTAAGGAATTACAAGTTTTTGTTTGGTAGAAGCAACAATACCAATTACATCAGATATACTACTAGTCTGTCTATTACAAACATTTTCAGGACATGATTTTGAGTTCTCATCAACCTTCTATTTTGGTCGCCATTCAGTTCGTTCTTCCGACCTTTTCTTTTTCAAATCTGAATCAAAAGATTTAGATTTGTTAGGAAAAACAGATTTCTGATTTTGTCTTTTCTTGAGCTTACCAGTGGTGGTCCGTTTCTGTGAGCACCGTTTCTTTTGCTTCTTACCTTTCTCATAGTAATCAGTACTCACAGAAACTGATTCACCAACCTTAGTCGATGATTCACCAACTTCATATACACTTGGTAAAGCTTTAGAGTTTATTATAACAGCAGAATGATCTGGAAGTTTAGCATTAAAGTCAAACATGCCAACACTTTCATCAACACACCCATCATTTGAATTTAGAAAATCATTTGCAGACGCAAATAAGTCATCAAAATCAATTTCTGAAGTTTGAGGTGCCTTAGAAGATTTTGAACACTCATTGGATTCAGTTTTAAAAACGGTGTTCTTTATCATAGTAGAAAATACATTTTGTTCAATGTCAACCAAAATTCTTTCATCAAATAAAACATTTTCAAGATCTATTATTTCGCTTTCTAATACGAGTGAAGGAATGTAAATCTTAGCTTTAATTGGTTTTGCCTCCAACTCTGTAGTAGAATAACTAGCAAAATAATCATTTGAAAGAAACTTTGGCTTTTTTGAAAGATATCTATCATTCAACTTTTGATAGCATAATGGTAGTTTCATTTTCTTTGTATTCTTTTTATTTTCATCTTCTTTGGCCTCAACCTCTTCAGGTGATTTGGTAACGAATTTGGGTTTCAAATGAGGATATTTACCAACTGCAAATAGAAAATCAAAGTTATATAATGCTGGCTGTTTTCTGATTGCTTTCTTTAAGTAGTGGGGGTTATCGTAACCGAGTCCCCACTTCTCTTTCAGATCAGCTTCCTCATTAGGTGTGCTTAAGAAAATGGTTTGATCTGTTTGTCCTCTAGCATATAACTTGGCTTCCAAACCATTTACCTTTTTCTCAAAGATCTTATTTTCAACCTGCAATTTATGGGCTTTTAGTACACACTCTTGTTTCTCAAAATCAGATTTAGAAAGCTTGAAACAATTTCAGAAATCTTATTTTCAAAAACATCTTTTTGCATTTTAAAATCAGAAGAAGATTTGCTTAGAGAGTTAATCAAACTTTTGTTCCCAACAAGTTCCTTGTTGAGTTCAAAAATCTTTTGACGTTTCTTTGCAACTCTGCTCTTTTCCTTTTTCAACTTAGATTGAAGATCTTGAAGCTCGAACATCATGGCTTCCATTTTGGTTATAAAATCATTTTCAGAATAGTTTAGTACAACATCTGATGTTTCTTCATCTGATTTGTCAAACTTCACCTCTTTGCCCATTAAGCACATGTGTGTTGTCTCTTCTTTTTCCTCCTCGTCGGAATGGTCCAGCCAAAACTCATCCTCAGCCATTAGTGCCTTTCCCGCTTCCTTCTGTTTAGCCAACAACATATTTTGCTTGTAGTAGCCAGAATTTCTGACGGTAGGCTTTCGGCAGTCTTTGGCAAAATGACCAACCTTTCCTCAGTTGTAGCACTTAATCAGATCATCATTCTTCTTTTCAGGACCATAATTATTCACATATCTCTTCTTCTCTTCAAGCTTTAGGTCTTCAAACCTATTGACCTCAAATTTCCTTCCTTCAACTCTTTCTCTGTGCTCATGATTCTTTGAGCCTGACGAGTATCTCTGAGAATTTGAACCCGACTTCTTGTAAAACTTCTTTTGAAAAGCTCAGGTCAATAATAGCATTGCTTGTTTGAGATTCTCCCCATCATCACTGTCAGAATCATAATCAGACTCTTCAGAACTTGGAAGTACCATTTTCTTCATCTTCTTCTTCATCTTCTTCTTCTTTTTCTTTTCTTTCTTCTCTTTCTCTTTCTAACCAGCTACTAAAGCATTCGGGTCAACAGTTTTCTCAGTCTTCTTCTTCTTACTTATTTTCTCTACAACCTCCTCTTCATTCTGCCTCAATGTCTCATATACCTCATGCAATGGAATGTCACTAAGGTCTTTCATCTTCTTCATTCTCCTTGTGTGTTTCTTCCATTCAGGTTGGAGAATGCTGAGGAATTTGACATTGTTTTCGATTTGCTTCTTTTTAAATTTATTCTTTGACAGCTCATTCAGAAGAAGAACAAATCTCTCGGATGTATCCTCCAGACTCTCATTCTCTTTAGCCTTAATCTCTTCGTAGTTGTTAATGCAGTTTGCTACCTTCATTTGATTTCCGACATTTGACCCCATCATCATCTTCTGAAGTTGATCCCACATTTTCTTTGCATTTGCTTTGTAGCTGTTGATCTTAATGTAGATCTCATTTGGAATGCTCTGTAAGAGAAGAGATCTGGCTTGCTTATCGGCCTTGTATCTGCTCTTTTGTTCCTCAGTGTACTGTGAAGGATCTTTCGAAACAATCTTTGTCTTTTGGGCTCTATCAACATTTCCATCTTCACTGTCTGATGACTCTTGTTAGAGCATAAATATGGTGGATACAAGATCATAGAAGACTGAAGTTTGAAGTCAAAGCTAAAGTCAACTCTCAAGCATCAAAGTCAAAGTCTTGTGTAATAAAAGTCAAAGTCAAACTTGTTTTTTTAATAGTTTAGTGTTGTGCGCATTCTAGTTGTGTGCACGTTTGTTTAGTGTAGTAGTTTGCGTGTGTTGTTTCTTGGTATAAATAGGATGTTGTGTGTGTTAGACATGTAGCCGTTCATAGAGCATCATACGAGTTCATCAGTTTTAGAGAGAGAAAGTGTTGAGAACATTTGTATTTGAAATCAGAGACTGAAATGGAATTGGAAATTGATTAAATTGTTTTTGTCATCTTGATATACATTGTTTCTGGGATAACAATTGGTATCAGAGCACACAGAATTAAGAGAAAATTGGATCAATTTCAAGAATTTTGGATCATATTTTGGACGAACTCGCAAGTCAGACTGTGAAAATTTGATTTTTGGAATTTAGTATTGTTTTAGTCATAAATTTGGTTGTTTTAGGTTCGATTTAATGCCTAGAACAAATTGCATTTGTTTCACATGGTCTAATTCATATCCGTTTAGAGTGAATTTTGGATTTTTCATAGTTTTTGTTCGAGTTGTTTAGACGTACTGAAATTGGATCAAAGTTGTAATTCTAGTGCATTAGACTGTAATTGTTTGATTGTAATTGGTTCGAATCATGCAAAAGATGAGTCTTGCAAAGTTTTAGTCGATTTGGTGAAGGTTTGAATCGAATCAGAGTGAAAATCGAGTTTTTGGAACTACAAGTCAAGAACTCGCAAGATCCAAAGAACTCGCGGACCAAGAACTCGCAGACCAAGAACTCGCAAGGACCAACAACTCGCAAGGACTAAGAACTCGCAGGATCAAGAACTCGAAAAGGCTTAATATTGGGTTTGAAGGCAAGAACTCGCAAACAGTTGTGTGCGTGAAGAAGAAACTCGCACATCACTAGGTGCGAGTTTGTACTGTTCCCTCTCTTTCTTGTGCATGAAGTGAAAGTTGTGAGAACTATTCATTGTGCGAGTTTCCATTTAGCGAGAAGTAAATCTGTCAAAATATTTCTAAGTCCAAACCTCGCAAGCCCTGTTCTTGCGCGTTTGCATTTAGCGAGTTTCAAGTTTTTAAATATATTCTAAGTCTAGAACTCGCAAGGTTTATTGCGCGAAGTATTAGAACTCGCACATAGTGGTGTGCGAGAACTAAGAACTCGCATAGGCCTGTGTCTTGCGCGAACCACAAACTCGTATAACCTAGTGTGCGAGAAGTGTGTTCACTTGATTCTTCTTTGTGCGCGAAGTTCTAACGCGCATAAAGTGTCTTGCGCGAAGTGGTTATTTTCAGTGTCATGCGCGTTCTATACTTAGTAAATTTTTCTGATTTTTCTGAAATTTAACTGAGTTTGATTTTTGTAGATCCAGTTTGTTTTCTGAATTTTGACGATCATAGTAAGCAGTGTAGATCAAAGATGACTTCTAGAGACGCTCTTTCCATCGGTACAGATGTGAATCCCCCTGTTCTATTTAAAGGGGAGTATGAACAGTGGAAAGACCGCCTTCTCGATTTTGTTGACCGACACTCAAATGGGGAGAATATTCTGTTATCAATCACAAAAGGACCAATGAAAATTCCTACTGACGAGATTTCTGATGAGGATAATGAATCAGATGGTGATGGAGTTCTGAAGACAAAGACTGTTGATAAAGATATTTCTCAGCTTACTGAACAGCAAAAGAATCGGCTCAAAGCTAACAAACAAGCCAGATCTCTACTTTAGCAAAGCGTAACTAACGAGATCTACATCAAAATAGACAGTTACAACGCAACTGCCAAATCGATGTGGGATCGGTTGCAAAAGATGATGATGGGTTCACAAGTGGGAAACCAGATGAAAGTAGGTAACTGCAACAACAACTACGAGGAATTTAAAGCCAAAGAAAATGAGAGCCTGGAAGAAACGTATGAGAGATTGGTACTTTTATTGAATGAACTTTCAAAGAATAAGGTCACAAAGAAGCAAATTGAAAACAATGTCAAGTTCCTAAGCATTCTGCAAACGGAATGGAAAAAGCATACCCGGAGGATGTAGCAGATGAAGGACTTGAGTGAGATACCCCTCCATGAAGTGTATGAGACCTTGCGGCAGAACGAAGAGGAAGTTGAAGAGAAAATGGCTGAGAAGAAGAAAACCGAGAAAGTGTCAGATCCCATAGCCTTGGTAGCTGGAGAGAAAGAGAAAGAGAAGAAAGAGAAGAAAAAGAAGAAGAAAGTAGTGGTTCCCAGTTCTGATTAAGATAGTGAAGACGGAGAAAACCTCAAGCAAGCTATGCTTCTACTGACCTATGCATTTCAGAAGAAATTCAACAAGAAACTGGGTTCAAACTCACAGAGGTACTCTTCGTCTGGATCAAAGAACCATGAACTATGCTAAGGACTGTCGGAAGCCCAAAGTCAGAAACTCAGAGTATTATAAGAACAAGATGCTTTTAGATAAGCAACAAGAAGTTGGCCAGGCTTTGATAGCTGAAGACGAGTTCTGGATAGATCATTCAGATGAAGAGGAAAGAGAAGAAACTGCTCACATGTGCTTGATGGGCAGAGAGGTGAAAGATGATGATTCTGAAGAAGAGACATCTGATGAGGTACTTAATCTTTCCAAATCAGATTTTATGACTAAAATGGAAGACATGATGGTCGAACGTCAAAATCTTCAAAATAAGCTGACAAAGGAAAAGAGTAGAGTTGAAAAGAAAAATCAAAAGATCTTTGACCTTAACAAAGCAGTTATTGAAAACAAAGATCTGATTGATTCTCTACGCAAATCTGTTTCTGATCTTAAACAAGAAAAAGATTGTTTTGAAAGAAAGAATTCAGATTTTGAATCTAAACTATCTGAGTCTGTTTCAGAAAAGCAAGAAAGTGTTCTAAAAGCGTTTAAATTGCAGGTTGAGAACAAGACTTTAGAGAAAACGGTAAATGGTTTGGAAGCGAAATTGTATGCTAGAGGCCAAACAGATCAAAACATTTTCATAAACACACCAAATGAGGAAGTTGATGTTAGAGAGAAGTGGGGTCTCGGTTACGAAAACCTACACTATCTAAAGAAAGCTATTAGAAAACAATCAACTTTATATAATTTTGATTTTCTATATGCGGCTGCTAAATACCCTCATTTGAAACCCAAATTTGTTACAAATCACCAGATGAGGTTGAGCAAAAGAAGATGAAAAGAGAAAGAATTTAAAGAAAATGCGACTACCATTTTGCTATCAAAAGTTGAATGATAGTTATCTTTCTGAAAAACCAAAAGTTCTTTCAAACGATTATTTTGCAAGCTATTCTTTTACTGAGTTGGAGGCCAAACCTGTAAAAGCAAAAATTTATGTTCCTCCACTTATCTTAGAAAGCAAAATAATTGACCTTGAAATGTTTTATCTGATGAAAGAATCTTGGTTGACATTGAACGAAATGTATTTTCAACTGTTATAAAGAACACAGTTTTAAATTTTGAATCTCAAAAGTGTTCTAAATCTTCTAAAGCACCTCACACCTCTGAAGTTGATCTTGATGACTTATTTGCATCTGCAAATGATTTTTTAAATTCTGATGAAGGGTGTGTAGATGAGATTGATATGTTTGACTTTAATGCTAAACTTCCAAATCATTCTATTTTTGTCATTAATGGTCAAGCTTTACCAAGTGTGCATGAAGTTGGTGAATCATCAACTAAGGTTGGTGAAATAGTTTCTGTGAGTACTGACTATTATGCTAAAGATAAAAAGCAAAAGAAACGACACTCACAGAAATAGACTAACACTGGTAAGCTTACAAAAAGACAATCTCATAAATCTGACTTTCCTAACAAATCTAAATCTTTTGTTTCAGATTTAAGGAAGAAAAGATCAGAAGGTCGAACAGAATGGCGAGCAAAACGAAAGATAGATGAGAGTTCTGAATCAATTCCTGATATGGATTATAATAGATATACTAGTAGTTCTTCTAATGTAGTTGGTAGTGTTGCATCAAATAAACAAAACCTTGTAATTCCTTACAAGCGATATTCCATAAACCAATTACTCCGATTATCTCAATCTACTATTATGTCATCTACTTATAGACGGAATGATTTTATCTCTCACTGATTTTCTGATAATTGGTTTGGTTCTTATCATGTTTGTTCTTATAAGCCATATGTTTCAAAAGTTTTTCAAACGTTAAGAGGATCCATCTATATATGGATACCAAAATCTTGTGCTAAACTGAAAGGACCTGTTTTTAAATGGGTACCTAAATCTGTTATTCCCTGATTTCTCTTATGCAGACCCGTCATATGTGGTACTTGGATAGCGAGTGTTCCAAGCATATGACTGAGCAGAAGGATTTATTGTCTAATTATACAGAGAAATTCTGCAGGAATGTACGTTTTGGTAACGACCAATTTTCACCGATTCTCGGCTATGGTGACGTGATACAAGAGAATTTAACGATTACGAAGGTGAGTTTCGTAGAAGGATTAGGGCATAACCTATTCAGTATTGCCAATTCTGCAACAAAGGATTAGAGGTAAATTTCAAGGCTAAGAGTTGCTCGGTTCGTACTGAAGATGGACAAGAACTCTTGGTCGGCACTCGAAAGTCCAATCTCTACACGATAAATCTGTCAAAGGTCCAGACTGACAATTAGTTTTGTCTACTAACAAAAGCCTCGATGCAGCAAAGTTGGCTTTGGCACCAAAGGTTGTCGCACCTGAATTTTCGGTACATCAAAAAATTGGTCAAAGGTAGATTGGTGAAGGGTCTTCCGGAGATGAGATATGAAAAGGAACATCTGTGTGCAACATGTGAAAAGGGTAAACTGAAGAGGGCAACTCACAAGCCAAAACCCAAACTGAGTACAAGTTCTACACTTGAGTTGTTACACATGGATCTATGCGGTCCGATGAGAACTCAGAGCATAGGAGGAAAGAAGTATGTTTTGGTAATAGTGGAAGATTATTTGCGTTACACATGGGTAAAGTTTCTAAGGACAAAAGATGAGACGCCCGAAGTACTCTGAGGTCAGTAAAGCTTCTAAAGACGGATAACGACACAGAGTTTAAGAACAAAATTGTTGCAGATTATCTCGAATTGGCCGGGATAACACATCAATTCTCTGCTGCTAAGACACCAGAACAAAATGGAGTAGTAGAAAGACGCAATCGAACGCTAGTCGAGGCCGCTCGTACTATGCTCAGTCAGTCCGATCTACCTCTATTTCTGTGGGCAGAAGTTGTCTCTACTGCATGTTATATGCATAATCGCTCCATTATTCATAGACGGTTTGGTAAAACTCCTTATGCATTGATTAATAATCGTACACCTAGGTTTAAACACTTTCATGTTTTTGGATGCAGGTGCTTCGTATTGAATGATAGAGAGAACTTGAACAAGTTCGGACCTAAAGCTGAAGAAGGAATCTTTATTGGATATTCCTAGACATCTGTTGCATATAGGATATATATGAAGAACTCAAAGACTGTTATTGAAAGCGTTAACGTACTTACCGGAGTTTTAGCTTCTGAACAAATCAGTCCAGAACCTGTGTCTAATGTGGATAATTCAGATAATGCTTCAACTCATTTATCTGAATTAGATTTATTGTTTGAATTCTTTTATGATGAGTTTCTAGGATCTAAATTGCCTAAATCTGTTGTGATTGACAGGTTGATGAATCAAGCTGTCAACATCCAATCACTTCAGAAGTGTCAACTGAACTTGTTTCCCCGGTTCAGACAGAAACTCCAGTTCAAACAAATACTCCTACAGTTGAAGTTGCAAATGAAAATGTTGAACCATAAGTTCCTACTTCAATTGGATGCACTGTGATGGAAAATCAACAGACTGACCAAGTTGTCCCAACTGAAACTTCTGTACAAGAAACTTCAACTGCACCCCAAATAATGCTGAACAAGAAGAAGCTGATAGTGGATATCTAGATGAGAACTATGATCAATCTACATCGAATCCGATCCCTCACGAACACAAGTGGACCAAAGAGCACCCGATAAGCCAGATAATTGGAGATATATCAAAACCTATGCAAACTAGGTCTGCGACATTAAACATGTGTATGCACGATATCTTTCTGAGAAAGATAGAGCCTACTCGAGTATCTGAAGCTCTAGCTGACTCGGATTGGGTTACTGCAATGCAAGTGGAGCTGAACCAGTTTGAAGCTTTAAAAGTCTGGAGACTTGTACCAAGACCTGAAGGTAAATCTATAATTGGTACAAAATGGGTATTCAAAAAAGAAGAAGGATGAAGATGGTATCGTAATTCGAAACAAAGCACGACTTGTCGCAAAAGCCTATAGGCAAGAGGAAGGCATTGATTATGATGAGACTTACGCTCCAATAGCGCGTATTGAAGCAATAAGGATGTTCCTTGCTTATGTTGCTCATAAAAACTTCACTGTCTACCAGATGGACGTGAAGACTGCCTTTCTAAACGGCATTCTTAAGGAGGAAGTATATGTCTCACAACCAGAAGGCTTTGTGAATCCAGATAAACCAGATCATGTCTACATCCTGGATAAACCAGATCATGTCTACATCATGTCTAAAACAAGCGCCTCAAGCCTAGTATGAGGTATTATCAAAGTTTTTGGTCAAGTCAGGCTTCACAAAAGGTAAAATCGATACTAATTTATTCATTAAAAAGGAAAAAGCAAATATTATTTTTATTCAGATATATGTGGATGACATTATATTTGGTTCAACTAATCATAAATACTGTAAGAATTTTTCAAACCTCATGGTGTCTAGATTTCAAATGAGTATGATGGGAGAGATGAACTTCTTTCTCGGATTACAAGTAAAACAATTTTCAACGGGGATTTTTATAAACCAAGCTAAGTACATTTATGATATTCTTCGGAAATTCAAAATGGAAACTTGTAAACCAATTGGCACCCCGATGGCACCGGGAACTAAGATCGGCATGGATCCTTCAGGAAAATATGTCGATGTTAGAACCTATAGAGGTATGATTGGTTCTTTAATGTATTTAACTTCAAGTAGGCCAGATATTATATTCTCAACATGTTTATGTGCAAGATATCAGACTAATCCAAAAGAATCCCACATGTCTGCAGTTAAGCGCATATTTCGATATCTGAAGGGGGCTGCAGATCTTGGTCTGTGGTATCCTAAAGATACTGCCTTTGAACTAACAGCTTACTCAAATGCAGATCATGCTGGTTGTATGTTAGACAGGAAGAGCACATCGGGTCATATACAATTCCTTGGAGATAAACTCGTAAGTTGGGCATCAAAGAAATAACTGTGTGTTTCCACTTCAACGGCTAAGGCAGAGTATGTTGCTACTGCTCTCAGGTGTTGTGGATGAGGACGTAACTACGAGATTATGGTTTCAAATTTGACAAGATTCCAATATATTGTGACTCTAAGAGCGCAATTGCAATATCAGCAAATCCTGTACAACATACAAAGACAAAACACATACATGTCCGATATCATTTTATCAAAGATAATGTCGAAAAAGGTACAATAGAACTTTATTTTGTAAACACTGATTATCATCTTGCTGATTTGTTTACCAAGCCTCTCGACGAAAAGAGATTTAATTTTCTTCTCTCGAAACTTGGTATGCTAAATCTCAAAACATAATCTGTGATTACCTATTAAAGTTTTCTTATTGTTATTTTTCTTCATTTCTTTATCTTTATTCTGAAAAAGATATCTGCACTGAAGGGTATATGTGTTTTCAAGGGGAGTGAAAGAAGATAAAAAAAAAATGATCTATATTCATTTGAGGTGGAGTTCTTTCTAAGATATTCTGATGAAAGAGAAGATATTCATTTGAGGGGAGTGAAAGAAGAGAAGATTGCCAAGCTAAGAATAGAGAACAAAAATCTCGCTTCTTCCGTTACTACTACTCAAAGAGATCAAAAAGATATTCTGATGAAAGGAAAATACTGAAAGAAGAAGTTAGTACATTAAAGATGATTAATGAAAATCTTTTGAAACAGATATCTAGATTGGATGAAGAGAAGGAAAATATTATGGAAGCTGAGAATTTTGAACTAAAAAGCAAGATCTCTGATTTGGAAGATCAAATTGCACATATTCAGCAAGCTGAAACTATTGGTAAGTATGAGAAGATGGTTAAGAGTCTAGAGACTGAGAATCATGAGCTGAACAAGATGATTACTGATCTAGAGCTGAAGATAGTCAAAGACAGAGATAATTTTAAGAAAGAGAAGAAAGAATTTGCAAAGAAATTCTCAGACTTTTCAAGAAAGAGCTGAAATGTGCAAAATTTTCTCAACAGATTTCAAATTTTGAGAAAGTAATCATTCTAGAAAGGGAAAAATTTGCAAAGGAAAGAAAGGCTATAGAACAAAAGAATGTTGGATTTTTTAAAGAGATATCTGATGGAAGAAAGAATGTGGAGAAGGACTTTGAAGAAGAAAGAAATATATTTGAAGTAGAAATAGAAAAACTGACAGAGAAGTTATCTGAACTATCCACGAGTGCATTGAAAGAGCAGAAAACGAAGTCTGAGTTTCAAGAAAAGATTGACCTGCTTGTCAAAAAAAGAAACAGTTATTCTTCAAAGATAAAAGAGCTTGAAGACATTGTTTCCAAGGTGGTGGTAACTGAGCACACGACTCCAGAGTCAAAAATCCACACACCTAGAAATGGTCCAGCTGATTCTGAATGTTCATTCAAGACAGCTACAAGTTCATATCGGAAAAATGTTTCTTCAAGAAGGTCAGTTAACTCATTTGATCAGATTCGTACTACTAACATTTTCTTTGATCGAAATGTAGATGGTTCAGGTACACAAAGAAGGAGAAGAAAGAGATATAATGAAGAGAAACTGGTCTGGAAAGTGAAACAAGTAGATGAAGAAAAGCATGATGAGAAAAAGGAAGAAAAAAAAGGAAAGAAGGAAGAAAATTGTTAGGTCTGATTTTATAGTAATCATTGTATTTATAGGGCTTGGTCAAATACTATGTTTAGTGTCTAATACTGTGTGGTATTGACCAAGGGTATTTAAGTCCCTTTGGTCTTTGTTCCTTGTAAGAACTTTCACACTTTCATTCAATACACAATACTTTGCGCTACCTTGTCTCTCTCTCTCTACTTTCTCTCTCTAGAGATTCATTGATCTTGGACTCACAATTGGTATCAGAGCTTATCTGAATCTTGAGAGAATTGAGAGATTGTTTTTTCGAATCTGAATTTGTGAATTAAATCGAAAATTTGATCGATTTTCTTAAGTTTTTCAAAAAAATCTCGTTTTCTTTATTTTTCATCAAATTCGGGTGTGTTTTTGATCGAGTTTATGCGAAATTTGGTTTGTTGGATCCAATTTTACATGCTAAATATTTTTGTTTCACATCAAATTTCAAGAAAATCATGTTTTGATCGTTAATTTTGAAGATTTTCAATTTTCTGGAAAAACTCGTTTGACGTACTGTTTCATAATCGAAATCTTGTGTTTGTGGTTTTTAATCGAATTTTTTGATTGAAAGGTGTTAGAAAGGTGTTTTCGAAATTGGTTGTGCAAGAAAGTTTAGAAAATTTCGTTTTTGAAATAGATTTCTGAAAGATTTGTGTTTTTGCATTCGGTTTGCACCAGATTTGAACTTTGTGCCAGTTCATAGTAGTTTGCGCGAGTTCATCATCTGGTTTGCGCGAGTATCTAATCATTGTGCTAGTGTTTCAAGTTTTCGCATTGGGTTACTCACGCAAAGCTTACTTTGCGTCTCACTCCAATCACGCAAAGCTAACTTTGCGTCTCCAGTGCATCAAGAGAAGTAACGTTTGCGTCTTATACAGCTCACGCAAAGCTTACTTTGCGTCTTCAAGGACTAACGCAAAGCTTACTTTGCGTCTTCAACGACTAACGCAAAGCTCAGTTTGCGTCTCCCGCTACTCACGCAAAGCTTACTTTGCACCACAACCTGCTCACGCAATGCC
Organism: Arctium minus; assembly: GCA_954870635.1. Lineage (NCBI taxonomy): Eukaryota > Viridiplantae > Streptophyta > Magnoliopsida > Asterales > Asteraceae > Arctium > Arctium minus. Next base: position 100,534,430 of record OX941081.1, on the reverse strand, counting down.
TCTTTTGCGTCTCTCATTGTTCACGAAAAGCTCAGTTTGCGTCTTCTGCTTTTCACGCAAAGCTCAACTTTCCCCAGTCTCAGACTTAGAATTTTTCTGGATTCTCTGAAACATGGATTTTGACAAGTTTGCTTATGAAGCTCAGTTTTACAAAAGTGATCTTATGATGTCTTTGGGTACAGAAAATCGTTCACTAGTGCTGATTGATGAAAATGAGTTTACACAGTGGAAATATCGGTTCCTGAACTTCATTGACCGTCAAAAGAATGGTAATGACATTTTGATCATTCTATCTGAAGGACCGTTTGAAAAACCCAAGTTGGTTTCTAGATTATATAAGCCTACTAAAGAATACACACATGATGAGTTGTCGGCATATCAAGTTGATCGTGATATTAAAGCAAATCTGATGCTAGCCTTGCCAAACGCTATATACAACAGGATTGATTGTTTGAAAACTCATCCTAATCTGATGTGGCAACAGCTTGAGAAGATTTTGCTTGGTTCTTCGGTCGCAACTCAACTCAGGCATACGCGCTACATGAATAACTTTGAAGAATTCAAAGCCAAGGATGGGGAGCCACTAAAAACTGTGTATGACCGATTTTGTGTTGTGATCAATGAACTTTGGAAGATTAAAGTTGAAAAGACTGAGCTTGAGACAAATCTGAAGTTCCTTAACACATTGCAACCAGAATGGAACAAATCTTGTGATAGACTGAGGAACGATGTTAGAATCTCCACTATGCAAATCCAAGAACTTTTTGAAATTCTGATGACTGATGAGAGCTTGGTGCTTGAGAAGAAGGTCAAACTTGATAAAAACAACAAGAAATCAGTGGACCCGGTTGCACTCCTCACGAGCCAACTGGCTGAACAAGCGTTGTCTGATAACGCTTACAACAGGTCAACTGATGATGATGGTGAGGCACTGCAGAATGCAATGATCCTTCTCTCTCAGCATTTCCAGAAAAAGTTCCAACCAAGATCGAGTTCCAACACTCTTCGTTTCACTTCCGGTTCTAAAGTCAAAGTGCCCGAGCCAAAGATTGCTTCCTGTTACAACTGTGGAAAGTCGGGTCACATATCAAAGGAGTCTCGAGTGAAGAAAGTTAGGGACTCAGCTTATTATCGAAAGAAGCTGGAACTTGCTGAGAAGAGAGAAAGTGGAACAGCTTTGCTAGCCGAAGAAGAGTTTTGGCTAGATCAGTCCGACGATGAAGCTGCAAATGTCGAGATTGCTCACATGTGTTTCGTTGGAGATGATCAAAATGATGATGATACTGATTCTGACACTCATGAAGACGAGGTAATCTCTGAATTTGATTACAATTTTATTACCTCTCAGATGAATATTATAATTACTGCTTTACATGATTTTCGCCTAAAGTTATTATCTGAAAAGAACTTAAATTCTGAAAAGTCAGATTTGATTGACAAACTGAAAATTTCTTTGAAAGACGAAAAATCTATTTTGGAAAATATAAAAGACATTTTTCAAAAGAAATTGGATGATTTGGAAAATTCAAATAAGACTTATCTTGAGTCTTTGACTGACATGACTATTTTAAAAGATAAATTTTCAAATAAAATAACAGAGTTAGAAGAAAAGTTATACCGAAGGGATCAAACTGATCAAACCATATTTATGCACAAACCAAGGAGTTACAAATCTATAAAGGAAAGATGGGGACTTGGTTTTGAAAATCCTCAATTTTTAGATAAAGCTAAAAAGGAAGCTCCCACTATATATGAATACGATTATCAAACACTTGCACATTATACTCCTCAATTCAAATTTCATTGGACTAGTGAAAAGCAAGTGTTAGAAGTCGAAAATGAGAAAAGGATGAATAACAAGAAAAATGAAATTCCTTTTGTTTATACGTATGAAAATGCAAAATATTTTCCTGATAAATCAAGGAAAGACAGAAAAGCTTTAAATGATATATCTCTTGTCAAATCTTCAGTGTCTGATGATTTTGTTTCTTCTTATGCCCCTGATTCTGATAAGGAAAATATTTCTCCAATCATTTATGATTCGAAGAAATATACTCCTCCTTTAATTTTAGAAGGCAAAATCATCGATCTTGAAGATAAGATGGAAGATCAAAATATTTTAAAAGAAATTGAATCTGATATTATTATTTCTTTCATGACTTCTAGTCTTGAAGAAAAATTATTTTCTCAAAAACAAGATTCTATTTCTAGCCTTTCTTCTGATTGTCATATAAACAACATGGAAGTTTCTAAATTTAATATCTTTTCTCAAAATAATTCAGACTCCGAGGTAAGTGTAGACTTATTGGTTGATCAGTTAGGTAACTTAGGTAAAATTGCTTCTTCTGATTCTGATATTAAGTCTAAAATTCTTGATGATTCTTTTACGCTCAATGATGAATATTATAAACCTAAGCGTAAAAGAAGACGGTCAAAGAAGTCGAAGAAACAAGATACAGTTCTTTCTGACAGTTCTAATTCTTCCGATTCAATTCTTACAGATAGGACTTTGAGTGCTCGATCAAGGCAGATTTGGAAAGCAAAGCGGACATCAAATGATTCTATGACTGAGGAAGATAGATATGTAGACAGATGTTATAAAAGTGATTCATTTGATTATTGTAATAAAGTTTCAAAATATTCTATAAAGCAAATGTTTCAAATTTCCAAAAATGTCTCATATTCTTCTTCTGATTCAAGTTCAGATGATTATGCTTTATATACATCTGATGATTGTGCTTACCATTCTTGTGATAATTTCTCTTATGCTTATAATGTCAAATCTAACAAGCAAGTCCGCATACGAACTGCAACTAACAAACACGGGCCCGAATACAAGTGGGTACCCAAATCTTAAACTGATTCTAAGTTGCAGGCACCACACGTCAAAGGGGAGTAAGAGAATGTTGGCTTCTGAGTACTTCAGCTCAGAACCCGTGCTTCATAGAATTTGACTTCTAGACAAGTCAGTCTAGGACTCGGTCTTCAATGCTTCTAGATTCTGACTAATGAGAAACTGTGAGTACATCTATTTTAATTCCGCTGCATTTATCTCTGATAATGATGTTATTCCATTTTTTCTCAATTTTGTTTCAAGAATCTGAGTTTGTTCAATTCATTCTTGAATTTGTATAACCCAAATTTTTTTTAATTTGAGAAACAAATTTACTATACAAAATGTGAAAGATAAAATAATTGAATTTTATTTTGTTCCAACTAAATATCAATTTGCTGAATTTGTTACATTGTGTCTTTAATGAATTTTTTTTAAAATCGGCATATTGTATTTAAAAGTTTAAATCTTTACAAATTTTATTCTATAAAGTAAATGATTTACAAATTTTCTTTTTTTTGAATAAATTGTGTGTCTAAGATAAATTTTCAAGTTGCTTTATTATATTAAAGTTTTTATATGCTCAAATTTCAAGTCTTACAAAAGTCGAAAAGTCAGCAACATGTTTGAAACTTTTGTTACTGCTTTAAAGATTGTGTGATTCGAAATGTGTATAGTTTACAATGCTTGGAAATCTTAAAAAGTCAAAATTATGATTTGTAATGGAAATATGGGCTAAGCACTTTTATGTAAAACTAAGTGATTGAGATGCAATATATATATAAAATACAGAAATCTATAAAATTAAAAGTTTGTACCTGTGACCTTTCTGGTTTGGGAAAGTAAGTTCTGTAGGATGCTTGTCATCTGATCCCCTAAGGTCAATTGGTCTGGGAGTGATTGAACCCAAATCCTTCTATAGAACCAGATCGAAAGTCATGTTCTACTGGTATGAATGGGTTTAGGATATGTCGATGTAGCCTTTCTGGTCTGGGAGAGTAAGTTCCAAGGGGTGCTTGACACCTAGTCCCCTAAGGCCAACTGGTCTGGGAGCGGTTGACCCAAATCCTGCAATAGGGTCAGATAGAAAGTTACGTTTACGACATGTTCTTTACTTAATAAACTTTTTGATTCAAAAGATGCCAAAGTGCACATGCTTAAAAGATGCCAAAGAGCACACTCATGTCAAGATGCCAATGAGCACAATGCTAAAAGATGCCAATGAGCACACATCTCATGATACTTGGTGATATTTCTAAGTTGCGATAAACTTGTAAATTTGTGAAAATCTTAATTCTTGATGGCTTAGTGTGATTACATGCAAAGTTCTCTATTATATTTTTAGAATTGCATTTTCTTGAAGCTAATCGAAGTTCGCATGATTGCACACTGAATAGATTGATGAAAGTTTTTGAAACTGAACATGTTATAACTTGATATGCAATGAACCTTGTATCTGTATCCAACAACATATATTTGATTTCAACTGATTGATAAACCTATGATATTTTACTAAGTAGAATTTTATTTGTTTAGTGTTTAAATTTTTACATGTTTTAGTTGTTTCAAATTTCATATTCAGTATATTTTTTCTTTTTACTTTGTTGTTTTTCATCCTTGTGTTCTCATATCTTTTTCAAATGGGTTTGAGCATTATTCAAGGGGGAGTGAAAAAGGAGTTTATTTTTTCTTTAAATGATCATATCTGTTTTCGAGGGGGAGTGTCTGATTTTTTCTATGTGAATGCTAACTTGAATTGTAATATCTAGTGCATTTGTGTAGGGGGAATCAAAGAGCTTAAAAAGGTAAAAAAAAATTTTGAGTTTAAGTCAGATTTTTACCATCAGTTGGTCGCGCAAACCTTGCTTTGCGCCACCTTCGCTTTGCACAAACCTCACTTTGCGCCACCAACGTGTCGCGCAAACCTTCCCTATTTCTCCGTTTCTTTGATTTTGCAGATTTTAAGTTGTCTCGTCTCCAACATTTGCTTGACCAAGTTGATCTAGATCATCAAGGTCATGAAGGGGAGAAGTTAAGAAAAGTTAAGGAGATGATAAAGAGACAAAGAGCTCAAAATGTTTATCTGCTGATCAAGATTCGCTCAAAGATTCTATTCTCTCAGCCATTTTAATTCTTTTGATGTTCCTGCTCCGATCACCACCATTCATTCAAGATCTTTCAAAAGAGGTGTGTCGTTTAGAGCACAAGCTACTGGTCCAGACTTGTTAAAGGCAGCAAAGACAAATCAAACTGAAAGATGCTGAGAAGAATTTTTCTTTTAAAAGTCAGATTGCTTCATAAAGTCGCTTTTATGGTTCGTGCTCATTTAGAAGATGAATTTTTTAAGACCAAAGCGCCAATGATTACTAAGGGGGAGATTTTTAGGTCTGATTTTATAGTAATCATTGTATTTATAGGGCTTGGTCAAATACTGTGTTTAGTGTCTAATACAATGTGGTATTAACCAAGGGTATTTAAGTCCCTTTGGTCTTTGTTCCTTGTAAGAATTTTCACGCTTTCATTCAATACACAATACTTTGCGCTACCTTGTCTCTCTCTCTCTCTACTTTCTCTCTCTAGAGATTCATTAATCTTGGACTCAGAAAAATAAAGAAAAGAAATTATTTGTACATGCATCAAATTCAAAAAAGAACAAAGTGCAGAAAGGTAAACCTGATCTTGCTTACTCGAGAGATCAATTGATCAGGTTGTCCAGAAAAAGGTATTGTTCTTATTGTCGTACTTATGATTTTGTTCATAAAGATAGTGATCATTACTGGTATGGTTCTTACTCTATTACTCCCAATAGAACTGTAACTCACAAACATGGACCCAAATACCAGTGGGTACCAAAGCCAAAGGATGAATATGTGTTGCAGGCACCTAATGTCAAGGGGGAGTAAAGAAAACAAGGCTTCTGAATAAATCAGTTCAGGACCCGTACTTCCACGGAGTTTGACTTCTAAACACAACAATTTAGGACTCGTACTTTAATGATGAAAAAGAGATGATACTCCTGGGCGGATAAGAGTTTGTACTCCAATAATCTATGAGGAAATCAACCTTCAAGGGGGAGTACATATTTTTCTGAAAATATGTATTCGGAATATATGACGATCTACAATTCAAAAAGGAGTTGTATCTGATCTCTATCATGTGCTTTTTCACTGACATATTTTTGATGCATATTTTCAGGGGGAGTAAGGATTATGATTTCTGATTACTTCATATCATAACTCGTACTTCAAAGTTTTACTGTTTTATGTCATTTTATTTTTCAATAAATGTTGTGAATAACGGTGCTTTGACGGACTTTCTGACTGATGCAGATTGAGAACATGCTTACAAGATCATATCGTTATGACTTTAAGCTGACTTCATGAGATTTTAGACAGATCATACAAGGTTTATTTCTATTCTTAATCTCATATATAGTTGAAAGAAGCACGACTTTCAATCATAGAAAACATGTTCTTAAATGTTCAAACCACTTCCCGATTCTTAAACAGATTTCATGAATTGGAAGTGTGATTTTAAATGTTTTCATTTTACTTGTGCTTAAATGTTAACAACCCGTGTGTTTCCAAAGATTGATACTTGCGTATTATCTTTTCCATATACTTTCATGTATTCATACACACCGGTTTAATTTTTGTTGAAATTTTTCTTACCATGTCTCTAAAATTGAAACAATATTTTTCGATGGTAAGACACCCCGACTGAATTCCAAAGAATTTTGAGCGTGATTTCATTTCGAAACGTTCTTTCAAGTATGTCTATATATTGGTTCGTATAGAAAACATTCAATTTTTGCTGACTTAAGCCTTCATCGATATATCATTTAAATATTGATCTTTTTGATACAATGTTAGATTTTCAAACAAGTTTCTTGTATTCATTTCATTCATTTAATATACTTGTTTGAAAAGTCTTCAATGTTTAAAAATGTTCAAATCTTCATGATTACATATCCGAGCATACATATATATGACTTGTATTTCATTATTTGTGCTTTAACTGATAAAGTTAAACGATTTTTGATCAACATTATGCTTTCATACGAAAATATGGGTTCATTGTGAGAAGTCAAAAAGAAATGAGTGTGGGTTGTGTGTAGAGGTAAAATTTAAAGGAGAGTTTGGTTGAAAGTGAGCTCAATAATTAAAAGAAAGAGGGTGAGAGATCAGAGTAAAAGAATATTAAACTTTGCACCAACTTTTTCTGAGCCGGACAACCACATTACTAGTGTTTCATAATTCTTTGTGAACATTATTGAAACAGGTAACTAGCCCATACCAACTCTTGATAAAAACCCCACCAACTACTCATTTTCTTCTTAAAAAGAAAGTGTTTCAATATTTTCTGGGGACGCGGCACATAATCTATCTGAATTTCATTTGGAAAATCTGGATATTGAATAAGAAGGAAGTTTGCCCCACCTTCGAACTTCGATCATGCACATTGAGTCTATGTTATACTGTTGTCTCAGTGGTTTACACAATGTTGAGCCTTATAAAAGCAATCATCAAGTGCTTAATTCTTTCTAACACTTGAACGAACACACAAGGATTTTGTTTTCTTGTCATAACGTTCATAGAAATTATCCTTTGTGGTGTTTCGATGATTGAATGGAAGACCTGGGGGAGTGAACATCATTAAAGCTCCTTTCCAATGTGTATCCTTTACACACAGTAACTTTGTGTTACTGACAGGCATTATAACTGACTCATTTGTTGATTCAGGTGTTACATTTTTATTTGTCTGAATTTCAAAAGATCTGGATGAATATCTTATTTTGGATCGATGGTGAATCAGAGGCACAGTAAAATAGACCAGTGCTTAAAAACTGGTCACAATTGAAGATGACATTTCATGTTGGATATTTTGATGATTTCATGCTTCCTTCATCAAAAAGGGGGAGATGGTAATCAAGAAATGTTACTCATGGGAGAGATATTCAATTCATGAAGTTTTGATATAGAAAGTTTGGAACTTAAAGAAGAGTTTATGATAATTTCAGCAAAGTTGAAGAAAGATTGTTGAAAGATGAGAGCAAAGTGCAAAGTTTTCTGAAGATGTACTGAAGTTTACAAAAATTTTCTTTGAAGATTATTTGCTGAAGCAGTCTGAGCTAAATCTGAAGATAATTTCTTTCTGAAGTCTGAAAGAGGTTTGAGATAATTTTGGGAAGACTGGTGAAGAGCATATCTACCATTTTTTAGGAAGATTGTTATATTATTGAAGAACAGACTTTGGAAGACTGCTAAAAGTATAAAGACATAGTTTATCAAATAAAGGGGAGAATGTTTTTAAGCTGAAAAGGGGAGATAAAGTTGATCAAAGAGGGAGATTACATTATCTGAGCTTAAAGAGAAATGATTTTTCTGCAAAATATTTTTTAAATGATCTTGAATCCAAAGGGGGAGATTGTTAGAGCATAAATATGTTGGATACAAGATCATAGAAGACTGAAGATTGAAGTCAAAGTTGAAGTCAACTCTCTAGCATCAAAGTCAAAGTCTCTTTTCTAATAAGTCAAAGTCAAAGTATCTTGTATTGTATTTTGTTTCCTTGTTTTAGATGATAGGTATAAATATCCTTTTGTCTTTGTCCTTGTAATCAGATGTTCATACGAATCAGAGAAGAGATTTATAGAATATTATTCTAGAGAGAGAGAGTGAATGTAGAGAGAGAAAGTGAGAGAGATTGTACTCTTTGATTGAATCCATAACATGTGATTTCACGAATTGTTCATCTTGATTGTTTGTAACAATTAGAACTTGATTTGGGGAATTAATAGTAACAACTGGGATTACTGGGCCTTCAAGGATAGATTTCATAAGTTTCTGATTCATATGATTCAAAAATTGAGTTATCCGACGTTTTCATTGTGGATATTCCCCGATAGACAACACTGGTGGCTTAGACTGAGACCCCATACTGAGTAAATCCTTAGACATCTTAAAATTATGTAAAACAGTAGATTGGAATGATCGTTAATCAGAAAATCAACAAAGATCAACTTAGAACAAATTTCAGAAAAACTCCAAAAAAAAATTCTGAGTACAGAATCCTCACACCACTGAGTTTCTCAAACTTTTCGCTCACCAAAGTAATCAACTTTTCACGCATGAAAAAAAATCCGCACGCCAAAGAACTAAAACCCTCACTTTTCGCACGTAATGGGATGCGAGAAGTCACAATTCTCACGTTGTATGATGCGAGTTTCACCTTTTCCCACGCTGAAGTATGCGATTTCCTACTTTTCGCACAGAGAGGGGTGCGAATTCTGAAACTTGAGCATTTCACACACTAAGGTAATGTGAATTTCTCACTTAGTCAAAATCAACCCTCTCAACTTCACGCATCGATGCGAATTTTGACTTAGAATATTTTTCCTCTTCACGATGCGAGTTCCTCAAAATTCGCACACAGTGAGATGCAGATTTCTGCTTTTCGTATCTAGTACGATGCAAATTCCTCCCTTAAAATTTTAAAAATGCACTTTTCGCATTAGGATACGTGCTAATTCTGTCTTTTCGTACGTGACTTCGTGCGAAATCTTATCTTTTCGTACAAGGCTGATGCGTAAACCTTCCTTCTCGTATACTGATCTATGTGAATTCTGTCCTTAGCTTCTTAAAACTCAAGAGCCATGCGAATTCTTCAAGAATCATGCGAAAAGTTTAGATCTTGCGAATTCTGATCCTTTTGACTTGGAAACCACTGTGATCACCAAGATTTGAATCAAATCTTCAAACTGAAATCTGAAACTTTGTAAATTTGTTCACAAATGTATCGATTACAAAACCTTGGCAACAATTACAATAATAAACAACTAAATCAACAATTTTGAATAAAAAATACAGTGCGTTTTGAGTTCGAACACTAAAATGACAAATTTAACATTTTGACAAAGAAAATCTATGAATTTATGATTACAAATTAAACAAGAAGTTTTCTAAATCACTATACGCATACAGTGCAATCAAAAAGATAAACAATTACAACCAAAATCAAATAATCAAACAAAACACAGATTCGGTGTGAGTTCTTCCATTTTGAACAGTTGATTGATCTGAATTCACTCTGATACCAAATGAAAGTTCCAGATTGTGTGCCCAGATTCTAGTTCCTAAATGCAATTAATCAAAACAAACAAGATTCAATCAAATAACCTGTTTGATTCAAACTCCAAATCTCAAACGATTACAATCTCTCTCTCTAGAACTCTCTTTCTCTCTCTACAGATTTCTCTCTCAAGTAGATTAAACTTCTAGATCACTTACGTACAAAACAGAAATAGAAAGCTATTTATACCTACAACTAAAATACAAGGAAATTAAAAACAAAATACAAATACAATACATTGACTTTTATTACAAAAGACTTTGACTTTAATGAAAGTTGACTTTCTCGGCTTTGACTTTCTTGAACTTTGACCTTCAGTCTACTTGATCTTGTATCCAACATATTTATACTCTAACAATCTCCCCCTTTGGATTCAAGATCACTATTGAAAGATATAGCAATTCAGTCTTCACTTTCAAGCTCTGTTAGTACAATCTCCCCTTTTTCTTTGATGGTAATCTTTCCAAAACTGTCTTCAAACGATTAACAATCTTCCCAAAACTTTCACAAGATACTTTCAGACTTTGGAAATAAATTATCTTCAGAATCAACTCGGATTTCTTTAGCAAATAATCTTCAAAGAAAATTTCCTCAAAAATCAGCACATCTTCATAAATTCTTTGATCTTCTTCAAATCTTTACTTTAAATCTTCTGACTTGGACATTACCGAAAATCATCTCTCAAAACTTTATCATTTCTTGATACCATCTCCCCCTTTTTGATGATTTGAGCATCTATATCATTAAAACTGTTCTTCCAAGAAATGTCATTGACCATTCTGATATGTTAAACAGAGCCTCTGATTCTGTGATCCATAACCAAGTATTCATCTAGATCTTTGCAAATCCAGACAAAATAAGAACATGTAACTCTTGAATCAACAAATGAATCAGTTAAAAGGCTTGCCAGTAACACGAAGTCACTGTGTGTAAAAAATACACAATATAAAGGAGCTTTTTGATGTTCACTCCCCTAGGGCTTCCATCCAATCATCGAAACACCACAAAGGCAATTTCTATGAATGTTATGACAAAGAAACAAATTCTTTGTATGTTCGTGCACGTGTAGAAAGAATTAAGCACGAATAATTGCTTTTTAAATAAGGCTCAACATTGTGTAAACCACTGAGACAACAGTAGATAAACACAGACTCAATGTGCATGATTGAAGTGCGAAGGTGGGGCAAACTTCCTTCTTTTTCAATATCTAGATTTTCCAAATGAAAACCAGATAGATAATGTGTTGCGTCCCCTTGAAAATGTGAAACCTTTTCTTTTTGAGAAGAAAATGAGTGGCTGGTGGGGTTTTAGCAAGAGTTGGCATGGGCTAGTTACCTGTTTCAATAACGTTCACCAAAGAATTGTGAAACGCTAGTAATGTAGCTGTCCGGCTCAGAAAGTAGTTGGTGCAGAGTTTTGATATTCTTTTACTCTGATCTCACACCCTCTTTCTTTTAATCATTAAGCTCACTACTAACCAAACTCTCTTTTCCATTTTACCTCATCACACCCACACTCATTTCTTTTCGACTCCTCACACTCAATCACTAAAGGATTAACTTCTTTGGTAGAAATCACTGGTTAACGTGGTTTCATAAAAGTTTCAATTAAGTCCTAGCACAAAGAACCCATATAATCCTAGAAAGCATGTGTTGCTCAAATGGTTTAACTATAACAGTTAAAGCTCATATACAAATGTCAGATGTAAATATGCTCAGAAATATAATAATGAAGATATGACAATTTTAAAACATTAAAGATATTTCAAACAAGTTAATTGAATGAATGAACATGAATGCAAGAGACTTGTTTGAAAATATGACATTGTATGAAAATGATCAGAAAATGAATGATATATCAATTTAGGCTTATGGTCAAAATAACAGATATTATCCATACGATTCAAAAATATAGACATTCTTGAAAAACCGTTTCGAAATGAATTAACGCTCAAAATTCAATAAAGTACAAACGGAGTGTCTTACCATCGAAAAAATTGGTTACAATATGAGACATGGTAAGATCATTTTGAACAAGAATTCAAACCAGTGTGTGTGAATACTTGAAAGTATATAGAAAAGACAATACACAAGTATTTATCTTTGAAAACACACGGTTTATAATCATGTAAGCACAAGTAATTCTTGAAAAACATTTAAAATCACACTTCCAATTCACGAAATCTGTTTAAGAATCGGGAAGTGGTTTGAACATTTAAGAAAATCATGTTTTCATATCTGAAAGTTGTCCTTCATTCAGATACATATGAGATTAAGATAAGAAATTTACCTTTTCGCTCAATCTTAATTCTCATGAAGTTAGTTGTAGTCAATAAGATATGATCGTGTCATCCTCTCTCATCTTGCATAAGTCTCAAAGTCTAGTCAAAACAAATTTATTCACAAATTTATTTGAAAAGTAAAAGACATAAAGCAATAAAACGTTGATTGTACGAGTTCTGATCTGAGATAATCAGAAATCATAGTCTAACTCCTTTTGACTTGACTAATATGCACGCTCCCCCTAAAATCATGCATCATGAACAAAATTTGTCAGTTAAAGAAAAATGCAGAAATTAGTTATGCTCCCCCTCAAAAGAATAATGATTCATCTTTAATCTTCTCTTACTCCCCCTGAGATCATGAGCAAACAATTAAAGTGCAGATATCCTACAAACGAAATGATAAAGAAAATGATGAAAAATAACAATACGTAACTTTATTAGGTAACAACCAATTACGTCTTAAGATTTAACATACCAAGCTTAGAGACAAGAAAATTAAATCTCTTTTCATCTAATGGTTTGGTAAATAAATCTGCAAGTTGATAATCTGTTTTTACAAAATAAAGTTCAATTGTTCCTATTTCTACATTATCTTTAATAAAATGATACCTGACATCAATGTGTTTGGTTTTCGTATGCTGAACAGGATTAGCAGATATTGCGATTGCACTCTTCGAGTCACAATAGATTGGAATTTTATCAAACTTGAATCCATTGTCTCGTAGTTGTGTTCGCATCCACAGGACTTGAGAGCAACAACTGGCAGCAGCTACGTACTCTGCTTCAGCAGTCGATGTGGAAACGCATAATTGTTTCTTTGATGCCCAGCTAACTAGCTTGTCTCCAAGGAGTTGAATGTGACCTGAAGTACTTTTTCTGTCCAACATGCAACCTGCATGATCTGCATCTGAATAAGCAGTCAGTTGAAACCCAGTATCCTTAGGATACCACAGACCAAGGTCTGCAGTGCCCTTCAGATATCTAAAAATCCTTTTGACAGCAGCCAAATGGGATTCTTTAGGATCAGCCTGATATCTAGAACATAGGCATGTTGAAAACATAATATCAGGCCTACTTGATGTAATATACATTAACGATCCTATCATACCTCTATAAATTCTAACATCAACACTTTTACTCGAAGGATCAGTGCTAATTTTAGTACCTGGTTCCATCGGGGTTCCAATTGGTTTACAATTTTCCATATTGAACTTCCGAAGAATATCCAAAATGTACTTAGATTGGTTGATGAAAATCCCCGTTGAAAACTGTTTTACTTGTAATCCGAGAAAGAAATTCATCTCTCCCATCATACTCATTTGAAAACGTGACACCATGAGGTTAGAAAAGTTTTTGCAGTATTTTGGATTAGTAGAACCAAATATTATATCATCAACATATATCTGTATAAGAATAATATCAGCTTTTTCCTTTTTAATGAATAAAGTGGTATCAACCTTACCTTTAGAAAAACCGGACTTGACCAAAAATTTAGATAAAACATCATACCATGCTCGAGGGGCTTGTTTTAAACCATACAGAGCTTTGTCCAAGATGTAGACATGATCTGGCTTATCTGGATTGACGAACCCTTCTGGTTGAGACACGTATACTTCCTCCTTAAGATTGTCGTTCAGAAAGGCTGTTTTCACATCCATCTGAAAGACTGGGAAATTCTTATGAGTTGCGTAGGCTAGAAACATGCGAATTGCCTCTATACGCGCTACTGGAGCATACGTCTCATCATAGTCTATGCCTTCCTCTTGTCGGTAACCTTTGGCAACAAGTCTAGCTTTGTTCCTTATGACGATACCATCTTCATCCTTTTTATTCTTGAATACCCATTTAGTGCCAATTACGGATTTTCCTTCCGGTTTTGGAACTAATCTCCAGACCTTCAGGGCTTCAAACTGATTTAATTCTTCTTGCATAACAGATACCTAATCCGAATTAGCTAAAGCCTCTGATACTCGCGTGGGCTCTATCTTGCTGAGGAATGAGTCATGCATACATTGATTAAGAGTTGCTGACCTAGTTTGTATAGGCTTTTTAAGATCTCTAATTAATTGATGTAAAGGATGCTCTTTGATCCAACGATGCTCATGAGGGAGTGGAGTAGATGAAGTTTGAACATGATCATCATGTAAAAATCCACTATCAGGCTCTTCAGTTTGAATAATAGGAGGGGGGTTTGTAGTTGAAGTTTCAGGTGCAGAAGCATCAGTTGGAATAGCAGACTCTGGCTGTTGAGTAGACAATATATCACACCCAACTTAAACATTTACTTCTAGCTCATCAGTTACTTGTGTATCTTCAACTGTAGGAGTAGTTGATGGAATGCGAGTTTCTGACTGAACGGGGGATACAAGTTCAGTTAAAACTTCTGAAGTGACTGGATGATTGCAGCCTGTGTCTTCAGACCTGTCAGTCACAACAGATTTAGGTACATTAGACCCTAGAAACTCATCATAAAAGAATTCAAATAACAAATCTAAATCAGATAAATGTGAAATTGAAGTAGAAGCGTTATTCGAATTATTCGCTGTAGAAGCAAGTTCTGGACTGATCTGCCCAGAAGCTAATACTCCAGTGATAACGGGTTCTGAACTAAGTTGTTCAGAAGCCATGTCTTCATCGAATGTGACATTGACGCTCTCGACAACTGTCTTTGACTTTTTCAGATAAACACGATATGTTGCCGATGTTGAAGAATAACCAATGAAGATACACTCGTCCGCCTTAGCACTAAATTTATTCAGACTCTCTCTGTCGTTAAGCACAAAACATTTACACCCAAATATGTGAAAATACTTTATTGTTGGTGTTCTGTTGTTGATCAGCTCATATGGAGTCTTTTGAAAACGACGGTGTATCATGGACCGATTTTGAGTATGACATGCAGTCGACACAGCTTCTGCCCACAAAAATAGAGGTAGATCGGATTGGCTAAGCATAGTACGAGCGGCCTCGACTAGCGTCCGATTTCGCCTTTCGACTACTCCATTTTTTTCAGGCGTACGAGCAGCAGAGTATTGATGTGATATCCCGATCGATTCGAGATATTCTTCAACAGTTTTGTTTTTGAACTCTGTGCCATTGTCAGTTCGAACAAACTTGACTTGTCACTTCATTTTCACCTGGGTCGTATTTAAGAAAGTAATGAGGACTTCTGGCGTCTCACCTTTTGATCGAAGAAATTTGACCCACGTGTATCTTGAATAATCGTCCACAATAACCAACACGTATTTCTTTCCTCCTAAGTTTTGTGTTCTCATTGGACCGCAGAGATCCATATGTAACAACTCTAGTGGAGAACTGGTGCTTGATTCAGGCTTCAGTTTATGTGGAGCTCTCTTCATCTTACCCTTCTCACATGCAACACATAAGTGTTCTTTCTCGTATTTCAGCTCAGGAAGACCTTTTCCCAATTTCCCACTAACCAGCTTGTTGATATAACGAAAGTTCAGGTGTGATAAACGTCTGTGCCAGATCCAACTTTGCTGCATTGAAGCTTTTGTCATTAAGCAAACTTGATTGTCAATCTGAACTTTGGACAGGTTGATGGTATAGAGATTTGTCTTGCGATGTCCATCTAAGAGTTCTGTGCCGTCTTCAGTACGAACTGAGCAACTCTTAGATTTGAAGTTGACCTCTAACCCTTTATCACATAATTGACGAATGCTAAACAAGTTGTGCCCTAAGCCTTCGACATAACTCACCTTACTGATCGTTATGTTGTCTTGAATGATGTCACCATATCCTATGATTGGTGAAAGCTGATCGTTTCCAAATCAGACATTTCCACTGAATTTCTCTGTATAATTAGACAATAAAGCTTTTTGCCCAGTCATATGCTTGGAATATCCACTGTCCAAGTACCACATATGCCGGGTCTGCAAGATAAATACGGAAACAATAGATTTAGGTACGCATTTAAAAACGGGTCCTAACAGATTAGCACAAGATTTTGGTATCCACTTGAATATGGATCCGCTTTTGTTTTGAAAACTTTTAAAACCATTAGCTCTTGAATAATTAACATGATAAGATTCAAACCAATAAGTAGAATTATGAGAATAAGCAAAATCATTTCTCCGATAATGATAAGATTTAGTAGTAGTAGGAGATAATTGAATCAATTGCTTTATTGAATATCGCTTGTAAGAAGTTACAAGGTTTTGTTTATGTGAAGCAAATTGATCAATTACATCATTATCACTACTAACTGATCTATTACAAGAGTTATCAGAAACTGATTCAGCTATCTCATCATCCTTCCTTTTTGGTCGCCATTCGGTTCGAGCTTTCGAACTTTTCTTGCTTATATCTGAAACAAAAGATTTAGATTTATTAGGAAAAGCAGATTTCTGAGATTGATTTTTCTTAGTGTATTTCTGTTTCTGTAATCGCTGTTTTTTATGTTTCTTACCTTGAGCATAGTAATCAGCAGTTACAGAAAATGATTCACCAACCTTAGCTGATGATTCACCAATATTAAAACCACTTGGTAACACTTTTTCATTTATAAGACAAGTAGAATGACCAGGAAGAGAAGCATTGAAGTCAAACATATCAATTTCTTCAATGTACCCATCATCAGAATTAAGAAAGTCATTTGCAGACTCAAATAAGTCATCAAAATTATCAGACGAAGTTTGAGGTGCCTTAGAAACTTTAGAACACTTTGTAGATGTAGATTGAAAAACCGTGTTCTTTAAAACTGTAGAAAATACACTTTGTTGAATATCAACCAAAAGTTTTTCATCAGATAAAACATTTTTCAACTCAACTATTTTGCTTTCAAGAATGAGTGGAGGAACATAAACCTTTACAATTGCAGGTTTTGCCTTCATCTCAGAAACAGAATAACTAGCAAAATAGTCGTTTGAAAGAACTTTTGGTGTTTCTGAAAGATAACTATCATTTAACTTTGTATAGTTAAATGGTAGTTGCATTTTCTTTACATTCTTTCTATTTTCGTTTCTTTGGCCTCAACTTCTTCTGGTAATTTGGTAACAAATTTGGGTTTTAAATGAGTATGTTTACCAGCACAAGCAAGAAAATCAAAATTATATAATGCTGGTTGTTTTCTGATGGCTTTCTTTAAGTAATGGGGGTTTTCAAAACCAAGTCCCCATTTTTCCTTAACATCAGCCTCTTCGTTAGGTGCATCGAGAAAAATGGTTTGATCTGTTTGGCCTCTTTCATAGAGTTTGGCTTCCAGACCATTTACCTTCTTATTCAAAAGCTTGTTCTCAACCTGGAATTTATGAATAGTTAGTGCAAATTCTTTCTTTTCAAACTCAGACTTAGAAATTTTAACTTCAAAATCAGAAATCTTCTTTTCAAAACAATCTACTTGAATTTTAGAATCAGAAGCAGACTTACGTAAAGAATCAATTAGATCTTTGTTCCCAATAACAGACTTATTAAGCTCAAAGATCTTGTTGTTTCTTTTAGAAACTCTGTCTTTTTCCTTTTTCAGTTTTGCTTGAAGGTCATTAAGCTCAACCATCATGGCTTCCATTTTGGTTATGAAATCTTTCTCAGTTAAGTTCATTACCTCATCAGCTGCTTCATCGTCTGACTCATCATATTTCACCGCTTTGCCCATTAAGCATATATGAGCAGCTTCTTCTTTCTCTTCCTCTTCACCATCTGAATGATCCAGCCAAAATTCGTCTTCAGCCATTAATGCTATGCCAGCTTCTTGTTGTTTGGCCAATAGCAGTTTGTTCTGATAATACTGGGAGTTTCGAACCTTTGGCTTTCGACATTCTTTAGCAAAATGTTCGAACTTGCCACAGTTGTAGCATTTGATCAGATCATTAGCCATCTTCTTTTCAGTACCGATGTAGTCATTCACAAACTTCTTCTTTTCTTACGGCTTCCTTTCCATATACCGGTTCTCTTCAAGTCGCTTTCCTTCAACTCTTTCTCGGTGCTCATGATTCTTGGAACTTGATGAAGAATATCTTTGACAATTGGATCCCGGATTTTTGTAGAATTTCTTTTGGAAAGCTCGGGTCAGTAAAAGCATTGCTTGTTTGATACTTTCTCCATCATCACCATCTGATTCTGATTCTGATTCAGAACTTGTAAGCACTTTCTTCTTTTTCTTTTCTTTCTTCTTTTCTCCGGCCACCAATGCAATAGGATCAGGAACTTTTTCTGCCTTCTTTTTCTCAGTTCTTTTCTCTTCCACTTCTTCTTCGTTCTGCCTTAGTGTCTCATACACCTCATGGAGTGGGATATCGCTCAAATCTTTCATTTGCTTCATCCGACGGGTATGCTTTTTCCATTTAGGTTGTAAGACACTGAGAAACATGACATTGTTTTCAATCTGCTTCTTCTTCACTTTGTTCTTTGACAACTAATTCAGAAGCAAGACAAAACGTTCATAGGTATCTTCTAAGCTCTCATTCTCTTTGGCTTTGAATTCCTCATAACTGTTGATGCATTTAGCCACTTTCATCTGATTCCCTACTTTGGATCCCATCATCATTTTCTGCAACTAATCCCACATCTTCTTAGTATTTGCCTTGTAGCTGTCTATTTTGACGTAGATGTCATTCGGGATACTTTGAAGAAGAAGAGATCTTGCTTGCTTATCAGCTTTAAATCGGCTTTTCTGTTCCTCTAAATATTGACCATACTCTACTTGAACTTTTTTCATCTTCTGTTCTCTTTCCTCAGTACCATCTTCACTATCAGATGAGTCATCATCAGGTATTTGAACTGTGATTGGTACCATAGGACCTTCCATGATGGACAGAAGAATATTTTCTCCATTTGTGTGTCGGTGCACAAAATCCAGAAATCTGTCTTTCCACTGTTCGTATTCTCCCTTGAATAGAACAGGAGGCTTAACATCAGTGCCAATGGAAAGAGCATCTTTAGAAGTCATCTTGAATGTACCTGTTTGAAAAAATATGCAATAATAAACTAGAACTGATCGTTAGTCCAAATATGAAATCACAAAAAAAATCTAAAAAACATATCAGAAAAATTTCGAAAAATTTGACTAAGTGTCAAAACTCGCAAGTCACTATAGAACTCGCAAGTCACTATTATTGAAAACCCTGCAGACTAAAGCTTGCGCGTTTGTAAAACTCGCACGCAAAGACTTGCGTGTTCTGAGAAACCCATAGATCGCTGAAACTCGTTAGACGTTGAAACTCGCAAGAGACTGTTCTCGAAGAAACTCTCTAACGCCTAAACACGTAGATCACTATTCACTGATGAACTCGCAGATAGAGGCGTGCGTGTTTGAAAAAGTCGCTAGTTGTTACTAGCGTGTTTTGATAAAACTCACTAATCACTGTTTACTTGAGGCATGCGCGTTCCAACACTTAGAAAATTTTCTAAGATATTCAAACTCGCAGATGAACGAACTCGCAGATCACTGTTCCTGCTCAAACTTGCACCCTTCGATTAGCGCGTTTGTAGAACTCGTTAACCACTACGTGCGTGTTCTGGTCCTTAGAATATATTCCCAACTTTCAAAACTCGTAGACTTCGATCAACGAGTTTCTAGAACTCGCTAACAATGCCTTGCGCGTTTTGACCAAAACTGAGATTCTTCAGCTTGCGCGTTCTAACAGATGAGTCTTGCGTGTTTGTCCGATGAACTTCCGCGTTTTGAAGATCTTGCGCGTTCTTGAAGATTTTCAAACAAAAACTTGATTTTCACTTCAAATTCGATTCAAATCTCCACCAAATGATCTGAAACTTTGCAGATTTCTTCTAAATCATGTTTCGAACCAATTACAATGCAAAGATTACAAACCAAAACAAAAAAAAACAAGATTGATCTATGTAACAGTGCTCAAACAAACTCGTGAACAAAAATACAACAAAATCCAAAAATAACAAACAATTACAGTGCAAATCTGAAATTAAACCATACAAACTCGATAGAAATCACTAATCACAGAAAACCTGATCGATTACAACTCGAAATTCTCACTAATACTCAGAATTTGATTCTCGACTCAAGAACAGAGTGTCGAACCACACTTTTTTTATTTCTTGATCTGATTTCGATTTGGATTAGCTCTGATACCAATTGTGTGCCCAGATTCTAGTTCCTAAATGCAATTAATCAAAACAAACTAGATTCAATCAATTTACCTGTTTGATTCAAACTCCAAATCTCAAACGATTACAATCTCTCTCTCTCTCTCTCTCTCTTTGTCTCTCTATAGGTTACACTTCAAGATCACTTACGTACAAAACAGAAATAGAAAGCTATTTATACCTACAACTAAAATACAAGGAGATTAAAAACAAAATACAAATACAATACATTGACTTTTATTACAAAAGACTTTGACTTTAATGAAAGTTGACTTTCTCAGCTTTGACTTTCTTGAACTTTGACCTTCAGTATACTTGATCTTGTATCCAACATATTTATACTCTAACACAGATCCAAACTACTAATCACATAATAGAATGTAGAAATCATCTTGTGTTAATTTGATCAACTTACACTTTTCACAACTTTACAACTTTGACCCCTCTTTTAATCTTGAATACAATACGCGACTTAACATAACGTAACTGGTTAAATGCATGAAATATCAACCTATATATATAAATTTTCTTATTATAGCATTGTATTTCCATTTTTTTTCTATTATAACAATGTACTTTCAAAAAATATTATTAAGTAGTTGTACTTTGAAAAATCTACCTATTATAGCAATCGACAACCCTTTTAAACTGGTTAGCCATTTTTTATGTGTTTATATGGCATAAGTGTGAACAAATATAAACAAATTAACAATGAACACACAAAATTTGAAAATGATGTCTAACGCTCAACAATATTGAAAACAAGCGAGGGTATTTGTTAATCATAAAATCCCAATCTATCAAGCTAATTACACAAGATTTATCTAATATTAATATGCTCAAGAACTAGAGAGAGAATCTAGAGAGAGAAAGTAGATCTTGAATTACACCCTCTAGAATTACAATCAATGCAAAAGTTCTAGTTCGTTTTTACATGATTTCTAACAAAACCTATATATACTCACTAACTAATACAAAGCCTAAATGGCTAAGAAAACTAAACATGTTTTGACTAACTATTACAAGGTCAATGTTGACTTTTACATATTTTACTTTCCTATTAAATCTTGGATACAATATTTAGACTTAACAGTATTACCATACCAGTAATGATCATTTGGTTTGTGAAAATGATCATGTGTACAACAAATAGAACAATAAAATTTCTTACCGTTAGATGCTTTGTTCTTCTTTGCTTTGTGTACATGTACACATGATTTCTTCTCTTTCAGCTCATTTTCCTTATCATCTTTGACTGGTTTCTTTTGCCAAACCAGTTTCTCTTTCTTAAAACTTTTTCTTGGATAAGTATCTGAACCATCTAAAAGTTCATCGTAGAAAAGGTTAGTGCGAAGAATCTGATTAAAGGATTTGACTGACCTGTTTGAAGAGATGAATTTCCGATTTGAACTTGAAACAGATTTTTCAAGTTCTTTTATCTTTGACGCAAAGATATCTCTTTCTTTCTCAAGCAGATCAATCTTTTTCTTGAATTCAGACTTCGTCTTTTGCTCTTTCAGCGCAGCTGCAGACAGTTCAGACAATTTGGAAGTCAGTTTCTTGATTTCATTCTCAAAAATTAACCTTTCTTCTTCAAACCCTTTTTCTGACTCATTTCGCTGGCCAGATAATTCTTTAAAGAATCCCACATTTTTCTGTTCTATGGCCTTCTTTTCTTTATCAAACTTCTCTTTTTCCAAAATCAGTACTTTCTCAAAATCTAAGATTTGTTGAGAAAGTTTTATGCATTTCAGCTCCACTGACTTCTTTTCCTCAAAACACTTCTTTGAAAATTCTGAAAACTTCTTTAAAAAAATTTTCTTTTCATTTTCAAAATCAACTTTATTATCAGAAAGCTGTTTTTCCAAAACAGATAAATTCTTTTTAAGCTCTGTGTTCTCAGATTCCAATTTCTTTATCTTCTCATCATTCTGCCTAGAAGATCTTCATTGATAATCTTTAAAGCACTAATTTCCTCTTTCAGTCTGATGCTTTCTTCATAATGCTTTTTTGACTTTTGTGAGTGAAAGTCAACAGCATAACCCAGATTAATTTTCTCTAATTCCAGTTTTGTAATGTTCTCTTCAAGTTCAGCAAAATATCCCATCTTGAATGAGTACATCAGCTTGATATGAATGATCGTTCCCAAACTGTATATCAGAAAAACAACAATCAGATCAAATTGAAATCTTAAAAAAAATATTTCGTGAAAATTGAAATTTGAACAATACTTGATATTTCGCGATGTAGAAAAAAATATTTCCAAAGATGACCAATTTTTTTTTTTTTTTTTTTTAAACCAAGTCTTGAAGACCCGCACAACTCAAGGAATTCGAGTCACAGAGGAATTCGGGTTAGAGGAAACGCACAACAGGCTATGCGTATTCAGAGATATGCGTGTCTAGAAGAGAAATGCGCGTCCAAGAGAAATGCGCGTCCTGAGGGGCACGCACTTGAAGAAATGCGTGTTAAGGCTGACACGCACTTGAAGAAATGCGTGTTAAGGCAGACCCGCAATTGAAGTAATGCGTTTCCAAAAGAGATTCAACAACTTCAAAATCTTATGATAAACATGCAAACTATAAGATAGACCCGCATTTCAGGATGAATGACCCGCATTTCATGATGAATGACCCGCATTTCAGGATGAATGACCCGCATTCTTCATGAATGAAACTCAAACCATGTTTTTGACAGATTCAAACTTAAATCGATTGAAAACTGCAAAATTGATTCTCAAAAATTTGTCAGTATCATCGAAAAACAGTTCTAAACATACAAATACATTCAAATTTTGATTAAAACAACAAATCACTCGAATTCGAACAAGAACAGTATTCAAACTCGTGTCCAAGAAAAACTCAAAAGAATCAAAAATTGGAATTGATTCTGAACGAATTTCGATATGGAATCTAAACAACAATCAATCACTACACCAAATCGAACACAATGAATCCAATTTCTTGCATTAAAAACAAATTTTCACATGAAATTCGATGAAACAATAACAAACTCGTTTTCTTGAAAAACTTTTGAAAAAATCAAATTTTCGATCCAAAAACACCGAATTTCAATTCAAACTCTGATCAAATCATTCTGAAAAGTTTGGTATGGCTCTGATACCAATTGTTAATCATAAAATCCCAATCTATCAAGCTAATTACACAAGATTTATCTAATATTAATATGCTCAAGAACTAGAGAGAGAATCTAGAGAGAGAAAGTAGATCTTGAATTACACCCTCTAGAATTACAATGAATGCAAAAGTTCTAGTTCGTTATTACATGATTTCTAACAAAACCTATATATACTCACTAACTAATACAAAGCCTTAATGGCTAAGAAAACTAAACATGTTTTGACTAACTATTACAAGGTCAATGTTGACTTTTACATATTTGACTTTCCTATTAAATCTTGGATACAATATTTAGACTTAACAGTATTACCATCGAAAATTGTGTCATTTAGAGACATGATAATAACAAAGTCAATAAAAGATACAGAACCGGTGTGTGTGAATACTTGACAATATATAGAAAAGATAATACACAAGTATTGATCTTTGGAAACACACATTCAGTTAAGCATGAAAGTTCCAAAAAAAAATCATTTAAAGTTTCACTTCTAGATTCATGAAATTTTTTAAGAACAAGAAGTGGTTTGTACATTTAGAAAACAATCATACCTGAATGTTGTTCATCTTCCAAATATGTAGAGCTTATGAATAAGAAATACTTACATTCAACTTGAGATTCTTAGATCCCTCTCCAAATAAACTTTTATCTCCCCCTTCATTTATGAACAGGAAAATAAAATGTAATCACGTAAACTCCCCCTTGACAAAACATCAGATGTTCTCCCCTTCAATATCTGTAAAAAGTGAAACATATTAGCCCAGAAAAAAATATCAATCTAACGATATACTCCCACCGTCCAAAATTAAGTGTCCACGTTTCTATTTATGTTTGTCCCAAAATAAGTGTCCACTTTTAAAAATAAAAAACTAAATTCGCAAATTTACCCTTGATAAATGCACAAATATGTAAGAGTTTTGAAGAGAGAGACATTAAATAAGGGTAAAGATATCTTTTAGTTAACAAAAAAATGTAGTTCTTATGCATGTCTAAAACTCTGTGCCATTTCAATTGTGGACACTTAATTTGGGACGGAGGGAGTAATTCATTTCTCCCCTTAGAAATTCAACAAAAACTTTCTGAAAAATTGATTAGTCAACTCAATCAACAAAGATCAAAAACTTTGAAGTACGGGTTCTGAACTGAGTCATTCAGAATCCGTCGTCACATATTCTCCGGTGAGATTAGTAACTTTTCCAAAACAGTTTTGTAACCTGCAAAAGATGAATTATTTTGGTAATCATCTTTGATGATTCTGCCCTCATTAGTAATAACAAGATATAATCAAATTTTTGAACTCCCCCTACAAATTAGCATGAACAAGATAAACGCCCCTAGATAAATGTAGGAAAATGTCACAGACTCATGAAGAAATGTTGAGCATACCTAACTTACTGATCAAGAATTTGAATCGCTTTTCATCCAACGGCTTCGTGAAAAGGTCAGCAAGCTGGTAGTCGGTCTATACAAAATGCATCTCTACCTATCCTTTCTTCACATGATCCTTTATAAAGTGGTAGTGCACATCTATGTGTTTCGTCTTGAAGTGTTGCACCGAGTTAGCAGTAATAGCAATGGCGCTTTTTGAGTCGCAGTAAATAGGCACTCGCTTATTTGTGTAGCCGAAATCTTTCAGTTGAGTCATCATCCAAAGCACTTGTGAGCAACAACTCGAATCAGCTACATACTCCGCTTCAGCTGTCGAGGTTGATACACAATTCTGCTTTTTAGTGTCCAACTCACTAGTTTGTCGCCTAGAAACTGACAAGACCCAAAAGTGCTCTTCCGGTCCAACCTACATCCTACGTGATCTGCATCAGTGGAAGTTGTAAGATCAAAATTGAATCCTTCGGATACCAAAGGCCTAGCTTGGGAGTGCCTTTCAGATATCTTAGGATTTGTTTAACGGCTGCAAGGTGATACTCCTTAGGATTTGCTTGATAACAAGCACAGAAACATGTTGCGAACATGATATCCGGTCTACTTGCTGTAAGATATAATAAAGATCCAATCATTCTCATGTAGTTCTTTTGGTCAACGGACTTTCCGGCTAAATCTGCGTCCAAAAGCGTTCCAGTTTTCATGGAAGAACTATCAGCCATGTTAAACTTTTTCAAAATGTCTTTTATATACTCGGACTGATTTATGAATATGTCATCAAGTGATTGTTTCACTTGTAGACCAAGGAAAATGTTAAGTTCACCCATCATAC
Source organism: Arctium minus (assembly GCA_954870635.1). Taxonomy (NCBI): domain Eukaryota; kingdom Viridiplantae; phylum Streptophyta; class Magnoliopsida; order Asterales; family Asteraceae; genus Arctium; species Arctium minus. The sequence continues at coordinate 100,508,753 of OX941081.1, read as the reverse complement.
TCATTTCGAATCGAGTCTCCATGATTTTTGAAAAGATTTGTAGAACCGAATAATATGTCATCAACATAAATTTGGATTAAAATCAAGTCTTCACCATGCTTTTTTAAGAAAAAGAGTAGTATCGATCGTACCATTCTTAAAGCCAGAAGCAAGTAAGAATTGAGTCAGAGTTTCATACTGTAACACCCGTAATTTTGGGTTATCGTATGTTACCTTCTATTCCTTTGAGCATCCAATAAGCTTACATTAGTATATCCTTGTTTCGAATTAATTATTCGAGTAGGCCAAGTTTTTCCCCGTCAAAAATCGGATCAGTTCGGGCCGAAGCCGTGCCCAGGGGACTAGGTTGACTATGCCCAGGTGGCATAGTCGCGTGTCAAAGTCGCAGGATTGGGGAGGCTCACTGGACAAAGTCAGTGAGCGGGGTCTCGGCGGCGACAATGCCTTGCGACTATGACCAGGGCATTGTCGCCCGGTCATAGTCGCCAACGGGGTCCTGCTGTATAAAAATCAAATTTTGGGATTTTTCAAATTGTTTGTGTTTTGGGAACTGATTTGAGAGCTTTTCTTCAGCGATTTTTTGTAAGTTCCAAACCCTAAATTCCATCTCTTCATTTATTGAGCTTCAACAAACATTAATGAGGAGCTAATGCTTGATTAGGGTGAACTTTTGGTAGACCTATTTTGTGTCATCATCTCAACTCTTCAATTCTCCAACTACCATCTCTAGGGTTTCATTTCTTTCAAGAAATCACCAAGGTGAGTGTATTATGGACTCTTCTACTCATGTGTAGGTTTAACTATGTGCTTTTAACTATATTTCACAAGTACTTACCTATTGATTTGATAAATGTGAAGTTAACCTAAAAACCCATTCGGGGATGAGGTCACAAATGATGAGTATTATAGGAGACACTTGTTATTAGCACGTATTATGAATTGATTTAAAGCTAATGGGTTACATGTTGGTCACATTGGCAACTTAATGAATGGACTAAAGACCCGGTTTAGGTTGAGGTCATGAATGGACTAATGACCCAGTTTGGCTTGAGGTCATGAACGGACTAAAGACTCGGTTTGGGTTGAGGTCATGAATGGACTAAAGATTCGGTTTGGGTTGAGGTCACAGATAGACTAAAGACTCGGTTTGAGTTGATTGACAATTAGGCTAAAGACTCGGTTTGAGTTGATTGCCAAATAGGCTAAAGAATCGGTTTGAGTTGATTGACAATTAGGCTAAAGAATCGGTTTGAGTTGATTGCCAAATAGGCTAAAGAACCGGTTTTGGTTGAGTGCCCAAATAGCTAAAGATCTAGTTTAGATTGACGCTATCAAGTTAGATGACTTGGGAGAAATTGTAAATCTGTTGATGAATTTATATTGTGATTTCCTGTTTATTGGCAGGTAAAGTAATTCGGTTATCATCTATAGAAACGCTAAAGTTCATATGTTGTAATTTCACTCCGTTATTTGTATTATGCTTATACGTTCTTACTAGCCTCTAGCCTAACACTTGTTTATTTGGTTGTCTTGTATGGCAGGGCACCCTAGTGGCGGGAACCTTCGGGAATGAGTGATTGATTGCTTGTTCGAGAGCGGTCCTTTTGGGAGATTTATAGATCGGTATATACGATTGATAGTTACCAATTTTGGAAGAATAGAGACACCCGACCGTAATCTAATAGAACTATTTAGATTATTAGGTTGTCGTATTTATATTCTTCATTCATTTGGGTTTTGTAATCACTATGCTATATTCCCCATTTTGAGGCGACACTCTGGAAATGTTTTGGCAGGTTAATGTTAAAATCAGGGTTTACGCAGTTTACAGTAGTCATATTGTCGAATTTTTGAGTTTTAAATTTACCCTAATTTTTAGGGTGTTACAAGTTGGTATCAGAGCAGTAGTTTAAGTGAACTAGATATGAATGTAGAATACCTAGACTTAAGTTGTGTTATTAAGTTATGATCGAGTGAGATTGGGTAGAACTCCTAAGATAGGATGGTCTTAGAGTCGATGGAAACTACACAGGTTGAGAGTTATGGTAATGGTGATGAAAATTCTTATGTATTGCATGTTCATAATTTTGCTTAGCTAACGTTATTATGAGGATGTTTTACGTGATTGTGCTTGTTTTCCATTGTTATGATGATTAATGAATGTAGTAGTACGTTTCCCTGTTTATGAATTCGTATAATCTTTACCTCACCTATATTCTCGCCTGTGTGTGGCAGACAATGGTAAACACACAAAATTGGCCGTAGGGTCAAGAGGCATCGGCATCTACGATCGACCACCCTAGAAGTACAATGACAGACTTGCCCCTACGACAACAAAATGTTTTGGGTGGAGGACCCGAACAAGTACCTCGTCATAATATAGCCTCGACTCATCCGATAATGGAAGAGGTAACTCCAGAGACAAGAATGATGGATCGAATGATGCAAGCCATGAACGCAGCTATGGCTCAACAACAAGAGATGTTTCTGAAGTTACTGGAAGATAGAGATGTTGCTAACCGCCGACATGAGACGGTTGTGGAAAACATTCTAGTGGCGGGATCCGGGGGTATAGGACCCATACTTCTCACTAATGACATCCCAACTCCAGAAGCGAGGCAAGTGTCTAAGACTTGCACTTTCAAGGCATTTCTTGGGTGCCGACCACCAGAGTTCAAGGGTACAGACGATCCAATTGTGTGCATGAATTGGATTCGGGATATGGAGCAAGATTTTAGATCAAGTGAGTGTGGAAAAAACCAAATGGCAATGTTTGGTTCACAGATGTTAAGAGGGGCGGCCCTAACGTGGTGGAACGTTTGCTCCTCTTCAGTGGAAGCTACGATTTTGGCCAAATTGAGTTGGTCAACCTTCAAAAAGAAATTGACGGAGGAGTTTTGCAACGAGCAGGCCTTTGCCCGAATAGAGGAAGAGTTCCAAAATTGAAAAAGTGGAGCTCGTCTTTGAAAGAGTATAACCGTCAGTTCATGGATAAACTAGGCTTGGTGGGACATCTGGTTCCGACTGAAAAGGAAAAGATCAATGCCTACACCAAAGGGTTGTCAAGCGAAATGAAAAACCTAGTTCGAGTGTCTAAAGACTCTACCCTTCGTGAAGCAATCGAAGAGGCTCAGTTGGTGGAAGACTATTATGGCCCGAGCAAGATAGAGAGGAGTAGACCGATTGAGAAAAGAAGTTGGGAAGGGAATTACGCAACATCAAGGAGAACAAAACCTTCCAACAATAATTACCGTGGGAACGAAGTTGGACGCGAAGCTAGATGGTGCTCCAAATGCCGGAGCAAACATTTTGGCCCGTGCACCTCGGGTGGGTCAAATTGTTTCAAGTGTGGAAATTTGAGTCACGATCGTCGTGATTGCCGGGTCAGAGGGATCACGTGCTTTGAATGCAAGGAACCAGGTCATATCTGGAGTGAGTGTCCAAAGTTGAAGACGGGGGGAAGCAGAGCAAAGAAGACGGATCCCCCTAGAGTATTGGGAAGAGCATTTCAAATTACCTCCGAGGAGGCAAAGGCTTCAACGGACGTAGTGATGGGTACGTTTCTCCTAAACTCCATACCTGCGCATATATTGTTTGATTCTGGTGCGAGTTTTTCGTTCGTGTCGAATTCCTTCTGTCAAAGATTGACTGTGCCCACTAGTAGTTCAAAAGATGCATTAGTGGTATAGCTAGCGGATGGTGACCAAATAGTGGTTCGAGACGTTCTTAAGGGTTGGTCAAATTAGAGATCGAAGGAAAGGAATTTCCGGTGGACCTTATGCCAATGGTCATCGGGGGATTTGATGTCGTTATTGGGATGGACTGGCTAGCGGTTAATCTTGCCGAAATCCTGTGTGCTAACAAGCTGATTCGAATTCCGATCTCAAATGGCGAGTCAGTAACTGTGTACAGTGAAAGACGAAAGGGAGATGTGGCAATCATTATCATGGTAAAGGCACATAAGTGCTTATCGAAAGGATGTTTATCCTTTTTGGCGTATGTTATAGACGTCAAGCTTGAGAAGAAAAAGCTCAAAGATGTGGATGTGGTAAGGGAATTCCCCGACGTATTCCCGGATGACTTACCTGGGCTACCACCAGATCGCCAGGTAGAGTTCAAGATCGACCTAGCACCGGGATCAGCCCCGATAGCTAGAGTCCCATACCGGTTGGCACCATCATAAATGAAGGAAATGATAGGGAAACTTCAAGATCTTCTCGAGAAGGAATTCGTGAGGCCGATCTCGTCACCGTGTGGAGCACCGGTCTTGTTCGTTAAGAAGAAGGATGGCACTATGTGAATGTGCATAGACTATAGGGAGTTAAATAAGGTGATCGTGAAGAATAAGTATCCACTCCCTAGAATCGATGACCTATTTGACCAACTTCAAGGAGCAAGATGTTTTTCAAAGATCGACCTTCGTTCAGGATATCATCAAGTGAAAGTCATGGAGGATGATATCCCGAAGACCGTGTTTAGGACACACTATGGGCATTACGAGTTCTTGGTGATGCCCTTTGGTTTTGACGAACGCCCTGGCGGTGTTCATGGACTTGATGTACTTTGTGTGCCGACCGTTTCTTGATAAGTCGGTTATCGTGTTCATCCATGATATTCTGATCTACTCCAAGGACGAATACAATCACGCGCATCATCTTTGAGACGTTTTGGAAGTCTTAAGGAAGGAGAAACTGTATGCAAAGTTCTCCAAATGTGAATTTTGGCTGAAGGAGGTACAGGTTTTGGGACACGTGATCACTAAAGACGGAGTGAAGGTGGACCCGATGAAGATAGAAGCTATGATGAACTTGGAACCTCCGAAGAGCCCATCTGAGATCCAGAGCTTTTTGGGTCTGGCAGGCCACTACCGAAGGTTCATTCAGGATTTTTCCAAGATTGCCTCTTCGTTGACATCATTGACCAAGAAGAATGTGAAATTTGTATGGACCGAAGCACAAGAGGAAGCTTTCTGGACATTGCAAAATAAGTTGTGCGAGGCCCCAATTATATCCTTGCCGGAAGGATCGGAGGACTTCGTGGTCTATAGCGACGCATCTAAAATGGGGCTTGGGTGTGTGATCATGCAAAGGGGAAAGGTGATTGCCTATGCGTCAAGGAAATTGAAAGTACACGAGAAGAATTACCCCACTCATGACTTGGAATTAGCAGCGGTAGTGTTCACACTGAAGTTGTGGCGACACTATCTCTATGGCACAAAGTGTACCCTGTATACGGACCACAAGAGCTTGAAGTACGTCTTCGATCAGAAGGAGCTAAACATGAGACAAAGAAGATGGTTGGAACTACTCAAGGATTACGATTGTGAGCTACTATACCACTCGGGGAAAGCGAACGTGGTGGCCGACGCCTTGAGTCGGAAAGAGTATAGCGAGAGATTACAATCCAAGCTTAGGAGAATCGAGTTAGTGTCAAAGTCATGGAAAGGATTAAATCATCGGAAACCAAGGCCTTGTTGGAAGAAAATATTAAGGAGGAAGTGATGGCCAAACAACGCCTACTCTTGACCAAAAATAGCCGAGGGATAAAATGTTTCAATAGACGGGTTTGGGTGCTAAAGATTGGCGGGAGTCGAGAACTACTTTTGATAGATGCACACAAGTCAAAATACTCTATCCACCAGGGAAGTACAAAAATGTATAGGGACTTGAAGTTACACTATTGGTGGTCGGGTATGAAATTAGTGTGGCACACTATGTGGAGCAATACATAACTTGTTCGCAAGTGAAGGCCGAGCACCAACGACCTTATGGGAGCCTTCAATCGTTAGAAATACCCGAGTGGAAGTGGGACAAGATTACTATAGACTTCCTGACCAAGCTACCAAAGACCTTGAGATAGAATGACACGATCTTGGTGATTGTTGATCGATTGACGAAGAGTGCGCATTTTCTAGCAATGCGGGAGACTTTGCCAATGGATAAGTTGGCAAAGCTGTATATAGACGAAGTGGTCTCTAGACATGACATACCCTTGTCTATAGTCTCCGATCGAGATAGCTGATTCACATAAAGATTTTGGGGAGCCTTACAACAAGAATTGGGTACTCGGGCGAATTTGAGCACGGCATACCACCAACAGACGAACGGAAAAAGCGAAAGAACGATTTAAACTTTGGAGGACATGCTTAGGTCTTGTGTGATTGACTTCGGTGGTAGTTGGGATACCCATCTACCTTTGGTGGAGTTTGCATACAAGAATAGTTATCACTCTAGCCTCGGGATGACGCCATTCGAAGCCTAGTACGGGCAAAAGTGTAGAACCCCCGTGTGTTGGTTAGAGGTGGGAGAGAAGCAATATTCCGGTCTGGAGGTTGTGCAAGAAACGGCCGACAAAGTCAAAACAATCCAAGAATGTCTGAAGGCGGCTCAAGACCATCAGAAAAGTTACGCCGATAAGAAGAGGTGACTGGTGGAGTTCCAAGTGGGGGACCGATTGATGTTGAAGGTGTCCCCTTGGAAGGGTTTGATACGGTTTGGAAAGCGAGGGAAGCTAAGTCCCCGTTTTTTTGAACCATTTACTATCCTCGAGCGTATTGGACTTCAAGCTTATAAACTAGACTTACTGTCAGAAATGGATGAAATCCACCCTACGTTCCATGTGTGTTACTTGCGAAAGTGTCTGGTGGAAGAGGAGAGCATCATACCGTTATCTGAAATTCGGGTAGAGGACCACGGTTGTGTCGAAGAACCCAAAGCCATTCTAAAGAGAGACCAAGAGACTTCGTCGTATAGAGGTCGTGATGGTTAACGTGCAATGGAGACACCATAGAGGCACAAATGTGAAATGGGAAGCGGAGGAAGACATGAAACGACGATATCCTCAATTTTTTAAGGAATCACCAAGGTGAGTGTATTATGGACTCTTCTACTCATGTGTAGGTTTAACTATGTGCTTTTAACTATATTTCACAAGTACTTACCTATTGATTTGATAAATGTGAAGTTAACCTAAAAACCCATTAGGGGATGAGGTCACAAATGATGAGTATTATAGAAGACACTTGTTATTAGTACGTATTATGAATTGATTTAAAGCTAATGGGTTACATGTTGGTCACACTGGCAACTTAATGAATAGACTAAAGACCCGGTTTGGGTTGAGGTCATGAATGGACTAAAGAATCGGTTTGGGTTGAGGTCATGAATGGACTAAAGAATCAGTTTGGGTTGAGGTCACAGATAGACTAAAGACTCGGTTTGAGTTGATTGACTTAAGCTAAAGACTCGGTTTGAGTTGATTGCCAGTTAGGCTAAAGACTCGGTTTGAGTTGATGTCATGTATAAGCTAAAGACCCGGTTTGGGTTGAGTGCCCAAATAGCTAAAGATCTAATTTGGATAAATGCTATCAAGTTAGATGACTTGGGAGAAATTGTAAACGTGTTGATGAATTTATATTGCGATTTTCTGTTTATTGGCAGGTGAAGTAATTCAGTTATGATCTATAGAAATGCGAAAGTTCATATGTTGTAATTTCACTCCGTTATTTGTATTATGCTTATACGTTCTCACTAGGCTCTATCCTAACACTTGTTTCTTTGGTTGTCTTGTATGGCAGGGCACCCTAGTGGCGGGAACCTTCGGGAATGAGTGATTGATTGCTTGGTCGAGAGCGGTCCTTTTGGGAGATTTAGAGACCGGTATATACGATTGATAGTTACCATTTTTAGAAGAATAGTGACACCCGATCGTAATCTAATAGAACTATTTATATTATTAGGTTGTCGTATTTATATTCTTCATTCATTTGGGTTTTATAATCACTATGCTATATTCTCCATTTCAGGACGACACTCTGGAAATGTTTTGGCAGGTTAATGTTTAAATCAGGGTTTACGCAGTTTACAGTAGTCATAATGCCGAATTTTCGAGTTTTAAATTTACCCTAATTTTTAGGGTGTTACACATACCACGCTCTCGGAGCTTGTTTTAAACCATCCAGTGCTTTATCGAGAACGTAGACATGATCAGGAAACTTAGGATCAACGAAGCCTTCCGATTGATTTACATGGACCTCTTCATGCAAAATCCCATTTAAAAATGCAGACTTGATGTCCATTTGATATACCTTGAAGTTCTTGTGGGCTGCATAGGCCAAAAAGATGTGAATGTATTCGATTCTCGCCACGAGAGCAAAGGTCTCGTTGTAGTCTATTCCTTTTTGTTGATAATATCCTTTGGCTACCAGTCTGGCCTTGTTTCTGACCACAATTCCTGCTTCGTCCTTCTTCTTTATGAATTCCCATTTTGTTCTAATAATGGATTTGTCCTTTGGTCTTGGTGTAAGACGCCAAGATTTGTTTCGCTCAAATTGTAGAAGCTCGACTTGCATGGCAAGGATCCAATCGTGATCTTGCAACACTTCAGAAACATTCTTCAGTTTAATTGCACCGAGGAAACTTGAGAATAAACAAAAATTCGCTGTTGCTGCTCGCGTTTTGACTCCACTGTCGATGTCGCCAATTTTGTTATGTAGGGGGTGATCTCGTGTCCATCGACTTGTACTCGGTAGGGGTTGAACATTAATTTGATTGTTTTGATCATTATATGCATCGCTTATGGCAGGTACAACTTTAGAAATAGTTGTAGGTACTTCTTTAGTCTGTATCTCTGATATAGGTAACTCTGGCATAGCTGATGAAGTGCTCGGGACTTCAGCTTCAGAGTTGTTATATGTAGACATAGAAACATTATTCGTTTGATCAGAGTTATTTTGACTAGTATTATTAGAAGAAGTATTGACTGGTTCAGATGGTCTAGAAACATCAACACTTCTATCAGAGACCACTGAAGTTGATGGCGTGGATACAGTTGATTTGTCAAAATCTGGACATATATCCATGAACGCATCAAAGAAAAGTAAATCTAACTCAGAAGTAGAAGAATTTGAGTTAGAAGTAGAAGACTTAGTGTCGTTTAAAGCGGGTTCCACTCGGACTTCAGTAGAATTCTTTGTTAAGTCTATGTTTGAATCATTTTGTATTTTGTATTGTTTCTTTTTAACTTGTAATGTTTGTATGAGGTCAAGGCTTGTTTGACCCATATAAATAGATTTGTTTCTTGTGTTTTCCTTGTAATTGTAATTGTGTAAGTAACCTTTTGAGTCACTTGTAACTTTGAGTATTGTGGGATCAATGACATAAACACTTGTGACAAAATTCTCTCTCTAGATTCTCTCTTTATGTTCTTGATGATTCTTGATTTGATTCTTATTCTTTGATGTTAATTTCTTGAATCTGGATTCACAATTGGTATCAGAGCTACACGATTAATTCAGACTCAGTTGATTGCAAGATTTGATAAAGATTTTGATGATTTGAAGAACTCACGTCCATTTATGGAAAGTTCACTGTTTCAACAATTTTGATCTTGAAATTGATCTTCGATATTCATTGGATGTTGATTGCCTATGTATATGGAACATTTCTTGTTTAGATTACAAGTTCAAATTCTTTTAATTGTGATTTGAATTGAGATTTTTTTGGGTTTTTGAGTTTGTATCTCAATCGCACTGTAATTGGATGAAAATCACATGTAGAGTGATCAATGTGTAAAATTGTTGATTAGGGTTTGTTCACGATCTCATTGGAACATATTTGTATAGTTTGAAGCTCTAATTCAGTATATTGAAGAATTTGGCAGATTGGATCAAGTGAAAATGAAGAACTCGTAAGATCTAGAAATTTCGCATGGATCATATGGAGATTTCGCATGCTACATGATGTTTTGATCTGATAAGTTCAGATTTCGCATGCAACTGTGTGAGAAAAGTTCAAATTTCGCATAAAGAATCATACGATAAGTAGATGTTTTGCATTCAACGTCCTCCAGATTCCATCGTTTCGAAAATCATTGTATGCGAAAAGTGTAGATTTCGCATCCTACTCTCTGCGAATTGTTGTTTATTACTTCAAGTGTTATGTGAATTCTTGGCCTACGTGAATTTTATTTTTATAATTTTGATTGTCCAGGATTGGCATAATCTTGTGCGAACTCTAGGCTTGTGCCAATTTCTTGCCTTCTGCGAATTCTGAAGTTGTTCAAAGTTGAATATTTTGTTCCAGTGGTCTGCGAATTCTTACCTTTGAGAATTTTTCAAGATTTTCAAGAGTTGATCAAGTTTGACTTTTCAAGTTAAAGTTCATCTGAATTTTTTGGGACGATCATTTCAAGCAAACTTTCAGAATCTAATCAAGATGTCTTACATTGATGAGAAAGGAAACACTGTGCTGACAAAGAGAGATTGTGATGTTGCTTACATGCCAGAGATACCTGCATTGAAAGCTAAAAATGAACAACTTAAACTTCAAAACTCAGAGTTAAAAGTTGAGAATGCTGATATCAAGTTAAACTGAAGAAAGCTGAGAAGAAGGTATCCACCTACAAAGCAAAGGGATCTGATTGGATAAAGATGTCTGAAAAGAGATACAAGACTGAGAAAGTTGATCTAGAGAAAACTTTCAACCATAAATTATCTGATTTTTCAATAAAAGTTGTACAAGAAAAAAAAGATTTAGAGTTTAGATGCATAAAACTTTCAAAACAAGTCTTTGACTTTGAAAAGATTTTAATTTCAGAAAGAGACATGTTTTCAAAAGAAAAACAAGTTCTTGAAAATCAATCTATTGAACTTCCCAAATAGATAATTCTTCAACATGATTTATTAGAAAAGGAAAGAAAACTCTTTCAGGAAAATAAAAAATCTTTTGATGCTCACAAGAAAAATTCTAAAAACAGAAATGTTGGGATTTTCAAAAAGATTTCTGAAAAGAACAGGAACTTGGAAAAGGATTTTGAACAAGAAAGGAAAATCTTTGAAACTGAGATTTCCAAGCTAAGTAGAAAGCTTGCTACTCTATTCTCAGATATTTTGAAAGAACAAAGTGGTAAGACTGATCTACAAAGTAAATTGGACAACCTTTGTAATGAGAAAACAAAATTGTCTGATAAAATAAAACATTTAGAAACAACAAATGTAGATTTATCTGAGAAAATATTAGCTGATACAATTGATTTGTCTTCTTATGAAGATGATTCAACTGAATCAGTTTTTTCATTTCAATTTGTTTCCAATTTATTTCAAAAGATGGTTTTCAAAAAGAATCATGTCAAATCAGTCATTTTGAAAACAGATCAGATTAAACCTTCAAGTTCATTTTATGTTAATTCTGTTGATAGACAAGCCAACCATTTTTCAAAATCTGGTCAAAATAAAGCATATAAGGGGGATCAGATCGTTTGGGTTGTGAAAGGATCTCCTGAAGCTGAAGCATAACAGAAATCATTTGCCTCTACTTCAAAGGTACAGAAGAACAAATCTCCAAAAGGTAAATCTTTTGCTAGATCTGATTTTACTCATTCTGAAAAACACTAAATCAGATTGTCTAAAAAGAAAATATGTTGTTCTTACTATGGCACTAATGATTTTGTATATAAAGCTTATACTAAACATTGGTATGGATCTTACAGAGTTACTTCCAATGATTCTGCACATCACAGATATGGAAACAACTCTTGAAATTTTCCAAGTACTAACACTGCTGGAACTTAGTTCATCTGGGTACCAAAACCTATTAAACCTGTGGTGCAGGAATCAACTGTTTAATGGGTAAGGATGTTGACTTCTGAATACTACAGTTTAGGACTCATTCTTGAAAGATAAAGAATGATGACTTCTAATCACATCGAATTATGACACATACTTTAAAGATCAAGAAAGAAGGATACTCTAACTGTCATATCTTTCAAAGGGAGTATTTTGTATTTGTATATTTAGGGAGATTGATATTTGAGTAAGACTGAAAATTGTTTTTTAGCAAGAGTTCAAGAACATTTGATGAATTGTTTAACGATTGCAGATATGAAGGGGGAGCATATCTGTCTTATATCAAAATGTTCATGCTTACATGAAAGGGGAGTGTAAGTACTTTTAATCAGTTCAAATTTTGAATATACATTTTTCAAGGAGGAGTTATATAAAAAGATACTTCTAACATCTGGGATTCATGTTCTATGAATACCAAGAATTTTTTGTTTTGCAAAAATTATAGCTCAATGTTTAAGGGGGACTATCTGGAAAGTTTGTAAGTGTGTTGTGTGTGTAAATGTTTTCAAAATATATTTGGGCTTAAAAGAATACCATTTTTGGAAAGTTTCCTTTTTGGGAAAGTTTTCATTTTTGCCATGTTTCTGTTTTTGGAAAGTTTTAAATGTCAAAATTCCATTTTTGGAAAATGTGAAATTTTTTGCTATGTATAGATTTTGCACATAGTGTCATGCGAAAAGTGACAATTCGCAAGCAATGGCATATGAAAAGTCTCAATTCGCATGACATGGTATGCGAATTCCATACTTTTCGCACCCTATGGCATGCGAAAAGTTACTTTTCATATCCTTTGGTATGCGAAATGTTACAATTCTCACATAGTGGTATGCGAATTCTATTCGAGGCACAACTTTTTGCATATTGCCTCATGCGAAAAGTGCACACACGCTTGTCGTTTTTCAAGACAAGTTCTGAGTTTCTTTGGCCTGCGAAAAGTGAGTACCCAATTCATTCATGCCATGTGTCACCTTTCAGCTTGGGTATAAATACGAGTTGTAATCTTATTTTACTCACTATTCATTCTAAGGCATTTTGTGCGATTTTCTCACTTAGAACACTCCAAAAATCCTCTCTTACGACTTTTCTTCTCCAGACTAGATTTCAATTCAAGGGTAGGTTATGGATTCTTGTTTTGTGTTGTTTTTGTTTATATATCCTTGTTTGTTCTTGTCTCGATTCATTTTTCAGGTTATACTTTCGAATTAAGTTTTTGATTTTGATTAGGACTATTCATCTCCCAAACCCCTTCGAACCGAGATCTTGATATTTGAACTTTAATCTACAATTTGAACTTCGTTAATGAAATTAAACCTTATGATGTTGATTAATTGATGATTTCGAACTTAATGATTGGATTCTATTGGACATTTTTGGACTGATTTGAACTTAATGGACTTGTGACCTTTCGAAATTCTTCGAACTGTTCTTAATGTTCTTTGATTGAAACTGGAATTTAATGGACAGAATGATCTTTAAAGTTAAAATTAATGATGGATTAAAGGTTTCTAACAGATTTCGATTCAATCTGTGGAAAGAATTTGGATTTTAATTGACAAATTTTGAATTTTGAATCTGTAAATTCATGGGTTTTTGAATGTGTGATTCATGTGTGTTCTTCATTAATATGAGGATTCATGTGTGTTCTTGTTAAATTTCAAAGACATAGTAAAATTTCAGATTGAAATTCAAAACAAGGGCTCATGCGAATTCTTTTCGTTTTGTTCATTTTTCAAAGTTTAAAATTTGCATATAGTCTCATGCGAATTCTGTTCATGTTGTCAAAAATATTCAAAGTGTACATTTCGCATATTGTTTCATGCGAATTCTGTCATCTTGTGTGTCTCATGCGAATTCCATACTTTGGAATTTTTCAGGAAAAGTTTTTCAAAAGTAAATTTTTTGGATTTTAATTGACAAAATGGACATCTGTCCATACTTTTTCTATTTCAGGTGCTCAATGGTTGAAAATCAATTAGTTGAACAACAAGTTTAGATGATTGAGAATTCACCTCAGGCTTCAAGGGATTATCCTATGTCGTCATCCCGATCTGGCTACCGACCTTAGCCTAGAGTCAATCATGATCTCATCCTCATATCACAATCCGAGGAGAAGTTGTTATCTCCAAACAATCATTTTGTGGACTTTGATCATCTGAAGATTGATCCACTTGTGCTGATAATTCTTGCAAATCATCCATTGAGATATGCATTGGTTGAAACTACTACTATACCAGAAATCTACTTACAACAAACGTGGAAGACTGTTGGATCCCAGATTCTAGTCTTAACAATGATTTAAACAAATAAACATATAATAATGATAATAACAGCGGAAGCAAATAGTGTTTAGATCAAGTTTGATTCGTACTCACAGTAAAAAAGATATATCCAATAAAGCAAATAATGAACAAGGAAATATTCACTGGATAATTCAATGTAGATTATGAAGAACACCAAAAAGGTGGTTTAATCTTAAAAGATCTTCTTGTACAATTCATTGTACAAAAAGAAATAATTCTTTTACAAGTAGGTAAAGGAAGGCACACTTTGAGCAATGGGTTGCACGTCCTATTTATAGGACCATAAAGTGAACAGTGTACTTTCCTGACACACAAGACATGCTTGAAAAGTAACCTATCTAAAAGGTAAATCTTATCACTAGGTGACATGTCTTCTGTATGTGTGCCAATCACTTGCAGAATTTCTTCAGCTGGAACTTCCGAGACAATGTCTTCAGAGCTCTGAGGAAGGTATCTCTGATGAAGCTATCTCTGATGTCTTCTTGCTGAATTTCTCTAACTCTGGAACGCTTTTCATAGGCAGGCTTGCTCTCTGAAGGCTATCTCTGGAAGTATTCTAAAATAGGACTTATACTATTTTCAATACTTTTACATATCAGAGTTGGGGCTAACAATCTCCCCCTAACTATTGAAAATAAAAAATTGAAAAATAGCAGAGATATTTAACTAGAAAGCAAAAAGGAGAAAATCATCCTCTATTTAACTGTTACTTCTCACTAAACATTTAAGTTACATGACAAGAAAAGATAACAAACAAAAATTACATGAAGAAAAAATTATATTCTAACACCAGAACATATCCTATGAAATTTCTTGATCAACTCTCTAAACTGAATCATTAAGCTAATCTCTGTACACAAGGATTCAAATAGGTTTGCTATGTGTTTTCCCTTCTTCACAGTTATCATCCTCAGCACTCCCTTCAGTGTTTCATCCAAGTACTTGGCCACTTCTGATGCAAGGAAGATCTTCTTCACGTTTGATACTCTAAATACGAAACCTAGAGGATCTGCTGTGATTGACTCAGAGGCTCTGATAAGTGTATCAGAGGCTCTGAACTCAAATATGATATCTTAGGATATTAGAGGCTCTGATGAAGGTGTCAGAGGCTCTGATTTTTGTTAAGATCATGTAGACATATTTAGCATGCCCAACTTGTTGATCAAGAAACTGAACCTTCATTCATCCAAAGCTTTTGTGAAGATATCAACAAGTTGGAAATCAGTAGGAACAAAGTACATCTTAGTTGTACCTTTTTCAACATGATCTTTTAAGAAATGATACTTGACATCAATGTGCTTTTTCTTGGAATGTTGCAATGGATTAGAAGAGATGGCAATTGCACTTTTGGAGTCACACAAGATGGGAATTTTATCAAATTCAAGACCATAGTCTCTGAGTTGAGTCCTCATCCATGTCACTTGTGAACAACAACTAGCAGCAACCACGTATTCTTCTTCTGCTATGGATGTTGACACACAATTCTAGTTTTTAACCAACTCACTAGCTTATTTCTCAAAAGTTGACAACATCCAGAGGTACTTCTCCTATCTAACTTTCATCCTGCATGATCTGTATCAGTGTAAGCTATTATTTCAAAACTAGAGAGTTTTAGATATAGAGACCAAGAGATAGTGTTCCTCTGAGGTATCTAAACACTCTCTTCACAAAAGATAAGTGAGATTCTTTTCGATTAGCTTGATATCTAGCATAGAGACAAGTTGTAAACATTATATCAGGTCTACTTACAGTTAAGTATAAGAGTGAACCTATCATGCCTCTTTAGGTTTTAACATCCACAGATTTCCCTAAAGGATCAGAGTCAAGCTTGACTCTAGTGGCAATACGAGTTTTCATAGGAGTTGAATCATTGTGTTTGTACTTTTTCAAAATATCAGAGACATATTTGTCTTGATTTATAAAAGTTCCATCTGAAATTTGTTTTACATGCAGTCCTAAGAAGAAGGTGAGTTCTCCCATGAGAGTAATTTCAAATTCACTCTTCATCAACTCTGAAAACTTGTCACGATACTTTTGATTTGTAGCCCAAATATAATGTCATCAACATAGATCTGTACCAGAAGTTGCTCATTTTTGTACCTTCTGATGAACAGAGTGGTATCTATAGTTCCTTTTTCAAAACAATTATCAATCAGAAAAGTTGACAGAGTTGCATACCATGCTCTGGGAGCTTGTTAAAGTCCACACAGAGTTTTATCAAGATGATAAACATGGTCTGGAAACTCTGAACATTCAAATCCAGGTGGTTGTTGGACATATAATTCTTCATTAAGTTTTCCATTAAGAAATGCATATTTGACATCCATTTGATGCACTTTTAATCCTTTGTGTGCAACATAGGCTAAGAAGATTCTGATTTCTTCTAGCCTAGCCACAGGTGCAAAGGTTTCATCATATACAATGCCTTCTTCTTGGCAATATCCCTTGGCAACCAATCTGGATTTGTTTCAGATGATTATGCCATCCTCATCCTTTTTGTTTCTACAAACCCATTTGGTTCCGATTGCAAATTTACCTTTGGTAAATGGAACCAGGGTCCAGACTTTATTTCTTTCGAACTCTTGAAGCTCTTCTTGCATATCATTAATCCAATTTGGATCCGCAAGAGTTTCACCTTCCTTTTTAGGTTCAATTATGCTTAAGATATTGGCAAAGAAGCATTCACTGATGGTGGCAGATCTGGTTTTTACACCATCAGTGGGAGATCCTATTATTTGATCATGGGGGTGATCATTTGTCCATCTTGAGATTGAAGCATGAATGTTTGGTGGAGTTTGAGCTTCAAAGATGACGTGGTGAGGCATCTTTGTTGTGCTGTTCATAGGCTCTGAAGATATCTCTAGATATGGTGATGGAGGCTCTAGAGTTTCTTCAGATGTCTCTGGTTCATCTTCTTCTTCTGAAGACTCTTGTTCTTCATCATTTGGTCTTGATGTTTCACTTGGACCTGTATTGAATGAAGTAGAAGGTGTGTTATCAGAAGGACCAGTAAGAATAGTACCTGATGTATGTGGTTCTTCTAATGGTGCTCTGTGAATATCTCTGAATATGAATTCAGAGTTATCATCATCATCAAAGAAGTCTTCAAATATCTTGTTGAGTTCTAACTCTCTGAGTTTTGATGATTCAGAGACTTCTTTGGATTTTTATTGAGAATTCTGATTATCAGGGCTTCTAGATTCCTTTTCATCAAAAGAGACATTGATGCTTTCTTGGATAGTCCCGGTTCTGAGGTTGAACACTCTGAAGGCTTTTGAGGTTAATGAATACCCAATGAATTTCCCTTCATCTATCTGCTTATCAAACTTTCCAAGATGATCTTTGTCATTTAAGATAAAGCACCTGCACCCAAAAACATGAAAATATTTGACATTTGGTTTCCTATTGTTAATGAGTTCATATGCAGTTTTCCTAAATCTTTTCACTATAGTGGCTCTGTTTTGAGTAAAGCATGTTGTTGACACTGCTTCAGCCCAAAAGTTAGTTGGAAGATCAGATCCTGCAAGCATTGTTCTTGCAGCTTCAACAAGTGTTCTATTTTTCCTCTCCACAACACCATTTTGGCATTACTGAACTTTGTTCCATTGTCACTTCTCAGCTTTTGAACCTTGTTGTTGAACAAAATCTGAAATCTTTTCCACAAACTTATCAGAATCTCTGGTACATCAGACTTAGCTCTGATGAATTCAATCAAAGTATATATTTAGTATTCATCTATGAATACAAGAATATAGTTTTTACCAGACAGACTTTACACAGAAATAGGACCACAGAGATCAACATGAAACATGTGCAGAGGTCTGGGACAATTATTATCACTTTTGGTTTTGTGTGATGATCTTTTGAGTTTTCCCATATCACAAGCAGAACAAAGATGGTCTTTCTCAAAATTCAGAGATGGTAGACCTTTAACCAAATTAAGTTTTACCAACTTATTAAGTGATGAGAAGTTCAAGTGTAAGAACTTCTTATTGTCGGTCCAACAATGATGTTTATATCAAGTTCTATATAAACGACACAATAACGATTACCAACCTGTATTGATTATAACAACGGTTACAGGATTGATCGATTTAATCTTGGATGTGTTCTCTCTGTATTACACCTTTAAGTGTGTGTTTTTGTGTTCTTGATAATATCTGATCTTTTTGTGTTCTTGATAATATCTGATCTTTTTGAGTTGTTGAGAGATACACAATATCTAAAACTAAAGTGTGTCTAACACACTACCATAATATCTAGATTTAATATCTAGATATTATTTCTAACTAAATAATATAACTAACTAAGTTAACTAATATCTAACAAACTAGATATTAACTTAACTAATACAATAACAAACAATTACATTGACATTTATTACAAACGACATAGACTTTAATATCGAGAGTCGACGTTTCGGCTTTAGCTTCAAATTGCGATCTTCAGTTTGGATGATCTTGAATCCAATGAGACTATGTCTTAACAATCTCCCCCTTTGGATCAAGATCATTACGAAAATGATTTTAGCAATTCAGTCTTCTTGTTCAGCTCAGAAGATGCAATCTCTTTCTCTAGCTCTTAAATCAGTATGTCTTCAGGATACTTGCTTTTGAAGATTTCAATCTTGGACATGATTCTTGAAACATGTGATCTTTGCCATTTCTTGTGTAGTCATTCTCCCCCTTTTTGATGTTAAGTGCAACGACTTCATCAAAACTATTTGTAAGAAATGTCTATCTTTCGGTTAGAGCCCCTGATCCGTCAATTCATAAGATATTCATCCAGATCTTTGCAAATCTAGACAAATTAGTCGTGTAACACCTGAATCAACTAATGAATTAGTTAACTTTCCTGTCAGTAACACTAAGTCACTGTGTGTAATAAATACACATTGGAAAGGAGCTGTTTGATGTTGACTCCCCCAAGGCTTCCATTTAATCATCAAAACACCATAAAGGTTATTTCTATAAACGTTATGACAAAGAAACTAATTCCTTGTGTGTTCGTGCTTGTGTTGAAAGAATTAAGCACTGATGATTGCTTATTAGGCTAGAATTTGTGTAAACCACTGAGACAACAGTAAGTTAAACACAGACTCAATGTGCATGATTGAAGTGTGAAGGTGGGGCAGACTTCCTTCTTTTCAATATCCAGATTTTCCAAATGAAAATCAAATAGCATATGTGCTGCTTCCCCTTTAAAAATGTGAAACATTTTCCATTTGAGTAGAAAATGAGTAGATGGTGAGGTTTGATCAAGAGTTGGAATGGGCTAGTTGCCTGTTTCAATAATGTTCACCAAAGAATTGTGAATCACTAGAAATGTGGCTACCCGACTCAGAAAAAGTTGGTGCAGAGTTGTGATATTCTTTTAACTCTGTTCTCACACGCTCTTTCTTTTAAACATTTTGCTCACTCTAATCACACTCATTTCTTTTCGACTTCTCACACTCAATCACTATGGATTAACTTCGTGGGTAGAAATCACTGGTTAAGGTGATTCCATAGAAGTTGTGTTAATTCCTAGCACAATGATTCCTTGTTTTCTTATGATGCACGTGATGCACAGATTGGTTTAACTATTTCAGTTAAAACACAATTTAGATCTTCGAAAACATTTAAAGTCACACTTCCAAATCATGAATTCATTTTGAGAATCGGGAAGTGGTTTGAACATGTAAGAACAATGTTTTCTATGATTGAAAGTTGTCCTTCTTTCAATCACATATGAGATTAAGATAAAGGATTATACCTTAACGTGCGATCTTTCATCTCATGAAGCTAAGCTTTAAGTCATAAACATATGAACTTGTAAGCTTCTCTCAAAAATTCTGCAAAAGTCTTAAGTCAAGGACAAAGTAAAATTTATTCACTTAAATTGAAAAAACAAAAAGCTGTAAAACTTTTTAAAGTACGAGTTCTGATCAGAAATAATTAGAAGTCATATCCGTACTCCCCTTTTGTCTTGAAGAGCTCCCCCTAAATTCTTGCATTACAAAAAAAAAAAATTGGCATTAAAAGGTACATGCAAAATTTTATGAGCTCCCCCTCGAAGTAATATTGACCACTTGTCAATTTCTTCTCATACTCCCCCTTGGTTCATGAACAGAATATAGAAGTGCAGATATCTTGCGTAAATGAAGAAATGATGAAAAAGTATACAATTAGAAAACTTTGATAGGTAACTACTGATTAAATATTTAGATTTAGCATACCAAGCTTAGAGATAAGAAAGTTAAACCTCTTTTCGTCTAAAGGTTTGGTAAACAAATCGGCAAGTTGATAATCAGTTTTTACAAAGAAAAGTTCAATTGTTCCTTTTTCAACATGATCTTTAATAAAGTGATACCTGATGTCTATATGCTTAGTTTTTGTGTGTTGAACAGGATTCGCTGTTATTGCGATGGTGCTCTTGGAGTCACAGTATGTCGGGATCTTGTTGAAGTGGAAACCGTAGTCGCGCAATTGAGTTCTCATCCATAAGACCTGAGAACAGCAGCTAGCAGCAGCTACATATTCTGCTTCCGCCGTAGAAGTTGAAACACAAAGTTGCTTCTTCGATGCCCAACTTACGAGCTTATCACCGAGGAACTGTACATGTCCCGATGTGCTCTTCCTGTCTAACATACAACCTGCATGATCTGCATCTGTATAGGCTGTTAGTTCAAAACTAGTATCTTTAGGATACCACAGACCAAGATCTGCAGTGCCCTTCAGATACCTAAATATGCGCTTCACAACAGACATATGGATTTGCTTAGGATTGGCCTGATATCGTGCACATAAGCATGTTGAGAACATTATATCTGGCCTACTAGAAGTAAGAAACATTAAAGAACCTATCATCCCTCGATAAGTCCTAACATCAACAGCCTTTCCCGAAGGATCGGTGCCAATTTTAGTACCTGGTGCCATTGGGGTACCAATCGGTTTTGAATTTTCCATTTTGAACTTTCGAAGAATATCCATAATGTATTTTGATTGATTGATAAAAATACCCGTAGAAAACTGTTTGACTTGCAATCCAAGAAAGAAATTCATCTCTCCCATCATGTTCATCTGAAATCTAGACACCATAAGGTTTGCAAAATTCTTACAGTACTTAGTATTTGTAGAGCCAAAGATAATATCATCTACATAGATTTGAATTAAAATGATATCGGCTTTTTCCTTTTTGATAAACAAAGTCGTATCCACCGTACCTTTTGAAAACCCAGACTTGACTAGAAAAGTGGAAAGGACATCATACCAGGATCGAGGTGCTTGTTTCAGACCGTAGAGTGCTTTATCGAGAATGTAAACGTGATTCGGATTCTCTTGATGGACAAAACCCTCTGGATGAGAGACGTAGACTTCCTCCTTCAGAATTCCATTCAGGAATGTTGTCTTCACGTCCATTTGAAAGACCGTGAAGTTCTTGTGGGCTGCGTAGGCTAGAAACATTCTGATTGCCTCTAATCGCGCCACAGGAGCATATGTCTCGTCATAGTCGATTCCTTCCTCTTGTCTGTATCCTTTGGCTACTAGTCTTGCCTTGTTTCGGATAACGGTACCATCTTCGTCTTCCTTTATCTTGAAAACCCATTTCGTACCTATAATGGTTTTACCTTGAGGCTTTGGTACGAGTCTCCAGACTTGAAGTGCATTGAACTGATTCAACTCTTCTTGCATTGAGATCACCCATTCTGGATCAGCAAGTGCCTCTGATACACGTGTTGGCTCGAACTTGCTCAGAAAGGAGTCATGCATGCACATATTCAATGATGCTGACCTAGTTTGCACCGATTTTGATGGATCGCCAATAATCTGGCTTAGCGTGTGCTCTTTGGTCCATTTATGTTCATGAGGCAGTGGATTAGATGATTGTATGTCGGTTGTATCATCTACAAATCCACTTGTACCTTCTTCTGCTTGTTCAGGAGGAATTATGATTTCAGTTGAAGGGGCAGGTTCAGAAGGCTAAGCAGGTACAACTTGATCTGGCTGTAGATTGATCTGAATAGTATCTTCTACTGTTTCAGCTACTTCTGTCTCTTTATCATTTGTCACTTCTTCAACTGTTGGAGTCGGTATTTGAATTGGAATCTCTTGTTGAATCGGGGCGTTGGATTCAATAGGAACATCTGAACTGGTTGGATGAGTAGTCGTTAAGTCTTCCATCCTGTCAACCACAATAGATTTCTTTACATTAGATCCAAGAAATTCATCATAAAACAATTCAAATAATGAATCTAAATCAGATAAATCGTTAGTAGAACTTGATGATTCATCTGATTTATTCTGTTGAGATGCAGGTTCTGGACTGAGTAGCCTAGAAGCTAGTATTCCTGTTATAACTGGTTCTGAACGTTGTTGTTCGGAAGCCATTTCTTCATCAAACGAGACGTTGATGCTTTCAATCACCGTCTTTGACTTCTTTAGATAAACACGGAATGCAGTTGATGTCGAGGAATAGCCAATGAAGATTCCTTCATCCGCCTTAGCACCGAACTTATTTAGACTCTCCCTATCGTTTAGAACGAAACACTTACACCCAAATATATGGAAATATTTGATTGTCGGTGTTCGTTTGTTGATTAACGCATAAGGAGTCTTCTTGAATCTTCGATGTACCATGGAGCGAATTTGTGTGTAGCACGCGGTCGATACAGCTTCTGCCCACAAAAATAGAGGTAAGTCTGATTGACTTAGCATAGTACGAGCATCCTCGACTAGCGTACGATTTCTTCTTTCGACCACTCAATTTTGTTGACGCGTACGAGCAGCAGAGTATTGATTTGAAATCCCGACAAATTTGAGATATTCTTCAACTTTATTGTTCTTGAACTCTGTGCCGTTGTCTGTTCGTAGAAACTTGACCGGTTTCTGTAGATTCACCTATGTCGTCTTTAGGAATGTGATGAGGACATCTGGTGTCTCATCCTTTGAACGTAGAAACTTAACCCATGTGTATCGCGAGTAATCGTCCACGATCACAAGTATGTACTTCTTTCCGCCTAGACTCTGAGTTCGCATCGGACCACATAAGTCCATATGCAATAACTCTAATGGAGAGCTTGTACTCGGTTCAGGCTTTGGTTTATGAGGTGCCCTTTTCATTTTTCCCTTTTCATATGCTGCACAAAGATGTTCTCTTTCATACTTGAGCGCTGGAAGTCCTTTGACGAGCTTTCCACTGACCAGATTGTTGATGTACCTGAAGTTGAGGTGACAGAGCCTTCGATGCCATAGCCAACTTTGTTGCATCGAGGCTTTCGTGAGTAGACAAACCTGCTTGTCAGTCTGGACATTTGATAAATTGATTGTGTAGAGGTCTGATTCTCGAGTACCGACCAAGAGTTCTTCGCCTTCTTCATTGCGAACTGAACATCTCTTGGCTTTGAAGTTGACCTCTAAGTCATTGTCACAGAACTGGCCTATACTGAACAAGTTGTGTCGTAAGCCTTCTACATAGCTCACCTTCTTGATCGTGACATTGTCATGTTGTACATCACCATATCCCATGATTGGAGAAAACTGGTCGTTGCCGAACCTGACTGATCTGCAATATTTCTCTTTAAAATTGGACAACATATCTTTTTGTGTAGTCGTATGCTTGGAGCATCCGCTATCCAAGTACCACATATGACGGATCTGCACAAGAGAAATAATGAAACAATTGATTTAAATAGACTTAAAACAAAGATGGAATTAAGACTCTTGAGCATTGAGGAGCGGGTCTTGAACTGATGTATTCAAGAACCTATTTTCTTTGAGGAGCGAGTCCTAGACTGTTTTGTCTAGAAGTCATATCTGTAAGCTCCCTTTTTAAACTTGATGTGCCTGCAACACAGATTTAGCTTTAGGTACCCACTAGAATTTGGGTCCTAAGTTGTTAGCACAAGATTTTGGTACCCATTTCAAATTGGGTCCTCTTTTCTTTTTAAATGCATTTGAAGAATTAGAATGAGATGAATGCACATGATAATTGCCAAACCAATCGTCAGAATCTTGACAAGAAGTAGAAATATGTTTATCATAAATAGAAGACTTTCTAGCAGATAAAGATAACTGAAATAATTGCTTCATTGTATAGTGTTTATGAGAAACAACAAGTTTTGAGTCCAAAATAGCAACATCAGCAATTAAGACATCTTTACTAGGCGAAGTCTTACTACAATTAACACTACTAAACGATTTAACGGTCTTGTCAAGCTTCTGTTTTGGTTGCCACAGAGATTTAACTTCTGGCCTTTGCTTGCTCAGATCTGAAACATGTGAAACTGTTGAGTTAGAATTTTGAGCAACAAACGAATGCTTCTTCTTTGGATTACCAGTAGTGTTCGGTTTCTGTGAATGCTGAGATATTTTCTTACCTTTAGCATTTTTAGCTTTCACAGAGACTGAGTTATCAACTTTCGTTGATTTTCCACTGTTAACAGGCATACTAGTTTTTCTTGAAGATTTCTTAACAAAAGATGAATGGTTAGGAAGTTTTGCATTAAAGTCAAATTGTTCAGAACAATCATTTAAACCACAGTTAGAGTTCAGAAAATCAAGCTCTTTATTTGCTAAACTAAACATATCCTTAGAGTTTGAAGCCTTAGAAATAACAGAATTTGAAAACACAGTTGAAAAAACTTTTTGCTCAATATTCATCAGAAGTCTTTCATCTGTTAAAGAATTCTCGAGTTCAGAAATTTTACTTTCTAAAACGAGAGGAGGGACATATAGTTTACCTTGACTAGGCTTCGCCTCCATTTCTTTTTCAGAATAACTTTGAAAGAAATCACTTGAAAGATTTTTCTTCTTTTGATATATTGGATTTTCATTATAACTATTATTCATCTTCGCATAATAAAATGGTAGATGAACTTTAGATGATTTCAAACGTTTTTCAGTTTCGTTGTGAAAGTCCAAGATCTTATGAATCCTAGAGAGAGAAAGTAGAGAGAGACAATAGAGCACAAAATATGAATTCAGATTAATGTATGTGTGTTTCTTACAAGACACAAAGACCAAAGGGACTTAAATACCCTTGGTCAGATACAACACAGTATATGACCAAGACCTATAAATACAATGATTACTATAAAATCAGACCTAACAATCTCCCCCTTAGTAATCATTGGCGCTTTGTGTAACACCTCAAAAATCAGAGTAAATTAAAACCTGGAAAACCTGGCAATATGACGATCGTATTGATATAAACCTCCCTTAAAGGGGATCAGTCCTTAAGACTTTACAAAACCTGTACAGATATAGGGTTCATCAACAAACTAATCTAGATACCTATATCAAGATTTCATCAGCTGAAAATCCATAATTCACCAAAAGAATGGGACTTAACAAATGCCCAGATACAATACTAGTCATCTCAACATGCCTCGAGACCAAACTCGTCTCTCAAAACCCCGGCAGCCCACCGCTAAGGGAAACCTGTTATACAAATCATTTGAGAAAAAGTGTTAGGCTTAAAGCCTAGTGAGAACATATAGTTCGTAAATATCAAGAGATATAAAGAAGAGCATCAAGTACATCTTTTCAAAGGTTTAGTTGTGCAAAATACAGTTCTTGATAATTAATGGACAACCGGTCCAAAACACATCTTTCGATGACGGGGATTACCCGATTTACCAAGGATTATAGTGGAACACAAAGTAAGCCACAAATCCGAGTTATGAGCTAAATACATGGAACCATGGCCACGAACTCTTCGGTCCGTACTACGATGTGAGGGAGGGCCCCCAAGGAACCATGTCATACTCGTTCATTAGAATACATTTGACCCATGGCTAGTAACCGGTCTCACATAACCTGTACTAAGTTGCCCCCGAGGATCAAATGTATCTAACTACAACGGAAGGGGCATATCCTTCCCAGCCATAAGCCGACTCGATACCTAGGGATCCACTAGTATAGTCATGACTTGTTACAATATTTCGTATGACCAACAAAGCTAGATAAGTAGCTTCCATTACATTTATATTTCAAAATGCCATTTTCCGGTCCAACTGCTGGTAAGAAAGATAATCATAAATCCAGTTTATATACATTCTTTCGAATAAGCCACACATTGGGCAAGTAAAACATTATTTTACTTCAACAAGATGAAATCCATCATTTTAGTCAAAAGCGTTTCAGGAACCCTAAGATATCTCAAAACCCCAAGTTACATCAAAATGAAATAAACGGACAAATCCGAAAACGTAGAGGTATGTAGGAGTTAAAAACACAATATTTAACATATATAACAGTTTAGAAAAGTTAGTAGGAACTCACCTCAGTTTCCTTCTCCCTAACGAATGCTACCTATGATAACACCGAAAGAGTCGGTAAGTCGAAACACAGATAACTCTCCCGCTACCTGGCTAGTACTCAAAAATAACAGAAGATAACAACGAACAGAACCTAATCCGGTCGAAGGCACACTACCAATCGAAAGACTTTCGGTCGAAGGTCTGCCGGTCGAAAGCCTACCGGTCGAACCCATACCGGTCAAGTGCAACCTCCCGGTCGAACGCTCTCCGGTCGAACGCTCTCCCGGTCGAACCCTCTCCCGGTCGAACCCTCTCTCGGTCGAACACTCTCCCGGTCGAACACTCCCCCGGTCGAACACTCTCCTGGTCGTCTTGTTCATCAAGAACAGTCGATGCAGATCCCAGATCCAAAACGAGAAATACTCAGATCTCAAAATGGAACGGTTTAAAACCTTCACAACGAGATTCTACACGGCTAAAAGCATTCAGATCAAAGCATTAAGCTAGATTCGTACCTTGATTTGTCCGAATCGATCAACCACTTTTCACCTGCTTTTTCTCTCTCTGACTTCAAAGGAAACAAGAAAATATGATCTGATCTTTTTCCAAAATATCAAGACTTATTTTTGTATATATATTACCCAAGTTACATTTAACCCCCCCTGAATTTTGGGTAACGGTCAACTTTTCACCCAACCCCAAAATTCAGGGTGTTACACTTTGGTCTTCAAAAATTGTCTTCTATAACAGCACAGACCAACAAAGCGACATTAAGAAGCATTCTGACTTTTAAGAAAAAATTTCTTCTCAGCATTTTTCATATTGAAATGCCTTTGCTGCTTGAGCTCTAGACGATACACCTCTTTGGAATGATCTTGAATGAACTATGATGTTCGGAGCAGAAACAGCAAAATAATTGAAATGGCTAAGAGAATAGAATCTTTGAGCGAATCTTGATCAGCAGATAAACTTTTGAGCTCTTTGTCTCGTTAACTTCTCCTTGACTTCTCCCCCTCATGACCTAGATGATCTTGATCAACTTGGTCATGTAAAAGTTGGAGACGAGACAACTTAAGATCTGCAAAATCAAAGAGACAGAGAAAACAGGGAGGTTTGCGCTTCATGTTAGATGCGCAAACCAAAGTTTGCATTTCATGAAGGATGCGTAAACCAAGGTTTGTGTTTCATGAAGGGTGCGCAAAGCAAAGTTTGTGTGTCATGCTGGAAGCGCAAAACTAACTTGGACAAAGTTTATATTTTCAAACCCTTTGACTCCCCCTACGCAAATGCACTGGATATGACAATTCGAGTTAGCATTCATAAACGAAAATCAGATACTCCCCCTCAAAAACAGATATAATCTTAAAAAAAATATTCTCTTTGTTCACTCCCCCTTGAATAATGCATAAACCCATTAAAATAAATTTATGAGAACACAATGATCAAATATTAATGTAGAAAGAAAAATATACTGAATATAAATTTGAAACAACTAAACATATAAAATTTTAAACACTAAACAAATAAAATTATACTCAGTAAAATATCACAGATTTATCAATCATTTGAAATCAAACATATGTTGTTGGATACAAGAACAAGTTTCATTGCATATCAAGTTAAAACATGTTCAGTTTCAAAAACTTTCATCAATATATTCAGTGTGCAATCATGCGAACTTCGATTAGCTTCAAGAAAAATGCAATTTTAAAAATATTATAGAGAACTTTGCATGTACTAACACTAAGACATCAAAAATTAAGACTTTCACAAATTTACAGGTTTATCGCAACTCAAACATATCACCAAGTATCATGAGATGTGTGCTCATTGACATCTTTTAGCATTGTGCACATTGGCATCTTGACATGAGTGTGCTCTTTGGCATCTTTTAAGCGCATGCACTTTGGCATCTTTTGATCCAAAAGTTTATTAAGTAAAGAACATGCCGTAAACGTAACTTTCTATCTGATCCTATTGCAGGATTTGGGTCAGCCGCTCCCAGACCAGTTAGCCTTAGGGGACTAGGTGTCAAGAACCCCTTGGAACTTACTTTCCCAGATCATAAAGGCTACATCGACATATCCTAAACCCATTCATACCAGTAGAACATGACTTTCGATCTGGTTCTATTGAAGGATTTGGGTTCGATCACTCCCAGATCAATTGACCTTGGGGGACCAGATGACGAGCATCCCACAGAACTTACTTTCCTAAACCAGAAAGGTCACAGGTATAAACTTTCAAACTTAGAGATTTCTGAATTTTACGAATTTAATATTCATCTCAAACACAAGGATCTACATCTAAGTGCTTAGTCCAAATTTTCATTTCGATCTTATAATTCTGATTAATTAGGAAGTCTAAGCAAAGTAAACTATAAAAATTCCGAATCACACAACTTTAAAGCAGTAATAAAAGTTTCAAACATGTTGCTGACTTTTCGACTTTTGTACGACTTGAAATTTGATCATATAAAAACTTTAATATAAACAAAATAACTTGAAATTTTATCCTCGACACATATTTTATTCAAAAGAAAGAAAATCTGTAAAATTTTACTTTATAGAATAAAATTTGTAAAGATTTAAACTTTTAAACTCAATATGCCGATGTTAAAAATTTTCCTTAAAGACAAAATGTAAAGAATTCGGCAAATTGATATTTAGTTGGAACAAAATAAAATTCAACTATTTCATCTTTTACATTGAAGAAAATAAGTTTGTGTCTCATATTAAAAGAAAATTTTAGGTAATACAAATTCATGAGATAGATAAACAAGCTCAGATTCTTGAAACATTGAGAAAAACTGGAACACCATTATTATCAGAGATAAATGCAGCGGAATTAAAATTGATGTACTCACAGTATCTCATTAAGTCAGAAGCTTAAATCATTGAAGAACGAGTTCTAAACTGATTTGTTTAGAAGTCGTAGTCTATGAAGTACGGGTCCTGAGCTGAAGTACGCAGAAATGAAAATCTTTCAGCTTTGAAGTCCGGGTTTTGAACTGTTGTGTTCAAAAGCCATCTTTTATCTTACTCCCCCTTAACATGAGATGCCTGCAACTTAGAATCAGATTGAAATTTGGGTACCCACTTAAATTTGGGCCCGTGTTTGTTAGTTGCAGTTCTTGTGGAGAAATAATTAGAAGAATTGATACGAGAAGCATGAGAAACATTATCAGAATAATAAGCACAGTCATCAGAAGATAAATCATAATCATCTGAACTAGAATCAGAAGACGAATATGAGAAATTTTTGGAAATTTGAAACAATTGCTTTATAGAGTATTTTGAAATTTTATTACAATAAGCAAATGAATCACTTTTATAACAATTGTCTACATATCTATCTTCCTTAGTCATAGGAACATTTGATGTCCGCCTCGCTCTCCAAATTTGCTTCTTTGACCGGTTCAAAGTCCTATCTGAAAGAATGGAATCTGAAGAATTAGAATTGTCAGAAAGAACTGTATCATGTTTCTTCGACTTCTTTGACCGTCTTGTTTTACGCTTAGGTTTATAATATTGATCATTAATCGTAAAAGAATCATCAAGAATTTTAGACTTAATATTTAAATCAGAAGAATAAATTTATCCAAGCAACCAATCTGATCAACTAATAAATCTGAATTTGCCTCAGAGTCTGAATAATTTTGATAAAAGATTTTAAAATTTGAAACTTCCTTTTTATTTTCCTTAGAATCAGAAGATAGGCTACAAATAGAATCTGATTTTTTAAAAAGTAAATTTTCTTCAAGACTAGACGTCATGAAAGAAAGAATAATATCAGATTCAATTTTCTTCAAAATATTTTCATCTTCTATCTGATCTTCAAGATCTATGATTTTTCCTTCTAATACTAATGGAGGAGTATATTTCTTCGAATCATAAATGATTGGAGAAATATTTCCTTTATCAAAATCAGGTGCATAAGGAGCAATAAAATCACCAGACATTGAAGATTTGATAGGAGCTATCATTTAAAACTCTTCTTCCTCTTCTTGAATTGTCAGGAAAATATTTTGCATTCTCGCTAGTGTAAACAAAAGGAATTTCGATTTTCTTATTATTTGTCCTTTTCTCATTTTCGAGATCTAACACTTCCTTTTCACTAGTCCAATGAAATTTGAACTGTGGACCATAATGTGCAAGAGTTAGATAGTCATATTTATATAAGGTGGGAACTTCGTCTATCACTTTGTTTAAACAATGAGGATTGTCAAAACCAAGTCCCCATCTTTGTTTTAAAGCCTCTTCACTCCTCGGTTTGTTCATATAAATTGTTTGTTTAGATTGGTCTCGATAAAGTTTTTCTTCTAACTTATTTATTTTATCTGAAAATTCATCTTTTAAATTAGTCATAGCCGTCAAAGATTCAAGATAAGTCTTATTTTAATTTTCCAAATCATCCAATTTCTTTTGAAAGATGTCTTTAGTATTTTCTAAAATAGATTTTTCATCTTTCAAAGAAATTTTCAATTTATCAATCGAATCTGACTTTTCGGAATTTAAATTCTTTTCAGATAAGAGTTTTGAACGTAGATTAGATAAAGCAGTAATGATAATATTCATCTGAGAAGAAATGAAATTAAAATCAAATTCAGAGTATACCTCATCAGCATCAGAATCAGAATCATCTGACTGATCATCTCCGATCAAGCACATCTGAGCGATCTCGACGTTTGATGCTTCATCATCGGAATAATCCAGCCAGAATTCTTCCTCGGCCAGCAAAGCAGTTCCGTTCTCTCTCTTTTCAGCCAGTTCCATTTCCTTGCGGTAGTAAGCTGAGTCCCTAACTTTCTTTGCTCGACACTCCTTTGAGTAGTGGTCCGACTTTCCACAGTTATAACAAGATGCAGGCTTAGGCTCGGGCACTTTGACTGTAGAAGCAGAAGTGAAACGTGAAGAGTTGGAACCCGATCTCGGTTGGAACTTCTTCTGGTAATGCTGAGAGAGAAGAATCATTGCTTTTTGTAAAGCCTCGCCATCATCTTCAGTTGATCCAGTGTACGCATTTTCAGACAATGCTTGTTCAGATAATTGCTTCGTGAGGAGAGCAATTGGATCTACTGTTTTCTTCTTTTTATCCATCTTGGCCTTTTTCTCTAACACTAAGCTCTCATCAGTCATCAGAATCTCGTATAATTCTTGGATTTGCATAGTGGAGATTCTGACATCCTTCCTCAATCTGTGGCATGATTTATTCCATTCAGGTTGCAATGTGTTGAGGAACTTCAGATTTAATTCAAGCTCAGTCTTTTCAACCTTTATCTTTTGAAGATAATTGATGACGGCACATAAACGATCAAATACAGTCTTTAGTGGATCACCGTCCTTGGCTTTGAATTCTTCAAAATTATTCATGTAGCGCGTATACCTGAGTTGAGTAGCTACTGAAGAACCAAGCATAATCTTCTCAAGCTGTTGCCACATCAGATTAGGATGAGTTTTGAAACAGTCAATCCTGTTGTATACAGAGTTTGGCAAGGCCAGCATTAGATTTGCTTTAATATCCCTATCAGCTTGATAAGCAGACAACTCTTCATGAGTGTATTCTTTAGTAGGCTTGTATAATCCAGAAGCCAATTTGGGTTTGTCGAACGGTCCTTCAGATAAAATGGTCATCATGTCATTTCCATTCTTTTGTCGTTCAATAAAGTTCAGGAACCGATCTGGCCACTGTGTAAACTCGTTTTCATCAATTAGTACCGGTGGACGATTTTCTGTACCCAATGACATCATAATGTCATTTTTGTAAAACTGAGCTTGGAAAGCAAATTTGGCAGAATCCATAGATGTTAAAAAAAAAATCCCAGATTTTTTTTTTAATCTAAGTCTGGAGCTTGCTTTTGCGTGTCAGGAGGGGAACGCAAACAAGAGCTTTGCGTGTGTAGAATGAAACGCAAACTGGAGGTTTGCGTGTGAAAGCAGAAGCGCAAACTAGAGGTTTGCGTATCAAGAGAGAACCGCGAACTAAACTTTGCGTTTGCGTTGCATTTGCTTAGAGAAACGCAAGATGACACTTTGCGTTTGTGAAGAAAAACGAAAAACTGAGACTTTGCGGGTGAAGGAGGAGCGCAAACTTCACTTTGCGTTTGTAGAAGGAAGCGCAAAGCAGACTTTGCGATTGTAGAGGGAAGCGCAAGGGAGACTTTGCGTTTGAAGCTAGAAGCGAAAACCTGAAAAACAAGATCAAGATTAGTAGAACACGCAAATCAACTAAATGAATGAAACGCAAAGCAACATGATGACGCGCAAAGTAATATGAATGACGCGCAAACTTTGGATCTTTGAGCAAACAGATGAAATAACACAAAAAACTTCTAAAAGCTCAATTACAACACCGAATTTGATGAAATTTTCTGTTACAAATAAGATCGAAAACAGCTTTTCAACACATTTCAAACAAAAAATCGATTAAAATCCACTAAAACATAAAAACGTGAATGAAACAGTACATAAACTCGTGTTTTCCAGAAAACACAAAATCGAAGAATCAGAGATTAAAAACTGAATTTTATGCAAAACTATATGAAACAAAAGTGATTGAATATCAAAAACGAGTCTAATGAGCCCAAAATCAGTCAAATTAGATCACAAACACATCCAAATTTTATGAGAAATCAAGAAAACGAGATTTTCTTGAGAAATTCAAGAAAATCGATCAAATTTTCGATTTCAATCATAAATTCATATTAGAAAAAGAAATATCTCAATCCTCTCAAGATTGAGTTGGCTCTGATACCAATTGAAAGTCCAAGATCTTATGAATCCTAGAGAGAGAAAGTAGAGAGAGAGAGACAATAGAGCGCAAAATATGAATTCAGATTAATGTGTGTGTGTTTCTTACAACACACAAAGACCAAAGGGACTTAAATACCCTTGGTCAAATACAACACAGTATAAGCTCTAAACACAGTATATGACCAAGACCTATAAATAAAATGATTACTATAAAATCAGACCTAACACGTTGGCTTCATCCTCTTCCGACAGTTTAGTCCAGAAATTTTGAAACTCAGGGATTCTTCGAGCTAGTTTCATAGAAAGATGGTCATAAAGTCCTGGCACTTCAGACATCCCTTTTTGTAGATAGTGAGGATTCTTTTAACCGATTCCCCATCTCTCTATTTCCTCTTTGGGTTTGTTCAGATGAATAGTCTGTTCAGTTTGACCCATTTTGTATAACTTCTCTTCCAAACTTTTTAATTTACCCAGTAAAGAAAACTTTTCTTTGGTACAAGAAGAATGCAAATTTGTAAGCTCATAATAAATCAATCCCACTTTTTGTCAGTTGAGACTTGAGTTCAGAATTCTCTTTAAGAATTATTGTCTTTTCCTTTGCGTTGGGGTCATTATCTTTATGTAAAATCTCAACCAATACTTTCTTCTCAGCAATTTCATTGCTAAGTTTCTGTATCAATTGGTTTTTGTCAGTTATGACACCATTTTCTTGCTCAAGATTAGATTCTAACTCTTTTTGTTTTAAACTCATGGCATGCATTTTATTCATGAA
Organism: Arctium minus; assembly: GCA_954870635.1. Classification (NCBI taxonomy): domain Eukaryota; kingdom Viridiplantae; phylum Streptophyta; class Magnoliopsida; order Asterales; family Asteraceae; genus Arctium; species Arctium minus. Next base: position 100,475,065 of record OX941081.1, on the reverse strand, counting down.
ATCTGAATATGATAAATTACATACCTCCTCTTCTTCATTATCTGAATCAACTTCAGCATCTGATTCTATCTTTCCCATCAAGCACATGTTGACGGCTTCATCTTTATCTTCATACTCTTCTTCATCATCTGAGTGATCAAGCCAGTATTCATCTTCAGCCATCAGTGCCTTGCCAGCCTCCTGTTGCTTTGCAAGAAGCATCTTGTTCTTGTAGTAATCGGAGTTTCTGACTTTTGATCTTCGGCAATCCTTGGCAAAGTGACCTGTTTTGCCACAGTTGTAGCACGTTGGTGGTTCTGGCTGACTGGATCCTTCAGCTTTAAACTTTCTCTCTTCTGGTTTCCTCTCCTCTATTCTCTTTCCTTCAGACTGATATCTTCTCTCTTCAGGTTTCCTCTCCTCTGTTCTTTTCCCTTCATATCTCTTTCCTTCATATCTACTTCCTTCAACCCTTTCCTTGTGGATGTAGTTGTTCGGACCAGAAGAATATCTCTGACTGTTTGAACTTGGCTTCGTGTAGAAATTTTTCTGAAAAGCATTTGATAGCAGAATCATTGCTTGCTTCAGTTGTTCATTTTCATCCATGTCAGAGTTTGCATAACCTTCATCTTCTTTTGATTCATACACAATTGTCTTGTTCTTCTTCTTCCTGACAACAAGAGCAACTGTGTCTTCAACTGTCTTTCCTTTCTGCCTCTTCTCATCTAGAATTTCATCCACCTCTTCTTCATTTTATCTGAGGGTTTCATACACCTCATGAAGTGGAATCTCATTCAGATCCTTGATCTGCTTCATCTGCCTAGCAAATCTTTTCCATTCAGGTTGAAGAATACTTAGGAATTTGACGTTCAGCTCAATTTGAGATTTGTGGACTTTGTTCTTGCTAAGTTCGTTAAAGTCACAAACCTGTCATAGGTTTCTTCTAAAGAGTCTCCCACCCTGCCTCTAAATTCTTCATAATTATTTAGGCAGTTGGAGATTTTCAGCTGATTCCCAACTTTCGAACCCAACATCATCTTTTCGAGCTGATCCCACATTTCTTTGCCGGAGGCTTTGTAGCTGTCAATCTTTACATAGATTTCATTTGGAATTCCTTGTAGAATGTATGACTTAGCTAATCTATCGCCTTTAGCTCTTCTGAGGTTATCATCTTCTAGCTTATGAAACCTAAGGTCAACCTCAGTCGGCACATTTCCAACCAAGCGAGTCGTCTTAACTGGTTTCATAACCCCTTCTTCTATAGATTTCCTGATGAATTCACCCACCTCATGTCTGTCAATAAAGTTCAGAAACCGATCCTTCCACTGTTCGTATTCTCCTTTAAAGAGAACTGGTGGCTTGGTGTCAGTTCCTATTGCAAGGGCTTCTCTGGATGTCATTTTGAAGAAAAATCTAAGTCTGGATTGGAGCAGAGAGGTTTGCGTATCAAGGTTTGCGTACGCAAATGGAGGTTTGCGTGTCAAGTAGGTTGCGCAAACTGAGGTTTGCGTATCAAGCAGGATGCGCAAAGTGAAGTTTGCGTATCACGTTAGATGCACAAAGTAAACTTTGCGTTTCAAGTTGGATGCGCAAAGTAGACTTGATCTTTTCATGAAGAGATGAACTCGTGAACTGAGAGAACTGAGCTTTGCGTATCCTTGGGTTGCACGAAGTGAGCTTTGCGGATCAAGAGTGTTGCGAAAACTGAGCTTTGCGTATGCTCTTTGATGCGAGAAGTGGAGTTCGAGCATTGCGTAATCAGTGTGATGCGAAAAGTAGTGTTAGCGTATGTTGTTGGATCCGAGAAGTGAGGTTTGCGGATTGCTTGAGATGCGCAAAGTAGGGTTTGCGTATCAGGCGTGATGTGCAAAGTGAAGTTTGCGTATCACGTTAGATGCGCAAAGTAAGGTACGCAAAGTTGGGTTTGCGTGTGTTCTTCTTCTGGTTTACACAAGTTCGTCCTGTACTTCGAAAATCAACTAAAAACTTGTTTCTTCGTCGATTAGCAGTACCAAACTTTACCAATAAGTCTAAAAACACTTCTATAACAGAATGCTATCACTCGATCTCGATAAAACACACTTTTTGAAAATAAATTTGATCGCACAATGACTTTCTAAACTCGACTGTTTTGTCACAAAAATCACAAAATGGAACTCGATGAAAGCTTTATAGTGAAATCAAACACTCACAACTCTATCTAGCAAGTATATCGATCACAACCTGATCGATTTTAACACCTAAAACACTCAAAATCTCAAGATCGGTTTTTCAAACTAGAACACAGAGTCGTTTTTCTTAAAAAAACTTGATTTTGATCTTAATCAGGCTCTGATACCAATTGTCGGTCCAACAATGATGTTTATATCAAGTTCTATAGAAACGACACAATAACGATTACCAACCTGTATTGATTATAACAACGGTTACAGGATTGAGCGATTTAAGCTTGGATGTGTTCTCTCTGTATTACACCTTTAAGTGTGTGTTTTTGTGTTCTTGATAATATCTGATCTTTTTGAGTGTGTCTAACACAATATCTAAAACTAAAGTGTGTCTAACACACTATCTAAAACTAAAGTGTGTCTAACACACTACCATAATATCTAGATTTAATGTCTACATATTATTTCTAACTAAATAATATAACTAACTAAGTTAACTAATATCTAAAAACTAGATATTAACTTAACTAATACAATAACAAACAATTACATTGATATTTATTACAAACGACATAGACTTTAATATCGAGAGTCGACGTTTCGGCTTTAGCTTCAGATTGCGATCTTCAGTTTGGATGATCTTGAATCCAATGAGACTGTGTCTTAACACTTATGCCATAGCCAGACATCCTCATTGTTTAGAGGGACAAGACAAAGATTATCTGAACCAATATATGTGTGTTTTACAATGAACAGTATTTCTCTAACCCAATAATGTTTAAATCTATCAGCTCTAAGCATTTCTTTACCTGTTTTTGAATGTAACAATGAACAGTATTTCTCTTGAAATTTGACATCAAATCTATGGTCACAAAGTTGACTTATGCTGAGCAAGTTATGCTTAAGTCCATCAACATAAGCAACTATGGTTAACAGAGTCATTCCCTCTTGACAATTCCCCATATCCTCTAATCTGACCTTGCTTGTTGTCCCCAAAAGTTACAGCTCCTCCAGATTTTTCTTTGAAATAGGATAGAAACTTCTTATCTCCAGTCATATACCTTGAGCTTCCAGAATCTAAATACTAGATGGGCATATGTTGTTTCTGCAAGACAACTTAAAGAGTTTTTGTTAATTCTGATTTTGTAGTAATCATTGTAATTATTTTCCTAGTCTATATTGTGCTTAGAGTGCTTTTCTGTGTTGTTAAGGCTAGGGGTATTTAAGTCCCCTTAGGCCTTTGTTTTTGTAACCTTGAGATCATTTTGAATAAAACGTACACATTTTGGAGCTCTCTACTTTCTCTCTCTAGAGATTTAGTGATTCTTGGACTTTCAATTGGTATCAGAGCATTCTGAATCTTGAGAGGACTGAGAGATTGTGTTTTAGATTCTGAATTTGTGGATTGAAGCAGGAAATTTGATCGATTTTCTTGATTTTTTGAAAGAAAATCTCGTTTTTTGCTTTTTCATCAAATTTGGATAGGTTTCTGGACTATTTGTGTTGAATTTGGATTCATTAAATTCGTTTTTAGTAATCGATCATATTTGCTTCATATACTTTTACATGAAATTCAGTATTTGATCTTCGATTTTGTGATTTTGTGATTTTCTGGAAAAACTCGTGTTGGATACTGTTTCATCATCGAATTTGAGATATTGTAGTTTTTAATCGAATTTGTTGGTTGAAATGTGTAAGAAAGTTGTTTTCGTTCATCATTGTGTGAATTACTTGCATTAATTGCATTGTTTTAATTGATCTTGCGAATATTTCTTGATTTACTTCGGTTTGTTTAAGTTCTTGTTGATTTGCACAAGTTCTTATTGGTTTGCGCAAGTTCATACTACTTTGCGCAAGTTCATATTGTGCTCTAATCTGTGTTAGTGTTTCAGGTTTGCGCATTGGTCTACTCACACAAAGCATAGTTTGCGTATCCAGTGATTTCCGAAAAGCTGCTTTTCGTATTTCTCAGTTCAAGAAAAGTCTAGTTCGCAAAGTATCGTTTGTGTATCCTTCTTCTTGAGAGAACTTCAGTTTGCGTAACATTTGACTTACGCAAAGTTCGTATTGCGCATCACTTGATTTACACAAAGCTCATTTTGCGCAAGCTTCTTGTTACGCAAAGCCCAGTTCTCGTATCGTTTGGCTTACGCAAAACTTCATTTGCGGATCTCTTTACTTACGCAAACCATCTGTTTGTGTGTGTTCCGGACTTAGCATTTTTTCTGAACTTCTGATTTTCTCAAAATGTCTTTGCAAGCTCAAGTTTACAAGAATGACCTGATGATGTCATTGGGATCTGACACTCGACCTCCCGTACTAATCAACGAAAATGAATTTGAACAGTGGCAGGACCGATTTATTAACTTCATATAAAGACAATCGAATGGGGATAACATGATGAAATCTATGACTGAGGGTCCTATGGAGAGGCCGATGAAAGTTATACCAGCTACTGCAACTACTCTGGCTTCAACTGTTGAGAAAGCTTTAAGGGAGTATGATGCTGATGAATTGTTAAGATATCAAGTTGATAACCAGGCCAAATCTAATCTGATTCTGGAACTACCCAATTCGATCTACAACAGAATTGACTGTTTCAAACAGAATTCTATGCTTATGTGGACTCAATTGGAAAAGATCATGCTTGGTACAGTTGTGTCAACTCAACTGCGTTAGACCAGATACATGAATAATTTTGAGGAGTTCAAAGCTAAGGAAGGAGAAAGTCTGAAAAGCGTATTTGATAGATTTTGGGCAGTCATCAATGATCTGTACACGATCAAAGTGACAAAGACTGAGTTAGAAGCCAATCTTAAGTTTCTGAATGCACTACAACTAGAGTGGAGTAAATCATGTCACAGGATGAGGAATGATGTCAGAATCTCCACTATGCCAATTCAAGAATTATATGAAATCCTGATGACTGATGATGACTGATGAGAACATGGTTCTGGAGAAGAAAGCAAAGTTGGATAAAAAGAATAAGCCAAAGACCGTGGATCCAATTGCACTCTAAGCAAGTCAGTTAGCCGAACAAGCCTTGACAGATGATGCTTATGATGGTTCCACAGAAGATGACGGTAAAGCCTGGGAGAAAGCAATGATACTTCTCTCGCAACACTATCAGAAAAAGTTTCAACGTAGAACTGGATCCAGCAATCTCCGTTTCACTTCCGGCTCAAAGAAAGTTGAACCTAGTGCACCATCAAAGGCATACACTCCAAAGTATGAACCGGTTAAGGTGGCTGAACCGAAAAAGGAAGAGAAAAAGGTGATGAACTGCTTCAACTGTGGCAAACCGGGTCATATAGCAAAGGATTGTAGAGTGAAGGTTGTTTAGGACTCAACTTTCTACAGAAAGAAGATGGAACTGGCTGAGAAGAGAGAAAACAGAACTATTCTGAGGGCTGGGGAGGAGTACTGGTTGGATCATTCAGATAACGAGACTGAGAATGAAGAGACTGCATCCATGTGCATCATAAGGAATGACAAGAGTGATGATGAAGAAGATGATACCTCCACTAATGGTTCTGAGGTAATTTCTGAGTTTCATGTTAACTTTGTTTCTTCTCAATTGAACGTTATTGTCAATGCTTTACATGATTTTCGTTCCAAGTTCATATCTGAAAAACTTGATAATCAAGAAAAGTATGTTTTGATTGAAAAGTTGAAAATCTCTCTGAAAGATGAAAAGACTATTTTAACTGACACAAAAGAGAATTTTCAAAAACAGTTGGATGATTTAGAAAATTCAAATCAGACTTATCGTGATTCTTTGACTAAATTGACTGATTTGAACAAAAGTTTATCTAATAAAATAATTATGTTAGAAAAAAAATTGTATAAGAGAAATCAAACTGAGCAGACTATATATATGAATAAGCCCTGGGAGTGACGAGGCTATAAAAGAAAGGTGGGGACTTGGTTTTGAAAATCCTCATTGTCTAAACAATGTTATTTCCAAAAACCCCAACCTTATATAATTTTGATTATCTAACTCTTGCGAATTACGCTCCTCAATTTAAAATTGACTGGTTGAATGTATTATTCCCTTAATTACAAGTTCTAAATGATCACAAACAATAAAGATGAGATTCTAAATCATATGTCATTGAATCAAACAACAAAGATTACAAATTCACAACTTTCTCTCTCTAAACTCTCTCACTAGAAACATATTCAATTAGCTCTTCTCTAATTTGCTCTCTTTCTGATTTGTGTACATCTCACTTTCTGATTACTTGCAAGGGAAACGAGGTATTTATACCTCCAACAATATACAAAAGAAACAATACACAATTACATTGACTTTGACTTTATTAACAAAAGACTGTGACTTTAAGTGAGAGTTAACTTTTTCAGCCTTGACTTCTTGAACTTTTGATCTTCAATCTTTATGATCTTGAATCCAACAAATATGTGCTGTAACAATCTCCCCCTTTGGATCAAGATCATTACTAAAAGATTTAGCAATGCGATCTTCTCTCTTTAAGCTCGATTAGATTAAGCTCCCCCTTTGATCAACCTTTATCTTCTCTTTGAAATCTCCCCTTTTATACAAATATGATTTACAAACTCCCCCTTAACACAAAACACTTTCAGACTTTGAAAAGAAATTATCTTCAGAATCAGCTCGAATTGCTTTAGCAAATAATCTTCAAAGAAAAATTTCCTCAAATCTTCAGAAATTCTTTGATCTTCTTCAAATCTTTACTTTGAATCTTCTGACTTGGACATTTCTGAAAATCATCTCTCAAAACTTTATCATTTCTTGATACCATCTCCCCCTTTTTGATGATTTGAGCATCTATATCATCAAAACTTTTCTTCCAAGAAATGTCTTTGACCATTCTGATTTGTCAAAATGAGCTGTTGATTCTGTGATCCATAGCCAATTATTCATCTAAATCTTTGCAAATCCAGACAAAATAAGAACATGTAACTTCTGAATCAACAAATGAATCAGTTAAAATGCCTGTCAGTAACACAAAGTCACTGTGTGTAATGAATACACAATATAAAGGAGATTTTTAATGTTCACTCCCCCAGGGCTTCCATCCAATCATCGAAACACCACAAAGGCAATTTCTATGAATGTTATGACAAAGAAACAAATTCTTTGTGTGTTCGTGCATGTGTAGAAAGAATTAAGCATGAATAATTGCTTTATAAGGCTCAACATAGTGTAAACCACTGAGACAACAGTAGATAAACACAGACTCAATGTGCATGATTGAAGTGCGAAGGTGGGGCAGACTTCCTTCTTTTTCAATATCCAGATTTTCCAAATGAAAACCAGATAGATTATATGTTGCATCCCCTTGAAAATGTAAAACGTTTTCTTTTTGAGAAGAAAATGAGTAGCTTGTGGGGTTTAGTCAAGAGTTGGCATGGGCTAGTTGCCTGTTTCAATAACGTTCACCAAAGAGTTGTGAAACGCTTGTAATGTGGCTGCCCGGCTCAGAAAGTAGTTGGTGCAGAGTTTAATATTCTTTTACTCTGTTCTCACACCCTCTTTCTTTTGATCATTAAGCTCACTACTAACCAAACTCTCCTTTACATTTTACCTCATCACACCCACACTCATTTCTTTTAGACTCCTCACACTCAATCTTTATGGATTAACTTCTTGGGTAGAAATCACTGGTTAACGTGATTTCATAGAAGTTCAGTTAATTCCTAGCACAAAGAACCCATATTTCCTATAAAGCATAAATTGCTCAAATGGTTTAACTTTATCAGTTAAAGATCAAATACAACTGTCAGATGTTCATATGCTCAGAATATAATCACGAAGATATGAGCATTTTTAAAACATTGTAGTATTTTGAAACAAGTATATTGAAAGAATGAAATGAATACAAGAAACTTGTTTGAAAAACTGACATTGTATTAAAAATGATCAGAAATGAATAATATAACAATCAAAGCTTAAGGTCCAAAAAAAATTGGATATTTTCTATACGAAACAAAATATAGACATTCTTGAAATGAACGTTTAGAAATGAAATAACGCTCAAAAATTCTTTGAAGTACAAGCGGGGTGTCTTACCATCGAAAAAATTGGTTATAATATGAGACATGGTAAGATCATTTTGAACAAAGTCAAACCGATGTGTGTGAATATTTGAAAGTATATAGAAAAGACAATACACAAGTACTAATCTTTGGATAACACACGGTTTGTTTATCAATGAAGCACAAAAATAAAATGAAAACATTTAAAATCACACTTCCAAATTATAAAATCTGTTTAAAATTCGAGAAGTGGTTTGAACATTTAAGAACATGTTTTCTATATCTGAAAGTTGTCCTTCTTTCATATACATTTGAGATTAAGATAAGAAATTTACCTTTTCGCTCAATCTCAATACTCATAAAGTCAGTTGAAGTCAAAAATGATATGATCGTGTCATCCTCTCTCATCCTGCATAAGTCTCAAAGTCTAGTCAAAGCAACTTTATTCACAAAATTTATTCAAACGTAAAAGACATAAAGCAGTAAAACAATTAAAGTACGAGTTCTGATTTGAAATAATCAGAAATCATCTCCTTACTCCCCCTGAAAATATGCATCTGAAATTTATCAGTGAAAAAGGCACATGATAGAGATCTACAACTTCATTTGAAGTGTAGTTCATCATATCTTCCGAATACATATTTCCAGAAAAATTTATGTACTCCCCCTTGAAGGTTGATTTCCTCTTCTGAGTATCTGAGTACATCTTCATATCAGCCCGGGAGTAGCATCTGTTATTTATCGTTGAAATACGAGTCCTAAACTGTTGTGTTTAGAAGTCAAACTTCATTGAAGTACAGGTCCTAAGTTGATTTACTTAGAAGCCTTGGTTCTCTTACTCCCCCTTGATCGTAGGTGCCTGCAACACAGAATCATTCTTCGGCTTTGGTACCCACTGGTATTTGGGTCCATATGTGTTAGTTGCAGTTCGAATGGGAGTAATCGAATAAGAACCATACCAGTAATGATCACTAGCTTTATGAACAAAATCATAAGTACAACAATAAGAACAATACCTCTTTTTAAATAACCTGATCAATTGATCTCTCGAATAAGCAAGATCAGGTTTACCTTTCAGTACTTTGTTCTTCTTTGCATTTGAGGCAGATACAAATGATTTGTTACCTGTCTTCTCTTCCTTCTTTCCTTTCTTTTCTTCCTTCTTCTCATCATTCTTCTCATCTTCAACTGGTTTTACCTTCCAAACCAGCTTCTCTTTTTCATATCTTTTTCTTCTCCTTCTATGTGTACCTGAACCATCTATTTTCCAATCATAGAAAATGTTAGTTGTACGAATTTGATCAAATGAATTAACTAACCTTCTTGAAGAAACAGTTTTCTGATGTGAGCTTGCAGCTGTCTTGAAAGAACCAACTGAACTATTTCTAGGTGAGTGGATTTTGGACTCTAGATTCGTATGCTCAGTCACCACCTCCTTTGAAACAATCTTTACAAGATCTTTTATTTTAAAAGATAAACTGTCTCTTTCTTCAATGAGTAGGTCAATCTTCTTCTTGAGTTAAGACTTCGTTATCTGCTCTTTCAGTGCATTTGTAGATAGCTCAGATAGCTTTGCAGTTAATTTCCTTATCTCCTCCTCAAAAATATTTCTTTCTTCTTTAAAATCTTTTTCCACATTATTTCGTCCATCAGATATCTCTTTAAAAAATCCAACGTTCTTCTGTTCAATTTCCTTTTTATCCTTTGCAAACCTTTCTCTTTCAATAATGATCACTTTCTCAAAATCAGAAACTTGTTGAGAAAACTTAATGCATTTAAGCTCAACCGTCTTCTTCTCATCAGCACATTTTTTTGAAAACTCAGAGAATTTCTTAGCAAACTCTTTCTTTTCTTTCTCAAAAACTGATCTTTCTTCAACAATTTGCAGTTCTAATTCAAAGATCTTCCTTTCATTAGAACACCTAGTTTGCTGAAACTTGACAATGTGATCTTCTAATTCAAAAATCTTGCTCTTTAACTCAGTGTTTTCAGCTTCCAAAAACAAGACCTTTTCTTCATTAATCCCAGAAGTTTGTTTCAGAAGATCTTCATTTATTTTCTTTAACACACTGACTTCCTCTCTCAGTAGCTTCCTTTTATCAGAATATTTCTTTGACCTCTTGGTGTAGTAATCAACTGAGGAAGCAAGATTTGTATTCTCTAATTTGAGCTTGGCAATCTTCTTTTCATCATCATCAGAAAAATATCCCATCTTGAATATCTGTTACAAAAAGAACTTGAACATGATCATTTATCCAAATGAAATCTCAAGAATACAAAAAAACACTTGAAATAAAAATTCAGAAATTTTGATCACAATAAGAAATATGTCCCCCTTCGCAGACTTAGCACGGGGGTCCCGCTATTAAAGGCCATAATACTATTTTGAAAATTTTGTCTAAGTATAGAAAAGACATTATTTGCGCTTAAGTTGTTGGCGCAAGATGGTAGTTTGCTTGACGTGTAGCTGGCGCAAATCAAACTTTGCGCGACGCTAGGCTGACGCAAACCAAGCTTTGCGCGACGCGAGGCTGACACAAATCAAGCTTTGCGTGTCTTGAGGGTGGCGCAAATCAAGCTTTGCGTGTCTTGATACTGACGCAAACCACACTTCGCGTGTCCTGTAGATGGCGCAAGACTAACTTCTCGTTACACCAAGCTGACGCAAGCCGAACTTTGCGTGACACGAAGATAGCGCAAAGTACACTTTGCGTTTCCTGTTGATGACGCAAAGATCACTTTGCGTTTCCTGCTGATGACGCAAACCTTAGAACGATCACTTGGCAAGTCTCTCGATGAACTGACGCAAACTATGATGAACTCGCGCAAGCCTTGAAGAACTAGCGCAAACATTAGATCTCACGCAAACCTCTAAAATCTATCAAATCTTCTTCAAAAACTCATCTAGACCTTGAATTCTATTCTGAAACTTTAACAATTTGCTCGCCTAAACATCTAGAACCAAAATCTATCATTTAATCTCGATCAAAAATACAAATCGATAGAAATTGACTCGAACACAGTGTCTAGAACTCGTGAACTCAAACTCAACAAAAATCACAAATTCATACTCGATTATAGTGCAATTAACAAATCTATCCAGACATACTCGATCGATTATACTATACGAACAAAACCTAGTCGATTTCAACTCCTAATTCGCACAAAAACTCATAAATCGATTTGATCTTCGATGAACAGTAACGATGAACAGTGTCAACGAACTTTTCTTGAATTCTTGATCTGATTTCGATTTGGATCTGCTCTGATACCAATTATTATTCCCTCAATTACAAGTTCTAAATGATCACAAACAATCAAGATGATATTCTAAATCATATGTCATTGAATCAAACAACAAAGATTACAAATTCACAACTTTCTCTCTCTAAACTCTCTCACTAGAAACGTATTCAATTAGCTCTTCTCTAATCTGCTCTCTCTCTGATTTGTGTACATCTCACTTTCTGATTACTTGCAAGGGAAACGAGGTATTTATATCTCCAGCAATATACAAAAGAAACAATACACAATTACATTGACTTTGACTTTATTAACAAAAGACTTTGACTTTAAGTGAGAGTTGACTTTTTCAGCTTTGACTTCTTGAACTTTTGATCTTCAATCTTTATGATCTTGAATCCAACAAATATGTGCTCTAACAGAATTAAAAGCAAGTTTTAGAAATTCAAAATCAAAAGAGGATGCATAACAAGAAGATGGAAATGCCATTTGTTTGTACTTCTGAAAATGACAAGTATTTTCCTGATCAATCAAAGAAATCCAGAAAATATCAAAATGTTTTAAATGTCAAGTCTTCCAATAAATCTTAATTACCAACTGATTTTGTTGATATATATGCTAACACTAATAAGGAAAATGTATCTCCGGTTTCTTATGATACTAAGAGATACATTCCCCCATTAGTGTTAGAAAAGAAGATAGTTGATATTGAAGATAAATTGGAAGAACAAAGTCTTCAAACTGATTTAGAAAACGATTTATTTCTTTTTATAATGAAAACAAGTTTTGAAGACAAAATTTCTTCTGGATTTTCTAAACATTCTAAGGAAAATACTCAAGTTCTTAAAAATAGTGTGCATTTGCGCAACCAGTTGGTTACGAAAACCGACACTTTGCGCAAGCCGTTGATCGCGCAAAGTTCAGTTTGCACAACCAATGCGTTGCGCAAACCTCCTCCTGACTTGTGCATTTTTCAAAATTCTCACTCCAAGGCTAGTTCTTCAATAACGAATGCTCAGACTGATTCTTCTTCTGATTCAATTATTGATGATTCTTTAACGCTAAATGTTCAATATTATAAAAAGAAGCGTAAAAGACGAAGGTTAAAGAAGTCAAGGAAACATGATAGTGTCTTGTCTGAAAATTCTAATTCTTCTGATTTTTCTGTTTCAGATCGGACTGTGAAGAAATCTCCAAAGCTGATATGGAGGGTTAAACAACAAACACCAGAATCTGACCTGTTAGGAGATAAATGTGTAGAAAATCTTTGTGATATTGATACATTTGCTTCTTGTAATAAAACCTCAAAATATTCAATTCAGTAAATGATTCACATAGAAAAGAATGTCTCAAATGCTTCTTCTAGTTCTGATTCTGATGATTGTGTTTCTTCCTCTATTGATGATTGCTTTCATGATTGTTTGCATAATAAATCTGTGAAAAATAAAAGACACAAATCTAACGAGAAGGGACCCATAAGCATATGGGTACCTAAAACTGTGTAGTTTATGTATGTGCAGCTTAGTCAATTATGGTATCTGGATTCGGGGTGTTCCAAACACATGACGGGCAACAAATCACTTCTCTCAAATTTTAAAGAAAAATGTTGTGGTCGTGTTAACTTTGGAAACTGTGAGATGGCTCCAATTCTTGGTTATGGTGATCTTGTTCAAGGTAATATAACTGTCAAGAGAGTCAGCTATGTCGAAGGTCTAAGCCACAACTTATTCAGCATCGGACAGTTCTGTGATAAAGATCTTGAAGTTAGCTTCAAATCTAAAAGAGTTGCTGTGAAGAATGATAGTGGCCGAGATTTACTAGTTGGAAAGAGAAGATCCAATCTGTATACTATTGATCTTTCCATAGTCAACATTCCATCAGACATCTGTCTACTTTCTAAAGCTTCAGTTCATGAAAGTTAGATTTGGCATCGTCGACTAGCTTATCTCAACTTTAAGTATATGGATCGCCTGGTCAAGAATGATTCAGTGAGGGGTCTTCCAGTACTTCATTTTCAGAAAGACCACCTCTATCAGGATTGTGAGAAAGGAAAGATGAAGAAAGCTCCTCACAAGCCAAAGCCTGAACCATGTACTTCAGACATACTTGACTTACTGCATGTTCATTTATGCGGACCGATGAAGACAAAGAGTATTGGTAAGAAAAGGTATGTATTGGTGGTTGTTGATGATTACTCAAGATATACATGGGTGAAGTTTCTCAAATCCAAAGATGAAACCCCAGACATTCTCATCAACCTCATCAAAACAATTCAAACCAACAAGCAAAAGAAAGTCAAGATTTTCAGATCAGACAATGGTACTGAATTCAAGAACAGTACTCTTCAAGCTTTTTACGAGGATCAAGGAAGTCAACAACAGTTTTCTGCTGCTAGAACACCGCAACAGAATGGAGTTGTTGAACGTCACAATAGAACGCTTGTTGAGGCTGCAAGATCTATGCTTGCTTATTCTGGTCTTCCTTTGTCTCTTTGGGCTGAAGCTGTTTCAACTGCATGTCATACTCAGAACCGATCGATTCTACATCGCCGATTCAACAAAACACCATATGAGCTGATGAACGGTATCAAACCGAATGTCAAATATTTCAAGTCTTTTGGGTGTAAGTGTTACATTCTGAATGACAGGGATAATCTGAACAAGTTTAGTCCGAAGGCAGATGAGGGTATTTTTCTGGGTTATTCTTCTAACTCTGCAGCTTACAGAGTCTTTCTTATCTCAGCAAGAAAAGTGATAGAGAGTGTAAATGTCAAATTTGACGAAGCTGCTGATTTGGTTTCTGGTCAACCAGGCTCAGAACCCGTTCTTATAGGGAATTCAGCTTCTGAACAACACAGTTCAGAACCTTCGCCACAACCAACAAATCAGGATTCTTTTACTTCTTCTCTTAATCTTTCTGATCTTGATTTTCTGTTTGAAATTTTTATGATGATGTACCTAGATCTAACTCTGAAAATATTTCAAATATTTTGAATCAGGAAACTGTGAGCACATCTGCTACAAATTCCGCTGCATCTATCTCTGAACCTGATGCTGCTCCAGTTCCTCCTGTTGGTCAGACACAATCAAAATCTGAGCCTATTCATGAAGAACCTCTTCAAGAAGAATCTGTACAAGAACAACCTGTTCAAGAGGAATCAGTTCAGGAAGAAGAACAGACTGTTATTATTCAACCAACTCTTCCAGAATCTGATCAAGATGTTATTGAGCTACCTCCTCCTCCAGTTGAAACTGTTTCTATTTCTTCAACTGACTTAGAAGCTCTTGAACCTCCCTCTCAACAATTAGAAGTGGTTCAATATGTAATTGATCCTCTCCCTCATACCACAAAATGGACAAGATCTCATCCAATTCATCAAATTGTTGGAGATCCTCAAGCTAGTGTGTCTACACGTTCCAGGACAGCTACTTCCAACGAATGTCTCTTTACTTGCTTGCTAAGCAAGATTGAACCAACCAAAGTTTCTGAAGCGTTGGAGGATCCGGATTGGATTATAGCTATGCAAGAGGAGCTCAATCAATTTGATGCACTGAAAGTTTGGAGACTTGTACCACGGCCGAAAGGAAAAAGCATAATTGGAACAAAGTGGATATTCAAGAACAAGAAAGACAAAGATGGTATCGTTATTCGGAACAAAGCTAGATTGGTAGCCAAGGGATATCGACAAGAAGAAGGAATTGACTACGATGAAACTTTCGCGCCAGTTGGAAGATTAGAAGCTATCCGCATGTTTCTCGCCTTTGCTGCTTATCGCAACTTTACCGTGTATCAGATGGATGTCAAGACAGCCTTCCTCAACGAGAAATTGAAAGAAGAAGTCTATGTATCTCAACCAGAGGGGTTTGTTGACAAATACCATCCTGATCACGTATACTTTCTCGATAAAGCATTGTATGTCCTGAAACAAGCACCGAGGGCGTGGTATGATGAGTTGTCAGCCTTCTTGATCAAATCTGGCTTCACCAAAGGATCCATCGATACCACTCTTTTCATTTATAGATCAAACTTGGATATATGTTTAGTTCAAATATATGTAGATGATATTATTTTTGGTACGACTAATAAATCTTTGTGTACTTGGTTTTCTGATCTTGTGACTTCTAGATTTCCGATGAGCATGATGGAAGAAATCAATTTCTTCCTCGGCTTACAAGTGAAACAACTTCCAGATGGCATTTTTATCAACCAGTCGAAGTACGTGTTTGACATATTGAAGAAATTCAAGATGGACAAGTCATCCTCAATTGGTACGCCTATGGCACATGGAGCCAAAATCGGACTTGATCCAGATGGACAAGCTGTGGATCAAAAGACATATAGAGGGATGATCGGATCGCTGATGTATCTAACTGCCAGTCTCCCGGACATAATGTTCTCTACATGCTTGTGTGCCAGATTCCAAGCCAAGCCTAAAGGAACTCCTTATTTAGGTTTATGGTATCCTAAGAGTTCTGACTATAAGTTGATTGCTTATTCTGATGCAGAGTTTGGTGGTAATCAATTGGACCGAAAGAGTACTTCAGGTCATCTTCAATTTTTGGGTGACAGACTGATAAGTTGGGCATCGAGAAAGCAAAACTGCGTATCTATATCAACAGCCGAAGTTGAATACGTCACTGCAGCTAGTTGTTGTGCTCAAGTGCTTTGGATGAAAACACAACTTCGGGATTACGGGATGCTGTACAAAACAGTGCCAATATATTGTGACAGCAAATCCGCGATCGCGATATCAGTCAATCCGGTCCAGCACACCAAGACCAAACACATAGATATGCGGTACCATTTCATAAAGCATCATGTGGAAGAAGGTACTATTGAATTATATTTTGTACCAACTGAATATCAACTTCCTGATATCTTTACAAAAGCCTTAGATGAAAAGCGTTTTAACTTTCTACTTTCAAAACTTGGCATGTTGAATTTAAAAGTTTAAATCTTTACAAATTTTATTCTATAAAGTAGAATTTTACAGATTTTCTTTCTTTTGAATAAAATGTGTGTCTAGGATCTTTTACAAGTTCTTTGTTTATATTAAAGTTTTATATGTTCAACTTTCAAGTCTTAGAAAAGTTGAAAAGTCAGCAACATGTTTGTAGCTTTTGATACTGCTTTAAAGATATGTGAGTCGGAATTTTTATAGTTTACTTTGTTTAGACTACCTAAACAATCAGAATTATAGATCGGAATGAAAATATGGGCTAAGCACTTAGATGTTGACCTGAGTGATTGAGATGAATTATAATTTCATAAAATACAGAAATCTTTGAGTTTAAAAGTTTGTACCTGTGACCTTTCTGGTTTGGGAAAGTAAGTTCCGTGGGATGCTTGTCATCTGGTCCCCTAAGGTCATTTGGTCTGGGGGTGATCGAACCCAAATCCTTCTATAGAACCAGATCGAAAGTCATGTTCTACTGGTATGAATGGGTTTAGGATGTGTCGATGTAGCCTTTCTGATCCGGGAAAGTAAGTTCCAAGGGGTGCTTGACACCTAGTCCCCTAAGACCAACTGGTCTGGGAGCGGCTGACCCAAATCCTGCAATAGGGTCAGATAGAAAGTTACGTTTACGGCATGTTCTTTACTTACCAAACTTTTTGATTAAAAGATGCCAAAGTGCAGACTCATGTGAAGATGACAATGTGCACAATGCTAAAAGATGCCAATGAGCACACATCTCATGATACTTGGTGATATGTTTGAGTTGCGATAAACCTGTAAATTTGTGAAAGTCTTAATTTTTGATGTCTTAGTGTTAGTACATGCAAAGTTCTCTATAATATTTTTAAAATTGCATTTTTCTTGAAGCTAATCGAAGTTCGCATGCGAGCACACTGAATTGATAGCTGGAAGTTTTTGAAACTGAACATGTCTTAATTTGATATGCAATAAAACATGTTCTTGTATCCAACAACATATGCTTGATTTCAACTGATTGATAAATCTGTGAAATTTTACTGAGTAGACTTTAATTTGTTTAGTGTTTAAAATTTTATATGTTCAGTTGTTTCAAAATTTATATTCAGTATCATTTTCCCTTTACACTGATGTCTTAATGTTTGTGTATCATATTTTTGTCAAATCTGTGCAATTTTCGAGGGGGAGAGAACATCTAACTGCGAATTTGAACAACAGTCTATTTTTTAGGGGGAGTGAAAATAACTGATAAATTACTTCACGTGTTGATCAGAAATTCTCCAGGTAAGAATTTTCTGAAATTTCTATGCAAATCCTGATCTGATTTGGTAAATTCTGTGCATTTGTGTAGGGGGAGTAAAAAGAGCTTGACAGGTATGTGTCTGATTTTTCTTTTTATATATAGTATTAAGTTTTCTATTTTTTTTTTAGAGTAATTTTTTTTAGAGTAATTTTTTTAGTATTTTTTTTAGTTTAGTATATATAGGATTAGATATGTTTCTTTCTATCTTTTTCGCTCCATTTCATTTTTGAACGCCTATTCACTGTTATCTTCCTCCCATTTCCCTCTGCGCCGCTCTTATTGTGTTGATTGATTTCAGATTGTTCTTCGATTAAGGTTTGTTTCTATGTAGTTTACTTTGTTAATTTGTTGTTATGTTTTACTATTCTCTTTGATTTTGATTTCATTTTCTTGTTTATTACTGTGCGATTTACTTCATCGTTTCACTGTTCATCGTCTTCATCAGAATCGAGCTTATTTGCTCAAATCGAGTGTTGGGTTTGTTCTCTTTATCATTTTCGAACCTCAAGTATGTTTCCTTTCACTCTGGTTTAGTGTTTATTGCTTTAATTTTTGATGTTTTGTGTTTTTTGGATAAGAACTCACAAAAACCCTAGTTTTCGTATCAAGGATGGATTACCCAAAGTTAAGTTTACGTAATCAACAGGACACGCAAAGTCCAGTATGTTTAACCTGTTGGTCACGCAAAGTGTACTTTGCGTAACATACTTGATACGCAAACTTCGTCGTTTTTGTGTTAGTCTTTTGTTAAGAGTAGTTTTCGTAACACGTTGATTACGCAAAGTCTACTTTGCGTAACCTACGTGACCCGCAAACCTTATGTTCTTGTGTGTTTGTTTGTTTCAAGTTTAGTTTGCGTAACACTTAAGTCACGCAAAGTATACTTTGCGTAACCTTCGTGTTCCGCAAACCTTGTGTTTTGTGTTGGAAAATTTTCAGGAAAGGTTTTCGTATCAAGTTTATCACGCAAACCTCAGTTTGCGTTATAAACGTAATACGTAAACTTCAGCTTGCGTATCATGCCTGTTCTGCAAACTGTCCTTTGCGTATCACGTTCATTGCGCAAACCTCACTTTGCGCTTCTAACTTGTTGCGCAAACCAGACTTAGAAATTTTTTTCTTTTTTCAGTTTTCTAACTTTGTCTAATTCTTCTTCGTTTTTGTTTTCCAGGTCTTTAAATGTCTTCTAAAACCCAAACTGATCCAATGATACAAGATGAGAATGTAGTTCTCGATGATCCGTCTGATCAAGCTTCACATGAGACGCCGATGCCGTCTGTTCCTTCAGTAGGGGCCAATCTATCTGCATCTCGTCGAACGTCGAATGATGTCTTTCCGATTATGCTATACATTCTGCCATACAAGCTGAACAATTACTTTGTGGATTTTGACAGAATCAAGATACATCCGGTGATTCGAGCGATTCTCAGAGGTCATCCACTTGCACAGGCTCTTTCTTCATGTGCTAACGCTCCTGAAGTCAATATTCAACAGGCATGGCACACGATATCAAAGAATGAGCTCGTTCGACCTCATCGCTTTGATCTTCAGATTGATCAGTTCGATTCATTTCTTTCATACAAGCGTCTACGTCTCATTCTGGAGCTTCCTGAGCCCAACTCCAGACCAGGTAGAACTTCTTATGACAGCTTTCCTTTTGAAGAGGATGTTCTTGACGGAATTAGAAATCTTGGATATACTGGCACATTGAACAAAGTTAGTGATTTTGACAAGTCACATCTTCGTCCAGTTTGGTATGCTCTATTCTCAGTTCTCATCAGATGTCTTACGACAAAGCATTCTGGAACAGATAGTGCTAGTCTTCTGTATCTCCCATTGTTCCATGCAGTCATCTATGACTTGCATGTCGACTATACATATATATTCTGGACTGAACTCTCGGAGAGGGTACAAGACAAGCTTACAAACAAGAAGCGCAAGTTCATTCCATTTATCAAATTCTTGAAGCTGATCATTTGAAGTGTGCTCAGAAGCAATTCAGTTATTCCATGTAGATTATCTTGGCCTCAGGTTCCAGATACGGAGATGACATACATTCAAAAGCTGAAGCGGTCTTTCAACTATTCATTGCCTATTCCTTCCAATCTTATTACGACGTATGCGGATCCATCTGATTCAAGTATCATTGAATATTGTCTGGACAATGATATCTTTCTAGAAGTTGATCAAGCTGATCCGTCACATGCTGAACAAGAAGTTGAAGTTGCCAAACAGTTAACGTTTCTATTGCTAATCAACAAATAGATGATGTCCTTGCTACTATTCATACTGAATCTGCTGCTTCTGTCCATGATACTTCTGATGTTGATGTTGATGCTTCTACTGGTGATGGTGATAGAGATGTCGATGCTGGTGATGATTTTGCTAGAGATGAAGATGGAGATGATGATGATTCTGATGGTGATGATGCTGATCAACCAAGTCTTCGGGTTTATGAAAGAAAATTCAGGGAACCAAAAGTGGTTGTTCAAGAAGAGGTTGAGTCTGAAGAAGAGTCTGTTCCGATTAACGCTGCAGTTGCCAATATTCATGTTGATGAACTTGACTTAGCATTTGTCAATGCTTCAACTTCTCATCAAGTTCAAGATACATCAGTTTCTCTTAATTCTAGTGTCGAGACTTCTTCAGTTGAGGTACGAGATACAACGGCTAAATTTTCTACTTTGAATGAGTTAATTCAAAAGATGAATGAACAGTTTGAAGAGCACAAGAATGCGGAAATTCAGAAATTGTGTGCTTTCTTCAAGGGTAAAATGCCAGAAATTGATACCTCTTCAATCCCTGCAGTGATTCCTTTCAGACGCCCATCCGGGGTTGTTATTAGAGATCTGTCTTCTGCTGTTCAAACATCTGCTCCTGCAATCATGTCTATTCCTCTACCTCCACCGTTCATGCAATCTGTTGGTGTGTCTTCTTCAGTTCCTCCTGTATCGACTTCAAGTAATCAAGTATCCGATCTTCCGATATCCGAGTTATCAGATATGTTATACGCTCGACTTCTGTCTATGTCGTCACCTGCTCAACAGGACAAAGACTTTCTTTCTCTTTTACGGAAATTTCAACCCACTCCAACTCCGACTCCGATTCCAACTTCTACGTCTACTTCTGCTCCTGACAGAGTATCTGCATTATACGAAGAATTCACTTCTTTTTGGACTGAAGCTCGGATGAATTTCTCGGAGATCAAGGAAGGCATTTCTCTATTGACTCAAGCTCTTACATCTCTTTCTGACCGCTTTGATCATCACGAAAAAAATTGCACAGCTGAAGCCGGTCCGTCTCTTAAACGTCGACATGACCAAGATGATCCCGATCCTCAAGGTCATGAGGGGGAGATGCATAAGAGACAGAGGATGGAGGGTTCATTTGCTAGAGAGGATCAGTCACAAGAAGAGGCGGCTAGTACAGAAAAGAATGTGGACAATGTACAAGATTGCAGCGTTGATGATCTTGTGAATGTGATGATTCAAAGTGTAGATTTATCTTCCATGGCAAATGTCTTGAATATTTCTGAACAAGATATTCAGAATGACATGCAGATTGTTGTTTACGAGGATTTAGACTCTGCTATAAGAGCTCATGAGATAGATGATTCCGAGATTGCTAATGATATGAGGAACTTCTTTGCAAACTTCATTGAGATAAACTCAGATGACGACGATGATGTCAGATATGAGAAGCTTTGTAAGGTGAAAGAAGAGGAATGTGATGACATCATCATCTTATCCGACACTAAAGATGATTCTGTGTTTATGGATGCTAAGGATGAAGAGATTACATGTATGTTGTACAGATATCTTCCTTCTCAAGAAGAGGTTCCTGAAATTATTCATGGTACTGAAGCCACTCAAGTTCCAGAAACTGCTCCTGATATTTCTACTCCTGTTGCTGCTACTGCTCCGACTACCTCTGCTCCTTCAGGTACATTTGAAGTAGGTCAGTCATCTAGAGCACAAGCTGATGTTCCTCCTGCTGAACCTGTGGTTTCACCAAGCATTCTAGAAGAAGGACCAGCTTTGACCAGGCAGAAGAGATAAAGAAGTCTTCATCAAAGATATATGGCTTCAAGGCAAAGATCAGCTTTTCTAGAAGACACTCAGAGAAATATTTTCGTTTCTAGAAGAAGGTCGATCAACATTTATGATATTCTTGGTTTTGAAAAGGAGGCAGAGGCATATCAATATGAATACTTGATGCTCATCAAGTGCCAGGGCCGTAGAGACAATAACGTTTCTTCTCCACATCTGATTGTCCGAGTTATCAGCGTCACAATAAACAAGCTAGTTAATATCTGGTATCCGGAATTCGTAGTGGAATGAAGAGATTGCAACCGATATACCTTCTCAGAGGCAGATTTTTCAGATCTTTCTATTGATGATATTGAGTTTTTATATGATCATTTCAGGAACCTTTATCATAGAACTCACGATGTTTCTCAGGCACTGTTTGTTATCAAGAGATTCATTCGACGGCAAATCAGATTCTTCAGAGTGTTTGATTTTCAGATGGCTGTTGAAAGCTTTCAGCCAGTTGTAAATCTTCAAAGGCCCAATCAAAGCTTGCCAAACTTAGATTCTTATCCTTTATTCACCATAATTCAAGATCCATATGGATTTGTCTACAAGAATGGCTCAAGTCAAAAAATGCTTTCTCAGATTTGAAGAAATTAGTCATTACTAAGATGGAACTTTGAAGGTGATCAAGCTTCAGTTGGAACAACGTCTGAAAGAAGCTCAAAGAAGATTTTTGGAAACAAGAAGTAAAGCTTTTCTGGTTGATAATGACGAGATTCGACTTCTCAAGAGGACATTGAATACAATTCATGAGAGATTGAACCTCCGCTCAACTCTTAGATGACTGGAAGTTTTAGTTGGATTGAATAGACTTCGTCAAAGAGAAGAGCGTCAATGATTCTCCAAAGTCGCTTAGTCTGTCAATGCTGATTCAGAAGATTTTTTTTGAAGACCACTGCGCCAATGATTACTAAGGGGGAGATTGTTAATTCTAATTTTGTAGTAATCATTGTAATTATTTTCCTAGTCTATACTGTGCTTAGAGTGCTTATCTGTGTTGTTAAGGCTAGGGGTATTTAAGTCCCCTTAGACCTTTGTTTTTGTAACCTTGAGATCATTTTGAATAGAACATACACATTTTGGAGCTCTCTACTTTCTCTCTCTAGTTTCTCTCTCTAGAGATTTAGTGATTCTTGGACTTTCAGTTTTAGGTACCCATCTCATAATGGGTCCATTCTTGTTAGGCTTTGGAGTTTTCTTTTCAATGTTTGGCATTCCATGTTTTGATGTTTTGCCAAATTAGTCTCTTTGTTGCTTCTGAGGTTTAGTCTCTGAAGTTTTCTTCTTTTAAGACTTATTCAGAAAGCAATGGGAACCATTGAAATGATTCTTCAACTTAATCATGAGATTGATGCAATTGCAATTAACTGAACAAGATGAAGTTGGAGCAAAGATTTTGATTTCATTAAAGACATTTGGTACATGTTTCTTTTGAAATTTTCTTGAACTAGCACTAGGAACATTACAAGTATTCCTAACTATTTCAGGCTTCTTGGCATTCTTTTCTAGTTGGATTTTCTTGGCCCAAAACATCTTCTTTTCCCTCTTGCTCACTGCACATCAGGAACATAATTGTTAATTTCTTGCCATTTGTCTTTTTGTTCAGGAGTAAATTTGATTGGTTTGTAGGCATAGAATTGTGAAATTTTAGTTTTACTCTTGGCTTTTTCTTTTACATCCTTTTCCAACCCCAAAGAGGTTTTGGCTTTGTAACACCCGTAATTTTGGGTGATCTTATGCTATTTCGAATTCGGTTGGTCATTGTGTATATTTACCACGATAGATTATTGGTTGGATTTGATCTTTAGTTTTGCTTGAGCATCTGGTCGACAAAAAGGATTGTTTGGGGTCGAAATCGCGCCAAAAGAGCATTGGGAGACTATGCCCGACAACTATGCCACAGGGCATAGTCGTAGGTGTCATAGTCACGGTTGGGATGGGACTCGTTGGACAACAAACAGAATGGAGTTAGTGTTGGGCAACAATGCCCAGCGACTATGCCCTGGCATAGTCGTCCTGTCATTGTTGCTAGGGCTGTACGCGGGTTGGGTTGGGTTGGTTGGGACGTTTTTACAACCCAACCCATATATGGCGGTTTGGAAAATCTCAACCCAACCCAACCCAACCCATTCAAAAATATAACCCAACCCAACCCAACCCTTGCGGGTTATGGCGGGTTGGATTGTGTTGGCGGGTTAGTAATATACATAAATTTGGCGATTGAAATACGATAAATAATACTCAAATTATTCTCAACAAAGTTATTAGTTATTACAATTAGGGCTTGTTCGTGTTCGTTCGTTTAACTTAACCGAACAAACAAACGAACACGAACTGTAAACGAATGAAATTTTTTTAGACCAAAGGGCCTTTTTGGCCTAGCGATAAAAGAGTCTTTGACTTCCTAGGAGGTCAGAGGTTCGAACCTCACCAGAGGTGAGGAGGGTGTGTGAGTTTATTTGTTGCATTTGCCGTATATAAATATTATATATTTAAAAAAATGAACATAAACGAACGAACATAAATGAACAAAAAACAACCACCATTACTCATCATTCCGTTCCTAAAAACTAACATAACAAAATGAAAAACTGTATAAACTTATGAGCGATAAAAAAAGAATTTTAAAAATTCAATTTAATTAATGATTTTACATATTAACGTCACAATATATAAATATATTTATATAATAAACAAACATAAACAAACGTAAACGAACATAAACAAACGTAAACAAGCATAAACGAATGCAAACGAACGAACATAAATGAACGAACGTTCACGAACATAAATGAACGAACGAGACCATTGTTCATGTTCGTTCATTTAACTAAATGAACAAAAAAATGTGTTCATGTTCGTTCATTTATTAAATGAACGAACATAAACGAACTTCCCGCCAAACGGTTCATGAACGGTTCACTGAACGTTCGGTTCGTTTACAGCTCTAATTACAATCATCCAATTATAAATTATAATCCATAAGTCTTAAAGTTAATTTGGGTTGTGAATAAACTGCATATATATATATATATATATATATATATATATATATATATAATTTTATAAAAAAATATAGCGGCAGGTTGGCGGTTTGGGTTGGGTTGAGTTTTCCTAACCCAATTTCAACCCTTCTAATTAGCGGTTTGGCGGTTTTGCGGTTTCGCGGGTTGGGAGAGGGTTGGGTTGGTCGGGTTTCGTGGGTTGACGGTTTTATGTACACCCCTAATTGTCGCACGCGGCCTCCATAGTGTTAAAACTCATCTCAACGATTTGAACCTCATTTGTTTCTGATTTCTTTGAAGCTAGGTCGCGTTTTTCTCTCTTGAGAATCTAGTAAGCTCTCCTCTCATCCTCCCTTGCCATTAATGATCACAACCAACCTCAAGTCTTTGATCATTATGATGTTGTCGGGTTCTTCAAACACTTGTTGGTCAAGTCTAGCCATCTCAAGCTTCATCTCACCTCCTCACCAATTACTTGGAGTTTTAGGGTTTTAAGCTATAAACCTTACAAGGTGAGTTCATCCTTATCTAAAATTTTTACATGTTAAAAATCATGTTTTTAAGCCACTAGACATCTCCATTTTCATTTGTACATCTTGGGGTGCATTATCACCCAAAACCCTAATTTTGGAGATTCTAGGGTTTATGTGTTTGGATGTGATTTCAAGAAAGAAAATGGGTATCTTGAATTTATATGTGAACAAGGTTTGGCATTATACTATTTTAGTCTCTAACTTCAAAGATTAGTTAATCATGGGATGATGAAGTTCATGTTGAACTGTTGATAAGTTTATGCATTTGAAACTTGTTTTATTATAATCTTGGGTTGAGTCATTGGGATCCAAAAACTATAGTTTGAAATATTTAAATGCCTTAAATGTTTGGAAAATGAGGATGTGATTCATATGTCAAATTGGAACCTCTTGGTAAAATTAGGCATGTATTATGCAAAGAGCCTTCATTGGTTAATGTCTTGGATATCGTAACTTCATGTTGATTTATTGGTTAATCGATTAACTTATGTGGCATAATTGGTTCATTTGGGAGTCATGACCCCATAATTGTTGTTGCATTTTGTCCGACGTTGGGACATTAGTTTCTCTCGTCGAAGCACATTTAGGCATCGGATTGGGTTATAAGTCTTACGTGCTAAGTACTACGATATTGGATGAGGATCTCAACGTAAGGGCCCTTTTGGGTTTAAGTTGACTTTCTGCGGGTGTACGTTTAAAGTCCCTGAGCCTAACATCCCTTGCGTGTACTTTTATGTGTTTTTGGCTTTACTAACGATCAAGTGGCCTACTTTTGTGTTCCGTCACTTGCGTTAGTAAGCGGGTCTCCCCCGTTAACCTAAGAGGTAACTGTTTATGGTAAAAGCACAATTATACCTATTATAACTCCACTTTTATTTACGTTTATCGTTAATTATTTTAAATACAACTATTTGGTCTCACTAGGCTTTAGCCTAACAGTTTTTCTTGAAATGACATGTATAGCAGGTCAATCTAGCGATAGGATTCGTCGGGGATGAGCGGATGGCATAAGGGTCGAGAGCGGTCTTTTTGAGTTGATGCATTGACCGATACGATGGTGATAGTGGTTATACATTTTGGAAGAATAGCAACACCCGATATTAATCTTTCTTGTTTAACTTAGATTATTAGGTTGTTAAGTATTATTCTTCATTCGATTCTTTTGTAAAGGCTACAATTATATTCCCCGTTCTCGGGACGATACTTTGGGATTGTCATGAGAAGTTTTGTTTACCCAGGTTTTTCTCAGTTTATAGTCGTCCTATTGCAAATTTTTCGAATCTTTACTTCTCTAAAACTTAAGGTGTTATAGGCTTTTAGACACATGTCCAGAAAATCAGGACAAATTGGTACTCTGGGTTTATCTTTTGAAACAGGAACAGGGATGTTCAAAATTCCAAAACCAACAGTCTGTTTGCTTTTATAAATTACCTTCTCTAGGGAAAAAATATTTGTTCATCAACCTCTAAGTTAGAGTCAGAGTCAAGAAAGTCTCTTTTTACTCTATCAGAGGTGACTATCTCTGAAGTTTTGACAATCTCTCTAGGTTTTGAAATTTTGAATATCTTTTTCATGCAAGATTTCTTTATAAAACCAGATATGACAGTTTCTT
The DNA here is from genome assembly GCA_954870635.1 of Arctium minus. Lineage (NCBI taxonomy): Eukaryota > Viridiplantae > Streptophyta > Magnoliopsida > Asterales > Asteraceae > Arctium > Arctium minus. Next base: position 100,448,177 of record OX941081.1, on the reverse strand, counting down.
TGTAGATCCTTCTAATATCATCTTCAAAAGTAGTTATGATTCTTTCATCTGACATTGGAAAGTACAGAGGTGCTTCTGGATCTACTGAGCTCTAAGTTTTAACGTTAGAGGTACTTGCTTCAAAGACCTCTGGTTCTTGAATGTGAATGCAATTTCCCAATCAAATCAAGCACACTCAATCAATATTCCAGATGCAACAGTTTATAGATATATATAGAGAGAGATATTCAGTATTCATAAATCTGACAATGAAAGCGTACTTACAAATCTTACAAGGCACACCCCTATTTATACCACATATTACACAAAGTCTAACCTGACATGGAACTAATACAGACTTTGACTAACATTGACTAAGACATTGTTGACTTTACATCTTTGAATAAACACATTAAATCTTGGATACAATATAATGTCCTAACAATCTCCCCCTTTGTATTCAAGATTTAATAAAAGAAATTGACACTAGTCTTCAGCTCTTGATTCTTCAGCTTTTGTCTCTGACAACATTGAAATTTGAAACTTTAACAATCTTTAGTCTTTCAGCCTTTAAAGAATCTTGAAAAGTCTTTTCACTTTGTATCTTTGAAAGTCAACAAGTCTTGAACACGAATCAAAATTCTTAAAACTTTTGAAACTCCTTTGATCTTTGAAACTTCATCTTTGAACTTTGATACAGTTTTGAGGAATCTCTGATCTTGTATCTTCATCTCTTGTGATCTCTGAACTGTCTTCAGGAAAAACAAACTTTCACAAATCTTGATTTAACTTTGAATCATCTTCAGAACTTTCTCAAATCATCTTTATTCAGAACTTGAATCATCTCGGAATGATTTTTTTTCACCAATCTTGAATAAATTGAACTTTCTAAAATTCTCCACAAGTCTTTTCACTTTGAACTTTCTTTCTTTATGATTTTGAAATTGAACTTTGTAAATTTCTCCCCCTTTTTGATGATTGTGAGCATCATGATCATTAAAACTTCTTCAATTTCAGCACTTTCTTTTATTTCCCCCATTTGTGATGACTAACAATCTCCCCTTTATGATAAAATGACATTCACCGCCCTTTGATCTGAGTATCCGTCAATTAATGAAATGTATATATCCGAATCTTTTCAAATTCAGACATAATGAACAATGTAACCTTGATTCAACAGATGAAACAGTTAATATGCCTGTAAGTAGCACGTAGCCACTTTGTACAACGGGTGTACATTATAAAGGAGCTTTTGTGATGTTCACTCCCCTAGGGCTTCCATTCAATCATCGAAAAACCACAAAGGAATTTTCTATGAATGTTATGACAAGAAAACTTATTCCTTGTGTGTTCGTGAAAGTATATGAAAGATTGAAGCTACTTAGCTTTTTCAGGCTCAAATTGTGTAAACTGTTGAGACAACAACAGATATTACACGGACTCAATGTGCATGAAGGAGGTGCGAAGGTGGGGCAACTTTCCTTCTTTCTCAATGTTGCGTCCCCAATGAATATGAAACATTTCTTTTTCGGGAAAGAAATGATTGGTTGGTGGGGTTAATGCAAGAGTTGGCATGGGCTCACTGCCTGTTTCAATGATGGTCACCAAAGAATGTGAACCAATCAGTAGATGTGGGTGCCCGACTCAGAAAGTGGTTGGTGCAGAGTTTTGATATTCTTTTAACTCTGTTCTCACACCCTCTTTCTTTTTAACATTTAGCTCACTTCTAACCAAACTCTCTTTTAGATTTTGCCGCTCAGTACAATGACAAAAACTCAACCAGATGAGTTATCTCCCCCACTCTTTGATTTATGACCCCTCACCCCTCAATCACTCTCGGATAACTTCTGGGGTAGGAAACACTGGTTTACGTGAATCCATGGAATTTCTGTTTAAGTTCTCACACGAATCCCATGTAAGTCCTAAAAAGAATAGTTGCTCAACAGTTTAATTTGAACAGTTAAGCACAAAAAGTATGATAACATTGTCAAAATGTATACTCATGAGATTTGAGCAATTGAACTTTGAACATTTCTCAAAACAAAGATATTGAATGAATGAAATGAAATCAAGAGAATTGTTTTGAGATCAAGATTTGGCATTGGCTCACTGCCTGTTTCAATGATGGTCACCAAAGAATGTGAACCAGTCAGTAGATGTGGGTGCCCGACTCAGAAAGTGGTTGGTGCAGAGTTTTGATATTCTTTTAACTCTGTTCTCACACCCTCTTTCTTTTTAACATTTAGCTCACTTCTAACCAAACTCTCTTTTACATTTTGCCGCTCAGCACAATGACAAAAACTCAACCGAATGAGTTATCTCCCCCACTCTTTGATTTTTGACCCCTCAACCCTCAATCACTCTAGGATAACTTTCGGGGTAGGAAACACTGGTTTACGTGAATCCATGGAAGTTCTGTTTAAGTTCTCACACGAATCCCATGTAAGTTCTAAAAAGAATAGTTGCTCAACAGTTTAATTTGAACAGTTAAGCACAAAAAGTACGATAACATTGTCAAAATGTATACTCATGAGATTTGAGCAATTGAACTTTGAACATTTCTCAAAACAAAGATATTGAATGAATGAAATGAAATCAAGAGAATTGTTTTGAGAATCTGACAATGTATCAATCAGATCAAATGAAATGATTAGGGTATCAAAGAATTGGATATTTTGTTTATATGAACGAATATAAACAATTTTGCAATGAAAGCACAAGATTAGAAATGATGAATGATGCTCAACAACATTTGAAAGCAAACGGGAGTATTACCATCGAAAAATTGTTTCGTTATGAGACATGGTAATAACAAAATCAAATGAAGTATTGAATCGATGTGTGTGAATACTTTATAGTATAAATACAAGATAATACGCAATTATTGATCTTTGGAAACACACGGTCAGTTAAACATTAAATCTCAAAATTGAAGAACATTTAAAATCGCACATCTAAATTCATAAAATCTTTTGAGAACCAGAAGTGGTTTGAACATTTCAGAAAACGTTTTTCATACTTGAAAGTCGTTCTTCTTTCAAACAATCAAAAATCTAGATTAGAAGATACTTACATTTAAGCTCCCCCTCAAATCATGATATAATGATTTAGGTCTATTAAGGTCCCCCTGGATATTTGCAAAATATCCATGTTTGAACATTGAAGAACGGGTTCTGATCTGTTGTAATCAGAAGCCACCACCTTTACCCCCCCTATAAATTATGCATCTTAAATATGTTAGAAAAAGCACAAGATAGAGATCAAATACAACTCCCTTTTGAATTGTAGACCATCATATCTTCCAAATATATTATCAATGAAAAAGCACATGATAGAGATCAGATACAACTTCCTTGTGAATTGTAGATCGTCATATCTTATCGGATGCAAAATATTTCAGACAAGAATGTACTGCCCCTTGATGGTTGATTTCCTCATTCGAGTATTAGAGTACAGTCTCTTATCAGCACAGGAGTAAAGGCTTTTGATCACTGAAGTACGAGTCCTAAACTGTTGTGTTTAGAAGTCAAACTTCGTTGAAGTACGGGTTCTAAGATGATTTATTTAGAAGCCTTAGTCTTGACATTTAAGTCCGGGTTTTGAACTGTTTTGTTCAAAAGCCTATGTTCTATGTTCTCCCTTAAACTTTGGGTGCCTGCAACACAGATTTAGCTTTTGGTACCCACTGTGTTAGAGCATAAATCTGTTGGATACAAGATCAAGAAGACTGAAGGTCAAAGTTCAAGAAAGTCAAAGCTGAGAAAGTCAAAGCTGAGAAAGTCAACTTTCATTAAAGTCAAAGTCTTTTGTAATAAAAGTCAAAGTCTTTGTATTTGTATTTGTTTTTCCTTTTAATTCTTGTAGGTATAAATAGCTTTGTATTTTCTGTTTTTTAGTAGATGTAATGAACTAAGTATTTTGTAGAGAAAGAGAGAATTTGTAATTGATTGAGATTTATTCAATGACTTGAGAAAGATAAATCATCAACGAAAGTTGATAAATCAGTTTCTGTAAAAACTAAGTATGCTAAAGGTAAGAAGAAGAAATCTCAGCATTCACAGAAACCGATCACTACTGGTAAGCCAAAGAAGAAGCATTCATTTGATTCTCACATATCTAACTCAAAAGTTTCAAATGTTTCAGATCTGAGCAAGAAAAGGCTAGGAGTTAAATCTGTATGGCAACCAAAACAGGAGATTGACGAGACTGATAAGTCTTTTTCTAGTGTTGACTGTAATAAGACTACGACTAGTAAAGATGTTTTGATTGTGAATGTTGCTATTTCTAAACCTACTCTTGTTGTTTATAGCAAGAAATATTCTAGGCAGCAATTATTCTAGTTACGTCTGTCTGCTAGAAAGTCTTCATATTATGATAAACATGATTATGCTTCTTGTCAAGATTCTGATAATTGGTTTGGCACATATCATGTACACTCTTATCATTCTAATTCTTCATTTGATTCTCAAAAGCAAAGAGGACACAAATTTCAATGGGTGCAAAAATCATGTGCTAACACAGTTGGATCCAAATACAAATGAATACCAAAGAAAAAGGATGAATTTGTGTTGCAGGAACCTTCTGTCAAGGGGGAGTAGGAGATCAGAGGCTTCTAAGTAAATCAGCTTAGGACCCTTATTTCAACGAAGTTTGACTTCTAAACACAACAGTTTAGAACTCGTACTTCAGTGATCAAAATACCTTACTCCTGTGCTGATAAGAGATTGTACTCCAATACTCCAATGAGGAAATCAACCATCAAGGGGGAGTACATACTTTTCTGAAATTTTATGCATCCAACATGTATGATAAGAACAAATTTTTCACTGATAATTTTTCTGATGCATAATTTCAGGGGGAGTAATAGGCTATGACTTCTGATTATTTCTGATCAGAACTCGTACTTTCATTGTTTTACTGCTTTTTGTCTTATTAGATTCAATGAATAAAGTAGCTTTGACTATGACTTAAGACTTTTGCAGTTTGAGAGATTCTTACAAGATCATATCTAATGACTTTAAGCTTGAATTCATGAGATGTAAGATTGCACTCAAAAGGTATAATTCCTTATCTTCATCTCATATACGGTTGAAAGCAGGACAACTTTCAATCATAGAAAACATTGTTCTTAAATGTTCAAACCACTTCCTGAGTCTTATTCTGATTTCATGATTTGGAAGTGTGATTTTAAATGTTTTCAAGTTCAACCATTTTGAGCAACACATGATTTCTAGGAAAACATGGATTTTCATTGTGCTAGGACTTAACACAACTTCTATGGAATCACGTTAACCAGTGATTTCTACCTAAGAAGTTAATCCATCGTGATTAAGTGTAAGGAGTTCAAAAGAAATGAGTGTGGTTTGTGTGATGAGGTATACAGAAAAAGAGAGTTTGGTTAGAGTGAGCTAAATGTTTAAAAGAAAGAGGGTGTGAGAACAGAGTTAAAAGAATATCAGAACTCTGCACCAACTTTTTCTGAGTCGGGTAGCCACAATTTTAATGTTTCACAACTCTTTGGTGATCATTATCGAAACAGGCAACTAGCCCATGCCAACTCTTGATTAACCTCACCAACCACTCATTTTCTTCTTAACAAGAAAGTATTTCACATTTTCAAAGGGGAAGCAACACATTTGCTATCTGATTTTCATTTGGAAAATCTGGATATTGAAAAGAAGGAAGTCTGCCCCACCTTCACACTTCAATCATGCACATTGAGTCTGTGTTTGTACTTACTGTTGTCTCAGTGGTTTACATAATGTTGAGCCTATAAGCAATCATCAGTGCTTAATTCTTTCTATCACATGCACAACACACAAGGAATTTGTTTCTTTGTCATAACGTTCATAGAAATTGCCTTTGTGGTGTTTCGATGATTGAATGGAAGCCCTGTGGGAGTGAACATCACAAAGCTCCTTTCCATTGTGTATTCGTTACACACAGTGACTTAGTGTTACTGACAGGCATGTTACTGATTCATTTGTTGATTCAGGTGTTACACGATTATTTGTCTGGATTTGCAAAGATCTGGATGAATATCTTTTGGATTGACGAATCAGAGGCTCCGTATGACAGACATTTCTTACTCAAAGTTTTGATGAAATCGTTGCTCTTTTCATCAAAAAGGGGGAGAAGAGTTGAGCTAACCAAGAAATGGGTGAGATCAAAAGTTTATAAAATTCTTCAAAGAAAAGTATTCTGAAGACATGCTGATTTTAGAGAAATTTTCTTTGAAGATACTTTGCCTAAAGCATTCTGAGCTAAAAGTGGAGATTATTACATATTGAAGAGAAAGATGGAGATTGCATCTTCTGAGCTGAAAGAGAAGACTGAATTGCTAAATCATTTTAGTAATGATCTTGATCCAAAGGGGGAGATTGTTAGATCACAGAATTATTGGATTCAAGATCATCCAATCTGAAGACTGGAATCTGAAGCTAATGCTGAAAAGCCATTCTCGATATTAGTCTAATGTTAGTTTGTAATAAATGTCAAAGTTTGTTTTAATGTATTTTATATTATTCCAACAAATATCTAATAAATAGATATTTTAGGATATTATGTTTTTAGGATATTTAGTTTAGATATTAGTTGTTAGGTAAAGTGAGATATTAATATATCTCACAACTCATCATCAACAACTAGCATAACACTGTTCATCAGAGATAAAAACCGAGAGTGAGCTTTCAAAGAGAAATCATATTCAAACTCTGTAATCCGTGGTTATTAATCAAACAGGTTGGTGAATCGTATTTGTTTGTTTGTATTGATAAGAACTTGATCAAATAAGGGACCGACAGTGGAAAGCGCAGATTGAACAACCAAGAAATTCGCAGACTGAATTACTTAGAACGCGTAAATCTAATTGCTTAGATGGCGCAAAATGAATTTACTTGAATGGCGCAAATATATTTTGATTTCACCACAATCTTGTAAATCAAATGAATAATCTGCAGCCACACAATTTAATGCTACCACCGTCCCACTAATCACAATTTAAATCTAATCACAATTTGAAATTGCTATTCTCATTTGATTCCACCACGGCAAAATACGATTCAAGACACTAGAATCTGCCGCAAAATTGATGAGGTTGGCGTAAAAATTGATGAAGGTGGCGCACTATCAATGATATTGAAAGACGCAAATCACATAAAAACTTAGATCACTTAGCCTCAAACTTGCAGACCACTTGGATTTGAATTCGCAGACCATGAATTAAACTTGCAAACCAATTTAAACACCAATCAAATTTGAATCATCATTTTTAAATTTGCAGCCATCGATTTCCATTTTGAAGCCACCGTCCCATTATCTTGTAAATTGAATATGGTGCAAATCGAACAATCCTGCAAATTGACACAAATTAAACAATTAATACCCCAATAACTTGTAACTCGCATGATACTTGAATCTGGTGCAAATTATATGATAATGGCGCAATCTTAAAGATATTGGCGCAATCTTAAAGATGTTGGCGCAAATCATCTCAACTTTGAATCGTGCAGTTCGAACAAACTGAAATCGTACAAATCAATGGAAGCTACAAATTTCTCAATTAAATTTCTAATCAAAAGAACTCGCAACCTGTGTAAAGAGAAATGTGCAGACTGAATTTGTTTGCATGTTCTTCATCTTTGTTCTACATATCAATACAAATCACTTCAATCCTGAAAACTAAAAGATTAAATTGCACAGGAATGATCGATTAAGCATATAGAACATATTTTCAATGTCAATTTCTGATTAAAAACAACAAAACATATGGATTTGATCAAGAACAGTTCGACATCTTTAAACTGAAAAAGTCGAATTTGCAATCTGATTTTGTGATTGATTTGTGAAATTGTGTGACTACAATGTGTTTCCCGACTAAAATCGATCACAATGAAATCAATTTCACTCACAAACAACAATTATTCAAAAGAAATTTGATTTAACAGAATGCAATAAGAACAGATCTGCGTTCTTGAAATTTTCAAGAAAATCCAACTTTTTGATCCAAAATTCCATAAAATCAATCCATCTTTTCTGAAAATGTTTGGTATGGCTTTGATACCAATTGTGAATGCAATTTCCCAATCAAATCAAGCACACTCAATCAATATTCAAGATACAACAGTTTATAGATCTAGAGAGAGAGAGAGTAGAGAGAGAGATATTCAGTATTCATAAATCTGACAATAAAAGGGTACTTACAAATCTTACAAGGCACACCCCTGTTTATACCACATATTACACAAAGACTAACCTAACATGGAACTAATACAGACTTTGACTAACATTGACTAAGACATTGTTGACTTTACATCTTTGACTAAACACATTAAATCTTGGATACAATATAATGTCCTAACAATTGCTCTGAGATTTTATAAAATGAACCTTTGAAGTTTCCTTTTCTGATTCCAAGACATGTTTTGAATATGTCTTAGCTTCAGAGTATGAAATATTTTTTAACTTAAGATTTCTGAGTTTTGATCCCTCTAAGGTTTTAACTCTTTTGAAGATATTAGAATTTTCCAGAGATGGAAAGTCAGGCTTCTGGACCTTTCCAATGCAGAAAGTGGAACATAGTAATGTTTTTTTCTTTCCAATGAATGGATCCAATTCATTGAATCCTAAGCCTTGAGTATCCATCTTTGAGTCGATTTTAATATTCACATCTTGTACATCTTGATAACTTTTGATTTGAAGTTCTTTTCTCTCCAGATATTGATGTAAAACTTCCTTTCTTTTTTAAAACAATTGGTCAAAGCAACAGAGTTGAGCCTTTCATACTCTGATTTTTTAACTTCTTCTTCTTCTTCTTCTTCTTCTTCTTCTTCTTCTTCTTCTTCTTCTTCTTCTTTAGCCTTTAAAACCTTTTCAAGCTCTTTGTACTTTTCAGAGAAAGATTTTTCTTTTATTCTCTGAGATTTTTCAAGCTCAGTTTTTTCATTTTTGTCCGTTGTTTCAAATTTGATCAGTTTTGAATTTTACACACCGAGTGTAATCTGCACTTCTTGAACGATCGGTTCAAATCACATTTTCTGTTACAATCATGTCTAGAGATCTACTCAGTATGGGTTCGAAATCCAAACCTCCAGTTCTTCAAGCAGAAGAATATTCTCAATGGAGAAAGAGGATGATAAATTTTCTGAACAATCAAGATAAATCCTTGATGACTTCTATTCTGGAAGGACCCCATTTTTCTCATGTCACTGCAGCAAGGATTCCTGGAAATGAAACCACACCAGATATTCCAGAAAGAAATGTTGCTAAGAGTCCAATTCAGTACAATGATAATGATAGAAAATTTGTTCAAAGAGATACTGATGCACTGACTTTTCTGATCATGGCAATTCCAAACGACATATTCAACCAAGTTGACAGCCATGATTCAGCTAAAGACATCTGGGATGAATTGGAGAAACAGTTTCTTGGATCGGCTAAGTCTCAAAAGACTAAAAGAAACCAAAGAATTATTGCTTATGAAGGTTTCAAGGCCAAGGATGGTGAATCGTTGAAGGATGCCTATGATAGGTATAACATCATCCTGAATGAACTGAGGAAAAATGGAGTTCAGAAATCAGATTTAGAGATAAACTTCAAGTTTATTAAAAATCTTCAGCAGAATGGGAAGTTTATACAATCCAGATGCAGATTAACAAAGATATGGATGAAGAAAAGATGCATGATCTGTTTTCTGCATTAAATCAACATGAGGATGTCATCAAGAAACAAGCTGCTGCTACAAAAGAACTGAGTCAGTTGAAAGAAAGACAAGCAAAAGGTGGAAGAGATTATGAATACTTCTCATGACAGTTCATGTAATAGAGTAGTTCCAGCTTGTAATAAATGTCAACAAAGTTCTAATAAATCAAAATTTCTTTCAAAGATTGATTTGTTGACACAAGCTTCTACTAGACTGCGATGTTCATTCTGTTATGAAAGTTCATTCTCTCTTAAACCTAAATCTTCAAAGAAAAGAAGAAAAGTCCATTTGAAAAACATTAAATCTTCTACTTCTTCTTCTGATAAATCAAAAGCTGAAGTTTATACTGTCAAGTCTAAAAATCAAAAAGTTCAGTTAAAGAAAATTGTTGAATTCCAATATGTGCAAAGATGGATTCCTAAAGATATACTCAATGCACAAATTGTAAAAAGCAAAAGTTCAAAAGATAAGGATGCTACTAACAAGAAAGGACCCATTCTTATATGGGTACCTAAGTTGAAGTAACTGTTATTGCAGTCTTGTCATGTGTGGATTATAGACTCAGGATCCTCTAGACACATGACAGCTTACAAACACCTGCTGCACGACTACGTAGAACATTATGCAGGAACAGTTAACTTCGGAAATAAGATGAATGGTTATGTCAGAGGATACAGTGTTATTAAGAACAAAATGATCTCTATCTCTAAAGTTCTGTATGTCGAGGGATTACAGTACAACTTATTTTCTATCAGTCAATTTACTGAGAAGAAGTGGAAAGTGGAATTTGATGAAGATTTTTGTTATATCAAGGATAAGTCAGGCATAAAGTTAATCAAAGGAGAAAGAATGGGATTACTATATGGTGTATATTTTCCAACTCTACAAGCTTCAAAACCTGTATGCCTTATTTCTAAAGCTTCAGTAGATGAAAGTTGGTTATGGCATCGTCGGTTTTCTTATCAACATTTCAGAAAATTGAACAAGTTGAGGACTCAGAATCTTGTCACCGGGCTTGCAGAGCTGAAAATAGAACAAGACTCTCTTTGTTCTGCATGTCAAAAGGGCATGATGAAAAGAAGTTCTCACAAGTTAAAGATGCTTTCTCGGTATTAACTTCAAAATCACATTGCTTAACTAATTTACATTGTTTTGTAGTTCGTTGCAGCTATTAAAATTCGAAAACTCGTCGCCGGAAAACCACACTTCGCCGGAGCTCTTTACATCGACATAGATACCACAATTCAGTGCATGATCTAAATATTTTCGTTGGGGTCGATTTAGTTTTCATCAAGGATTGTTTTGCAACAAATTTCAATGAATTTCATCGACAAACGAAGGAGATATCGAGCCTTGAAGTTCACAGTTCGTTTGATTTGGAGAAGATGAACAGTAACTTAACGGACAACCGTTAAGTCCGTTAAGTTTGTGACAAATTTGGTCCTTTCTTCGTTAGTTTGTTAGATTTTCTTACTTTTTGGTCCAATTTCGTTACGATGCTGTTAGTTTAGTTAGTGTCTTTTATAAGTTTACATTTTTAATACTTGTTGTTAGTTTTGTTAGTTTTTCCGTTAGATTCTTTACAATTTAAGTCCTAATCTGTTAAGTTTTCGTTAGTTTAGTTTAGGGGTTTGACAAATATGGTCCCTCAAGTTCTAACTTTGGGTTTGTTTAGATTTTGGGTTTGTTCAGTTTGACCCAATGAGTATAACTTCCTTTCCAAAGCATTTAATTTGGAAAGTAAAGATTTGTTTTCTTCAGAACGCGAAGAATACATTCTCGTAAGATCTTTGAAATCAAACTCAGACATTCTTAATTTAGAATTTTTTGCATCAATCTCTTTAAGAATTATGGTCTTTTCTTTTGCGCTGGTGTCAATGTTTTGATGTAAAGTCCCAATCAATACTTTCTTCTCAGCAATATCCTCGCTAAGTTTCTGTATTGATTGGTTTTTGTTATTAATAACACCCTTTTCACGTTTAAGTTTCGACTCTAATTCTTGGAGTTTTGTCATTATGGCATGCATTTGATTTAAGAAATCTGATTTAGTTAAATCACATACCTTTTCATTGTCCTCTTCATTGGAATCAGCTTCAGCTTCTATTTCCAGCTTGCCCATAAAGCATAGATGTGTTGTCTCGTCCTTCTCTTCATTTTCATCTTCTTGGTCTGACTGGTCTAGTCAGAACTCATCTTCTGCCATCAATGCCTTTCCAGCTTCCTGTTGCTTGGCTAGAAGCATTTTGTTCTTGTAGTAGTCGGAGTTCCGGACTTTGGGTCTTCGGTAGTCTTTGGCAAAGCATCCAAGTCGGCCACAATTATAGCATTTTGGAGGTTCTGGATGATTGATCTCTTCAGCTTTATACCTTTTCTCTTCTAGCTTCCTTTCCTCTAACCTATTTCCTTCAAATCTCTCCTTGTGAACATAGTTACTAGGACCAGATGAATACCTCTGACTGTTTGAGCTAGGCTTTTTGTAGAACTTCTTTTGAAAAGCCTTGGTCAACATAAGCATATCCTGCTTTAGTTTTTCACAGTCATCAGAGTCAGAGTTCGCTTCACTTTCAACCTCTTCTGATTCAGACACGATCATCTTCTTCTTCTTCTTCTTCTTCTTCACAACAAGAGCAATTGAATCAGAAACTGTCTTCTCACCTTGTCTCTTTTCATCCATGATCTCATCCACCTCTTCCTCATTCTACTTGAGGGTTTCATATACCTCGTGAAGTGGAATATCATTCAGATCTTTTATTTGCTTCATCTGCCTTGTAAACCTTTTCCATTCGGCCTGAAGGATGCTGAGGAATTTGATATTCAGCTCTATCTGTGATTTATTGACCTTGTTCTTGCTTAACTCATTCAGCAAGGTCACAAATCTGTCATATGTTTCTGCTAGAGATTCTCCAACTCTGCCTTTGAACTCTTCATAGTTGTTAAGGCATTTGGATATCTTGAGTTGGTTTCCAACTTTTGAACCAAGCATCATTTTCTCCAGTTGATCCCACATCTGTTTGCATGTAGCTTTGTAGCTGTCAATCTTCACATATATTTCATTAGTAATGCCTTGAAGAATGAAAGACTTTACTAATCTATCAGCTTTTGCTCTCTTTTGGTCTTCACCATCGAGTTCATCAAACTTAAGTTGATATGGTACTTCCTCAGTACCAACCGTGCGAGTCTTCATAACAGGTGGCATAACTCCTTCCTCTAAAGATTTCCTGATTAATTCACCCAAATCATTTCTTTCTATGAAGTCCATGAACCGATCTTTCCACTGCTCATACTCTCCCCTAAAGAGTACTGGTGGCTTTGTGTCAGTTCCGATAGCTAGAGCTTCTCTTGATGTCATCCTTTCAGAAAAACTAAGTCAGGAACTGGCGCAAAAAGCACAATTTGCGCTAAAGGAGGCTGGCGCAAAAGAGACTTTGCGCTAATAGTGGTTGGCGCAAAAACAGACTTTGCGCTAATAGACGTTGGCGCAAAAGTCACTTGTGAGACTTCAGTTCGCGCAGAAGTAAACTTTGCGCGAGATGTGGGTCGTGTGAATTGGAATTTACGCGAGATGTGGGTCGCGCGAATTGGAATTTGCGCGAGAAGTGGTTGGCGCAAAAACGGAGACTTGCGCGAGAAGAAGGTCGCGCGAATTGGAGTTTGCACGAGAAGTTGATGGCGCAAACTGAGGTGCTCGACGGTATGATGTTTCGACCGGAGTGTTGCTCGATCGGTCCTACAACCGGTGTGCTCGACTGGTGTACTCCACCGGGGTCCTGTTGCGACCGGGGTCCTGCGACCGGTATGGACCGGTGTCAAGCCTTGACCGGTGTCGACCAATGTCTTGAATGGCGCAAAAAGGAGGTTTGCGCGAACAGTATGTGGCGCAAAAGAACTATGAACTGGCGTAAACTTTTTCTTCTCGCGAGTTCTTCCCTGCAGCTTCGAAAAACGACTGTAATTCTCAAATAAACCTATCTAGACTTCGATTAACAGTCCCAAAATTTGACAAATTGACCACTAACACTTCTAGTACAGATTACAAGCTTTTGATCTCAAAAACAAACACTTTTTGAAGACTTGATCGATGGAACAGTGAGTTTGAAATCGAGAACAGATAGACACCAAAATCACAAAATTGGAATCGATTATAGTGCAATACTGAAATTAAACAATACCCAATCGATCTAGAACACTATTCGATCACTATCTAATCGATTTCAACACAATAACACACAAACACTCAAAAATGATTTTAAATTTAAAGAACACAGTGTCGAGTTCTAGAACTTGATTTGAATCTGGTTTTGAGCTCTGATACCAATTGTCGGTCCCTTATCTATGATCAAGTTCTTATCAATACAAACACAATCACAAACAAATATGATTCACCAACCTATTTGATTACAAACCACAGATTACAAGATTGATGTTTTTCTCTTTGAAGCTCTCTCTGTTTTTCTCTCTGATGAATAGTAATTTTCTTGGCTTGATGTTGATGAAGATTGATTCTTGGATTATTGATTATCAGATATTCTAATAATATCTAATATCTAACTAACATAACATAATATCTAAAACTTAATATCTAATAATAATATCTAAAACTAAATATCCTAAAATATCTAATAAATAGATATTTAGGAATAATAATAAAATACTAAAAACAAACTTTGACATTTTATTACAAACTAACATTAGACTAATATTGAGAGTGACTTTCCAGCTTTAGCTTCAGATTTGAATCTTCAGATTGGATGATCTAGAATCCAATAAATCTGTGATCTAACACTGATGTGTTTAGAAGTCAGTCATCTTGACATTGAAGATCGGGTCCTGATCTATTGTAATCAGAAACCATGTGATCCCAAATTTGATACCAAATTTGATCCCAGATTTCAAGCAATACTAATCAAACACAGATTATCTAGAACAATTTTGTTTATTAATCACACAATCTACAATGAGTCATATCCCTATTTCTTGAATTAGACTCTAAGCACCGTGTGTGTGTGTGTTTTTAAACGTGTAAATCTTACTCTGATTATGCGCGTATGTTCTATATCTAAAACTCTTTGACATTGCTATTTATATGGTCAACATGATCTTTAGCAAATAGTCAACACTACATAACAATTACAAATAATACCACACACTTTACAAACTTTACATTTTAGACCATCCATTTAATCTTGAATACAATTCATATCTAACACCAAACTTTCCATATTGATACGGATTCTACACTTCGAAAAAAATTCAACTTTTCTATGCGAAAACCCCAAAATCCGTATGATATGCTATGCGAAATCCTGAAATCCGTATGCTTCACGATGCGGATTCTTCATTTTTCGTATCCTTCTTTATGCGAATTTTGTCCTTAGAATTCTAAAGTCTCACTTTTCGTATAGCACTGGATGCGAATACCTCCTTTTCGCATATAGGCAGATGCAAGTTTGTCACTTCTCATATACAACACCTTGCGAATTCCTCACTTAGACTTTTTCAGAAATCATGTTCCATGCGAAAACTCCAGATCTTGCGAGTTCTTCGTGGTTTATGCGAGTTCTTTGAGTTTTTGGTCAAAAATGCTTCTTTTGATCCAAAAAACAATCAATACTTCGAATTTGAATATGTAATTCCACCAATTTGACCATGAACACTACTAGAATCGATTACAACCAAAGAATTACCAGAAAATTGACTCAATCATATATTTCGATCTAGATACAGTGCTCGAACTCGAAAACTTCAAAAATTACAAAAACAACAAATTGAATCCAAATTAAAGTGCCAAAGTGCAAATGATCTATACAGGGAGTGTTTAGAACACTAATCGATCACAAAACAATCAAGACTTTGCACAAAACAACATCAAATCTACGAATTTGATCCAAAATATAGTCGACAGAGTGCGAGTTCATCTTTTTGATTGATTTCTTCGAATTAAGCTCTGATAAAAATTGAAAGTCCAGATCCAAGCTTATAGAATAGACACTGAATATGTAGAAAGCATTATTTTATTGATTAAACAACAATTACAATGATTCCTTGAGTCAAAAATCTCACAGTGCCACAAGTCTCTTAGTATATGCAAATTCTCTCTCTAAGAGTTATGCCTGTTCTTGATCACTCTATTGTAACTCACTCTTGTAACTCCCTTTTTTTAACACACTTACAATTTACAAAGACATTCACTATTTATATGTGGTCAACATGACCTCTCACAACTAGCTAAAGTCAAAGTCAATCACTTTGACTTACAACACAATTTACAGCAAAACTACTTGTACTTTTACAACTTTACACTTTAACCCCTCATTTAATCTTGAATACAATATTGACTTAACATAAGAGAAGAACCAAAAGGAAAATACATTACCTGATCTAGTTGCTTTAGTAGTTGAGAAGAAAAAGGAGAAAGAGAAGAAGTACAAGAAGAAGAAAAAGAAAGTTGTGATTTCTAGTTCTGATGGATCTGATAGTGGAAACTCCGATTCTGATGATGGAGAAAATCTAAAGCAAACTATGATATTGCTGATTCGAGACTTTCAGAAGAAACTTTACAAGAAGTCAGGTTCTAACAGTCAAAGGTATTCATCTGGATCGAGGAATCTTGAATACAAGGAAAGGGTTGAAGGAAAAAGGTATGATGAAAGAAAGTCAAGCGGATTCCACGCATCAGACTAACTGGAGTTCATGCTTTTCTGCGTGAGACAAAGGAAGCACAAATTGACTTTAAAACTACGAGGTCACCCCCACTTCTTAGAGCTCTCTTGCTACCTTATAACAGGTTCCTTAGACTATAGGCCAGAGGAAAAGAATTATGTCAACAACTATGAGAAAAAGGTGGAAGAACCGATAAAATGTTACAATTGTGGGAAAATCGGTCACTTTGCCAAAGACTGTCGGAAGCTCAAAGTTCGCAACTCAGAATACTACAAGGACAAGATGCTTCTGGCCAAGCATAAATAAGCAGGCAAATCTTTGATGGCCGAGGATGACCACTGGCTAGATTTCATCGACTCAAAAGGAGAAAGAGAAGAGACTGTTCACATGTGTTTGATAGGAAAAAAACCAAGTTTGATGAGTCAGATGAAGAGACTTCTGAAGAGGTAAACAATTTTTTTGAATCTGATTTTTTAATGAAAATGGAAACCATGATGGTCGAACTTCAGGACCTACAAGCTAAGCTTAAAAAGGAGAAAAGCAGAGTTGCGAAAAAGCGTCAAACAATTTTTAATCTCAATAAGAAAATTGTTGGGAACAAAAACTTGATTGACTCTTTAAACAAAACTGGTACTGATTTTGAAAAACAAAAAGCTTGTTTTGAAATTCAAATTTCTGAAGCAGTTTCCAAGTTCAATAAGTGCGAACTTTAGAAACAAGAGTTTGTTGTGAAATATAATAAGTTACAATTTGAAAAAAAAAATTGCTTGAAAAGATAAATGGTTTGGAAACTAAGATTTACACTTGAGGTCAAACAAATCAAACCATTCATTTAAACAAACCAAAGGAATTTACAGCTTTTAAAGATAATTGGGGTATTGGATATGATAACCCACATTATCTAAAGAAAGCTATTCGAAAACAGCCAACTTTGTATAATTTTGATTTCTTACAAGCAGCTGATAAAAATCCTCATTTGAAACCCAAATTTTTCACTAAATCATCTGATGAGGTGGAAGCCAAGGAAGATGAAAATAGAAAAACTACAACAAAAATGCAACTACCATTCTGCTATGATAAGCTGAATGGTAGTTATATATCTGAACAACCTAAATTTCTCTCAAATGACTATTTTCAAAGCTATTCTACTGAGGAATTAGAGGCTAAACCTGTTAAAGCTAAAATTTATGTACCTCCAGTCATCTTGGAAATTAAAATTTCTGAGCTTGAGAATACCTTAGTAGATGAGAGAATTTTGGCTGATTTAGAAAAGATTGTGTTTTCCACTGTGATTTTCAATACAGACTTAAAATCTTCTAAAGCTCTTAAATTTGATGATGATGATGATAATGATGTATTTGAAGATGGATTTGATTTTTTAAATTCCGATGGTTGTGATGATGAATGTGTTAAGAATTTTGATTTCACTGTTAAACTTCCATATCATTCTACTTTTGTTATTAATTCTGATGCTTTACCTACTATTTTTGAAAAAGGTGAATCATCAACTAAAGTTGATGAATCAGTTCCTGTGAGTACCAACAATGCTAAAGGTAAGAAGCAAAAAAAAAAAGGAGCTCACAGTGTTAGGGTAGAAAGTTTTGTAAAATAAAGGCTTTGGGATTATTACGCTTAGATGTTTAAATGAGCTTGGGCTTAAATGTTGTAACAAGTGTAGTGGACTATAAATAGGACTTGTATTGTATTTTTGTATTCATTAATTCCATAATTCAAGATGTAGCTCTCAAATCTCACTTTGTTCTCTCTAGTTTAGATTTACATTTCTTAATAAATAAATAGTCCTCCCCTGTCCAATATTGTTACTAATACTTGATATGTTGAAGATCATGGACCTACAAGTGGTATTAGAGCCAAATCGATGAATTTTTTCTCGATACGATTATCGGATCTCGACATTTCAAGTAATTTTGCTCGATCTACATGTAAGTGTGTTCAAATCTCTCATGTTCTTGAAGATTTGATCGTTATACAATTTCAGATCATCTCCAATTTTTAGAATCGAAGTTCGACGAGTTTTGATGATTTTCGAATTTTTTTCGAGATTTTCGGTGTTCTTCGTTAGTATTCTTTAGATCTGAAATTTTTTGTGCATGAGTTGATTTAAGCTTCTCAGATCTGTTAGTTTTTGAATTTCGAGCATTCTACATCTTTTAGAATCAAAATTTGTTGAAAAATTAGTGAGTAATTTGTTCTGAAAGTTTTCTCGCCGGAAAAACGCAATTGACCGGAGCTTAGCCAGAAAATCGATCTTCAACCGGATTTGTGATGTTTTTCTACCTCAAATCGATTTTCTTATGATTATGGAGCATAAATCAAGTTTCCTTATCTATTTTTGTCAAGAAATGAGGTAGATCTATGAGCTGAATGTTGTCGGATCGGAAAATTGCATTTGATCGGAGCTTGGCCGGAATTTGAGGTTTGCACTGAAATTTTGTTAAATCTTCATCACATATTTGTTTGCAATGTTTATCTCGATATATTGTAAATTGTTTGATGTAATTTCAAGCATGAAATCGAGAAATATGATCTGTTAAAAAAAAGACCAATATAGGTAAGCACAAAAAGAAGCAAACTTTCAAATCTCATGATTCTTACAAGTTTGAATCTTCTGTTTCAGATTTGAGATATAAAAGGTCTGAAGCTAGACTTGAATGGCGACCTAAATAGAAGATTGAAGAGCATACAAAATCATTTTCTGATAAAGATTGTATAGGGAGACTGGTAGTTTTTCTGATGTATTTGGTTCAATTGCTTCTCATAAATCAAACCTTGTAACATCTTACAAGACTTATACAATAAAGCAATTGCTCCATTTAAATCCGTCTACTATGCAGTCTTATACATCTCGTAGATATGATTTTGTTACTTGACAAAATTCTGATAGTTGATTTGGATCATATCATGTTTATAGTTCTTCAGTTTCAAAAGTTTTTCAAAGGTTAAAAGGACCCAATTTCAAATCGGTGCCAAAATCTTGTGTTAACTTGCTAGGACCCATCTATAAATGGGTACCTAAACCTCTTGTTGATTGATTTCTCATGTGCAGACCCGTCATATGTGGTACTTGGATTCAGGATGTTCCAAGCATATGACAGGGCAGAAAGATATATTGTCTAATTATACAGAGAAATTTTGCGGTAATGTGAGATTTGGAAATGACCAGTTTTCACCGATACTTGGATATGGAGACATTGTACAAGAGAACATAATGATTAAGAAGGTGAAATATGTTGAAGGTTTAGGACACAATCGGTTTAGCATTAGACAATTTTGTGACAAAGATTTAGAGGTAAATTTCAAGGCCAAGAGATGTTATGTGAGAACAGAAGACGGTAAAGAACTCTTGGTCGGCACTAGGAAGTCAAACCTCTACACAATAAATATGTCAAATGTCAAGACTGATAATGCAGTGTGTCTACTCTCTAAAGCCATTATGCAACAGAGTTGGTTATGGCATAGAAGGTTGTCTCGGCTCAACTTCAGATACATTTATAAGTTGGTGATTGGGAATTTAGTGAAAGGACTTCCAGAGTACAAATATGAAAAAGAACATTTGTGTGACGCGTGTGAGAAAGGCAAGATGAAGAGATCTTCACATAAGCCCAAGCCTGAACCCAGTACAAGCGCTCCTCAAGAACTATTGCATATGTATCTTTGTGGTCCAATGTGAACACAAAGCATAAAGGCAGGCTTTACGTTCTTCTAATGGTGGATGATTTTTCAAGATACACTTGGGTCAAATTTCTAAGATCAAAAGATGAGACGCCTGATGTTATCATCTTATTTTTAAAGACCATTCAAGTGAACTTGCAAAAGACAGTTAAGCTACTTAGAACCGATAATGGCATAGAGTTCAAGAATAAGACAGTTGACGATTATCTCGAATCGGTTGGGATAACTCAACAGTTTTCTGCTGCCAGAACGCCAGAACAAAATGGGGTAGTTGAACGACAAAATCGGACTCTTGTTGAGGTTGCACGAACGATGCAAAGCCAATCCGATCTACCTTTATTTTTGTGGGCCGAAGTTGTCTCAATTGCATGCTATGCTCAAAACCGTTCAATCATTCATCGTCGGTTTGGTAAAACTCTGTATGATTTGATTAACAATAGAATACCAAGCATTAAACATTTTCATATTTTTGGATGCAGGTGTTATGTCCTGAACGATAAGGAGAGCTTGAACAAGTTCAGTCCTAAGGCTGACGAAGGAATCTTCCTTGGTTATTCTCAAACATCAACGACTTACAAAGTCTATTTGAAGAAAGCAAAGACTGTGGTTGAAAGCGTAAATGTTACATTTGATGTAGAGATGGCTTCTCAGCAATTTAGTTCAAAATCCGTGATAACAGGAGTATTAGCTTCTGGACATATCAGTCCAAAACATGTGGTTAAAGTTTCTAATTCTGATAAAGGGTCAACGTCGACATCTTATCTAACAGAATTAGATTTATTGTTTGAACATTTTTATGATGAGTTTCTTGGTTCAAAAGTGACTAAACCTATTATGATTGACAGATCAGAAGATTTAAGTAATCATCATTCAATCACTTTAGATGTCTCAACTGGATTCGATTCCCCGATTCAGAATGAAACTCAAGTTCAAACACCTACTCAGTCAGTTGAAGTTGCACATGCTATTGAAGAATTAGAGGTTGCAAAATCAGTTAGATGCACTGTCATGCCTACCCAACAGAAATCAAATGTCCAATCAACTGAGACTTTTCTACCAATTATTTAAACCGAACCCCAACAATAAGAAGATATTGGATACTTAGATGATCAACATGATCAGTATATATGTAATCCACTCCCTCATGTATACAAGTGGACCAAAGAGCACCCGGTTCATCAAATTATTGGAGATACTTCAAAGTCGGTGCAAACTAGGTCTACAATAGCAAATAAATGTTTGTAAGATTCATTCCTGAGTAAAATAGAATAGACAAAAGTTTCAGAAGCTCTTTGTGATCGAGATTGGATTACGGCCATGCAAGAAGAGCTCAACCAATTTGAGGCGCTTAAAGTCTGGAGATTGGTACCCCAACCTGAAGGAAAAACAATTATTGGTACCAAGTGGGTATTCAAAAATAAAAAGGATGAGGATGGTGTTGTGATTCGAAATAAAGCAAGACTTGTTGCCAATAGATACAGACAAGAGGAAGGCATTGATTATGATGTGACGTATGCCCCAGTTGCACGTATTGAGGCAGTTAGGATGTTCCTAGCCTATGTTGAACATAAAAAATTTACGGTCTATCAGATGGATGTCAAGACAGGCTTTCTGAATGGATTGTTAAAAGAAGAGGTATATGTTTCTCAACCTGAAGGACTCGTAAGTGCTAAAAAACCAGATCATGTCTATATTTTAGACAAAGCCCTTTACGGACTCAAACAAGCCCTCGAGCATGGTATGACATGTTATCTAAATTCCTTGTCAAGCCTGGATTTTCTAAAGGTAAATTCGACACCACCTTATTCATAAAAAGGGTATGGGTCCACAATACTTATCAAGTTTTATAGATTAACAACACATTAACGATTACTAACTTGTATTGATTAATAGAAATGGTTACAAGGTTCGGTATTGATCGATTCAAGCTTTTCTCTTTGTGTGTTCTCTCTGTTTTACACCGTGGTTGTGTGTGTTCTATTCTGATCTTGTGTTAGAGAGAGTTGTTGAGAGATCTGATATTAGATCTAGCTTCTACAACACACTACCTAATCAACTTGTAATATTAAACTAATATAACTAAATAATATCTAACATTTAGATATTATATCTAACTAATAACTAACAAACTAAACTAAACTAACTAATAATAATAACAAACAACTTTGACATTTATTACAAAGTAACATTAGACTTTAATATCGAGAGTCGACGTTTCGGCTTTAGCTTCAGATTGGATCTTCAGATTGGATGATCTTGAATCCAATGAGACTGTGGTCTAACAAAGGGAAAAACCTGATATCATTTTAATTCAAATATATGTGTACGATATAATATTTTGTTCTACTAATCCAAAGTACTGTAAGAATTTTTCTGCACTCATGGTGTCACATTTTCAAATGAGTATGATGGGAGAGATGAACTTCTTTCTCGGATTACAAGTCAGACAATTTTCAATGGGGATTTTCATAAATCAATCGAATTATATTGCTGACATTTTAAAGAAATTTAATATGTCAAATTATACTCCTATTTCAACCCCAATGGCACCAGGTACTAAAATCGGAGCTGATCTTTTGGGAAGAGTTGTTGATCTTAGGACTTATAGAGGCATGATAGGTTCATTAATGTACTTAACGAGTAGTCGACCTGATATTATGTTTTTTACATGCTTATGTGCTCGATATCAAGCTTCGCCCAAAGAATCCCATCTTTCGGCAGTTAAGCGGATATTTAGATATCTGAAGGGAACCGCAGATCTTGGTTTGTGGTATCCTAAAGATACAGCTTTTGAGCTAACTACATATTCAGACGCAGATCATGCAGGTTGTATGCTAGACAGAAAAAGCACATTGGGTCACATTCAATTTCTTGGAGACAAGCTCGTAAGTTGGGCGCCAAAGAAATAACTATGTGTTTCCACATCAACCGCTGAAGCAGAGTATGTAGCTGTTGCAAGTTGCTGCTCTCAAGTATTGTGGATGAAGACATAGGTTCGAGACTATGGATTCCATTTTAACAAAATTCCTATATATTGTGATTTGAAGAGCGCCATAGCGATATCTGCTAATTTTGTTCAGCACACAAAGACCAAACATATAGATGTGTGATATCACTTTATAAAAGATAATGTCGAAAAAGGAACAATTGAACTCTACTTTGTAAATACGGATTACTAATTAGCTGATTTATTCACCAAACCTCTGGACGAAAAGAGATTTAACTTTCTCATTTCGAAATTAGGTATGTTAAATCTCAAAACATAATCCGTTTTACCTAGTACAATTTAATTTTTTAATTTTTCTTCATTATTTTATCTTTAGCTTGAATGATATTTGCATTGAAAGGTTCTATTCTTGATTTAAGGGGGAGTGTGACACAAAGTTTAGATGATCTACATTCTAAGGGGAGTTATAGATTTTTGTTTATATTTTACACTGACATATTTTGTGATACATATTTTCAGGGGGGGTAAGGACAATGACTTCTGATTACGTCAGATCAGAACTCGTTCTTTAAATGTTTTACTGCTTTTCATGTCTTTAGTTTTCAATAAATGTTTTTTTTTCAATAAGACTTTGTTGCTTTGACGACTTTTTAACTGTTTGTAGATTTTGAGGGGGAGCTTACATGATCATATCAATCATGATTTTTGTTAGTGTATAAATTGTATCCAAGATTTAATGTAGAAAGTCAAAGTCTGTAAAGTCAAAGTCAAGTCTAGTCTTAGCTTAGTTTATGTTGTTTGCTTGTAAGCTTTATGGTCTTTGACCATATTGTAAGTGTTTGTTGTAAGGTGTGGTCAAGTATTCTAAATGTAACACTTGTGATTGTGTTAAATACGAATATAGTTTCTTTCTCTACATACTCTCTCTCTAAGATCTTAAATTGTCAAATATTGATCTTGATTGAATTACTTGAAACTAGGATCATACATTTTCAATTGGTATCAGAGCGGAACCCAATTATATTCAGGAGGATTACTTCACTTGATTGGATCGAATCATTGAAATCTTCAAGAACGCGCAGACGAGTTTCTGAGTTTTCACTATTGAATCAAATTCGCATTTGATTGTTGTTTTTAGATTAGAAAGATGGTTAAATATGATTCGTATAATGTCATAGATTCATTTTTTTTCACACAAATTCACAATTTAATCATTGCATCAGATTGAATTTTGGATTTGTTTGGTTTTCTTGAAAAAATTCTCGAACACTGTAAATTTGCAAATCGCGCTGTATTTTGTTGTTTTTAATCATAATGGTTGTTTAGAAAAGTGTTTTAAATTGAAATTCGGTCATATTGGTGCATTTTTTAGAATCAATTTGCAGGTTGACAACGATTTGGATCGAATCCGTGAGTATAAGTGTCAAACACGCAAGATCCATAGTTTGCACTAAGGAAGAACACGCACATCTTGAAGAACACGCAAAATGAAGATTGTTTTCTTTTCTGCGATTTTACTTCTAGTTCGCGCATAGAGCATCTTGCGAGAAGGAAAAACGAGCAAAGCAAAGGGTGCAAATTTCAGTATTTGTTCTGCGAGTTTCTTGGTCCTTGCGAGTTTGCATTTAGCGAGTTTTACATTTTAAAAAATTGTCTAAGTATGGAACGCGCAAGGGTTATTTGATCTACGAGTTTGTGTTCGTTTGCGAGAAACTAAAGTTGATCAAAATAATCTAAGTACAGAACACGCACAAAGTAGTGTGCGAGAAGTTAAAACGCGCACATCATTATTTGCGAGTTTCGAGAAATGCACACATAACATTCTGCGAGAAGCCACTTCGCGCACGACGAAGTTTGCGAGTTTTCTAAACGCGCTAGTAGTTACGTTTGAGTTCCCCAAATGCGCACAAAGTTGTTAGCGAGAAGTGGAGTGAACAGTTCTTTGCGAATTCTATTGGTATGCGAGTTCTTGTGGTTTGGGAATTCTAGAGTTAGAATTTTTCGTAGATCAATTTCAAGTGGTGATCTGAGTTTGACTTTTTCAGTCAACTTTTCTGAATTGTTTAGGAATGATCATTCATTTCAATCCAATTTATCATTCAAAGATGCCTACTACAGACGAGAGAGGGAATACTGTATTGTCATCAATAGATGTTGCAGTCATGTAATATGCCTGAGATACCGGCAATTGAAGTTGAACGAGATAAACTAAAGATTCAGAATTCAGATCTTTTAAATGAGATAGAGGAGTTTAAATCTAAACTATTAAACTATGATAAAACTTATGTTTGTGCTAAATGTATTGATCATTCTAAATCTGATTTTGCAGGTATCATCGGTGCAAGAGAGAAAGAAATTAAAGAGAAGGAGAAAAATATTGCAATAAAAGAAAATATTATTGAGACATGTGAGAAAGAAATAAAGCTGAAAGAGAGAAATATAACGAATCTTCAAAGCCAACTGAAGACAACTTAACAAAAATCATCGGAACTGCAAGCTGAATCAGTTGATCTTCAACAAAAGTTTAAGGCTTTTGAAGAAAAGATATCTGCTCTAGAAACAAAGAATGTTGATTTGATGAAAAATCTCCAAGCAGATAAAGACAAATCAAATCTGGAGAAAGCTTTGACTCAAAAGCTATCTGATCATTCTAAGAAAACTATCCAAGAGAAAAAGGATCTTGAGCTAAGATGCATTAAACTCTCGAAGCAAGTGTCAGAATTTGAAAAGATCTTAATTACAAAAAGAGACACGTTTGCTAAAGAGAGAAATTTCTTGAAGAGAAAACGATTGAACTTCCCAAACAAATCTCAGTTTTGCAAGACTTACTTGATAAAGAAAGAAAAACTTTTCAAGAAAAGAAAAAGTCTTTTGAAACTGAAAAGAAAAATGTTGAAAAGAGAAATGTTGGGATTTTCAAAGGTATTTCTGAACAAAACAAGAACTTAGAAAATGATTTTGAACTAGAACGTTTAAACTTTGAATCTGAAATATCTAAGCTCACATCCAATATATTTGTTCTATCCTCAGACATTCAGAAAGAACAAATGGCTAGAACTGATTTGAAGAAGAAGTTTGACACACTTTCTGATGAAAGATACATTTTATTCAAAAAGATAAAGGACTTGGAAGTTGCGAATGTTGAATTGTCAGATAAAGTTTCTGCTGATGTGATTAATCAATCACCTTATGACAATTCAACTGAATCAGTTTGTTCTTTTAAAACAACTTCAAGTTCCATTCATGAAAATGTTTTCAAAAAGAACAGTGTCAAACCAAACATTGTCAAATCAAATGAGATTCATCCATCTAATCTATTTTATGACAAATATGTTGATAGTCCAGCGAGCTTCTTTGTCAAATCTCTTGGAAAGCATTCAAAAAAAGGACAGATGGTCTGGAGAGTTAAAGGTTCTTCAGATGAAAAGAAGAATGACAAAGCATCTGCATCCACATCCAATGCCAAAAAGAACAGAGCTCATAAAGGTAAATCTTTTGGTAAACCTGATATGTTTTATTCTATTAATCATTTGATCAGAATTGCTCAAAAGAAAATTTGTTGTTCTTATTGTGGAGCAAATGACTTTGTAAGTAATAGTTTTGTTGATTACTGGTATGGTTCTTATTATGTTACCCCTAAAAGAACTGCAACTAACACATCAGCACCCAAGTACCAGTGGGTACCAAAAGCTAAATCTGTGTTGCAGGCACCCAAGGTTTAAGGGGGAGTAAGAAAATGGGCTCTTAAATAACATAATTTAAGACCCGCACTTCAATGTCAAGAATTATGGTTTCTGATTACAACAGATCAGAACCCGTTCTTAAATGTTAAGGGACTTAGACTTCTAAACACATCAGTTTAAGACTCGGTCTTTCATGTTTTAGACAAGGATATTTTGCAAATATCCAGGAGGAGCTTAACTGAATATAAATCATTTTATCATGATTTAAGGGGGAGCTAAATAGTAAGTATCTTCTGATCTTAATCTCTTATTGTTTGAAAGAAGAACAACTTTCGAACATGAAAAATGTTTTCATAAATGTTCAAACAACTTCTCTATTCTCAAAAGATTTCAAGAATTAAGAAGTGTTATTTTAAATGTTTTTCCATAATTGAGCGTTAATGTTCAACTGACCGTGTGTTTCCAAAGATCAATACTTGTGTATTATCTTGTCTATATACTGTCAAGTATTCACACACACCGGTTCAGTACTTCATTTGAAATTGTTATTACCATGTCTCTAAACGAACCAATTTTTCGACGGTAATACTCCCGTTTGCTTACGAATTTGTTGAGCATCATTCATCATTTCAATCTTTGTTCGTTCATTTCTAAATTGTTTATATTCGTTCATATAAACAAACTATCAAGTTCTTTGATACCCCAACGATTTCATGTTCAAATTCATAATATTTGATCTGATTAATTCATTGTCAAATTATCAAAACAAGGAAATTGAATGATCATAAATGTTCATTGTTTTGAGTGATCTTCATTGTTCAAATGCTCAAATTTCATTCATATTTTTAATGAGCATACATTTTGACAATGTTATCATATTTGTTCTTAACTGTTCAAGATAAATTGTTGAGCAACCATTCTTTATAGGAAAAATTACATGGGATCAGTGTGAGAACTTCAACAGAACTTCCATGGATTCACGTTAGCCAGTGTTTTCTACCCCAAAAGTTATCCTTGAGTGATTGAGGGGTGAGGGGTTTTAAATCAAAGAGTGGGGGAGATAACTCATCCGATTGAGTTTTTCTCAGTGTGTGGAGCGGGAAAATGTAAAAGAGAGTTTGGTTAGAAGTGATCTTAAATGTTAAAAAGAAAGAGGGTGTGAAATAAGAGTTAAAAGAATATCAAAACTCTACACCAACCACTTTCTGAGTCGGGCAGCCACATCTACTGATTGGTTCACATTCTTTGGTGACCATCATTGAAACAGGCAGTGAGCCCATGCCAACTCTTGCAATTACCCCACCAGCCACTCGTTTCTTTCTTAACAAAGAATAGTTTCATTTTCTTTGGGGGACGCAACATATGGTATCTAATCTTCACTCGGAAGATTTAGATATTGAAAAAGAAGGAAGTTTGCCCCACCTTCACACCTCTTTCATGCACATTGAGTTTGTGTAAAACTTGTTGTTGTCTCAACAATTTACACAATTTGAGCCTGTTCAAGCTTAAGTAGCTTCAATCATTTCTACACTCTCACGTACACACAAGGAATATGTTTTCTTGTCATAACATTCATAGAAAATTCATTTGTGGTTTTTCGATAATTGAATGGAAGCCCTGGGGAATGAACATCACAAAAGCT
Organism: Arctium minus; assembly: GCA_954870635.1. Classification (NCBI taxonomy): domain Eukaryota; kingdom Viridiplantae; phylum Streptophyta; class Magnoliopsida; order Asterales; family Asteraceae; genus Arctium; species Arctium minus. The sequence goes on along the minus strand of OX941081.1, from coordinate 100,419,873 downwards.
CCTTTCCAATGTACATCCGTTGTACAAAGTGGCTCTGTGCTACTTACAGGCAATTCTAACTGTATCATTTGTTGATTCAGGGTTACCACGTTTATTATATCTGAATTTGAAAAGATTCGGATATATACATTTCATGAATTGACGAATACACAGATCAAAAAGGGTGGAGATTATTATTGTATCATAAAGGAGGAGACTGTCAGTAGATCATAAAGAGAAAGATAATTTTTTTCAAAGACAATGACTTGAAAAAGGTTTTGATGATTTTGCTCACAACTCATCAAAAAGGGGGAGATATTCAGAATTTACAAGTCAAATGAAGATGGAATGATGTTTGAAAGATATTTTGAAGAAAAGTAAAAGGTGGAAAATTCAGGATTTTCAAGTCAAATATGAAAGATATTCTGAAGAAAAAGGAGAAGATAATCTGAAATGTCAAGTTTAATGAAATTTTATCAAAATGGAGGAGATAATTTGTGGATTTTCAAGTTCAAGATAATGTTTCAAAGATGATTCGAGAAAGTTTGTTTTCCGAAGACAGTTTCAGATATTACAGAGATGAAAATACAAGTTTTGAAAGATTCCTCAAGATCAAAGAAGTTTCAAGAATTCAAAGTTTTGTTCAAGACTTGATGACTTTACTAAAGAAAATGCTAAATACTTTTCAAGATTCTTCAAAGGTTGAAAGACTGAAGATTGTTAGAGCTTCAACAAGTAAAGATGTCAGAGTAAAAGTTTGAAGAATCAAGCGCTGAAGACGAATGTCAAATTTTTTATTAAATCTTGAATACAAAGGGGGAGAATGTTAGTGTATAAATTGAATCCAAGATTTAATGTAGAAAGTCAAAGTCTGTAAAGTCAAAGCCAAGTCTAGTCTTAGCTTAGTTTATGTTGTTCGCTTGTAAGCTTTGTGGTCGTTGACCATATATATAGTTTGTAAGTGTTTGTTGTAAGGTATGATCAAGTATTCTAAATGTAACACTTGTGATTGTGTTAAATACGAATATAGTTTCTTTCTCTACATACTCTCTCTCTCTCTCTAAGATCTTAAATTGTCAAATCTTGATCTTGATCTTGATTGAATTACTTGAAACACATTTTGGGGAGGCTCGGCTTCTACCCAGGGCAGAAGGTGGAGAAGGCTGGTCCGTAGCTACTATACTAGCTGGGATCATACATTTTCAATTTTGGAAGCTGACTTTATGAGATTAATGATGAGCGTAAGGATTATTCTATTTTTAATCTCATTGTGTTTGAACGAAGAACAACTTTCAAACATGAAAACATGTTCTTCAATGTTCAAACCACTTCTTATTCTCTAAATGTTTTCGTGAATTTAAAAGTGTGATTTTAAGTGTTTTACATTTTATGATATTCAATATTTCACGAACCGTGTATTTCTAAAGATAAATACTTGTGTATTACCTTTTTCATATATTGTCAAGTATTCTTACACACCGGTTTAATTTTTTTTATTGATTATGTTCTTACCATGTCTCAGATTGAAACTAATTTTCGATAGTAAGACACTCCGTTTGAAATTCATTGTTAATTGAGCGTTATTTCATTCAAAGTGTTTTCTTTCAAGAATGTCTATATTTGATTCGTATAGACAACATCCAATTTTTCATGACCTAAGCTTTTGTTGATATATCATTCATATTTGATCTTTTCATACATTGTCAGATTCTCAAAACATATCTATTGCTTTCACTTCGTTCATTCAATTTCCTAGTATTGAGAAAATCTTCATGATTATCTTAATGAGCAGACATATATCTGACATGTATTTCATATTGTGCTTTAAGTGTTAAAGTTAAACCGTTGAGCAATATTTTTTGCTTCTAGGAAAATATACATGGGATCAATGTGTAAGATTAATTGAACTTTTATGGATTCATGATAACCAGTGTTTCCTACCCAAGAAGTTATCCTGCGTGATCGAGAGGCGAGGGGTCAATATCTGAGTGTGGGTGTGTGATGAGGTAAAATGAAAAGAGAGTATGGTTAGAAGTGAGCTTCATGATTAAAAAGAAAGAGGATATAAGAACAGAGTTAAAAGAATATCAGAACTCTGCACCAACCACTTTTTGAGTTGGGCAACCACATTACTGTTGTTCCACAATTCTTTCGTGCACATCATTGAAACAGGCACTAGACCATGCCAACTCTTGCTTTATACCCCACCAGCGACTCATCTTTTTCTTAATAAAAAGATGTTTCAATTTTGATTGGGGACGCAGCACATAATCTATCTAATCTTCATTTGGAAGATGTGGATATTGAAACAGAAGGAAGTCTGCCCCACCTTCGCAACTCGATCATGCACAATTGAGTCTGTGTATTACTATTGTTGTCTCAATGGTTTACACATTTTGAGCCTTTTATAAAACATTCATGTTTTGATTCTTTCATACACAAGCACAAACACACAGAAAAATTGTTTTTCTAGTCGGAACATTCATAGAATAACCATGTGTCATTTGATGATTGAATGGAAGCCATGGGGGAGTGAACATCAAAAGCTCCTTTCCGAAGTACATTCGTTGTACAACGTGGCTATGTGTTGCTTACAGGCATTCTTAACTGATTCATTTGTTGATTCAGGTTTTCACTCTTATTTGTCTGAATTTGAAAAGATTCAGATGAATGCATTATGAATTGATGGATGTTCAGAGGTTCGTTTTGAAAGATCACTGGTCAGACAATTGTGACATTTCTTGAAGAGAGTTTTGATGATATATATGCTCTACATCATCAAAAAGGGGGAGAAATAATTTCAAGAAATGTTGTCTGGAGAACATATTGTAGCAGTTACGGGAAGACATGATTGAGAAATGTTGGAATATGAGAGAGATACAAGAAATTGTCAAGAAATGCAATTTATGGGGAGATTGTATAAGTTTGGAAAGTGAATATTCAAAGAATTTAGAGAGTTTGTTGAAGATTTGCTGAAAATTTCTTTGAAGATTGTTTGTTGAATCAAAGTGAGTTGAATCTGAAGATAATTTTATTTTTGAAGTTTGAAAGAGGTTTTTCATAATCTTGGGGGAGATTGTTAAAATGCTTGAAGAAGATAATCACAGACTTTGGGGGAGATTGCTGAAAATCCGAAGACATTTCAAAGAATCAAAGGGGGGAATATTTTTCAAAGGAGAGATGAATTGTTGATTTTGTTAAAGATATACAAAGAGAGAGATTGCTCGTTAATGCTAAATCTCTTTTTGAAGATGATCTTGAATACAAAAGGGGAGATTGTTAGTGCTCAAATATGTTGGATCCAAGATCATTGAATTTAATGTCAAAGTCCAAGTCAAAGCCTCTCATTGCAAAGACAAAGTCAAATAATATTAAAGAGGAATGTCAAAGTCAATTGTAAAAGTCAACTAGTTTAGTTTAATTATTTTCCTTGTTTTTGTAGTTGGTATAAATTGTTTTGTTTTTCTCTTGTAACCAAGTAGCATATTGAGAGAAGTAGCACCTTGATAGAAATACACTTAGAGAGAGAAATATTGAGAGAGAAAACGTATTATACGATTTGTAATACGTTGATTTGAGAATAAAAAATATGGCATCTTCAATTGTAATTGTTGAACATCTTGATTTGCATATTGTATTGGGACACACACAGAACTTCATATGACATGTTCCTTACTGATGCTGAAGTTCTTGAGGGAATTAGAGTAATGAGGTATGTTGGAAAGCTAACACAAGTAAACTACTTCAAGAAGAACAACGTGCCTTCATTCTACTACACTCTATTCTCTGTCATCAATAAATGCTTTACTGCAAAGCACTAGGAAACTGACAATGCCAACATCCACATACTGAAGTTGTTCCATCCTATTGTTTATGACCTACATGTGGATTATGCACTAGTATTCTGGAATGAGTTGTATGAGAGAGTCATCTCCAAGAAGACTTCAAAGGCTCCAATTTTTTTGCCTTATCAGAGATTTCTCACTTTGATCATCAAGAGCATGATCATATGCAACAAATATATTCCAAGAAGAGGACTCATCCATTTGCACCAGAACATTCCATGAGATTCTTGATGAGAAAGAAGAAAAGTTTTAACTACAGTATGCCAATTTCTAAGGCGTTACTTGATTATGCTGATCCTGACTCTGAGTGTGTAATAGAGTATAGAGAGTCTATGGGACGACCATAACCGTTTTCCCCTACCCAATGCTCAAACCCTAGGCGAGTGGTCTCTGTAAGGGTTCCTGTTACCCAGGGGGTACAATAACGAGGAGTATTGAGGGAAAATTTAGATAGGGGAACTGAAAGGGGTCAGAGTTCTAGATAAGAGGTTATAGGATCACAGGAAACTTCCACACATCAAGTTGATCCTACATCTGCCAAGGACAGTCAAGACTCTAAAACTGAGTCGGATCATGCACAAGATTATGATAATGAAGAATCTATTCCATCTGCCACTGCTAGTACTGATGATGAAGTTGCAGATGATGACAACTCAGTTAATGATGGTGATGATCAAGATAATCCAGATGCAAATGTTTTTCATGATGATATTAATGTTGATATTGGTTTTCACAATGATGCCATGGAGATTGATACAACTGTGATGAATGTTGTAGGAGACATGAAGGAGATTTAGTTGAAAATTTGAATGTGAGTAAGAGTGAAGGGAAAGCAAAATAATATGGTGAGAGGGAGTGCATCCAAAACTACATATCCAAAAGGGTAGTTGCATCCATTACCAGGTTGCATGTGTTGTGAGCAGGTATTGAAACAGACATAAGTTGCCCACTTATACAATTGGACACCCCTGCTAGCCACTCTACCACCTCTCAACAGGTGATAGTTTCATCTTTACATGGGGATTTAGCACATAATTTATCTAGTTCTCACTCGGAGAGCTTAGATATTGAAGCAAGAGAACATCAGCCCCAGTTCTCAATTCCTTTCTGTGCACAGTCGAGTCTAGTGCCACTTGAATTGCCTATATTCATTCTTATGTCACACATGGATACATCATTATTTGTTAGAAGTCTTAGTGACCTGACCGGAACACCCAGAGTAGATCCAAAATATGGACTACAAGGACTAGATGGAAGTCCTGTCATAGTTAACACCATGCCAGCTATGAACACAAGCCATACGGTTGTTTCATCAACTGTTATGACAATGGAAATTCTAAGTGACTCCAGTGTTAGATTACCCGACTTCGTGTCAAAGGAGCACCTCAACGGTGCCTTAAAGGATGTTGAAAACAGATTGATGGAGAAATTTTCTGATGAAATTAGGTTAGTCAAAAGGTTGTTGAAAGAGAAAGATCCTATTGTTGAACCAGAGCAACCAGCTCCACCTTCACCTTCACCCACTCAACAAGTTGATATGTCGGTTGATGAGCTCAAATCACTTCTTTTTCCAAAGCTCCTATCTCAAGCCCCAACTAATCAAGCAGATTTTGATCCCAATCCTAACACCAACCACCACCGTCTGTTCCTCAAAACCATTCAGATGTGGTCAAAGCCTCAGAGTTTAATTCTTTTAAAGTAGATGTTCTTAAATCTATTCAGGCTATGAAGCAAGCCTTTATAGACCATTCCAATATTGTTCAGACATCTTTCAAAGCTCAAGCTTCTATTTCTAGGAAGAGGCATGATCATGATTCAAATCATGACCATGAGGGGGAGTATATCAAAGAAACAGAGAGCAGATGTGAATGTTGTTAATATTGGTGGATTAGAAATCAGTGGAACAAAAATAAGATTGTCAGAACTGATCATGGAGATATAAGTGGAAGAGAGATTGTATTATATGTTGATCTGGAGGTAATGCCAAGGGTTGAAAAGCCTAAGGTAGCTACAAGGGAGAAGTATTTTTACTAACAAGGATTGAAGCAGTAAATGTTATAGACTTGTCTTCTGATGATTATAATGATGACATTAATGAGAAGTACAAGTAGTTTTGGAGAGTCAAGGAAGAGGAGAAAGAGAATCTGATGAATGATTTGGATGATGATGAAAATGTTATTGATGAAATGATACCATAGAATGAAGCAAGTGATCTCGATAGTTTGTTGGAAGCTAATCAGGATAATGATCTTTTATAAGAGATGTTTGAACAGGGAACTCCAGAGGACATTCAACCTAGTCCAGTTCAGAATGATATTCCATAGCCTAACTTGTCCGAAATGCCTGAGATTCCTTCGTTTCAAGAATTCAATTTTCCAGATGTCACAGAAGTTCCTGAATCCCAACCAAGTCCTCCAAGGCAGTCTAGTCCTCAAAGTCATTCTATTCCTCCAAGCAGTACAGATCAACCAAAGGAAGTTGAAGTTGTTCACATTCCAGAGATGCCCAATACTAATGAAGTTGGTCCATCTAATGCAAATGCACCTGAATCAGAGTTTGGTCCCACTAAAGCAGAGCTTAGACAGCTAAGAAATGCTCTCAGGGTTCCATTTCTTGAAGAAGAGAAGAAGAAAGTCTTTGTGCATCGCGTTAGACCAATGGATATTTTTTGAATTTTGGGAGTCAAAGATAATCCAAAAGAATTTTAGCAAGAATATGTAGATATGCTTAATTTTCTAAGGCAAACATAGAAAGTTGTGAAGAACAAGTAAAGGATAGTTGTTGTGAAAGAAGTTCGTTTGAAGAAGTTCTTCACAATTTGGTATCCTAAATTCACTGTGCAAAGAAGAGAGATGAAAAACTACACGTTCACTGAAGCTGATTTTCATAATCTGAATGTTGATGATCTGGAGTGTATGTATCATGAATTCAGAGGTATGGTGATTCGGAGAGAAAATATTACTTTTGCCTTGGAAACTATCAAAAGGTTTGTCTGAAGACATATCTACTACACTTATTGCTATGACTTCCAGCTGGGATTAGAGACAAATCAAAAGAAAGTGAATATCACAAAGCCAAACTTGACTCTTGAAGATTTAGAAGATATTCCTTTGTTTACTATGCTTGAGCAACCAGAGTTTGGAGTTGTATACAAGAATGGACAAAATGAGAAGAGGCTCCTTAGATTTTCTGAAGTTGCTAAATTTTCTGATGGAACGCTCAAGGTGATTAGACTTCAACTCAAGAGGATACATGAGGAGAATGAGAGGCAAAGAGAAGTTGTTGTTTCTGCTAGAGATAATATGCCAAGGAGAGACAGATTTGCTTTAGAAAGAGCTCTTGACATTTTGGATGATACAATTGAATTCAGAAAAGGTATCAGACATTTTGAAACTCTTTTGGGGATTAGAGATAACCGTGTCAGAAGATTTACAAATTGATCCAAAAGGGGGAGATTGTTAAGTCTATGTTTGAATCAATTTGTATTTTGTATTGTTGCTTTTTAACTTGTAATGTTTGTATAAGGTTAAGGCTTGTTTGAACCATATAAATAGCTTTGTTTCTTGTGTTTTCCTTGTAATTGTAATTGTATAAGTAACCTTTGTGTCACTTGTAACTTTGAGTATTGTGAAATCAATGACATAAACACTTGTGACAAAATTCTCTCTCTAGATTCTCTCTTTGTGTTCTTGATGATTCTTGATTTGATTCTTATTCTTAGATGTTAATTGCTTGAATATGGAATCACAGCCTTTTCTTTAAGACTGAGTCCTAAACTGCTATGTTCAGAAGTCGCAGTCAGATTTTCATCAAAGGATACATTTATGCTTTCCATGACCATCTTGGTTCTTTTGTTATAGATTCGATAGGATTTGGACGTTAAAGAATAACCCAAGAAATATCCCTCATCAGTTTTCTTTTCAAACTTTCCAAGATTGTCACGATCGTTGAGCACAAAGCTTCTGCAACCAAAAATATGGAAAAATTTCACATTAGGTTTTCGATTGTTAATAATCTCATATGTCGTATTTTGTAACCGTTTAGTGATGATCGTTCTGTACTGAGTAAAACAGGCAGTGTCAACGGCTTCGGCCCAAAGATACAACGGTAGTTCTGAATAGGCGAGCATAGTTCTTGCAGCTTCCACCAGAGTTTTGTTCTTACGTTCTACAACACCGTTATGTTGTGGAGTATGGGTGGCAGAAAAGTTATGAGAGATGCCTAGTGCCTGTAAGTAGCTTTGTAGGGTCTCAATCTTGAATTATGTGTCGTTGTCGCTCCGTAGCTTTTGAACAGGTAGTTGAAGCAGAACTTAAATCTTCTTAATAAAGGCAATTATCAACTCCGGTGCTTCAAATTTTTCTCTTCGGAACTCCAGCCATGTGTATCTAGAGTATTCATCGACCATTAATAGAATATACTTCTTGTCATTGATCGATTGAATCCTTATTAGTCCGCAGAGGTCCATGTGTATCATTTCAAGCGGTGATTTGCACGAAGATTCCATTTTAGCTTTGTGTGAGCTCCTTTTCATCTTACCCATTTCGCAGGCTGGGCATAAGGAATCTTTTTCAAACCTCATTTCAGGTAGACCTCTAACTAAGCCTTTGCTTGCTAGAATATTGATGGCCTTGAAATTCTAATGAGAGAGTCTTCGATGCCAAATCCAACTTTCTTCTTTCGACGCTTTAGCTATCAAGCAAACGGGTCTTGAAGTTGATAGTGTTAGAAAGTTGATAGCATAAAAATTTCCGTATCTCTCACCTTTGAATATCTCGGTTCCATCTCGATCATCAATGTGGCAATGAGTGATTGTAAACCTAACATGATAATGACTGTCACATAATTGGCTAGTACTGAAAAGATTATGGTCTAAGCCTTCTACTTACAGCACCTTTTGGATTGTTACAGTTCCATTAGTTAGCTTACCACATACTCTGACATATCTTTTCAAAGCAGCATTTGCAAAGCCAACAGTTCCAGCAGGTTGATCAACATAATTATGCAACAGATGCTTAAATCCTGTCATGTGTCGTGAGCATCCGGAGTCTAATAACAACAGATGACAGGCCTGTAAAAGGAATGGTTACTTGGCTTTAGGTACCCATATCCAGATGGGTCCTTTTCTGTTAGAATCCTTCAATTTATGAAAATCGTTAACCGTGCCCTTGATTCTCCATTCGTATTGAGGCTTAGGCAACCATTTCCATACCATCTTAACATCAACATTTTTAAAATCATTTTTCTTTGATAATTTATTTTGCATAGCCTTAAACACATGAACTGGTTGAGACGAGGCTTTGGAAAATGATTTAGCACGAGAAAAACTTTGAACTTTCTTGTTCTTTGAAACAGCTGAGTGGAATGAGAATGAATTGCTGCCACAATGATTGCCTTTCATTTTCTTTCGAGCAAATGTCAAGACATGAGATTTATCAAACGAATTACATTTATTGAAACAGAAATGACATTTATTTGCAACAAAAGCATTACAAGAGTTTTTACAACCACTGTTAGTTTTTTCATTCACTATTTTCTCAACAGAAGCACAATTTTTAGAAATAGTTTGATTTGCCTTATGTTCAGAACTTTTCTTCCTCCACTTTCCACTCCTCTTTCCAATCACATCTTTAACACTACAAGACATTGAATTAGTTGAATTCTTACAAGATGAGTTAACATTTTTCACGCCTGAAGTTTCACCAACCTCAAAAATACTTGGTTGTTTTTCAAACTTTTGAGCATAAACAACTGTAGGTCTAGCTAAAGTCACAAACTCCAGGTTTGGACGAACATTCCATTTCTGGTTTTCAAGCGCTTTCTGATTTTCAAACCCTTTTTGGTTTGACAAATTCTTTTTAAAAAGATCATCTTTTAATTGATTTATCTTTTTGCTAAGCTCTCGGTTTTCATTTAAAGAGTTTTCCAACTTAAATCGAAGATCAAAATTCTCATCTTCGACTTCTTCGAGTAGCTTTTGCAAATCAGATAATTCTTTTTGCAAATCAGAAGGTTGGTTTGACTCGGAGTTAGACTCAAGCTTTTCTAAAATTGGATCAGGATCTGAAGCGTTCATCAATTCATCAAAAATTTCTTCAGGCATATTATTGATGAACTCAGACTTCTTGTCAGGTTCTGTGACATCAACCGACTTCCCTATCTTACTATCCTTAGAAGAATCAGAGATAGTAGATTCCGATTTAATGTTCTGAACACAAGCATCAGAATCTGACTCATAATCGTCATACTAACACTTGGTTTCACGAATATTTTTATCCTCAAGTACCGATTCATCATTAGAAATAGGTGTAGAAAACAATGATTCAAACTCTACAAATTCAAGTTTTCTGCTTTTGTGGCTAATGTTTAAATCGTCGTATTGAAATCCAACTGACTTAAAACTTGACGTTTGAGCATCAGTACAATTGTCAGATAAGTTGTCATCTACAACCTCCTTTCCTTTTTCAAGAGTTTCAGATATTAAAGTCTCAACTTTTACAAAAGTGTCACGAATATCTGAAATCTTTTGAGAGTTAGGCACCCATTTTCTCAAAGTTATACAAATTTTCGGGGGCACTCTTTAAAACTTGATTTTCCGGTAAACCCAAACCCATCTTCAGATTATAAAATCGGATGTCTTTGGGTTTATTCATCAAAAGATTTAGAGTCTGTTCAGTTTGACCCCTTTTGTAGTTTAAATACTCCAGTTGTTTTATTTTACAATAAGTTCATTTCGCTCTTGAAAGCAAGCTTCAAACATAATCTTATACTCACCTTTTTTAGGTTTAAAGTTCACCAAGTCTTTTTGGAGCTCAGTGATCTTAGAAGATAAGTTAGCTTTCTCCTTTTTCAAAATATTTTTCTCATTTTCCTTATCCTCTATAACAACCTCCAATAATGCATTTTCATCACGAAAATTCATAATTGATTGTCATTCAAGGCAAAGTTTTTCTTTTAAAGCATTGAATTCTTTTTCCATAAATTTAATTTGAGAAATTATATTTTGAACTACCTCAGAATTGTCTGATTCATTGCTTACCTCCGACTCAGAATCAGACTTTCCTTGCTCAGCAAGTTGGGGCTCCTCCTCAACTTTGGCCATAAAACAGTGAACTTGAGTAAAGTGTGGTTCCTCCTCATCTGATGTCTCGCACAACCAGTTTTCCTCCTCTGCAATTAGAGCTTCCCCCTTCTCTTGCTTCTTCACAAGTAAAGACTTTTTCACGTAATACTCTGAGTTATTGACTTTCTTAAAACGACAATCTTTTGAAAAGTGAACCGGCTTCCCACAGTTGAAGCATCGAAATTCTGGGCGTCAAATTTCTCATCTTTCTTCTCCTCCTTCTTCTCATAAGCCTTTTTCTGAAACTTATGCTTGTATTCAGTCTTCTCCTTCTTATACAGATCTGTCTTGGTCTTAGAATAGAACTTTTTCTTTCCAAAGCGCTTGTTGAACTGTTTGGTGATCATGGCCAAATTCTCCGTAAACCGCCGAACATATTCATCGGATTCAACCTCCTTCTCTTCAACAGATGATTTAGAACTAGAACTGGGCAACTCAGTCAAATAAGCTTTTGAAAGCTTAGTCTTTGACTTTGAGGAACTGGGTTTCACATCTTTATTCTCTACCAACAGTGCAAGAGATTCTTTCACCATCTTTTTATCGTCACTAAGTTGCTTCATTTGATCTTCATGCTGAACAAGAGTTACGAAGAGATCATTTACATCCTCTTGATACATATCTTTCATCATCTGAAGATTAATAGCATAGCTGCTCCACTCAGGGTTCAGATTCTTGACGAACTTGTAATTTATCTCTGAAACAGACTTATTCAACCCATTTCTCCTTAGATCGTTCAACATGACATTGAACCTGTTATAAGTGTCAGACAAAGACTCTCCTTCCTTTGATTTAAACCCTTCGTAAGCATTTATGGTTTGGTTGAGTTTGGCTTTGATAGATCTGTCAGTACCTTGCAGTTGTCTTTCAAGCTCGTCCCACATGGATTTCGCAGAATCACGACTGTCTACTCTATTGTAAACATCGTTTGGCATAGCCATGGTAAGAAGAACAAGAGCTTCTTCATCTATCTTGGCTTGAGCTTTCTCCGCTTCACTGAAATACTAATAAGGCTTCGGAACATATCATTCAAGTAGTTCTAGAGAAGTTGCAGTCGCAGGCTGACCAGGTACAGTAACAACAGTATTGACTGGCCCGTTAATGATTGACTCCATTAATTCTCTGTTCTTGTGGTTTAAGAACTGAATCATTCACCTTTTCCATTGCAGGTATTCACCGACAGAGAGTACCGGTGGTTTAGACTGAAAAGCCATGCTGAGTAGATCCTTAGACATGATTAGAATCTCTAATTAAGTAGCTTGAAGTGATCATTAGTCAGAAAAATCAGAAATATTGACTAAAAAGTCAAACTTGAAAAATCTTTGAAAAACTTCCAAAAATATTCGAAGTATAGAATTCTCAAAAAATTATGCGAATTCTACATTTTTCGCATAAAACAGAATGAACTTTTCGCAGAAACAGTTTGCAGGCAGTGGATGCGAATTCTGAGCTTTTCGCATGCTTCGGTATGCGAATTCCTTGCTTTTCATAGGTAGTTGTGTGCGAAATCCTCACTTAGAAATTCAAAGATCCACTGGAGCTTTTCGCAGAAGAATGCTTGCGGAATCTGGACTTAGTAAAATTCCAATGATCACTTTTTGCACAAAATTTAGTGAAATCTTGACTTAGAAAATATTCAAAAATCTTTCACTTTGCGAGTTCTTGAGCTTTTCGTAGGCAACAGACAAAGAACAGTAGCTTTTCGCACGTTGTTGTATGCGAATTCTTCACTTTTCGTATATAGTGTCTTGCAAAAAGTGTACATAGAAAAATTCGACACCAACTTTTCATATAAAGGCCCTGCAAAATCTAAGCTTTTCGTATGAAGCTTATGTGAATTCTTGACTTAAGAATTTTCAACACAAAAACAATGAACTATGGGAAATCCTCTATGAACCTTGCGAAATTTGTGAATCTTGAGAGTTCTTCAGTGTTCGACTCAAACTTTCAAAAATCGTCCATATCTGATTCAATATTCAACCAACTGACTCCACAATTCACAAGAATGGCCACGATGATGTTCTGAACAATCCGTTAGCAACAATTTTACCAAATCAAAACTGAATCGATGAACTTGATCTTGAACACAGTACGCAGATGCACTCGAACCAAAACTTACAAAATTCACAAAATTGAGTAAGAATTACAATGAAATTGCTATTACAATCTGAACAAGAATTAATCTAGTACATCATACGATTATAGTACAAGCATCAAATCAACAATTACAACTCAGAATTGCAAAAATGAAACTAAACATTGTAGCTCTGCGAGTTCTTCATTTTCAGAGTGTAAAAACGATTTCTAAGATCTCTAATTTGCTCTGATACCAAATGTGATTCCAGTTTCAAGATCTCAAAGCACAGATTAATCAACACACATTTGTAGAAATCATTATATTGATCGAACAATGATTGCACAATGATTTCTCTCTCAATACAGATAGCCATATGCCTATATACTCTCTCTAGATCACAAATCTCTCTAAGTTTATGTATGTGTGTGTGTCTTCATGCCTAATGGTTACAAAACACAAGGTATTTATACATATTCAACATTGTTGACTTTATAACTCAATACAAATAAAGAAAATCTAACACATTGACTTTACAACAACTAACAAACCAAACTTTACAACAATTACAACTTTGACCCTTTTAATCTTGAATTCAACGTTTAGGCTCAATAGGGGTTTTGTTCAAAGCCTAAGTAGTTAGTTCATCTTACTCTTTTCTAAATCTTTATACAAGTTATAAATTCTCCATTTATGACATCCAAGTGTTTTTCATTTCTCAACTTTCGGTTTGGTTGATTTTAGGAAAAAGTTAGGTCAAAATTTGGGTTTTGGTCAAAATGGAGATTTTGATTATAAGTGTTTGGGGAATGATTCTAAGCACATGGATTTGTTTGTTTATGTTTTGGGAGCTTGTGGATCTATGATTTGGAATGATTGCTTGTAGATTCAAGTTTCTTCATGGAAGCTCAAGATTGGGGTAAAATCTAGATTTTGCCTAAATCTAGCAAAGTGAGTTCAAGTTACTTTGTGAAAACTTTGTCATGCCAAAAATGTTTATTTTGGAGTCTTAAAGTGTTTTATTTGAGATTTATCAAATGTGATTTATTTTATGATGATATTGCATTGTTACACATTTGACTTTTTATAACATTGAGAAATGTTTGGATTTAAGACACTTATACATTTTATGAACTAAATCATAATGGTTATGGTTTTGATGATTTGATGTGTTTATGAGGGTTATTTGATGTTAATACATTCATGGTGTAATTGATAGAATAAATTGGTTGGTCCTCTTTTAGAGACGATTTATCCCTACAATGGGAGACTTTGACTAAATCATATTTTGAGCATGAGTTTGCATAAATTTAAGTAAATGTATGTTTTGACTTTTGTTGAATATTATTGAGTAATCACATAATCCTGGGATCTTTTGATTTAAATTTGGCTCAAATGAGTCTTGGGGACATTTGTCCGGTTTTAATAGCTTATTGTGGAGCTTTGGGTTATTCATCTAGGGTCATGTAATGTTTTAGACTGTAACGCATTGGATCCATAGGCATGCGAGTCAATCATAGTTGATAAGTAAGGAGTCTTGATGTTCTCACTTTGTGATAAATACCTGGATAGGCATTGTAATTGTCCTAATGTTGCTGAGGTGATCCTTTATGGGTTGGGCTCTGGGACCATGATTTTTGTGGTTTTGATGCTCTAACTCTTATGCATGAGGGTTAAACATCTTGAGTTATCAAGTAGGGAGTTGAGACTCCTATCTTGAATGCTAGGGAGTATACACTAAAGGTCGAGTGAGAACCTTGAGGTTGGAACTCCATTAGAAAGCGAACAGGCACTAAGATCAGGTAGCTTTGAGGTGGGGCGCAGTGAGGCGTGCGCACTAGGGTACTCAATCATTGGGGTGACACCCGATAAGTGTTGTATACTAAACACAATGATGACTTAAGGTGAATCTTATTAGAATGTGCACTAAAGTTACCGATCTGAGGTGTAGTTCAATAACATAGATTTGTGGCATACTTATATGTTCCCGCCATGTTCAATGGAAACAGGTCTCCCTCGTCACCGAAAGGTGTTGTTTTAGGTATTGAGTATTATCCATGTTTTCAGTGACGTTTTGAGTATAGATTGATATCCATGATTTGTGGTTTTGTATTATTAAGTTTTATACATGTTGGGTGATTTGGATAATAGGGTTTTATCTACGTTTTCAGGATTTGGATATTTAATTTCATTATGTTTTGGAGTGAGAGTTGGGTTTTGAATCCATATTAAATGGGTGTTTTGATTTTGTGTTTTTCATCATGAAAATCGTAGGTTTGGAAAGATATTGCTTTTACGATATATGCATTTCATATTAAGGAGTTTATGTTTTAAATTAGCAGTCTTTCAGTGTTACTATTTTATACTTATGATGAAAACTGCTTGAACTCACTAGGTGTTAGCCTAACCTTTTTATTTGTCAGTATGTGCATCAGGTTCTTATTCGAAAATGGTACTAGCGACACTGTGAAGAGTTGAGTGATAGTTAGATGCACAAGAATAGTGTAACTATTGGGTGAAGCCTTCCTGATTTTTGGACATAGTAATTGGTAATGGGTTTAGTAACACCCGACCTTTACTTAGTCTTTGTATAAGACTTGGGTTAATAATTTTTTAGGTTAAATCTAGAAGTTAATTTGAGGTATCTCAAGAATTTATTTGTAGAATGGGACTTTATCCTTTATGTGATGTATTATTGAAAATTTTAAATTAATTGTTATTTCCAAATTTGAGGGTGTTACACTACCATATAATTAGCATGTTGTCTTCTTTTCATTAGCCATTTGTTAGGTCAAAGACCATTCGGTAAAGTCTCCACACCAAAGAAAACTGTCCTGGTTCTATTATGAAGTCCAAACTTTGAGAGAAAGTGTACCCACATATGGTTAAATATATTATGTCCCAAATTATCAAGTTCTAATCACAATTCAATTAACAAGATAACACACAATCAATTACTCAACCTGTTTCAATTGATTCAAACACAGGATTCGTATACAAACTCTATATGAACTTTCTCTCTCTAGAAACTCAGTCTGCATACCAATCAAAAATCTAACCACACGATTACACTAGTCATATGTCTATTAAAAGAAAACATACGCTTACAAAACACAATTAAACAAAATACATTGACTTTTGACTTTGACTATTATTACAAAGAGACTTTGACATTGTTTTGAGAGTTGACTTGAGCTTTGACTTGCTTGACTTTCTGTCTTCTGACTTCATGATCTTGTATCCAACAATTATATGCTCTAACAAAATAGATCATGTTCAAACTCTTAGTCCACACTTTAAAAATATATGTTAGTTTACTTAAATTATTTCTAAATAGATTCAATTTCAAGATCACAACCTAACGAATTCAAGATTGAAAACCATTTTATGGACTTCAATGGAGATGGTTCAAACTTCGGTAGACTTGGAGTTGATGAATGTTGTAGTAGAAACAAGGGGAGGGGCCGTAAAGGGAAGAAACAACGACAAGATCAATATTTAAAGTATGATGTTGTAATTTATAATCTCAACATCAATAATATATTACAAGTGGACAATGATATGGCATAAAACATGCTAACTTGTGTCATGTTATCAAAAACTTCCTCAACAGGTTATCCATTGCTAAAATGGGTGGATTTTTCAAAGTACAATAATCTAATAAAAAAATAATGAAAGTATATTGTTGTAATAAGAAAAAATTAAAGTACAATGCTATAGTAAGAAAATTTATGAAAGTAGGTTTGTTATTTCATGCATTTTTTACCTAATATAATTTATGTCCACTACAAATTATATATATATATATATATATATATGTATATAAAACAATAGTATGTATAAGTATCTGATACTTATGTTTATGAAATACAAGATTAATTACAAGTATGAAAATATATTTGTAATATATTAACTACTGCAACATTATTATTTTGTCTAAATAAAAACTATAGTTTTATTATACTGCTACAACATTACTATTTCATCAAACTTAATAACATTTTCAATATTTACTTGGATTGAACATATTCAAATATGTGATTGGTGTCTATATGCTCTCTTTTTGTGTGACCCTATAGGTTCATATATTATTAGCAATATCGTTACATATTGTATCTTGTGCACTTAGAGCTAAGACTAGTCAGAAAGGACTTGATTAAGGGGTTACCAAAGATAGAGTTTGCTAGAGAAAGGTTGTGTATTGCATGTGAGAAAAGAAAGCATAAGACGGCCTCACATCATTCCAAAGATGCTACATTATGCCTAATCCACTCCAACATATTCATATGGACTTATGTGTGTTAGTGAGCTGACCAAAATCCAATCTCTAGATGATTGTAAACATTAATTTATAATAAATAAAATGTGTTGTGTATTCATTTTATATCATTTATTTTCTGTGTTGATAGATGAATGTAATGATAAGCTTAGAATAAAATTATTGAACATTTCTAGTCAAACTGTTAATTGATGTTGGATCCCAAATTTAATCTTACAATAATGATATAAACAACAAGAATAAGAACAACGGAAGCAGTATAGTTTAATATCAAAAGCAGATTCAAATATCACAGTTCATAATCAAATATGTAGAAAGTACAAGATCTTCTTTGAAATATATTCAAACGATTTATCAGATTACAAGATATCAAAAAGCACACATTTGTCAATGGAGTGATGGTCCTATTTATAGGACCATAAAGTAAAGAGTGTATTATCCTAACAATTAGAAGCATGCTTGAACAGTGTCTTACCTAATAGGTAAGCCCAAGACATGCTTGAACAGTGACCTACTCTAGAAAGTAAATCTTATCACTAATGATGAGTCATCTGTTCTTCTGATACTTGAAGAAAACAAGATATGCGCCATCTTCAGAGAGAATGTCTTTAGAGCTCTGAGGAGGTCTTCAGAGCCTTTGATGAAGCCATCTCTGATGTCTTCTGCTGAAAGTCCCCATCTCTGGAATGTACTTCAGAGGCAGGTTCGTCCTCTAAAGTCTGTCTTTGGAAGTCCTCTGAAATAGGACTTATATATTTTCAATACTTTTACAATCTGGAATTGGGGCTAACAATCTCCCCCTAATTATTGAAAATAGAAATTGCAAGAGTAGAAGATAACAAAGAAAAAAAATTAATCTAGAAAGCATAGAGGAGAAAATCATCCTCTTAAATATTACTTCTCAAAACATTTGGAATTTCATAATAGAGAAAGTAACAATCAAAAATAAGGAAATAAACTAGCACCTATCACTAGAACAGATTCCATGAAACTTCATAATAAGCTCTCTGAAGTTGATCATTGAGCAAATCTCTAAGTCCAGTTTTGCCAAAATATCTGCTCTGTGTCGTTCTTCCTTCACATGAATCATCTTCTGCACACCTCCTAAGGTTTCATCAGAGTACTTTGATACTTCTGAAGCTAGAAATATTTTCTTGATTTGGTTCACTCTGTAGACGAAACCCAGAGGCTCTGCAATTATTGATCCAGTCTTCTGCTTGTCAAGATTCTCAATCATCTCCACAGGTTCAGTCACTCCCAATTTTTCTTCGCCCAGATTCAGAGCAATCTGGAAGTCAAGTCTTGCTCTGAGTTTGACATACGCTTCCATTGCACGTCTGACTTCATACATGCCCATTCTGAATTGCCTTCCTTGATCGTATCTTGTAGATCAGTAAGCATACAAATGAGGTAGATCATATGGATTTAGATTTACGATATCATTATCATTGAACTCGTAAACCTGTTGATCAGAGTGAATCACCTCATAGTGCCTGTAGATGATCTTGTTATAGGCAAATTTCCTTTCAGAGATTTTGTTGACTTTTATTATTGGATCATCAGAGAGAACCTTTACTCTTGGATTTGTCTTATCTCTAATGAATCTTCGCTCGTAGTATGGCATATTCTCTCTGATTCTTGGATTCAGAGGAATGACTAGTGTATCTTCCAGATTGAACTCACAGTAAATGTATCGGAAGTGATCTTCTATGGAAGCTTCGGGCCTGGAGGCAAGGAATGTGGGAGGTTGAGTGCAGACTTTAGCTGGTAAACCAATGCTTTTCTTCTAAACAAGATCCTCTAGAGAAGCCTGTTCATCGACAACCATGGTTGTTTCTTCAGCATACAATTGTGTTGTCTCTGGTTCCTTCGCCTGTGATTGAGGAATTTGTGAAGTGGGTTCAGAGATATAACCATCAATCTCTGGTGATTCTCTTAACTCGGCTTCTGTTGAAGTATGATGTGGTTGGGCATTCTTGTATACATATTCTTCAACATCAATTACTTCAACTTGTTCTTCTTCAGCAGCTTCTTCTTCTTTTTCATAATCAGATTTTTCTTCTTAGTCATATTCTGATCCGAAGGCATCTCTCATCACAATATTTGGTCTTTCTGGTGATGAGAATGCATCTTCGGATGTTGAGAAGTCCACCAATTGTTCATCTTCATCTTCATCCAGAGCCCCAATCGTCTCTGGTATAGCGTTCACAATTGAAATGATTGGAGCCTCTGAAGTTGATGGTGCTAAGAGAATGACAGGTACTGGAGATGCAAGAATCGTCTGATTGTCTTCAGCAGAGGTGGAGTGCCTCTCTGGTTCTTTTTCTTGAGCTCTGTTGTTGGATCCAGAGTGAGTTGACTCTTTGTGTGATTCAGCAACTTTAGGTGATTGAGTCTTCTCCCCCTTTTGAAGGCCTGATGACCCCTGAGGTTGATCATCTTGGTCATCAGAGTCTTCAAATTTGGCCTTCTTTCTTGCCTCTTCAGAGCATACCACCTCTGGTGCCTTTCTTTTCAATGATCCTTTTAAAGATATCACATTTTTCAGAAGGTCTTCAATAGTCTTGTTCTGCTGACTGGCCTTGGTGACAAACTTGCTGGAGATGGTCATTATGTTGCTGGTGATGGATTTGGAGAAGTTGTGGAGGTCAGCTTTTGTAATGAGCTCTGATGAGATGGGAGGATTTTGAGCAGCAGTCGATAGTGGGATCTTGGCTATCGTCTCTGCTAATGTCCTCAAGACTTCCTCTTTGAAATGAAAAAAGTCTTCAGATGAAGGTGTGGGAGCAGAGGGAGGTGGGATGGCTTTGAGGAGCTCCGCCTTCGATTCCTGAATTTCACTTGACAAGACAGAGGAATTGACGATGACAATCTTTTCCAGAGCCTCCAGTCGTGAGCTCTGAGAATGGAGTGTTCTGTGCAACTCAGAGACCACTGAAGTAAGCTTTGCAACTTCAGAGTTTGAGGCAGAGGCCTCTGAGGTCTTCTCCAGGTGAAGTTTAATCTCCTTCAGAGATCCTCTTATTTCATCACCAAAACTTTGAACTCTTCCTTGGTGACATAATCAGAGGGGGTAACCTTAGAATCAACACATGATTCTAATTTTCCCTCGAGAACAGAGGGGCCTTCTTTCGGAGTTGGTTTGATGTTGACTCCGGAAGGACTTCCCCTTAATCCTTGAGAATCCTTTTTCAAGGATTTCTCTAAAATCGTTCTAATAGGTCTGCCATCATCAGAGTCAGAGGTAGATGATGACGAGAACCTAACGTGAGTGTACACCTTGTTGTCCAGGCTAAGGAGTCCTTGTGCAAGAAGGTCGTGCCATTATTTCTCTGATAGTAAATCCTTACGAGAGATCTGAAGTCTCTCTTGAACTAAGAGACGGTCCATTATATCATGAGCCACAGAGGCATCATGTGTGTGAGGAGGCGACGTACTCTGGGATGAATGAGTACTTTTGTTTTGGTCTAAGTCCTGTTGGGAGGACTTAGCCATATCTGAGGGTTCCCCTTTTGTGCGTGCTTCAGAGGCAGAATAAGATGCCTCTAAGCGGTTGGCATGGTAAGGGCTCGAGGTGTGCACCTCTGTTTCAATGTCCACTAGTGCTGGACCACCTTGGACAGTTGATATGTTAGCACGGGGAGTTGGGTTTTGGAATCGCTCATTTGTGCCATCAAGGGCATCTTTTTCTACCTCACCTCTCTCATATTCTAGGTTCAGAAACTCACCCTCTGGTGTACTCTGTGCCTTACCTCCCTCTCCTCTGACAGAGTGAAGCTCTTCCTCAGAAAGAGGGTTCTCTAGTTTTCTCTCTCTCACTCTCACAGAGCCGGGTGTCAGAGTCAGTAGGAATGTACTAAAGCATAGTTTATGGGAATCTTCTTTCATTTGGGTAAGGAGGAACCACCGTTGGTTTGAAGGAGATCATTATGAACAACGGCGTTCTTGGACCTTCTTCAGTGAGAGAAAATATTTCCATTGCTCGTTGAATGACAACAGAAATGAAACGAGGAAACAATACTGAAATTGGTTGTTTCCCTTTAGCCAGATCCTTGTTCTTCTTATCCACTGCAGTTATCATCTCATAGAATAGTAAATTCGCCATATTGATGCTCCGGTTGAAGAAGAGAGCATACATAATTGCAAGTATTGTTGGATGTGTCTATTCTTGGCTTCCAATTTTACATGTAAGTGTGTGATTCAACACACTAAACATGAAATTCCATGTGGGAGGCAGGTATTGACGTCTGAACTGACTTAGGCATGTGATCTCCTTGTTGTAGCCAAAGTACAGAAGAAACTAAATGAGAACTTCCTGAGTGGGTGGTTTCTCAAATTTCTGAATTTGAAGATCTTCAGTTGTGGGTAAGTTAAATCTGCGAGTCAGTGTGTTGGGTGTGATTCTGACGTTTATGCATTTTTCACCTAGGTCAATATACCCTACCAATCCTTCTAGATCGTCATTGTATTCGCTAGAATACCACCATTGTTGGACAAATCTTAGAGGAACATTGGAAGCATAGTCTGTGAAGACATCTCTCAGTTCACATTTGCTAAGAAACTCTAGCATAGGACGAAACTGTTCGTCGTACTTGGTAGGGGTGACATCTAGATGGTAGTTGTTGCCTTTCACTGGTACATCAAACTGGGCCATGTTTAGACTTGGAACTATTCTACTTGAGTCGCCTGAGTTTTGAGCTTGAGTGTCCATTGTTGCAGGTTTGCTAGCTTTGAGAGAGTTTGAGAGAGAAAGAGAGTATTTGGGGATGAATTGTTGAGCGCGTAAAGAATAAAGGGAGGAAGGAATGGGTTTTTATGGACAAGGGTAGTTGAGATAAAGGCAATGGAAACGGCGATTGTGTGTTCCAATGTCAGAAGGACGTTCCATCATTCCCCTAATAAATAGGTGACACGTATAGGAGGATAGGGAATGGACTCTTGGTGTCAGATAACCGTCAGTAGGATTTTTGAATTAAAAAGAATGGTTATCCAAAAAGGTGTAACTCATACACGTATTTATTTTCTAAAAAGAAATTCTTCTTTTCTAAATATTATTTATTTAGAAAAAATATATGAGAATGAAAATCAATTCTGTTTGAGAAAAAAAAATTGCTCGGATATTCCGAAAATAAAAAATGAGAAAAGATCAGACACTCTGATATGAATGTCAGAAACTAGATCAGTGACTCTGAGATGAATATCAGAGACTAGATCAGAGACTCTGAGATGAATATCAAAGACTAGATCAGAGATTCTGAGATGAGTATCAGAGACTCTAATATAAATATCAGACATTAAGCTAAAAAAAATCTCTTGCTCCCCCTTGACAGATGAAAGGTTCTTTTGCTCCCCCTTGACCAAAGAATGTTTTCTTTTTATTTTCTCCCACTTGGCATATGCTTAGAGATACAAAAGAATGATCTTGACCATGTGTGAAAAGTCTAGAGTTTCTGAAACTAGTTTCAGAGGCTCTGGATTTAAACATGCTACTTATGTCAGAGGTTCTGATGAGTAGATCAGAGACTCTGATTTTCTCCTTTGTGTTAGGTAGACATGTTCAACATTCCCAACTTGCTAATTAAGAAATTAAACCTCCGTTCATCTAAATCTTTTGTAAAAATATCAGCAAGTTGGAGATCAGTTGGTACAAAATACATCTCAATTGTTCCCTTTTCAACATGATCTTTCAGAAAATGGTACCTTACATCAATGAGCTTTGTTTTGGAATGTTGTACTGGATTGGCAGAGATGGCTAATGTACTTTTGGAATCACACAGAATTGGAATTCTATCATAATGTAAGCCATAGTCTCTGAACTGATTTTTCATCCAAATTACTTGGGAGCAACAACTAGCAGCAGCAACATATTCTGCCTTTACATTAGAAGTTGAAACATAGTTCTGCTTCTTGAATGGCCAACTTACCAGCTTGTTACCTAATAATTGACAGCATCCAGAGGTACTCTTTCTGTCTAGCTTGCACCCTGCATGATCTGCATCAGTGTATGCTGTTAAATCAAAACTAGAGAGTTTTGGACACCAGAGACCCAAAGAGGGTGTGCCTCTGAGGTATCTAAAAATTCTCTTTACTGCAGATAAATGAGATTCTTTTGGATTTGCTTGATATCTAGCACAGAGACATGTTGCAAACATTATAGCAGGCCTACTAGCAGTTAAGTATAGAAGTGATCCTATCATGGCTCTGTAAGTCTTGAAATCTACAGATTTTCCTGAAGGATCAGAGTCAAGTTTGACTTCTGTGGCAATAGGTGTTTTCATAGAAGTTGAATCATTGAGCTTGTACTTTTTCAAAATGTCAGAGACATACTTTGATTGACTTATAAAAGTACCCTCTGAAGTTTGTTTTACTTGTAAGCCCAGAAAGAAAGTTAATTCTCCCATGAGACTCATCTCAAATTCACTCTTCATCAACTCTGAAAACTTGTCACAATACTTCTGATTTGTAGATCCAAAGATAATGTCATCAACATATATATGTACTAAAAGCATCTCATTTTTGTACCTTTTGATGAACAAAGTTGTATCAATTGTACCTTTTTCAAAACCATTATTAATCAGAAATGTGGACAGAGTAGCATACCAGGCTCTTGGAGCTTGTTTAAGTCCGTACAGAGCTTTATCAAGATAATAAACATGGTTAGGAAACTCTGTACTTTCAAATCCAGGTGGTTGTTGGACATAAACTTCTTCATTTAATTTACCATTTAGAAAGGCAGATTTAACATCCATCTGATATACTTTGAACCCTTTGTGTGCGGCATAGGCTAAGAAGATTCTAATTGCTTCTAGCCTAGTGAATGAACGTTCACCTTTGTTATTCATACTGAATGTGGACACCCGATGACGTGCATGCATATTCATAATGAATATAACACATATATAGAATTTCACGTAAAAAACGGTTAAAGCGAAAAAAATCATGAATATTGTATTATTCATCCTGCATACGGTATTATTCATCATGAATAGTGAATGAATGTTCACCTTTGTTATTCATACTGAATGTGGACACCCGAAGACGTGCATGCATATTCATAATGAATATAACACGTAAATAGAATTTCACGTAAAAAAACGGTTAAAACAAAAAAAAACTATATCGAGATGGATGTCATATCGAAGAGCACGAAATTCTCGTTTTTTTGATGTAATTTGTTTGATTAAAATATTAGTAATTTTTAAGATAAATGATTTTAAAGTTTAAGGGGGTAAAATTTGTTTAATTAAAAATAAAAATAAAAAGTCAAAGAAGGTAGACGTTGCTTCAAAATTACAATTTTGTCCTTAATCACTTCCCAATTAACCTTATTATGTATTAACTATTGATTAGTTTCTAAGTTTTGATCAATGGTAAATATTTGTCCTCATGTGCACAATGAAAGATGAGTTTTCATTTGAACACACCCCTATATATATATATATATATATAGAGAGAGAGAGAGAGAGAGAAGGATCAAACGAGAACAGTAACTATTTAAAAGAACACGAGAACTAACAAAATCATTAGTGATTTTACATTAACGCGCAAAAAAGTCACGCGGACCGGAAGTCGCGGCCAAAGTCCTTTTTTCATGTGTGTTAATGTAAAATCACTAATGATTTTGTTAGTTCTCGTGTTCTTTTAAATAGTTATTGTTCTCGTTTGATCCTCTCTCTCTCTCTCTCTCTCTCTCTCTCTCTCTCTCTCTATATATATATATATATATATATATATATATATATATATAGGGTCCCCTTCATTTGCTAACCACGATATTGGTGCTAACCGTGCTAACCAATTTTCGACCAATCAAAAGCTTCCTAGAGTTTATGTCATTCACTCAATACTATTAAATCTCAAAAGGTATTATTGGAATTTTACAATTTTCGGTCATTTAAATTTTTTCCATATTTTAAGGAGGTTTTTAATTTGGTAGTTATCTTAATATTAAATATAATATTTTTAAATTTTCGGCCATTTAAATTTTTTCCATATTTTAAGAAGGTTTTTAATTTGGTAGTTATTTTAATATTAAATATAATATTTTTATATTAAACTTGGTAATTTCGTAATTCACGCCACATCTATCCTAATTCACGCCACAATTACTTGTTTCCATAGATTTTTTTTAAATTGGTAGTTATCTTTATTTTGGAATATAATAATTTATCGTTTCTAGCGTATTCAAAATGCATATATGCACATCAAGGCTTAATAATTTGAACAATGCACACATGCACAGAAAACAAAAACATTTTAAACATTAAGTTTGAAACTTAACATATAACCATATGCATAAATGCAATCTTAAAAGATGCACAAATGCATATATGCATTTTCTACTCTTAAAAGATGCACAAATGCATATATGCATTTTCTAGATTGCATACTCTTAGAACAAGGCACATATGCACAGACCAAACATTTTAAACATATTTTATTATATACTTAGCTTATGTCCATATTAGCAACTCTTAAAAGATGAACAAATGCATATATGCATTTTCTAGATTCCATACTCTTAGAACATGCACAAATGCATATCCACAATTCTTACACAATTTTCATATGCATATTCAAAATGCATATATGCACATCAAGGCTTAATAACAGAAAACAAAAACATTTTAAACATTAAGTTTGAAACTTAACATATAACCATATGCACATATGCAATCTTAAAAGATGCACAAATGCATATATGGACAGGTTGCATATATGAATATACCATTTACATCGAACTGCATATATGCATAAGTTGCACATATGAATTTACCATTTACACTTTTACATTGTTTCATGGTTGAAAATAAGCTACAAACAACAAATTTAGATACCAAAAATGGTGTTAAAAAGAATATAATCAAGAACACGATCACAATCAACCCTGACCACATGAACACGATCGTCGGTGTTCTTCCTCTTCTTCCCATCAACCCTTTCGCAAATGGATACAAATGCGCCAACACCCAAAAACTGAAGAACACGCCACCAAGAAGACGACTCCACTGCGGTATCGTACTGTAAATCGCCCTGCTAAACCCGATAGCAATGGCGATCAAGTTCACCATCATGAT
This sequence comes from Arctium minus, assembly GCA_954870635.1. Lineage (NCBI taxonomy): Eukaryota > Viridiplantae > Streptophyta > Magnoliopsida > Asterales > Asteraceae > Arctium > Arctium minus. The sequence continues at coordinate 100,393,499 of OX941081.1, read as the reverse complement.
CGTTATCGGCGGGATCGTGAGCGATGTACATTTCACTACGTAAAGATCTGCAAATTCGTCATCTTCGTCGTCTCCGTCGGATTTTGGCGTCAGCGTGAAGGAGATTTCGATTCCGGCGACCACTTTCAGAAGTGCTTGAAGAACAGCGGCTAAATATGAAATCCAAAAAAAAAGGATAATTGTAAATTGAAAATATGAATCATGGATCATGATTAATATGAATCATGGATTTGAAATCTCCTTCAAACTGAAAGTAGTCGCCGGAATACATGAATCATGGTTAATATGAATCATGGATTTGACAAAATAAAATCAAATAAAAAAGGATAATTGCAAATTGAAAAGATAACTCCCAAAAATAAGTGCATAATTTAAATTTAAGATTCTCCCTGATTTCATGCACCGTGATTATCTTCAAAAATAATTAAAATAAATTTCAATTAAAATATAAAAGGAAATGTATTTTGACCGAAATACCCCTGTGCGTATGCATTTTATTTTTATAAATTGTTTTTATATTTTATTTTAATCAAAATTCTAATTAATTGTGAACCATTGATCTAAATAATCAACGGTCCAGATTGGTTAGCACGATTAGCACCAATGTCGTGGTTAGCAAATGAATGGGGCTCTCTCTCTCTCTCTCTCTCTCTCTCTCTATATATATATATATATATATATATATATATATATATATAGGGGTGGGTTCAAACGAGAACATAGTGTATTTAAAAGAATAAAGGGATAGATCTCGGCCCTTGATTAGATTAAATCAGTGGTTGAAACTAATCATGGCATTTTATGTAATTAATGACAACAAAATACCCTTTAAAATATGTTGGTAAATGACTTTAGGGGCAAAATTGGAATTTTTTTAATGATATCAATCAGACGATGTTTTAGGGATGTGATGATCATATCAAATCAAAAAAGAAATTGTTAGGTCTGATTTTATAGTAATCATTGTATTTATAGGTTTAGTCTAATATTGTGTCTAGAGGCTTATTTGTGTTGTATTGACCAAGGGTATTTAAGTCCCTTTGGTCTTGGTTGTTTGTAAGGATTCACACGTTCATTCAATACAACACTTACTTTGCGCTACATTGTCTCTCTCTCTCTATTTTCTCTCTCTAGGATTTAGTTGATCTTGGACTATCAATTGGTATCAGAGCCAATCTAGATCTTGAGAGAATTGAGAGATTTGATTTTCGTTTCTGTTTTTGTAGATTAATCAGAAAATTTGATCGATTTTCTTGAATTTTTTCAAGAAAATCTCGTTTTCTTGATTTTTCATCAATTTCGGACTGTTTTCTGAATGAATTTCGTTGAAATTTGGTTTGTTGGATCCGTTTTTACATATTAAACACTTTTAATTCACATCAAATTTCAAGAAAAACAGTTTTCGTTTGTCGATTTTGAGATTTTTGAAGTTTCTGGAAATTCGGTTTTAACATTCTGTTCATAATTGAATTTTAGAAATTATGGTTTTTGATCGAAAAGTTTGATTACAAAGTGTTATAATGTTGTTTTCGATCATATATGTGGAAGAATTAATCTGAAAATTCATGGCTATAATCGATTTTGTGGATTTTTACTGTTTTTCAGGTGGTTTGCGCTAGATCTCAACTTTGCGCGAGTTCATAGCGATTTGTGCGAGTTCATAATTCAGTCTAGTGATCGTCGAGCAAAGTTAAAGTTTTCGCTAGATGTTCTTAACGCAAAGTCTCATTTGCGTCACTCTTTACTCGCGAGAATCCGAGTTTGCGTCTCGTTCTGCTCACGCAAAGTCAGCTTTGCGCTTTATATAGCTCGCGAGAAGCTTCGTTTGCGTCTCAAGCATCTAACGCAAAGGGCAGGTTCTCGCTAGTAGTTGATCGCGCAAATCAAAGTTTGTGCATCCATCTCACGCGAAGCTTAGTTCGCGTCACGTTTGTCTAACGCAAAGTTGAAGTTTGTGTTACTAGTTACTCAAGCAAAACTAAGTTTGCGTATTCAGTGTATCACGCGAAGTCAAGTTCTCGTTAGTGTCAGCTCACGCAAACCTAAGTTTGCGTCTTCCCCTGCTCGCGAGAATCTCAGCTTGCGCTATCTGCTTCTCACGCAAACCTCAAGTTTGCGCCAACTCTTTCCAGACTTAGATTTTTCTGAAGTTTGTCATCCATGGATTCTGCCAAATTTGCTTTTCAAGATAAGTTCTACACGAGTGACCTCATGATGTCTTTAGGCACTGAAACTCGTCCTCCAGTTCTTGTTGACGAAAACGAATTCACTCAATGGCAAGATCAGTTCTTGAACTTCATCGAACGTCAAACTAATGGAGATAACATGATGAAATCTCTCACTGAAGGACCTTTCGTAAAGCCTAATAAAGAGACTCCTCCAACTTCTGAAGAGGCTTCACGAATGAAAGTTGATCGAGAGCTGAAAGCTAATTTGATGCTAGCTTTACCAAACTCTGTCTACAACCGGGTTGATCATTGCAAGGATTATCCAAATCTGTTGTGGGCACAATTGGAAAAGATCATGCTTGGTTCATCGGTCGCAACTTAACTCCGTCATACACGGTTCATGAACAACTTTGAGGAGTTCAAGGTCAAAGAAAGTGAGTCTCTAAAGAGTGTTTTCGACAAATTTTGTACAGTGCTGAATGATCTGCGAAAGATAAATGTGAACAAGACAGAGCTTGAGACAAATCTGAAATTCCTCAATGCTCTTCAGCCTGAATGGAACAAATCATGTCACAGGCTGAGGAACGATGTTCGAGTTTCCACTATGCAGATTCAAGAACTATATGAGATTCTGATGACTGATGAGAGCTTGGTACTAGAGAAGAAAGCAAAGCTTGAAAAGAAGAACAAAAAGTCAGTGGACCCGGTTGCTCTCCTCACGAAGCAATTGACAGAACAAGCATTGTCTGATAATGCTTACAACGGGTCAACTGATGATGACGGCAAGGCGATCGAGAAAGCAATGATCATTCTCTCTCAACACTACAAGAAAAAGTTCCAACATCGTTCGAGTTCCAACACTCCTCACTTCACTTCTGGGTCCAAGAATGTTAAAGTGCCTGATCCAAAGACTGTTGCTTGTTACAACTGTGGAAAGTCGGGTCACATCTCAAAGGAATGTAGAGTGAAGAAGGTTCGGGATTCGGCATATTATAGGAAGAAATTGGAACTGGCTGAAAAGAGAGAGAACGAAACTGCTTTACTTGTCGAAGAAGAATTTTGGCTAGATCACTCTGAAGATGAAGATGCAAATGTCGAGATCGCTCAGATGTGTTTTGTTGCAGATGATCAGTCAGATGATGATTCTTACACTGATGAAGACGAGGTAATTTCTGAATTTGATTACAATTTTATTTTTTCACAGATGAATGTTATAATTACTGCTTTACATGATCTTTGCTTAAAGTTATTATCTGAAAAGAACTTAAATTCAGAAAAGTCAGATTTGATTGACAAACTGAAAATTTCTTTGAAAGATGAAAAATCTATTTTAGTTCATACTAAAGAAATCTTTCAAAAGAAATTGGATGATTTGGAAAATTCAAATAAGATTTATCTTGAGTCTTTGACTATTATGACTACTTTAAAAGATAGTTTTTTGGATAAAATAAATAAGTTAGAAGAAAAGTTATATCGAAGGAACCAATCTGAACAAACAATTTTTATGAATAAACCAAGGAGTGATGAAGCTTTAAAAGAAAAATGGGGACTTGGTTTTGAAAATCCACATTGTTTAAACAATGCGATTGAAAAATCCCCAACTTTATACAAATACGATTATCTAACACTTGCTAAATATGCTCCTCAATTTAAAATTGATTGGATGAATGAAAAGCAAGTGTTAGAAATCGAAAATGAGAAAAGGACAAATAACAAGAAAAAGGAAATTCCTTTTGTTTACACATATGAAAATGCCAAATATTTCATTGATAAATCAAGAAGAGGCAGAAAAGGTTTAAATGATATATCTCCCGTCAAAACTTCAGTATCCGATGATTTTGTTGATATTTTTGCCAATAAATCTGATAAGGAAAATATTTCTCCAATCATTTATGATTCTAAGAAATATACTCCTCCTTTAATATTAGAAGGCAAAATCATTGATCTTGAAGATAAGATGGAAGATCAAAATATTTTAAAAGATATTGAATCTGATATCATTCTTTCTTTTATGACGTCTAGTCTTGAAGAAAATTTATTTTCTCAAAAACAAGATTCTATTTCTAGCCTTTCTACTGATTGTCAAGAAAACAAAATGGAAGTTTCTAAATCTGATATCTTTTCTCAAAATAATTCTGACTCTGAGGTAAGTTCAGATTTATTGTCTGATCAGATTGGTTGCTTAGGTAAAATTATTTCTTCTGATTTAAATATTAATTCGGAAATTCTTGATTAATCTTTTACGCTAAATGATCAGTATTATAAACCTAAGCGTAAAAGAAGAAGGTCAAAGAAGTCGAAGAAACAAGATACAGTTCTTTCTGACAGTTCTAATTCTTCCAATTCAATTCTTTCAGATAGGACTTTGAGCAAGTCAAACAAGCAGATCTGGATAGCGAAGCGGACATCTACTGATTCTATGACTGATGAGGATAAATGTGTAGACAGACTTTATAAAAGTGATTCATTTGCTACATGTAATAAAATTTCCAAATATTCAATAAAGCAAATGATTCAAATTTCAAAAGATGTCTCATATTCTTCCTCTGATTCTAGTTCAGATGATTGTTCTTTATATTCATCTGATGACTGTGCTTATTTTTCTGATCATATTTCTCATGCTTCTCATGTAAAAATTTATAAATATTTCCCCATAAGAACTGCAACTAACTTTCATGGGCCCAAATACAAGTGGGTACCAAAATATCAATCTGATTCTAAGTTGCAGACACCTCATGTTAAGGGGGAGTAAGAGAAATTTGGCTTCTGAGTAATTCAGCTCAGAACCCGTGCTTCAAAGACTTTGACTTCTAGACAAGTCAGTCTAGGACTCGTTCTTCAAATATTTGAGCTTCTGACTAATGAGAGACTGTGAGTACATCTATTTCATTCCGCTGCATTTTACTCTGTTAATGATGTTGTTCCAGTTTTCTCATATTTTTTTAAGAATCTGAGCAATTTTATTCAAACCCTGATTTTGTTCAATCCAAAATTTTTCTAATGAGACACAAATTTCATTTTACATTATGTGAAAGATAATATTATTGAATTATATTTTGTTTCAACTGAATATAAACTTTCCGATCAAATGTTTCTATTTTCAAATCTCGGCATGTTGAATTTCAAAGTTTAAACCTTCACAAATTTTATTCTATAAAGTAAAAGTTTTACAATTTTCTTTCTTTTGAATAAAATGTGTGTCTAGGATAAATTTTCAAGTTCCTTTGTTTATATTAAAGTTCTTATATGTTCAAATTTCAAGTCTAACAAAAGTCGAAAAGTCAACAAAATGGTTGTAACTTTTGATATTGCTTTAAAGTTGTGTGATTCGGAATATTTATAGTTTACAATGCTTAGAAAACCTAAAAAGTCGGAATTTTGGATCGTAATGAAAATATGGGCTAAACACTTAGATGTAAAACCTTGTGATTGAGATGAATATTAAATTCTTATAAATCAGAAATCTCTAAGTTTAAAAGTTTGTACCTGTGACCTTTCTAGTTTGGAAAAGTAAGTTCTGTAGGATGTTTGTCATCTGGTCCCCTAAGGTCAATTGGTCTTGGAAGTGATCGAACCCAAATCCTTCTATAGAACCAGATCGAAAGTCATGTTCTACTGGTATGAATGGGTTTAGGATATGTCGATGTAGCCTTTCTGATCCGGGAAAGTAAGTTCCAAGGGGTGCTTGACATCTAGTCCCCTAAGGCCAACTAGTCTGGGAGCGGCTGACCCAAATCCTGCAATAGGGTCAGATAGAAAGTTACGTTTACGGCATGTTCTTTACTTACCGAACTTTTTGATTAAAAAGATGTCAATGTGCACAAGCTTAAAAGATGCCAAAAAGCACATTCATGTAAAGATGCCATAGTGCACAGTGCTAAAAGATGCCTTTGAGCACACATCTCATGATACTTGGTGATATGTTTGAGTTGCAATAAACCTATAAATTTGTGAAAGTCTGAATTCTTGATGGATTAGTGTGATTATTTGCAAAGTTCTCTATTATATTTTTAGAATTGCATTTTCTTGAAGCTAATTTGAGTTCACATGCGAGCACACTGATTAGATTGATGAAAGTTTTTGAAACTGAACATATCTAAACTTGATATGCAATAAAACTTGTTTATGTATCCACATATTTTATTTTATTGATATATTGGACTTCATCTGATGGATTTTATTGTGATATTTTACTAAGTAGAATTTTATTTGTTTCTGTTTAAATTTTTATATATTTAGTTGTTCCAAAATACATATTCAGTTTATTTTTCTTTTTACATTGATGTTTAAATTCTTGTGTTCTCATATCTTTTTCAAAATGGGTTTGTTCATTATTCAAGGGGGAGTGAATAAGGAGATTTTTCTGATTAGATAAAATCTGTTTTCGAGGGGGAGTATCTGATTCTCAATATGAATGCTAACTTGAATTGTCAAGCATAGTGCATTTGTGTAGGGGGAGTCAAAAGAGCTTAAAAAGGTAACATTTTCCGAGTTCAAGTCAGATTTGCGCCCAACAGTTGGTTGCGCAAACCTCACTTTGCGCCACCTTCGGCTAGCGCAAACCTCCCTTTGCGCCAGCAATGGTTAGCGCAAACCTCTCCTGTTTTCTCCGTTTCTCTGTTTTTGCAGATCTTAAGTTGTCTCGTCTCTAACATTTACATGACCAAGTTGATCCAGATCATCAAGGTCATGAGGGGGAGAAGTCAAGGAGAAGTTAAAGAGACAAAGAGCTCAAATGTTTATCTACTGATCAAGATTCGCTCAAAGATTCTATTCTCTCAGTTATATCAATTCTTTTGTTGTTCTTGCTCCGACCACCACAGTTCATTCAAGGTCATTCAAAAGAGGTGTGTTGTCTAGAGCACAAGCTGATGAACCGACTATTCTTTCAAGTTTATTTCAAACTGGTCCAGTCTTGTTAAGGCAGCAAAGAAAACTCAAACTGAAAGATGCTGAGAAGAAATACTTTCTTTAAAAGTCAGAATGCTTCGCAAAGTCGCTTAATTGGTCCATGCTGATTTAGAAGATGATTTTTGAAGACCAAAGCGCCAATGATTACTAAGGGGGAGATTGTTAGGTCTGATTTTATAGTAATCATTGTATTTATAGGTTTGGTCTAATACTGTGTCTAGAGGCTTATCTGTGTTGTATTGACCAAGGGTATTTAAGTCCCTTTGGTCTTGGTTGTTTGTAAGGATTCACACGTTCATTCAATACAACACTTACTTTGTGCTACATTGTCTCTCTCTCTCTCTCTCTATTTTCTCTCTCTAGTATTTAGTTGATCTTGGACTATCAGAAATCCCTTCCTAATTTATCTCAACACGTCTCAATCTCTCCCCATTTTTCTGAAAATAAATTCAAAATTCATTTATCATGGTAATCACAAGTGATTCGCTGCTATAATGAATTCAAAATTGGTTTATCATGTTAATCACGAGTGATCTGCTCGTATAATGAATTCAAAATTCGTTCATCATGGTAATCACAAGTGATTCACTGCTATAATGAATTCAAAATTGGTTTATCATGTTAATCACAAGTGATATGCTGGTATAATGAATTCAAAATTCGTTTATCATGGTAATCACAAGTGATCCCTGGTATAATGAATTCAAAATTGGTTTATATGTGACATGTATTGATTTTATGGAATACAATTATAAATTCACGAATGTTTTTGTCTCTATAACTAGTATGCACGTAAATCACAAGTGATGTGCTGAACATAATAGTATCAGCAGTCTTCATACACTGGTATCGTTTTAAATCATATATGATTCTTATCAAATCATAGCCAATAGAAAGATAACAGTACCTTATTGACCAACCATGACATTCAAAAATCACATATGATTCAATCAGTCGTCGTAGATTTATCATTCACTCATACATGATCCTTTTATAAAAATATGAAGATGGTAATACCAATAAACAACACAAAAGATGAATAAGACATGGAAAATCAAATCAATGAACGAATAATACCAATTCCAAACAACTAAACTCCAATAAGTGAAAAAAGGTTCAACGAAAACAAATCATCCCTAAAAAATGTAAAAACGACAAACCAATAGTCTAACTTAATCAATCACCTGATGAACCCAATAACCATTGCCATCAATCATCGAATCTGTCGGACATGAAACTTTTAAACGATTTACCTTCAAAATCTTCTAGCACTTCATCTCTCATACAAGTGTGGTTCATTGACGAATCCACTTCTTTGTCTCCAATGTTGGCATGATTTGCAGGAACAAACTCCATGGTGGGTGTATTCACAACCTTTATGGTCACAGCCTCCATTGTCGGTGTATTCACAGCCTCCATTGTCGGTTCAATCAAATCCTCCATGGTTGAGGCTGATAAAGTGTCACCATCAACTACATTCGATTCTATGATAGGCTCCATGGTCGAAGGTAAAAAGCTTGAAAAATCTAACCCTATTCTTCAATTTGATCTAGGATCCTTCACCTGCGTCTAATGGAATCAAACAGCTTGTCAAAAAAAATCGAGAATTGGTTGTTATTGAGTAGACGATTCATTTCAATTTGGATTGGGATGAAATTCAGAATCGCGTGATTTTAGGATGGGTGATATACATTACTAAATTATCCAGAATGAAATATGACGTTTTTACCCTTTTTAAAATACTTTTTAATTAAAATAAATAATGAGTAATTAATGAATTATGATTGATCCATAATTGTTCCTTTATTCTTTTAAACTGATACCATTCTCGTATGATCCTCCCCCCTCTCTCTCTCTCTCTCTCTCTCTCTCTCTCTCTCTCTCTCTCTCTCTCTCTATATATATATATATATATATATATATATATATATATATATATATATATATATATATATCGACAAGGGGTGTATCAATATTTGGTTTAAATATACACTATCGCAATCTAGGATGCATGATTTATAGAACCAAAAAAAAAACGAGTATTCAATGTAGCTTCGATTAAAAATCAAGTGATACTTCAAGGGTTGTGGATGAGTTCAGCTTCTTTGATGACCAAATTCCCCTTGTTGGTAATCCTCTCCAGCTCCCTAATCTTCTTGGACAGCCCTGTAACTTGTGAAATGCTTGACTGAATCAATTTGTTTCCGGTTTCAAGGGCCAAACATAGCTGCCACAAAAACAGGTAGTTAATAAACAACATTCATAATTCATTCATCTGGAAAATAGTTTTGTCATCATGCTACAAAACATAATTATTAGACAAATATGTCCCCATGACCCTTGTTTCAGGCCAAATTTTACATGTTCGGACTGTTTTTTTAACAGGGATAAACTGGCAAAATATCAAGCAAAATGGCCTAATGATTAAGGGCAAATTGCATGAAAACGAAACCCATCTAGGTCTGATTCCTATTAAATGCAACATACTTTCAAAACCTTTATTTTGTTACCTCAGATGTGAATCTCAAACATTTACACCAATATAGGGAAAGTGTACGAGATCTCTGGTAAATATATTATACAGAAGGAAAGAAATACAACCCTACACCGAGCGTGCCGAGTACATATTCAACCAAAAACGAGGTAGGAATAACCTCCATGCCAAGTTACAAGCAGCCAAAACAGAGAGACTGATGCAATAAGCATACATGCTACATAAACACCTTCCAACCAACTGAGCAAGGTACCATCATTCTTAGAAGCTCCATGGCTGCAAACCCGCAAAGATAATCTACGACTTTGAAGCTCAAAAAACTTCCACCATCTTCGAAGGTGAGGTCGCCCCTCACTTTTTACAAAAAAAAAAAAAAAAAAAAGGCCCATCTTCCTTGACTAGAAAGGGACACCATAACCATAACCATGGTCAAACTATCCAACACTGGTATCGTTCCAGTACCCTACCTTTAAATGCATAGCCAATTTATCCAGGATAATTTTGAGAATGAGGATGGCAAGTTCGTCAGCGAACGTTGTTTGCTATTTAACAAGCCAACGATCCCGCTCCTGCCATATCAAATAGACAGAGGCTCCCAAAGCAAGCTTTTGGGCTGTAGCAGCAGCTTGGTTAGAAACTACCATCGAATGCCCATCCATCATAATCTGCTGCCAACCCAAGAACATATTTACCCAATTCACGGCCTTTTTAGTACTCATCCAAACTGTGCTTGAGTTCGGACAATCAAAGAAAAGATGCGAGTGACTATCCGGAACTGAATTACAAAGTGAGCAAAGAAGGATCGAACGCTTCTCTTTCCATAAAGATTTTTTATCCTGAGTTGGAAGTTGAGACCGGAAAGCAAGCCCCTAAATAAAAACATGCTTAGGTATAGTAGAAGAAAACCAAACCATTTCAGCCCAACATATATCTGCACCAGTGGAGAATAACTTGTGCCATATGGCAGCAACCTGATACACACTCGGATGAAAACAGAACTAAAATGATATTGCAGGTGAATGATCAACGGTTTCCAACAATTCGAGAAGCTGGGCTCTCCCTAGGCTCTGTTGGATTAATCGGTATTGTTTACGGGTTAGCGGGTTACGGTTTGCATGGACTTGGTCTTTAGTTGACCAAGTCTGGTGGAGAATAATGGGTAGTGGGTTAGCTATAGTTTAGGAGTACGTGGGTATCTAGTTTTAGTTTTTTGTTGCTTTAAATAGGAGTAGATGTGTTTTACCTTTAAAAAAGTATGTATGGCAGTTAGTTTCTGAAACTTTAATATATTGTTCTTATTAGACACACTAGTTAATATTTTGTATATCTTCTGTAAATTTGTTTATTATCCAAGGGTGTACACTGTAATTTCTTTATCTATAAATAATATGTCTCTCCACCTTATTTGGTGTGATGAGAATTATTCTCATGGTATCAAGAGCCGTTTAATCCCACCCTCACTCTCTTCCCCTCCCCTTTCTTTTCGTCTTCCTCTCTTCTTCCTTCCATCTTCCCCTTCTCGGTTTCTGCATCTTCTCCCTCATGGCAGCCTCCTCTCAAGATACCTCCCTCTCCATGAATACTCTTCTTCATCTAATTACCAATCGGTTATCCTCCTCAAATTATCTGTTATGGAAAAATCAAATGGTTCCTCTCCTCACATATCAAAATCTTTTGGGACATGTTGATGGTACTCTTCCCCAACCCGTTCCTGAACTTATCGTGGATAATAAATCAGCGCTGAATCCGGAGCGTGGTTGCAGGCCGATCAACGGGCCATTATTCTTCTTCAGGCATCACTAACGGAGGAAGCATTTTCTGAAATCATCGGTCTTTCCACCGGTCGGCAGATCTGGGCTGCTCTTGAAAACGCATATAGCAACTCCTCTGTTGAGCGGATTCAATCCTTACGAGATCAACTTCGTCAACTTTCCAAAGGATCATCCACTGTTGCTGATTTTGGACGGAAATTCAAATCCGTTTGTGATCAATTGGCGGCTGTTGGAAATCCTGTCAATGAACCAGACAAGGTTCATTGGTTCTTGTGTGGTCTTGGTTCATCATTTGAGACCTTTTCCACTGCTATTCGAGCCTCTCGGTCTCCCGCTACTTTACGTGATCTTCTTGCTCAAGCCGAAGCACATGAGTTATTTTTACGCTCCTTACATGGAACTGTTTCTCCTTCAGTGGCTTTTTCGGCCAATATCAGCTGCTCTCTTTCGTAGACGTGGTGGTCGCTCGTTTCGGGGTGGACGTGGTCGTGGTCGCCGTCCTCCCCATTGCCAATTGTGTCGCCAAAATGGTCATTATGCTAGTGCGTGTCCCCATCTCTCATCCTATGCTACTCATAATCCTAGATCAGATGCGGACTTAGCTAAGGCGTTTCATGCCCAATGTCATGTTACCACAAATACTCCCGATTGGTTCGTTGACTCCGGTGCTTCCGACCATATGGCATCCTCCACGGGTTTTGTCACTCAACCGGTTGCTTATGAAGGAACCTCTAAAGTTCTTTTTGGGGATGGTAATGTTCTCCCCATTTCTCATATTGGTCAATCTTCGATTCATAATAGCATTCAGTTACGAGATGTTCTGGTGGTTCCAAAGATTTCCAAAAATTTATTATCTATTAGTAAACTAACGGCTGACAATAGTGTGGATGTTTTGTTTTCCCAACCTTATTTTTATATTCAGGATCGAGTAACGAGACGAGTTCTAGCAAAGGGCCGATGTGAGCAAGGTTTATACATTCTCTCGCATACACCACAAGCATATTCGGCTGTTACAAGTTCTAAATTAAAAGCGTCTTATGAACTGTGGCATTCCCGCTTGGGTCACGTTTCTTTTGATACAATTTCTCTATTAAATAAATTGGGTTATGTTTCGGTAACATCTTTATTACCATCGCCCGTTGTATGTTCGCCTTGTCAGCTTGCTAAGGCGCATCGATTACCTTTTGAAATTAATGAGAAACGTGTTTTACATGTTTTGGACATAGTTCATTGCGATTTATGGGGACCGTCACCGGTTGAATCAGTTGATGCTTATCGTTATTATGCTATTTTTGTGGACGATTATTCCCGCTTTATGTGGTTCTATCCGCTAAAAACAAAGTCAAGCTTTCATGTGGTTTTCGAAGCTTCTATCAAATTTGTTCAAAACCAGTTTTCATCCAAAATTAAAGTCTTTCAAAGTGACGGAGGCACGGAATTTTTAAATCATCATGTTCGAAAATTACTTGATGACAATGGCACTTTTCACCGTATCTCGTGTCCGTACACTCCGCAACAAAACGGTAGAGTTGAACGCAAACACCGTCATATTGTTGAAACCGATCTTGCCATGTTATTTAATGGGCACGTCCCATCATCTTATTGGGTTCATGCATTTCGATCTGCTGCTTATATTATCAATCGGCTGCCCTCTCGTGTCTTAGACAATAAGTCCCCTTTTGAAATGCTTTTTTCTCGGGCTCCTAACGAACATTTTCGCCCGTTTGGCTGTCAGGTTTATTCATTTTTACGAGACTATGCAGATCATAAACTATCTCCAAGAAGCCTTCCATGCATCTTTCTTGGGTACTGTGTTCAATATAAAGGATATCAATGTCTTGACCCGGAGTCGTCTCGTATTTATATTACTCGACATGCCAAATTTGATGAGCTCTCCTTTCCGTTTAGTGGCTCTTCTTCTAACGCTTTACTTCCTGATCTTCACTTCAGTTGGTTGCATTTCAGGATGATGTCCCGTGTTCTCCACCCAGGCCAGCTACCGTTCCAAAGCCATCTGTTCCGTCTGTCAGTTGTGGGCTTTGTGATGAGGCCCCACTCCCTACGACTTTTGTTCCGGTTCCTGAATCTCCGTCAACAGTTCAGGCACATACAAATGATTCAAATGCTGATTCTACACCAGCCCAGTCTCCGGTTCAGGCTCATTCAAATGCTGATTCTACACCCCCACGTTCTGGTATTTCTGATCCGATCCAGCAATCGGCCCAGGATGATACACATGATCCACCTCCGTTGCGCCTGCTACAGTGGGTGTATCTGACACATCTACAATCGATCAACCGGCTCCAACCACTTCTGGTCATCCTATGATCACGAGAGCTAAAGCCGGAATTTTTAAAACAAAACATCGTGTTGATCTTGCTCACACTACCAAACATGGTCTTTATTCTGCTCTATTTGCTCGTCAAGATCCGACCACTTTTGTCTCTGCGGCTTCGCATTCTCATTGGATGAAAGCCATGCACGATGAAATGACTGCTCTTCGACTTCATCATACTTGGTCCCTCGTTCCTAGACCCAATGATCATAATGTAGTCGGATGCAAATGGGTATTTCGAACTAAGTATCATGCTAATGGCATGGTTGATCGTCACAAAGCTCGTCTCCTTGCTCAAGGGTTTAGTCAAATTCCGGGCGTTGACAACTCTTATACTTTTAGTCCGGTTGTGAAAGCATCCACGGTTCGCATATTCTTGTCTTTAGCCGTCATAAATGGTTGGTCTCTTCACCAGCTAGACGTTAATAATGCTTTTCTTCATGGAAATCTTAGTGATCTTGTTTATATGGAGCAACCTCCGGGTTTTCAGGATCCACGATATCCCAATCATGTATGTCGTCTTCACAAAGCTATCTATGGTCTCAAACAAGCCCTACGGGCTTGGTTTCATCGCTTGAGTACCTTCTTGATCAACACTGGTTTTACGTGTAGTCGGGCCGACCCATCTCTTTTTATATTTAAACGAGGATCGTGTGTGCTATACTTCTTAGTCTATGTCGATGACTTAATTCTTACCGAGAATGATAACCAACTCATTCGTTCCATCATCACTCAATTGCATCAAGAATTTGCAATCAAGGATCTTGGCAGGCTAAATTACTTTCTTGGGCTAGAAGCTACCTACACGACTGATGGTCTATTTCTTACTCGGTCTAAGTATGCTCATGACATTCTCCATCGGGCTGGTTAGATGCTAAAGTCGTCACCACTCCTATTGCCTCTAACACGACTTTTGTTACTGGTGGTGAACCTTATTCTGACCCCTCACACTATCGGTCTCTACTTGGTGCTCTCCAATACTTAACGATTACTCGTCCAGATATTTTGTACGCGGTCAATCAACTCAGTCAGTTTCTTCAAGCTCCTACTATTTTTCATTATCAGGCAGTCAAGCGGCTTCTTCAATATGTCAAGGGTACATTATCATTTGGTCTATCTTTTTCTCGGCCAAAATATACCACTCTTGTAGGCTATTCTGATGCCGATTGGGCTCGTTGCCTTGAGACTCGCCTATCTACTTATGGTTACTCGATATTCCTGGGGGAAATCTTGTATCCTGGAGTGCCAAGAAACAACCAACTGTCTCTCGCTCCAGTTGTGAATGCGAATATCGAGCAATGGCTAACACCGCAGCTGAAATTATTTGGATTACTCATTTGCTGTGAGAACTTCATGCGCTTCCACCAGATCGACCCACGTTGTTATGTGATAATCAAAGTGCTCTCTTTCTCACTCAAAACCCGGTCTCTCACAAACGTGCCAAGCATATTGATCTTGACTATCACTTTATTCGTGAACTTGTGTCATCCGGAAAACTTCACACCAAGTTTGTTCCTACCAAGCTTCAAGTGGCAGACATTTTCACAAAGAGTTTACCACGACATCAATTCGAATTCTTTCGAGAGATGCTTAAAATTGGTCCGCCACCCTTTCGCTTGAAGGGGGATATTAGACACACTAATTAATATTTTGTATATCTTCTGTAAATTTGTTTATTATCCAAGGGTGTACACTGTAATTTCTTTATCTATAAATAATATGCCTCTCCACCTTATTTGGTGTGATGAGAATTATTCTCAGTTCTATTTTACATTTTATCTTTAACTAATTAGTTCTTCTCTCTTCTGCAAGTTTGTTTTTTTCTTTATTTTGTGTGAGTTTTGAGGTTTTTGATTTCCAACACTTGGTATCAGAGTCGCGTTCGTGTGAAGGGGGTGTAAGCTAAATCTGGTCAAAGGTTGAAGAATCACGAAAGCAGCTTCTACTCTTGATCAACCTGTTCGTGTCGGAAAAGAGACTAACCGGCAGAGGTGCGTGAAAAACAAACGTAACAGACCCGTCAAAGCAGGTGGCTTTGGATTTTGTTCGTTTTGCAGGTATAAGAAGACGATAAAGCTTGTAGCTTGTTTTCTTGGTCGGTGGAATAGGGCTCTTGGAACAAGTCTGATCGGAAAAGGGTTGAAGCTGTCAAAACAAGGAAGGAAAAATGGCGTTTACCAGCAAAAGAAGGAGGTTCAATGTCCTATCAAGTCCCACCTTTGACCCCTACGAACTATCCTGTGTGGGCGGTCAAAGTCAAGTCGATCATGGATGCACACGGCATATGGGAGACGGTCGAACCGAGGGCGTTAGGTGCGGAATCGGATCCAAATAAGTCGAAGCAAGCTCTTGCTTTCTTGTTTCAAGCGATACCCGAAGACATGGTGTTGCAAATGGCGGGTTATACCGACCCAAAGCAAGTGTGGGACGGTCTAAAACACGATATTTGGGAGTGGATCGGGTGAGAACAGCTCAGCTTGCAACCTTAAAGAGAGAACTCGAAGGTTTGTGCATGAAGGAGGGCGAAACGGTTGACGACTTCGCGACCAAACTGACCGGTTTAGCTTCAAAGGTGAGGAGTCTTGGTTACGAGCTTGAAGAAGTGGACTTGGTGAAAAGGTTACTTGACTCGATGCCTAAATCATTTCTCCAAATCGTGGCTTCAATAGAGCAATGCTTCGATTTGGATACGATGCTATTTGACGAGGCGGTTGGAAGATTGAAGGCGTACGAGGAGCGTTTAAAAGGAAAGGAGGACGTTCAAGGTAGTTTATTGTTGGTTAGTGACGAAAAGGCGCATGTGTGTAAGCATTGTGGCAATGGAGGTTCAAATCGTGATGGCTTTGGACGTGGCCGGGGAAGAGGTCGTGGGTTCGGGAAAAGTCGGGATGTCAATGAACGTTTCCAGCGGGATAAAAGCCACGTTAAATGTTACAAATGTGGTGAATTTGGTCACTACAACAATGAGTGTCCTAAATGGGAGAAGCAATAGGCAAATTTAATCGAAGAGAAACCGGCACTGCTGTGAATGGGAAGTATGAAGCAAACCGATTAAGGGGGTGATTGTTGGATTAATCGGTATTGTTTACGGGTTAGCGGGTTACGGTTTGCATGGACTTGGTCTTTAGTTGACCAAGTCCGGTGGAGAATAATGGGTAATGGGTTAGCTATAGTTTAGGAGTATGTGGGTCTCTAGTTTTAGTTTTTTGTTGCTTTAAATAGGAGTAGATATGTTTTACCTTTAAAAAAGTATGTATGGCAGTTAGTTTCTGAAACTTTAATATATTGTTTTGTTTTACATTTTATCTTAACAGTAATTAGTTCTTCTCTCTTCTGCAAGTTTGTTTTTTTCTTTATTTTGTGTGTGAGTTTTGAGGTTTTTGATTTCCAACAGGCTCACGCCAAAACAGTGTTTACGAATTAGATCCCCTTCCCCCTATCGCCCATAGTTGTGAAAAGCGTGCCTAGGTGCTGAGGGGCAAAGGGTTGGGCTTTTTCTATGTCGAGGCGAGGCAGCTCACTGAGGCACACCAAGGCGCAGCACCTTGGCCAAGGCGCAATATGGGCTTAGGCGCGCCTTATAAAGATCAACCCTAATTTCAAATAATTTTCTTGTCTCTTAGACTTCTACAAAAAAAGAGTTATTAAATAAGTCAAAATCTATTATTAATTATGTGTTTTAACCTCCTAAAGTTCTACAAAAAAGATTTATTAGGCAAGAGTTTATAAGCATAGTGGCTTGTGCACTACTGCTTAAAGAATTAGAAAGGTTTGGAAGTGTCATAACATTGTTTGGGGTATTAATTATGTTTGGATTTTGAACTAGAATCGAAGCTTTGAGGGATGGTATCACTTAAAAGATTTTGAAGGCTGCTTTTTGTTATTCATCTATATAGACAAATGATTAATTAAACAACTTATGGAGTTTGGTTACAGACCTTAGTCGTTTCATAATCTCATGTCACTCGGTGCAATCAAGAGTATATAGGCGTAAACATTCTTCATGCTTCCTCCTAGACTTCACTCTTCACAGCTGCCGTTTTTTTCTATTTTAATCGACACACACACATATGGCTGTTAGGCAAGACTTTATTGAGATATGTTTGATATTACTACTTCTTTGAAATTGAAATTGAACTATGTGTTATATAATGGTACTTGAGTTGATATTACTACTTTTTACATACCATATAATGGTATTTGAGATGTGTACTACCATGTGTGGATGTTTATGTGTGTGTGTATATATATATATATTATTTTTTTACATGATGCGAGGCTGGCGCATCATGCCTGCGCCTCGCACCTAGGCCCCACGACCCCTTTACACCTAAGTGCGCCTTGCGCCTTTAACAACTTTGCTATCGCCTCTCACCTATTTAACAAACTCTAAAAGCTACTTTCCCCGTTTTACCCTTTGTAACAGAATACTCACTATTCCAATAATGCCCTTGCCCCTATTGACAATCGCTATTACATCTTTATTAAAACAACCACCCATCCTACCCCTTTACTCTATCTAGGCAGCGCAACTAATAGCATACTTCCTGGGGTATATATAGGTATCCAGAAAATTGTCTATTGTTTTGTTTAGGAGAGACTAGCCTCTCAAAAGCTAGATCCATGTGGTTTCTCCGATGAAATATACATATGACTATTGCACTTTGTATTTAATTGTTTATTTAAATCAGCCAAGTTTATAACACACCCGTGCTTTTCCTCTTTTAAAATAACCAAAAGTCGCTAAACAGTTTTTCGATTTCCTTAACGATTGATGAAGGAATTACCATCGCGGACATCCATCAAGTTTGCAGAGAAGCAAGGACCGAATGAATTAATTGCAATCGCCCCCATAAGAAATAAATTTTCAAATACCAATGCAATTGCGCACTTTGAGGATAAGGTCCTTACAATCAACATTCCGCAGCCTTGATGAACCAAGTGGAATGCCCAAATAAGGGAACGGCATCAACCCTATATTGAATAAAAATGGGAAAGAATTGCCTCTTTAAACCCTTCATCTACAATACAAAAGTAGATATGGCTTTATGGTATGCTAGGGGTAAGGTTGGAAACAACTTTGAACGCATCAATAGAATCCTTATACTTGAGCGATTGAGCCGACCCAATATCTCCCAAGCAAAATATAAGCAGATCGTCCGCATAACAGAGATGAAAAATTTTGAGAACATCACATCCTTGGTAATACTTAAAATTGGTGCCCGCTCAAGACATATTATCCTTGAGAATGAGGTTAAGAACTTCAATTACCATGACAAAAAGAAAAGGAGATAATAGGTCTCCATGCCTCAACCCACTATCCCCTCGAAAAAGTTCATGGCTCTCTGCGTTGATTGAAATCGAGACAGAAGTTGTTGGGACTCCTTCCATTATTCAACGAATCATCATGGGACGAAAGCCAAAAAATCATAGAGTAAAATTCAAAAAATCCCAATCCATGGAATCGTATGTCTTTTGGATGTCCACCTTCAATTCCATTTGTATCCGACGGCAGGAAAGAGGTCTTGAGCAAACATAATATTGCCCGAAATTCATCTTCTGGGCACAAAAGTCGACCAATTATCATCAATGATAAAGTTCAACTTGCCCTTAATACGATTAGCAAGAATTTTACTTACATACTTAGAGATCACTGAACAACAAGAAATAACCGGAAATCTTTAACTAAAGAGGGATTTTGAATTTTCGGATTCCAGCAATTAATGTGTGATTAGGAAGCTGTTGGAAAAAGCATTCCTCATCCTCCAAAGCTTTTTGATATGCTTAGAAGGTGAACAAGATCCATTCAATGTCCATATTCTCCGGATCACCATCGACTGGGTTTTGAACCTCCTCTACCTCAATACGAAGTTTACCCACTCTTTTAGACAAGTCCAGTAGGAAGAAGCAAGTTGTCTCATTGGCTTTTTGAGGCCTCTGAGTTTTTGCAGAAGACAAAACATTCATGGACCCCCCCCCCCAAAAAAAAATCCAACTTTGACCGAATCCATGAACTTAGGGTGATCCATCACATGACTCGGTGTAACACCCTACTTCCATATTAATCAAATTTCAACATCTTAAGCCTTAAATACAAGAGTTATGATTTAATTAAGTACACAAAAGTTTTCAGCCGCTGTAGCATCTATTAAATAATCATATACTCAATGACAAGTGGCTTACAAGAGACTTACAAAGCAAATTATGAGAAATCAAAGCTACCTAGATGACAAGGCAAGCCTAAGAAGCACGAGGTGTCGATCTCATCCCATAAGCAGGAGGTGTCGTATCCCTATAAGCACGGGGTGTCGATCTTATCTATCCCATAAGCACGAGGTGTCGATCTTATCTAACCAAAGCACGAGGTGTCGAGATTCTCTTATCCTATAAGCACGAGGTGTAGAGATTCTCTTACGCTATAAGCACGAGGTGTCGAGTTCTTATAAGAGTACAACCTTTAAAGCAAGAAGAACAAGTAGTTGATGCCTTATGTTCAGCTATAAATAAAGGTAGAAGCTAAGCATTTGAATTCATATCAAATTTTTCTCTCTCTCTCTCTCCCAAAATACTACAAAGCTTGAAGTAGAAGGTCAAGGAAGAAGTTAAGCTTAATCAATGTAAGTACGTCATGTGATTTACCGAGATACATACATGCTATGTTGTTAATATCGGATATCGGTGGTGTATCGGTCAAGGACCATACACGATATATCGGAAATATCGGTGATATATCGGTAATATCGGTTCATATAATATTTCTCAGAATTATATATATATATATATATATATATTTATATCAGTTTATAAATTATAAATTATAACTCTAACTCTAACTATAAATTTAATAACAAATTATCAATTTATCAGTTTATAAATTATAAGTTTATAAATTACCCTGTGTTGGAACTTGGAAGAGAAGAAGCAGCACTGCAGCAGATCTGGAGATGAGCAAAAGAAGTTAAGAACTAAAAGAATGGAGACTGGAGAGAACTGAAGAAGAAGTCGATGAAGAGACTGTCGAATGGAGAGAACTGAAGATGTCGAGAACCAGCAGTAGAAGAACTGAAGAAGAAGTCGATGAAGAGAAGTCGGTTTAAATGAAGACCTACCGTATATTTCTAACAAATTAAAAAAAAAAGGCCCATATATTCGATAACAAAGCCCAACCCAGTAGTATAATGTATTAAAAAAAAAAAAAACAGGCCCAAACTTATATTATCAAAATATCGGAAATATTGGCCCATATTTTAATCAAAATATCGCCGATATATCGGTAAATATCGCCGATATATCGGTAAATATCGCCGATATATCGGCTTCCAATATAATGGCCGATATTTTAGCAACGATATTTTCCATAGGTGCGATACACGATATATCGGCGATATATCGCCGATATATCGCGATTTTAACAGCATAGCATACATGCTATATGAAACTATTTTATGCACTATGAAAGTTTTGATAAGATATTTTGATATGATTGTTGTACATGAAATTATGATGCATTTTATGATCAAAACATATGATGGCATGTTATGACACGAGCATATGCATTTGTGCATTCAAGGCATGAAAGTTTTATACATGTTATGTATGACCATAAAATATCCAACGTACGATATATAGAATAAAGGGACGTCTTGCAAACGGACCTTATGGGGAAGCCTTTTATGGACCCCGGGGTTATTGAACCTCAAGGAAGTATGGCATACTTACATGTGAGAAGTGAGATCTCAAAAGAATGTTTTATGCATGAGCATGACAAGTATTTTTCAAGCATTATGAAAGTTGTTTATTCATGAAACCATGACTACTTACTAAGCTTAAAGCTTATATACTTCGTGTATGTATCTAGGTAAGGAGAAAAGAGAGATAGCATGAAGTAGTACTATTCTAGTCAACAACAAAGTTTGATGTATTATAAGCTATGAAGTACGATTCCGCTGATGTTTTAACTCTGATGTAATAGTTAGATTTGAAAGAAATAAAGTTCAATTTAGTTCACATGCAAGCCTTGGTAGTATCAAAGGTTAAAGAAAGTAACGGTACCGATTTTGGAAATCGGGACGTTACAAGTTGGTATCAGAGCAAGGGTTTAAGTGAATTAGATTTTGTAAACCTAGTCTTAAACCAATATCTAAGTACGTAAGTCATGACATGACTTAAAGGTCAAGTTATTATATATCTTGACATTGTTGAAAATGTCAACATGACTAATAAATATGGTCAGATAAGACAATACATAGATGAAAAGTTGGAGATAGAAGTCTTAGATAGGGTTATAGTAATGATGCATATGAACAGAAATATGTTAAACATCATAAATAAGATAACCTAGAGCCTAGAGGTATAGAGGATATACAAAAAATATCAATATGGCTATGTTAAGATTTAAAGGTGTGTAGGTATAGTTAGTTTCGAGATGACTTGAGTATAAGGGTAATGAGATGATAGAAGGTTCTAAGGCCACACAGATAATATAGATAACAAGGTACTATGAAATATTGTGCAAGGATAATATGTCTCAATCTACCATAGTAAAACAAGGATCAAATTGCAAGAAAATGTGAAATGGCTAGGTAAATCAGGGATTTGAGATTTGAAGGCACACTTAATATGTGTTCAAGGAATCGAATTTGGTAAGTGAATAACCAAAGTATTGATCGAATATAAGTTGCAACAAGAAAAGAAAAAGTCGTTCGAGTAGTTTGCAGTTTAAAGAACCATTTAGACAAATTGAATGATGGAGGTTTATGGTTGTCTGAACTTTCATAGACATCATGAGTATTGTCAAGGGTATGTATGTTAAATAAATTGATACATGTAACGATTGTGTACTTTAAGATGAGGCCTTACAACGCAATCACCATATGGAGGAAAATATGTTTAAGGTTTTGAAATTTCCAAGGTTGAAATGTGACTAATAGAATAAGTAAATCCTGAAATCGTTGCTCATGAAGTTGTGGTTAAGTATGACAATTATAATGGATTATTAATTTACAATGAGAAATATATAATGATGGAATGAGATACGCATGGAATAACTTGAAAAGCTTTAAGATAAGCATGAGATTCAAGAGTTTCCTAGGACAATAAGATCTTGCATTTAATCGAAAGATGGTCGTTGATTTTACGAAGGTGCTTGGCATCATAGAAAAAAAAATGTTTAAAAAAAGAAATTTATTACGATATATGTGCAAAATATACGGCGACCATAAAAGTAAACGCATTATTGAAGTCAGGTAGTATAATCAATCAAAACGATTGATGATAAAAGTAATATGATGAAAACGCATGCATTTAAGGAAGGGTTCAAGGTTCACAACTCTATAGAATGGGTGTATATTATTATATATTCAAATATGAAAAATGTGGGAAAGTAATAGTTGTAAAAAGAATTGTGTTCATAAAACACATACATTATGATATGAATCGATAAAAATATTCTGGAATGGGTTAATTTAGTGAAAAATACAAAATGAATCACATAAGTAAGCGTATAAATCAGCCTATAAATGAGGTGCTAGTTATTATCTAAGAACTTGTCATAAGCAAGGTTGTAAGTTGAATGAAGGTTTGTATGAACTATGATCGATGACCTGAATAAGTAAGTCGTAAAGAAATGTTCTGAAAATGTCATACTTATAAATGAAACTACAATAATGGTATGTGTGATAAATCACATGAGTACATTTTACAAAGTTGAGGGGCTTGAATATTATCTTATATTACGTGAGCTTAAACCAATGAGATGTTTAAGTTACGATCTGTTTAAAGTATTAATTTGTTCTCATGTATTCGCATGTATACCATGGATGTCCAAAATGATGACATATTGATTTTGCAGCGATAAAGACTTTCCTCATTTTATTTGGAGACATATTTGTAGTACAACCAAATCTAATTTATAGTACCTCCCTAAGTGAGATGAGGATATATGTTAAAAGTCTTAGATTATTGATTTAAGCAATTTAGGTTTGAGTATCTAAATTTGAGTTGGTTTATTAGAAATCATCGCATAATGACTCCAGTTAAGATAATGAGGTATCATAGCATTAATGAAAAGGTTTATTATGGTTAAGAAAGAAAAGTGCACCATGCTTAAGTAAGGTCTATTATGGTTAAGAAAGAAAAGTGCACCATGCTTAAGTAAGTGTTTTGATGCAAATGTATAGCGCTTAGAAATGACACGTATTGAAATGCATACCATCTAGTATGTAAGTTGATTATCAACCAATATTAAGCTTTGGAAAGTAAATCAATACTAAGAGAATGATGTCATTTTATGCCTAAAATATGTAGATACTAAGGTGACTTGAAATATTAAGTAAGATACAAAAGAAAGTGTTTGTAATAAGACATTGTGAATAACATGGACATAGAAAAATATTATATGGTGTAATCGGAATATGTGTAAAATAAAATGATAAGAAAGAATTGAAGTATTATGTGCTCAAAGTAAGATGTTGTCCAAGTAGGACATCATATATGATATAATCTAAATACGATACGATATAAATGACTTTAAGATGGTGTCCTTGAATATCAAATATATATACGATTAAATATCTTGGGAAACGAAATAAAGTGATATTCAGAGATGAAGTATCCTAAATATATGAACAAGTACTTTCAACAATGAAAGTAATATATAGAAGAAAACAAAAAAAAATACAAGATGCATCTAAATGCAATACGATATTCTTAAAAGATATAACAATCGAAAATTTTTATAGTATCCATGGTACCAAGACATAGTTTGGTAGCCTTTGTGTAGTAATGCCCTAGTGCAATATCTAGGCAATAAGAAATCTAAATATTGATGAAGCACGATAAAGAATACCAAATAGAGTTGTTAAGTTATAAGTATTTGGTTCATCATATAAGTATGGAAGTGTAATGAGACTTAAAAGTCTTGATATTGATGATGAAGTAAGAGGTGGTAATTTGAAAAAAAAATCTTTTCTTTATACATGATTATGTTTATATTTCCAATGTACGGAAAATACGGAGAAGGACCATTAAGATACGAAAATGAGGATGTCATGAATATAACCATACAACTAAGTGTTTTGGTAGTACTACACTAAGGTATTGGTCGAGGTAGAGGCCAAGGTATTGGAATAGTAAACAATAAGAAAATATTTATGATAGTTTATGCCAGTTCTGCAAACTACTAGAGAATATAGTAGAGGCTTTGAGCTTGTAGCCAAAGATGTGATAAGTGAGAAATATATTGACCAACCAACTAAGGTCAGAAAATATATCAAAAGAAAGAGAGAATGAGATAATAAAACATTTAGAAGAACTTCCAAATTTATATTATGATCAAAACATAAAGGCAATAGAGTTGAGGTATCCTATATGCAATAAGAGGAACTTACGAGTATGTTGAGTAAGTAGCAAAGGACTCTATATATGTGGGAAGTCACGACACACATGAAAAGTGTGTATAGAGAGATGCACGTATGAGTGGAGTATGATAGGCATATCGGATCAAGTTGTCTCAAACTTCAATAAAGTTATAGAAAAAAAAACAGTCTAGATGTCGACATGAGGAAGTTCAATTAAGAGTGGGATGGGAATAAGAAGGAACCAAAGGCAAATAAAATAGCATATCTGATGACAACAAACAAGGCCAAAGAAACTATTGACATTGTTTCAGGTGTGTTTCTTGTCAAATATTATTTTATCGTGGTGTTATACGATTCAAGTACATCTAGAAGCTTTGTTTTCACTACTTAAATAGTGATGCTAAGCAACTAGAATAAGAGTTATGTAGTAGTGCTCACTAATAGTGGTCGGATAAAGAAATTATTGAGGATTGTTAAATCAATCTAAATGGTCGAGTTATCTAGTTAAGTTGATATATTAGGGGATGGTTTCATTGCCAAAGAATGACGTTGAAGTACTATACAACTAAAATGTGAATTACATGTGTATAATGATAGATGGAAAGACGAAATAAAAATTCTCTCAGGCAAGATTAAAGTAAGACATGAAGGGATCGAAATGAAGAGTTATAGTTCTTATAGTAGCCATTATACGTGTTAGGCTATCGAACTATTCCGCAAATATAAAGTTTGTGATATTATTGTATCAAACTAAGTTGAAATGTAAGTATGATATATTAAGTTATAAGATATTTTGAGTTTGCATATATTTAAATGGTAAGGAATGGAAGATAGTTGGTGACGACTTTTGATATTATGGGAACAAGGTTGAAGAAATCTCGGTTGATGATAAAGTCAACTTCGTACAAGAGCCCAAAGCTATTACTGAACACGAAATAAAGAAACTTTGAAACAAGGAGGTATCCTTGGTATTAGTTCATTGGGACTATTGTCATGGGTCAGAGGCAACTTGGAAAGTCAAATCAGAAATAACGAATAAATACCCACATCTTTTGAGTAAAATTTCGAGGACGAAATTCTTGTAAGAAGGGGAGAATTGTAACACCCTACTTCCATATTAATCAAATTTCAACATCTTAAGCCTTAAATACAACAGTTATAAGAGTTATGATTTAATTAAGTACACAAAAGTTTTCAGCCGTTGTAGCATCTATTAAATAATCATATACTCAATGACAAGTGGCTTACAAGAGACTTACAAAGCAAATCATGAGAAATCAAAGCTACCTAGATGACAAGGCAAGCCTAAGAAGCACGAGGTGTCGATCTCATCCTATAAGCACGAGGTGTCGATCTCATCCTATAAGCACGAGGTGTCGATCTTATCCCATAAGCACGAGGTGTCGATCTTATCTCTATAAGCACGAGGTGTCGTATCCCTATAAGCACGAGGTGTCGATCTTATCCCATAAGCACGAGGTGTCGATCTTATCTATCCCATAAGCACGAGGTGTCGATCTTATCTAACCAAAGCACGAGGTGTCGAGATTCTCTTATCCTATAAGCACGAGGTATCGAGATTCTCTTATGCTATAAGCACGAGGTGTCGAGTTCTTATAAGAGTGCAACATTTAAAGCAAGAAGAACAAGTAGTTGATGCCTTATGTTTAGCTATAAATAAAGGTAGAAGCTAAGCATTTGATTTTATATCAAATTTCTCTCTCTCTCTCTCTCAAAATACTACAAAGCTTGAAGTAGAAGGTCAAGGAAGAAGTTAAGCTTAATCAATGTAAGTACGTCATGTGATTTACTGAGATACATACATGCTATATGAAACTATTTTATGCACTATGAAAGTTTTGATATGATTGTTGTACATGAAATTATGATGCATTTTATGATCAAAACATATGATGGCATGTTATGACACGAGCATATGCATTTGTGCACTCAAGGCATGAAAGTTTTATACATGTTATGTATGACCATAAAATATCCAACGTACGGTATATAGAATGAAGAGACGTCTTGCAAACGGACCTTATGGGGCAGCCTTTTATGGACCTCGGGGTTATTGAACCTCAAGGAAGTATGGCATACTTACATGTGAGAAGTGAGATCTCAAAAGAATGTTTTATGCATGAGCATGACAAGTATTTTTCAAGCATTATGAAAGTTGTTTATTCATGAAACCATGACTACTTACTAAGCTTAAAGCTTATAACTTCGTGTATGTATCTCAGGTAAGGAGTAAAGAGAGATAGCATGAAGTAGTACTATTCTAGTCAACAACAAAGTTTGATGTATTATAAGCTATGAAGTACGATTCCGCTGATGTTTTAACTCTGATGTAATAGTTAGATTTGAAAGAAATAAAGTTCAATTTAGTTCACATGCAAGCCTTCGTAGTATCAAAGGTTAAAGAAAGTAACGGTACCGATTTTGGAAATCGGGGCGTTACACTCGGAACGTTAACGCTAAGGGATGTCCTCAAATCTCCATGAAACTGCAGCAAACATGGGCTATGATCTGAAATACGGAAGGAAATTGGACGTTGTCATGGGAAAGGGGTCAATGAATTCAACATTAGCCATAACTTGATCCAACTTCTTCGGTAGACCCCCTTCCCCTTTGGATTCTGGTTCCATGTGAAATGCAAGCCCAATTTCTTAACAGCCATAACTTGAATTTGTTCAACACTGCCCAAAAAATCCAGCATGACTATATCCCTTTTAGAAGGGCCTCCCGAGCTATTTTCCAGCCATAACGTAACACTAAAACGACCCAAACAACCATTCATCAAGATGTGGAAAGAACTTAAACTTTTCCACAAAGACCGTCTACCCGCTATGGAATTTAGCCCATACACAAAAGAGACATGGAACAGATGCCACCTTGCAACCCAAAAAGACGATGCATAACTCAATCATTCATGTCAATCAATGTAAGATGCACCAATCTCAAGTTTCAAGCAACAATAATTCTAGTACCGTTGAGGATTTTAGTGAAATCATCGATTTATTTTAGTTAATTGGATTTACAAGAGAATTATGGGGTTGGTAACTGAGCTATAACACGAGCTAGAAGGTGTAGAGTGCACACTCGTGTAAGTTAACTAGAACCTAGGATCCTTCGATGGATTTGTATGGCGAGTTTCTAAGTGGCAGATGGCAGTGTACGTACAGGTCGTGCATTTTCTGTCAGTATGTTCCATCAGCTGATGGTTTTGCTTCTGATGGGTCATCAACTTGAGTTTTCAGCTGATGGTTTTCCTACCTATAAGTTATCAGCAGATGGTAATTGCTCTCTGTTTTGTAATCGTCCACTACTTATTTCCAGCGATCATTTCCATTTAATGTGGAGTTATTTTCAACACTAATATAGGAGCAGTTACGATCTCTAAGAATAAAAGCCTGTTTCAATTTTAAATAGGAAAAAAAGGGGTTGTTAAATATTAATAAATATAAATAATAATAATAATAATAATAATAGTAATAATAATAATAAACAATAATAATAATAAAAGGGGCTGTAAGATCTTTATTATAAGTACAAAAAAACAAAAAAGGGGACTTGGAAAAGGGGACTTGGAAAAGGGGCTAGTGATGAGGTGTTCTATTGTGGCATGGGGTGCTTGGGAGGAGGTCACATTAAGAGGTGATCACCTAGTTCCAAGCTCCTCAACCTTTTCGTATAAATAGGCAACCTTATTCTTGTTTGTTTCTCTCCTTTGATTGCAAACTCCAGCAGAAAATTTACAAACACACAATCCCATCTTTTGTGAGGGAGAGGAAGAGAGTAAGACTCAAGAAAAGAAGGTTAGAAACCAAGAAAGTTGATTTCTGCAGATTTAAGTAGTCAAAACAATAGGTGATATTTGATGTTTGTTTTGGTTTGTTTACAAACCTATGATACATACTTAAATTACCCAATTATACATATGATTCTCTAATTCTCTGCCTCATACAATGCTATTATGATAACTATGTTCATGATTCTTGTTTCACATGTGAATATTAATGAAAATAAAGATCACAGATGATTACACTACCGAGAATTGAATCAATAAGTTCTAATCATAAAAGGATGGTCGGAATGAGGTCTAGGAATGGTGTATCATAGAGACAGTATAACCACGGCAAGGGGTTGTAAAAATGATCCCGGACTCTTCACAAAGGGTTCTGAAATAATACCGGAAGGTGCAACATCCACCGGTTGAAATCAATTTTTAAAATGGTGAACTTCATGAACATTTAGCATGTTTACTTTCTGTTATGAGGTTGTAAAATATGAGTACATGATATTTGATGTATAAACTTGATTAATTGCTTAATAGTAAGTTATGCATCGTAGATTAATATCATCCCATGCTTTGAAGGTGGATGTAGATAATTCAAGGGAGCTACCAAAGTTGCGACATAGTCGAGTTTTTGTATCGGTTTGTATTACATGGTCTTGATATTAGATTGTCCTAGTATATTATAAGCTTAGATTGTGTATTGTAATGAGGATCCATCGAAATGGTTTTATATTAATAAAACTATGTTTTGACTTCAATCGTTTCTGATTCACTTAAGTATGTTTTATGTATTCACATATGAATGGTTATGAAAAAAAAAATGTCCGTAACACCCTTCGCTTGGTCTCAGTCTAGAGATGGAAATGAGGGTTGTTACAAGCTTGGTATAAGCCAACCATTCAAGGGATTTGAAAATTTTCAAACTCAAACCCAACATGGAGATTTGAAAATCGCTGGGTCAAGCAACGTATTAGGATGGATGAGGGACCAAATGAAAAAGTCAAGGGTATACTGAAACGATGAATCTTTCGTCAAAAGGGAAATCTAACTAAGTAGGATGTGTATACGGTATAGAAATGAGTCCTAAACCTGTTATGTTATAACCCTAAAGAGTTAGGGTACTTGAATAAAAAGGAATGAATGAGAAAACAGAGAATAAACATAGAATAAGGCTTATGGCCAAGGGACTGTCTAGAACCTGTGCATGTGCATGGTTCAGGACCATTTTTTTGGCCTGGACCATTAAGGTAGTGCAGTAAGTTTTGTGCTACTATTTCAAGTCCTAACTTGGTATATAATATTTGGAGGTAAGTTTTATGAATGCTAAAGTGTGTGCTAGTATCAAATAAATAAAGGTAAGGTATAAAACTTAATAAACTCACTTGAACGTGTAAAAAAAATACGGGTTATCTTTATAGTGTCCGTTGATAATTAATGTATATGTTTTAACTTGCACACAAACAATATGTAAAGAGGTTTCAGAGGTTGCAACCAATTACGGGATCATTGAGATTCCGCACAAACACATAGAGAGTATGTGTAAGAATTTGATTGCACAATGAGATTGTGATTTGTGCCAAGTGAGGAAATTTAGCCTATATATGTTTATATTACATAAAGGTATGGTCGCTTATTTAATTATTGGATAACTAACTTTGAATATGTAAACCAAGTATGTCTTCCTCTTCCGAGACTGATCCTAGCATGAATCTCAGTAAAGACCCATATGATGTTGAAGTGGAAATTATTGAACCCACACCACCACAGGTTAATGTCATTAGGGACAATGAAATAGAAGAAAACAATAACCAAGGGATGAGCGAAGCATTAATTTGAAAGATGGTTGGGCTAGTTTATGAAAGGAACCATTACCAACATGTGGTTCGATGGATGGATTCAGAGATAATCATAATGTGTCGTGGAATAAAGACTAGTGTGATTACATTATATAAAAGATTTAACCAAAGAAGTTGTAGTTGGGCTCTCACCTGTCTACCAAGTCTAGTTGATTGGATACATCAACGACCTAGTTTTCGTGCGCAACTCTATGCACGAACTCGTGATGTCCGCTTCAACTCAAATATTCAAGGGTGGCAAACTAGGGGAGCACAGGGGGAAGGGTTTTTGATGAGGCTTTAAGCCGGTTTTTGGGTAAGTATGACTATGGGCTTGTATTTTGGGAGATGTCTTGTATATATGTGCCTTGGAAAGGCTAGGACATCTTGGGGTGTGAAAATATGAGGTGTGGTCTATGTAAATACCTTTTGTACCCCATGAAAAGATGCCACCTCAGTGAATGTAACGAACTGATGATGTAAGATATATGTACATGAAAGAAAAGTTTGTATAATTGTGTGCTTGTGTATTGGAAATAACTTGTTAGGTTGTATCGTGTTACAAATCTTATTCATATAAACCTATTTATAAGTATTTATTATCGTAAGATAACGTGTTGAAGTGATGTTAGAAGTATATTCCTATACACATTTTCAAGAAATAGCCTCTCAAATTCATCAAACTTACCAAAGAGGAAAGACAAAAACCCAAACTGAAACAAGTAGAATAGAACCGGATATGATAAACAACAATGAAATAAATGAGAACCAAGTAATAACCATGATTTAGAAACACTCTTGAAGACCGTTCTATTAGTTATATTAAGAGAATATAGGGAAGAGACAACCCGACTAATAAATACGCCTAAACGGAAAGATATGGGGATAGAAACAAATAACATACTTCCAAGGAAGTTAATTATAAAACCTTTATGAGCACCAAACCAGCCACATTGAAAGAAGAACCTAAACCTCATAAAAGCATGGACTCGTTAATTGGAGTAGAAAGCAAATTTGAAACATATCAGTGTTCAGAAACGCAAGCGCTACGCATTGCGCTACGCATTGCGCTACGCATTGCGCTACGCATTGCGCTACGCATTGCGCTGGTAGAACTCGGTAAAGGTTATGAAGAATACCGTAGAAACTAGACCTATGTTATGGGATCAATCCAAATAAATATTTCTAAATGAATATTGTTCAGCTATAGACCGTAAGCGTATGGAGCATGAGTTCCTTAGCAAGGAAACCTACCGGTACAAGACTACATGTCTCAATTCAAAAGTCAAGATTTGTCAAGCATCAAGTAGCAACAGAAGCAAGGAAAACAGATTGTTCCGCTGCAAGATTAAGAAACAAAATTTGAATGTTTGAACCGGCTGGCAGAAACATTTCAGAAAGCAGTCGACATCGCCAAGTTAGTCGAGAGGGATATGATACCTACATACCAGGGCTCTTTCCAATTAAAACAAAAGGAACAAAGTGTTGGCCAAAATTGGAATAAGCAACCAAGGCTTGGGGTTCAGAAATTTGTTAAAGTAAATCAAATAAAAATTTGTGACCGTTATGGTAAGAATCACCATATGAGAGCATGTTTCCGGTGTGGTAAACATGGGCATCTGAAACGGGATTGTCCTCAAGGTGACGAGCTTAGAATAAAAACCAGCCACATCTGAAGGCTAACAAGATTACAAGAATATCAGAGAAGGTAATAATAGAAAATCGAAGGCTCGGGCCTTTCAAATAACTGAAAAAGACGTAGTGACAACCATCAATAATAAACCGGCCCGTATCTTGTTTGATTTTGGTGCAAGTAGATCTTATATGTCCCTTCCATTTTCACAAATGTTGAAAGTAGACGGTATGGAATTAAAACCGGGCTTTGTGGTTGAACTAGCTGACGGCAGCCATGTTGCGATCAACCATATTTGTAGAGATTGCATGATAGAAATTGATGCACATCAAATGCCCATTGACTTAATACCCATGACTTTGGGTGAATTCGAGACTTTGGGTGAATTCGAGGTGATAGTAGAAATGGATTGGTCGTAGAAACACCATGCCAAGATAATTTTTG
Source organism: Arctium minus (assembly GCA_954870635.1). Taxonomy (NCBI): domain Eukaryota; kingdom Viridiplantae; phylum Streptophyta; class Magnoliopsida; order Asterales; family Asteraceae; genus Arctium; species Arctium minus. Next base: position 100,360,751 of record OX941081.1, on the reverse strand, counting down.
ATCAAAAGAAACTTGAAGTTAGAACATCTAAAAAGGAAAACAATAGTAGTAAAATGGGACAAACAGAAAACTAGAATGATGCTAGTAAGTTCGGTTAGAGCACAACGTTGTATGAGGAAAGGGTGCCCAACATTCTTAGCATATGTTATCGATAAAAGAAAATCAAAATTGATAGAAGCAAAAGATGTATCGGTTGTACAAGAGTATTTAGATGTGTTTACAGAAGATTTTCCAAGGTTGCCTCCCAACAGCAGGTACGATTAAGGATTGACCTAGTGCCTAGAATCGTACCATAGCCAAAACTCCTTATAGGTTCGCTCATCTGAAATGCAAGAAATGAGAAGTCAGTTACAGAAGTTACTCCATTAATCACCCGTGCATGTCGACAACCGAATAACCCGAAACCGTCTTGGTTCAAATGGGTTATTCAGTTTTTGATTTTTTGACACCTCTAAGTGCGCCCCCCGTCACAAAAGTTTCTAGATTCGCCACTGACAGTACGGATGCATGGTATGAACATTCACGATGCACAATGTGTTATAGGTGTTGGTGTATTCATGTAGTGAACTGGGAATGCAAATGCACATCGTGTAATGGGGGTGGGAATACACATAGTACATTAGGTACATCGAGAATCCCAAGAGAAAAGGAAAGCATGTTATACAAATTCAAATAAATTTAAAGACAAAACGATCAGAGGAATAAATCAAGGGATTGAATAAGTTTTATTTTATTTGGTAATTTTAAATTACAATAGTGCCCCTTAACTACTATTTTAAATAATTTAATTAAAATAATTGAATTAGTGAATATGGTTCGATGTTAAGAGTTCTCAAATGATTCAATTACAATAAGGCCCCTTAATTATTATTTATTAATTAAAATAATTGAATTAGGGATTTTAAAGGTTTTATTTTAGTTGTAAATTAATCAATTACGATGATACACCTTAATTATTATTTTAATATATTTATTAAAATCACTGAATTAGTGGATATGGTTGCATCTCACAGTTTTCACAATATATAAAGTTCTCAAATGATTACCGCCCTATATTGATATTGATTTATATATATATATATATTAATTATATTCAATTGTCATGTAGAATTCTAATTTCATTAATTTATTGAATGATTATGATGTAAATTTAAAAAATAAAAATAAAAGGTTTTAACAATAAATGTGTTCTAAGCATTTAAATTAAATCATAAAGAGAATCAAAGAAAAAAATGATGAATGAAAGTCTCTCATTGAACCTAGTTGTTAGCCTTCTTTATATATATTTGTATATATACACACACATGTACATATAGATATTGAGGATTAGGTTCATTTGAGAAATGCTAATTATATGAGAAATAAAGAAATGATCCTAGCCCTTTATCTGGTCAACATTGCAGCCTTGACCGTGAAGCACCGGATAATTCCTTGTGTGGTCTGTAGAAGATAGAGGGGCAGTTTCGTAAAATACACGGGACGAGTTCATATATGAACCTGTATGATTCACATATGAATTATATGTTCATATATGAACCAGTGTAATTCACATATTAACTTAACTTATTTAACTGATTCATATATGAACCTTTGTCATTCATATATGCATTATACGTTCATATATGAATCAGTCAATTAGTTCATATGTGAATCACAAAGGTTCATATATGAATTTGTTAATTAGTTCAACTGATTCATATATGAACCTCTGGTTAATTAGTTCATATGTTAATTAGTTCATATGTTAATTAGTTCATATGTGAATCAGTTAAAAGAGTTCATATGTGAATTACACTGGTTCACATATAGTTCATATGTGAATCATACAGGTTCATATATGAACTTGTCCCGTGTATTTGTAAAAATTACGAAACTGTCCTTCTATTTTTGGAATAACCGCAACTTTTGACGAGTCAAAGACGCAATATTTGACCGGTCAAAGCCGATCTTGACCGAATGAAAGGCTATGATTACTTCTTTATTTCTCATATATTTAGCATTTCTCAAATGAACCTCTCCCTATATATTGATATATATATATATATATGTGGGTGATATAAGGGAGGACGCAAAAAAAAAAGAACAGAAGAACCACAAAGAAGAATGAAAATTTTAAACAATCACCTCTTTTATCACATCCGTTGGATCATCTCAATATAACAGTTGGAGCAAGTTCTTCGGGTTTTTCTTTTGGTTCTCCCTAGTGCTTTCCTTTGTGTGTGTGTGTGTGTATATATAATTTAATGGATTCACTTACCTCAAGTGTATGAGCTGTCCATGAGTGGGATGTACCACCTAGTGCATCATTCAAGCATTTGTAACTTTCCTATAAGAAAGATGCATACATCACATGGACATTTAGGCAAATGTTAAGAACAAGGAGTAGAAGATTGAATTAAGCTAGAGCATACTATGATTTTACTTCTCATGAAGAACAGGCATGAAGCTTAAAAAGATACAAGGCTCACATCATTCCAAACCAAGGAGAACACATCTATCCAATGAAATCCATGTAGACACTGAATAATTTCTAGAACACAGGGAGATTCTATCATACTATAGAAAGGGAAATAGGTTGCTATATGATGTTAGGGAGTATAAATTTAAAGGGCCGTTTACCCAAACACTTACCCGGTAAGCGCTTACCGGTAAAATTCAATACTATCACTTACCTTACCGGGTAAGATTTTAGTCCATCAAACGACATCGTATGCAACAATTTACCCGGTAAGCGCTAATTGGGTAAGAGTCGTAGTCCTCACTTAGGGGTGGTTTAATAAATACTTACCCGGGTAAGCGCTTACAGGTATCACTTACCTTACGGTCCTTACCTAGTGAGATGGAAACCACCTAGAATCTAACCCGGTAAAATCCATAACAAGGACCGAGTCTTACCCGGTATGCGCTTACCGGGTTTTTTGACGCTTACCAACAATCAATTTTGATGGTCGGGGATGTTATACGATAAGGTAAGTGAGGGTAATATTCTTGCCGGTAAGCGCTTACCCGATAAGCATTTTGGTAAACGGCTCCTTAGACTCTCAGTCTTTGCCTTCGCCCTTACCGAGTAACATTTTCGGTCCTTGCCATATTCATCCGTTAAGGTAATATGACTTGGTAAGTGCTTTCCCGGGTAAGTGTTTGGTAACCGGCCCCTAAGATTTATCAACCACATAAACTACAACAGTAAAGATTTATTAAGAGTGCTTTTTTAGATTGAAAAACATATAGAGTTATGATGCGTGATGCAAGAATGGTGTAGGCAAAAAGGGGTATATCATGCACCATTTCATAAACCAAGAAACAAAAGATAAATAAAAATTAAACATAAAATGTGGATAACATTCTATAATACTGCAAACAAATTAGAGTAATAAGTAAGTCTAGATAATCTTTACACGCTAGTAATGTGCCTAAAATTATGAAAATGCTCCAAGGTTCTAAACGGTGTGAGGCATGGCGTGGTGGCGGGGTCAATCCTTCGGAGCCACGGCGAGGCTACAACATTTTCCAAGGTGTGGCTTACATATAAACATGTATATTTTTCAACTATTACTCAATGATATTGAGCAATTTAGATTCTAGTATAAACTGGAATCAAATTGAACTATTGAATTACTAATCGAATGCTTTTAGAACTCTTCTGACATTCAAGAGGTCAGAGAACTCTCCCAAGGACTCCCGCCCAAAGTTAAGAAACATGATACACTCTCCTACGCTCCTTGTACCTATTTAACATATCACTCCTGCTCCTTTTCCGTTTTTACCCCTTGTAACAGAATACTAACAATTCCAAAATTGCCCTTGCCCTTGCCCTTATTGACTACTTTTATTACCTCCTCATAAAAACAACTACCCATCCTACCCCTTCACTTCTTCTAGCCAATGTAACTAATAGCAACTTCTAGGGTATAACAATACCCGCCCCCCCCCCCCCCACAACTTTCACCTTGTCCTCAAGGTGGGAAAAAATGAAACATATCTTGATAAATAATGTGCTCATCCGAAAAATTTATGCTCATAGATTGATATCTTGTTTAGCATTTGTCTACAAAAGATCCACGGGTCCCATTGTCCTTCAATAGAACAATCCCACACAAGGTCGTTCATATTTCCAGAAATAAGGTTGCGCACTCTGCAATAAGCCGAACCAAGTTGACTGCAGCAAATGAAGTACAAGCCTCGACAATAGTAATGTGATTGAAGTAAGATGCAACAAAACTGTAGATGAAAACTTGACTGTGATGCTTGTCTTGATGCCCTTTAATCCAGGCTCCAACAATCCAACTATAGTCTTGTGAATGTTCATAGCTAGGTTCACCATAGCAACATAGGTGCTGAATAGAATCTCCACCAAAGCACAAAATGTCTTTGTAGGCTTCCCATAAGCCCTCAAATGTGCTAAGGGAATTGATAGTGTCATTTTACGAACCTCATCAAGTGCACCAACAGGAGCTCTGTGTCCATGCTGCTCGAAAAAGCCATAATTTCCACCAAGGATCTTTAAGAGAACGGTCAACGCAATCTTTTTCACCTTTTGTTTTAAGGCATTGATGTTGATAACCTTTGATAGGGACAAGATCCCATGTTCCATACGCAACAAGAAACTTGTTAATTTCTCGACGAGGAAGTATCCCATGAGAATGATAGAAATTGAAAGTCGAGCGACGAGCCTTGTTCAAATCAAACTTGGCCATGGATTGAGAAGTGGTCGATGTTGCATTTACATACCCAATTGGGATGTAGGCTTCGGCCCATTAAGGGGGAGGCGCAAATGGGAGTCGGCCCTAGGCCCTCTAACCCTAGTTTCCTTAATTAGGAGATTACCCTAATTATGTTTCTCTATATATTAATATCATTGTACTTGTAAACATTGTATCACCTAATATAAAGAAAACCCTAGTTGCCCCCATGGATTAGCACGATCACCCTGATCGTGTGAACCACGTAAATTCTCGTGTTCTTCTCTTGCTTTCGGTTTTGTGTGATTGTGTGTGTAACGTTTAACCCTAACAACTGGAATTAGAGCTTTAGGCTCTTGATCTGTTACACTCAATCGCCGCAATCCTCGTTGCGCCACGGTCCACTGCCGCCGTCGCGCCACGCCGCGCCCATGCCGTCCCGCGCTGCCCCGTGCCTTCCCGCGCCGCCCCGTGATTGAAAAGTTTGACGGACAAGATTTTGGATGGTGAAAGATGCAAATCGAAGATCTGCTATGTCGGAAGGACTTGGATCAAGCCTTGACAGGAATAAAACCCAAGAAGATGGAAGACGCTGTATGGGCTGCTCTAGACAGAAAAGTCGTGGTTGTTATCAGATTTACACTGGCCAAGAATGTGGCCTTTAACATTGTGAAGGAAACTACTGCATGTGGATTGATGAAAGCTTTGTCAAACATGTATGAAAAACCTTCTGCTTCTAACAAGGTATTTCTGGTAAGACAGTTAGTAAACACCAGAATGAAGAATGAAGGTATGTCTGTTACCTCACACATTAATGATTTCAATACCATTATATCCCGCTTGTTATCTGTTGATATTAAGTTTGAAGATGAAGTCCAAGCTTTGCTTTTGTTATCCTCGTTACCGAAAAGTTGGTCGGGAACTGTCACTGCCATTAGTGGTTCAGCTGGAACCTCTAAACTCACCTTTGAGGGCATAGGTGACTTCATCCTAGGAGAGGACATAAGGAGACGGAGCTATGGAGAATCATCTAGTGCTTTGCTAAGCACTGAAGGGAGAGGTAGAAAGACAGAAAGAGGTAATGGCAGAGGCAGGTCAAAGTCTAGAAAGAGGAGCCAATCAAAGCCAAGGAAAGACATCCAATGTTGGAAGTGCAAAGAAACTGGGCACTTCAGAAATCAATGCCCTAAATTAGATGGAAACAGAGAGGTGAACGCAGCAACCGATGATTCAGATGAAGCCCTTATCTGTTGTGTTGAGAATTCAGCAGAGTCTTGGATCTTGGATTCCGGTGCATCCTTTCATGCTACTTACAGCACGAAGATGATGAAGAATCTACGGACAGGTAACTTTTGTAAAGTTCGTTTAGCTGACCATGGCACTCTTGACATCACAGGAATAGGTGACACAGACATAAAGACTTCATTGGGTACCACTTGGACCTTGAAGGACGTTCGGGTCCATTCCCAGCCTTAAGAAAATGTTGATTTCCATTGGGAAGCTGGACAACCACGGATTTAGAACTACCTTTGGTGATGGGCAATGGAAGGTTGTCAAACAAAACCTTGTAATTGCCAAGGGTAAAAAGCGAGGCACCTTATACATGGTTGATGTTCCTGATAGCCAGGTGAATGCAGTGACCAGCGGGCTAAATCCTTCCAGATTGTGGCATCAACGTCTCGGCCACATGAGTGAAAAAGGAATGAAGATGCTCATTGCAAAAGGGAAGTTTCCTGATCTAAAAGGCGTGGATTCAGAATTTTGTGAATCGTGTGTTCTTGGCAAGAAAAAGAAGGTATCCTTTGTGAAGACGGGTCAGACACCGAAAGCTCAGAAATTAGAGCTTGTTCACACGAACGTTTATGGACCGACACCAGTTTCTTCCTTGGGAGGATCGAACTACTATATGACCTTCATCGATGATTCAACACGCAAGGTATGGGTTTACTTTCTTAAGAATAAGTTTGATGTTTTCAATACTTTTAAGAAATGGAAAACTGCTGTTGAAATGGAAACTAACCTGAAGGTAAAGTGCTTGAAGTCGGATAATGGTGGAGAATACATTAGCACAGAGTTCACTGACTATTGTGCTGAACATGGCATTCGGATTATAAAGACAGTTCCAGGCACTCCTCAACAGAACGGAGTGGCAGAAAGAATGAACAGAACTTTGAATGAAAGGGCCAGGAGTATGAGACTTAATGTCGGGTTTCCAAAGACGTTCTGGGCTGATGCAGTTAATACTGCAGCTTATCTTATCAACCGAGGAATATCAGTACCATTGAACTTCAAGATACCAGAGGAAGAGTGGAAAGGTGAAGCAATAAAGTATGAACACTTGAAAGTGTTCGGATGCAGTGCCTATGATCTGATGAAAGATGGTGACAAGTTGGATGCAAAAGGCAAGAAATACACCTTCATTGGATATGGCTCATATAGTATGGGCTACAGGCTTTGGGATTTTGAAAGCAGAAAGGTAGTCAGAAGTAAACATGCAACGTTCAATGAGGCTGAACTTTATAAAGACATGAGCACAGTAAACTCAAATGATCGGAAAGAACAAGTTGAGTTTGAAAGTGATGACATCAGAATCAGAGGACCAGAAGATACTCAGGATAGTGGGAGTAATGATGAGTCTGAAGATGTTCATGAAGAAGTTGTCAACAGTGAAAGCTCAGAGTATGAAGAAGAAACATCTTCTCCGGTACAGCCTCAACCAGTTGAATCACACTAGGTCAGGAGATCCACTAGAGTCTCTAAGCCTCCTGAAAAATATACTCCATCAGTCAATTATCTTCTTTTGACTGAGAATGGTGAACCAGAAAGTTACTCTGAAGCAGTTAAGCTGAAAGATTCATTGCAGTGGGAGCGTGCAATAAAAGAAGAAATGGGATCTCTAAACAAGAACAAAACTTGAGTTTTAACCAAGCTTCCGCAAGACAAAAGAGCGTTGCAGAACAAATGGGTATTCAGAATCAAGGAAGAGCATGATGGGTCTAAACGGTATAAAGCCCGTTTAGTGGTCAAGGGTTTTCAACAGAAAAAGGGGATTGATTACAATGAAACTCTCTCTAGTGGTGAAAATGACCACCATCAAATTGATCTTGAGTATTGTAGCTGCAGAGGGCTTACATCTAGAGCAGATAGATGTCAAGGCAGCATTTCTACATGGTGACCTTGAAGAGGATATCTACATGGCACAACCTGACGGGTTTCAGGTTGCTGGTAAAGAAGACTGGGTCTGCAAACTGAAAAAGTGCTTCTATGGTCTAAAACAAGCACCCAGGCAGTGTTATATGAAATTTGATAACTTCATGGAAAGGACTGGGTACAGCAAATGTGAGACGGACCATTGCTGTTATGTGAAGAAATTCAAGGACTCCTATATCATTCTACTTCTCTATGTAGATGATATGCTAATTGCAGGTGCAGATATGAAAGAGATCAGCAAGTTAAAGAAACAAATGTCTGAAGAATTCGAGATGAAAGACTTGGGTCCAGCCAAACAGATATTCGGTATGAGCATTGCTAGAAACAAGATTCAAGATGTTAGAAATACATCGGGAAAGTGTTAGAAAGATTCAAGATGAAAAAACAAAACCTAGAAACACACCCTTGGGAAGTCATTTCAGGCTTACCAAAGATCAGTCTCCTAGATCAGAAGATGAGAAAGCAGATATGGCTAAGGTTCCTTATGCATCTGTTATTGGTAGTCTCATGTACGCCATGGTTTGCACGAGACCAGACATAGTCCATGCCGTCGGGGGGGTTAGTTAGTCGTTTTATGTCAGATCCGGGAAGAGAACATTGGGAAGCAGTCAAATGGTTACTCAGGTATTTAAAGGGCACTTCAAAGTTGGGATTATGTTTCAAAGGTAAAGATTCAGTTCTCAGAGGATATATTGATGCTGATTTGAGTGGATGCAAAGAGACATTTAAAAGCACTACTGGGTACGTCTTTACAGTGGGAGGAACAGCAGTTAGTTGGATGTCCAGGCTTCAGAAAAGTGTAGCTTTTTTTTGGTAAAGGAGTATCCCAGACCACTTTGGGCCCGGACTAATCTCCTGGAAAACAGGCCTATGGCCCGCGGGCATTCATCCCGTGGCCACAATGCTGCAAGTGGGGCTCAAACCCGGGCAACCGCTATGAAGTCCCCAGGCTCTTACCACCACGCCACAACCTTGTGGTTAAAGTGTAGCTTTATCAACAATAGAAGCTGAATACATGGCAGTTGCTGAAGCCAGTAAAGAGCTAGTGTGGTTAAAGGACTTTCTTGAAGAACTTGGGAAAAAGCAAGTTGATTACTCGTTACACTGTGACAATGAGAGTGCAGTGAAACTTGCTAAAAATCTAGTCTATCATGGGAAAACAAAGCACATTGGGAGGAGATATCATTTTGTCAGAGAATTGATCTGTGATGGTACGATGAATTTGAAGAATATCTCAGGTGCAAAGAATCCAGCAGACATGTTCACCATGTTTGTGACGCTGGATAAGCTGAAGTTCAGTATGACTTCAGTTGGCCTTCATGAATAGTGTTGAGAAGGCAGGTGGCAACTAGGGGGAGCTCAAGCTCGGTTGGTGTTTACAGAAGTACAGAGGAGTGCAGGTGAACGTGTTTCGAAGCCTCCAAGTGGGAGATTGTTGGGATGTAGGCTTCGGCCCATTAATGGGGAGGCGCAAATGGGAGCCGACCCTAGGTCCTCTAACCCTAGTTTCCTTAATTAGGAGATTACCCTAATTATGTTTCTCTATATATTAATCTCGTTGTACTTGTAAACATTGTATCACCTAATATAAAGAAAACCCTAGTTGCCCCCGTGGATTAGCACGATCACCCTGATCGTGTGAACCACGTAAATTCTCGTGTTCTCCTCTTGCTTTCGGTTTTGTGTGATTGTGTGTGTAATGTTTAACCCTAACACAATGTACTCTCCTTGATAAATTGAAATCACGACTACCATGAATAATTGTTCTTACAGTGCAAGTGTCTGATAGCATTGCAGATCCTTGAACATAGGATGTAAACTCCGGCCGAGATACAACCCCCATGGTCGCTGAAATGGTGTCTCGTCCATGAAGAGACACCCACAACCGTAATTGCAACCTAATTGCATCCTGGTAACGAGGCAAAATGATCAAACTGAAACGACACAGTTTCTTCCCCAAATCTCTCATTTTATAGAGGACATAACATGAATTGACCACAAGTATACCCGGCGTTGATCGATGACTTGAACTCCGCTTTGCCATCGAAGGCTCGTGGTGGTAGAGTGTTAGATTCCCTACAAAAGTCTCCCAACTAGCTGCTGGAAATCCTTCTAATTGTGTTGTTTTTATCCCCAAGATACTAAATATTGATTTTAAGGAAACCTCCACCTCCTGATGTTACTCTTTTAAAAAATCTCCACCTTTTGATTTTGCTCCTTTAGGAAAATACACCACACTTTGATTTTCATCCTCCTCACTCTTTTGATTTATCTTCTCGATTTCTTCTTAGGCATTAGGTATCAATCGTGTCACCAATCGTTGTGGCGTCAATTGCAGCAGTAGAGGGGGAGGTAATGGAGGCGGAGGTGGCGGAGTCAGCAGAGGGGGTGCTAGCAGCGGCGATGGTAGTTTCCGATGAAGATCGCCCAACCAAGCTTCATTTCTCGTCGTCGTAAGGCAAATAGTCGTGTAATTGATGGACCAGTTTAAGTCGATCATGGGTTTGGGCCAAAAAATAACCCCTAAAATGGTTTTGAGCCGGATAGAATTAACTGGGTTAGGTTTCGACCATGAGCAAAGCACCATTGACCCCGACTTATATGATGACAGAGGCAGCAGTGACGGTGGCGATGATGGCGTAGGAAATGGCGACGACGGCAGTGGCTCGAGATGGTCGTCTAGAAACCTACCCCTACCCCTCATATCTCAATCCTTTTTTCTGTCTGTTTCCCTCTTTCCCTTCCTCTATCTTTTCTCTCTCCGCTTGTATCTTCGATTTCTCTGCACTCACATCCAACTTCTCGACATTCCACAAGCTTGAGTAACTACTAGGATGCACCACTTCAATCTTCTCCTCCACCGTCAATTTGAATTGTCTAAACATCAGCAGTTTGAGGTCATCCCATCTCCTATATGGTCTGTGACTATTCTCCCAACGAACTAGCAGAGCCGGAGAGCAACGCCCTTAAACGCAAGGGTCGATACTTCAATTTGTTCTTCATCACTCACTTTGTTCACCGTGAAGCACTATTCCGCCCTCAAAATCGGTTCCATCGAAAATTGGAATCTTCAATCTCTTTCCTCTTATTACATAAAGCACACACCCATCAAAGGTACCTCCTTCCCATCCTGCTCGTTGCCTCCGTGTGAACACTTCGTCTTTTTTCGTACGATGATGTATCAGATTCTTCGATTTGTTTGATTTCTCCTCCTGCATTTTGATTAAACAATCCAATTGCTTCCTGATTGTTTGCATAACCTCTTTCATCAAACTCATGCTCGATTCCAGATCATCTACCCGATTCATCACACTTCTGGTCGCCACTCCCAAAATCTCACCGCTCTGATACCAATTTGTTATAAACTAGAATCAAATTGAATTATCGAATTACTAATCGAATGCTTTTATAACTCTTATGACATTCAAGGAGAGGTCAGAAACTCTTCCAAGCACTCTCGCCCAAAGTTACAAAACAGAATACTCTCTCGTACGCTCCTCACACCTATTTAACATATCACTCCTACTCCTTTTCCTTTTTTACCCCTTGTAACAAAATACTAACAATTCCAAAATTGCCCCTACCTTATTGACTATTGCTATTACATCATTATAAAAACAGCTACACATCCTACCCCTTCACTTCTTCTAGCCAATGTAGCTAATGGCAACTTCTAGGGAATAACAGATTCCTATGAAAAGAAGAGAACCCATATATATAGAGCTTATAAAAAGTTAACTATCAAGAGCTCAGAACAAAAAAATATTCTACTAATGATAAAAAGAAAAAACTTAAAAAAAATGTTCTACCAATGGTTAAAAGTATAAGGAGGCAAATTTTTGATAATTAAGAACTCAAATAACGTCTTAAAAAAAAATCCACGCCATAGCATGCCTCAAGATGCCATGGCCGCTATAGGGGTTAACGTGGCATCGAGACACATCTTGACGCCATGGCGCTCCTTGGTGGCCTTTTAGATCCCTGATATGCTCATATTTATCATAGTAATCAACTACTGGTTCTAGATTCAATAAGAAAACCATAAATACATTAACTTATAACTTGAAAGGCATGTGATTAATTTATAACTCATCCGATGTATGTGAGTGTTGTATGGGGAAGTGGTAAAAAAAAGTGCATTACTATGATTTTACAGGCAGCAGCATACAATAAAAAGAAAAACAAGAAAAATAAATCACAAAGCCAGCAAAAGAAAAAGAGCCAGCTCAAAATATAAGAGCATGTCATAATAATATTCAGAAGGGCAAGCTGAAACTGAAATGCCAATCTGATGTCAAGCTGGAATAGAAAAAGACAAAATGAAAGACGGAGCAGCAACTGAGAGTCTAAAATACCAGAAAAGCCAAGTCCACCATATAACTTTACCCAAAAAAGGCCAACCATATAACACATGGCATGGATTTTTCCTCAAAAATTGTTTCTTCGAGAGCAAGCATGAAACGGGCCTTGATGAAAGATGTGAGAGGGACAGACTTTTGGATGACGGTTGCGACTGTGTCATAGTCATGGGAGAGACCGCTAATCAATTGTTGATGGTTGTTAATTGATCAATAAGATTTTTAAGGCTTTAACAATATGCAGAAACTTCGGGTACCCTTAACACACCCCTACCAGATCCTACTAAAAAATCAGCCATTCTAATATTGTACCTCCACAAGCTCCTATCAAAGATCATGTCCTCGAAAATTCCTAAAGCTGACATATCCATCCTCAGATGGTCACCCCACGTTCTCCTAGGCTACCCCCCCCCCCTCCTCACCGTGTCTCCTGTGAACATGGCCAAACCACCTCAATCTACCCACTCTCAATTTATATGTGAGGCGCAACCCCTAGTTCCGACCAGAAAACTTCGTTTGGAATCCTATCTAGCATGGTCCGGCCACAAGTCCATCCCAACATCCTCATCTCCACAAATTCCAATTTCTTACTTGAGCCTTCTTTACCACCCAACACTTAGAACCATAGCTCGGCTTGATGGGTTTTCAATATTATTTGCAATATATAATATACAAGGCCAGGGTTACAAGGATCATATCCTACATTTACATAATTTACATGCTATAGATAAATCCATAATTGTAGGCGTAGAATCCTCTTGGACTTTACACGCTATCAATTCCCCCTCACATGCACACTTTCAATTGAGTCCCAAATTTCATTTCCCATGTCAAGTGGAACAGAAGGAAGCCAAAAGCACGAAGACCCTAGAAACCTTATTCTGATTCACATTTGGTATGTCATATGTAGCATTGTGAAATAAACAAGATATACAGTCACTAATGCAAGAGAATTTGTGTTTATTTATATTGTTTGCTAGAGTTGGTAATTCTTGGATCACATAACAAACTAACAAAGGAGAAGCAGAAGAGATGCTGGACAGTTCTAGATTTCAAATCGAAGCCCAAATCTTTTTCTTTTTACTTTTAATCACAAGCTATAACCACAATAAATAAATATATATATATATATATATACACATAAAATCTGCTACACTAGCCAAAACAAAGAGCGGTAGAGAAACCTGATATAGTTTGGTGAGATCAGAAGATTGAATATGTTGATTCGTGAAATCAGCAGCTCCGAAGGAACTGGGACGGTGGCTGTTATGAATAAACTCATTACTGGTGCTGGTGGTGGTGTCTTCTTCACCGACGTCGCTCAGCAGATCGCCGATGCAAAGGAGCGGCCCTCCTATACCTCCTCCTCTCATCCCTTGCCTCGCAAATGTCGGGCAAATTCAATACATTCATTTCAATTTTACTTGGGGGTGTTTGGGATTGTTATTTAAAACAACTTATACGTTTTTTTAAGTGTTTATTATCACAAAAAAATAGTTCTATAAAAAGTGTTTTGATTAACTTATTGTGGTATCAAAACGTAATAAATCAATATATTGTTATTTAGGGTGTTTGGAATTGCTTATACATGTAAAATAACCAAAAAGTCATAAGTTGTTTCAAATAAGTTATAATCATAATGGTTTAACCTATCAAAAACTCCTTATTAGCGGTGTGGAAAAGCTATAAACCATTTTCTTTTTTTCCTACCCAAACACTCAAAATAACTTATTAGCGGTGTGAAAAAGCTAATAAGGGGTTGTTAGGTTCGTTTTCTATTAAGACATGTATGGATAAAGTTGTCTGTATTGATATAGTTTTCTGTATGATATCATATAAATTGTCGTTCGATTGTTGTGATGAATCAACAGTCTGAATGTCATAAATGACCATTTACCCCTCAATCGATATTCTTGTCAAAATAAAATAGTTTTTTTGATGAAAAAATGTCGAATAAATATTGAATAAACTAGTTGTTTGATTTCCTTTATATAAAAAAAACTAGTTGTTTGACTCAGAGCACAAGACTCACCATTGAAGCAAATAAAATAAACCCTACCTCCTAAATTCTGACCCTCTATCATTCCAAAAAAATTAAATAATCAAATTACAAGTTACTTCATAATCATCATCATCGTCACCAGGAGCACCACCGCCCAAACAATTCAACAAACCCTGAATTGTTGATTTGACCAGTTGATTGCGATGAAGAGGAACTACGGAGAGAATGGATGATTGTTCTATCGACTGAGGTGAGTTTGTTCGTGTTGGGTGGGGTTTTACCTTTCTCCATCCCACACTATATATCGATCTGACCTCATCTACTCATCTTCTCTATATGCATAAACATAAACAAAAAAATTGATGGAGAAATCGAAATCGACATACCTGGATGATGGAGATGGAGATGGAGATGGAGATGGAGATGGAGATGGAGATGGAGACGTGAATCTAGAGAAGCTTTAATCCACAACGTCTATTTTCGTTGAGTGAAGAGGGGAGATGAAAGAAAAGAGGGGATGAGGGTAGTGAAATTGAAGGGATTTACATGACATAAGTTTTTTAGTTGACCGATTCAGCCATGGGTTGACCTAATAAGCCGGTACCGAACACCTAGATATAGTTGTGCGAATAAGCCATATCCACCATACAGCCCATTAAGCCACAAACGAACAACCCCTAAGTCAATAAGGAGTTTTAATAAGCAATCCCAAACACCCCTTAGTAAACTACAACTTTCGTCCCTGCGGTTTGTTGAAAATTATCAATTTTCATCCATGTGGTTTGTTTTCGTCCTTTAAAAGGTCTGACTAGGGAATCAAGGGTTATCAAACTAACTTTAGTAGGTGCTTACTAGGATAAAATGTCTCACTAGGGTAAGATGTCTTATTTAAGTAAGGCCTGTTTGGAAACAACATAATGAGCTTAATGAACCTTTTAGCTTATTCGGCCAGCCATGTTGTGGTGTTTGGAAGCGGCTAAATAATTTAAAAATGAGCTTACCGAATAATCGTTTAGAGGATACCTTTATGCATACAAACACCACATTCCCACCCCTAGGGATGGCAAAAAAAACGAAACCGACGGTGAAAACCGAAAACCGAACATTTTGGGTTGGGTTCGGGAACTTCTTAACGGGGACGGGGCAGGGGATCGAGGATGGTATCGGGGATTTTAACTGGGACGGGGATGGGGACCATCCTCACCAGCTCAGACCGACCCGATATATATAATATTATATATACGCATATTTTAAACTTCAAAATTCTTTTGGGCTACAACTTAAAAATATATCTTATTTTTGCAATGATTATTGCGAAGTAGCTACTCATTTAATTTATGTTTGAGAAACTTGTGTTTTTTGCGTTTTGGTTCGGGTTCGGGTCGGGTTCGGTTCTTATTCGGGGAAAACCAACGGGTAACGGTGAATTTTTTTCTTAACGGGTTCCCAACGGGGATCGGGGAAACTGTCGGGACCCAATGGGGATCCCTGATAAGATCCCCGAAGGGGATCGGTACGGTTATAAGGACGGGGATGCTTATCGGTTTCGGGGACGAGAACTTTAAAAACCGGCCGGTTGCCATTCCTATCCACCCCTACCCCTTTGAAAATCATGGGACCTGGAAAAAACTTAACCTCCCTACTCCTCCCATCCCTTTCAATCGAGAAACCTCAACTTGTAACACCCGTGAATTTGGAAACCCTTAACCATTGTAGTGTAACCGTATAACTCGTATGATGGAAATTTGTTGAGGTTACCTCTCTATCGTAATGGAAATCTCAAGGATCGAGTCGGGCACGAAGATCTGGGCAGGACGGGGTTGGACAACATGTGAAAAAGGAAAACAGACAAAAGCTAGTTTCAAATCTAAACAAGTTTCCTCAGTGACAAGTCCTCTTTAACTCTTGCATATGGATCTATTTGGCCCTGTCAATATCCAATCCATAGCTGGAAAGAAATATACACTTGTCATTGTAGATGAATACTCTCGCTACACCTGGGTTATCTTTCTTCGCTGCAAGAGTGATACTCCAGAAGAACTAATATCTTTTGTTAAAAAGATGGAAGTGCTGAATAATCTTACTGTTCGTTCAATAAGAAGTGATCATGGAACTGAATTCAAAAACAGTTCTCTGAACAATTTCTTTGAAAACAAGGAAATTTCTCACAACTTCTCTTCAATAAGAATGCCTCAGCAGAACGGAGTCGCTGAAAGAAGAAACATAACCATCATTGAAGTTGCTAGATCAATGCTCAACGATTCTCACCTCCCTACTCAATTTTGGGTTGAAGCTATGAACACTGCATGCTTTACTCAAAACAGATCGCTGATAGTAAACCGATTTGGAAAGACATCTTATGACCTATTTCATGGAAGAAAACCCTCTATCAGTTTTCTTCATATCTTTGGTTGTCAGTGCTTCATTCTAAACAACAAAGATCTACTTGGAAAGTTCGATCCAAAAGCTGATGACGAAATATTTCTTGGATATTCCTCTATCTCCAAAGCCTACAGAGTTTTCAATAAGAGAAGACAAACTGTAGAAGAAACAATTCATGTCACCTTTGATGAAACTCGCTCAGCGAACTCTAAACGAATCGCTGACAATGAAGAGCTAAATGCTTGGATGTTTTCTCATTACAGAGAAACAGAACCTTTCTTCTCAAACCATCAGAAACAGAACTCTTATGGGCATTAAACCTGCATTAAAGGAGCAAGAAATGAACGTTGAATCGTACGTTAGTGTAATCGTGGTCGAGAGTAATCTTAAGACGGTCGTACGACGCTCGACCGACTTTCACGAAATTGTCGACGGATATCATAAATATGTTTGATCGATAGGACCTAATCTTAATACAAGATTAGTCGTGTGAAAACGTGCATTAAATATCACTCGTCGTGATCGTGGATTGTCCCAAACAGTTTACCCCCAAAATTTAAAATTAAGCGGTAAAATTAAATTTTAAATTTAACGAAATTTTTGGCGATTGCCACGTGTCAACTAGAGAGAGGCTTTCGTCGCGGTGGAACCGAATCGGTTCAGTTTCAACTAGACTCATGATGGTTTAACTGATACACGTGATGTCATGGCGGCGTGTATCTGCGTGCATGACAGTTGTCAGGACAGGTGTCGGTGATCCAACGGTGCACATGAAAAGTCGATCGACAGGTGTCGATCATCGAGCGACTCGACTTGATACGTTTGAGCGTATAGATAGGGGTATATGGGGGATTGTTTCCTTTTACGCTTTCATACAATATTTCCTTCGCAAATCCTTTCCACACTTACCGAATCCCTTCCTAACTTAGCTTTCGATCGAGGTTTTAGAGCAACTATATAAGGTACCATCATTTCTCAAATTCTTATATGCATTTTAAGACTCAAGCTAGGAAGCGTAGGCGTAACTGGGACATACTAGGGTTGAGCGAGTTAAAAATTAATTTGATGGGATTAGCGATGTCCAGTGAATCAGCTAGCACAATCCAAAGTCAAGATGATTTGGATGACCTTAAGCGCTTAGCGCAAATACCTGCGGATATCACCATAAACTCTCTGGGCTAGATTCATCCTGACATGTGCCCGGAGGGGTTTTTCGTTATCTACGAATACTCTTTAAAAATTGGGTTTAAGTGGCCTTACTCGCCACTGTCAAGGTTGTTCATGCTTACGTTCAACCTTGCACCGAGGCAACTTATGCCCCAATTCTGGAGAGTCGTCTCAAACATTGAGCGACTAATTGCGGAGTGGGGGTCGCCGTTTGTGTGTCCCACAATCAGTATAGATCAAGATTATCACAAAGAATTATCAATTAATCTCACTTTTATTAATCTCTAAAAATCAATTAGAAACTCTCTCAAACTTTCTCTCTCTAACTCTTAGAATGCGCTTAATACAAATCACTCTCAATGTAAACTCAATCTCTAGTCATCTATCTATTAAACAACAAATCAAAGTATAAAGTATTTATACCTACAACTAAAAACAAGGAAACAAACAAATACAACATGTTGACTTTGACTTTTATTACAAAATGACTTTGACTTTCCATGAGAGTTGACTTTCCAGCTTTGACTTCTTGTACTTTGACCTTAAGTCTTCATGATCTTGTATTCAACATATTTTTGCTCTAACAATCTCCCCCTTTGGATTCAAGATCATCTTTGAAAGATTTAGCAAATCAATCTCCTCCTTTGGTTCAATCTGGACAATCTCTTCCTTTTGTTTAACTTTATTCTTCCTAAGTCTGGCTTTGAACAAAATTAACAATCTCCCCAAAATATGGTAGAAACAATCTTCAATAATCTCCCAAAATTATCACAAAACTCTTTCAGACTTCGGAAAGAAATTATCTTCAGATTTAGCTTGACTTGCTTCAACAAATAATCTTCAAAGAAAATTTCAGAAAATCAGCACATCTTCAAACATCTTTGACTTTGCTTGAACAATCTTTCAAACTTTGAACTTTATCTTCTTCAACTATTTATCAAATCTTTGAAATTTCTGATCCGGACATTTCTGTAAATCATCTCCCCCTTTTTGATGAATAGAGCATCTATAACATCAAAACTTCTCCAAGAAATGTCTTTGACCATTCTGATCTGTCGAAGAGCCTATGATTCACCGTCAATCCTCCAAGATATTCATCTAGATCTTTCCAAATATAGACAAAATATTCGTGTAATACCTGAATCAACAAATGAATCAGTTAATATGCCTGTCAGTAACACGAAGTTACTGTGTGTAACGAATACACATTGGAAAGGAGCTTTTTGATGTTCACTCCCCCAGGGCTTCCATCCAATCATCGAAACACCACAAAGGAAATTTCTATGAATGTTATGACAAGAAAACAAATTCCTTGTGTGTTCGTGCAGGTGTAGAAAAAATTAAGCATATGATGATTACTTTGAATAAGGCTCAACATTGTGTAAACCACTAAGACAACAGTAGATAAACACATACTCAATGTGCATGATTGAAGTGCGAAGGTGGGGCAGACTTCCTTCTTTTTCAATATCTAGATTTTCCAAATGAAAATTAGATATATTATGTGTTGCGTCCCCTTCAAAAAATATGAAACATTTTCTTTTTAAGAAGAAAATGAGTGGCTGGTGGGGTTTTTATCAAGAGTTGGCATGGGCTAGTTGCCTGTTTCAATAATGTTCACCAAGAATTGTGAAACATCAGTAATGTGGCTGCCCGACTCAGAAAGTAGTTGATGCAGAGTTTGATATTCTTTTACTCTGATCTCACACCCTCTTTCTTTTAATCATTAATCTCACATCTAACCAAACTCTCTTTTCCGTTTTACCTCAACGCACAACCCACACTCATTTCTTTTAGACTCCTCACACTCAATCACTATGGATTAACTTCTTAGGTAGAAGACACTGGTAATCGTGAATCCATAGAAGTTCATTTAATTCCTAGCACAAAGAACCCATATTCCTATGAAGCAAATGTTGCTCAAAAGTGGTGTAACTTTATCAGTTAAAGCACAAATATACAAATGTCAGATGTATATATGCTCAGAATATAATCATGAAGATATAAGCATTTTTAAACATTGAAGTTTTTTCAAACAAGTAAATTGAATGAATGAATGAATATGAATGCAAGAGACTTGTTTGAAAATCTGACATTGTATGAAAATGATCAGAAACGAAATGATATAGCAATCAAAGCTTATGGTAAAAAATAATGGATATGGTCTATATGAAACAAAAATACAGACATTCTTGAAATGAACGCTTCGAAATGAATTGACGCTCAAAATTCATTGAAGTGCAAGCGGGGTGTCTTACCATCGAAAGATATGTTTCAAATTTGAGACATGGTAAGAACATATTGAATAAAAATTCAAACCAGTGTGTGTGAATACTTGAAAGTATATAGAAAAGACAATACACAAGTATTTATGTTTGGAAACACACGGTTTGTAATCATGTAAGCACAAATAAATCTTGAAAAACATTTAAAAATCACACTTCCAATTTATGAAATTTGTTTAAGAATCGGGAAGTGGTTTGAATATTTAAGAATGTGTTTTCTATGATTGAAAGTTGTCCTTCTTTCAACCATATATGAGATTAAGATAAGAAATTTAACCTTTATCGTGCAGTCTTAAATCTCATGAAGTCACCTGAAGTCATAAAGATATGATCTTGATAGCTTCTCTCATTCTGCACAAGTCTCAAAGTCATGTCAAAGCAACTTTATTCATAAAGTTATTCAAAATTAAAAAACATAAAGCAGTAAAACGATTAAAGTACGAGTTCTGATCTGAAATAATCAGAAATCTTATCCTTACTCCTTTTGTTGTACGCATAAACTCCCCCTAAAATCTTGCATCACAAAAATTTAACAATTAAGTAAATACAACAATTCTATAAACTCCCCCTCAAAATAATGTTGATCATCTTAGAATCTTGTTTCACTCCCCCTAAGATCATGAACAACATGTTAAAGTGCAGATATCCTTTCAGAAATAATGAGAAAGAAATGATGAGAAATTACAATAAAAGAAACTTTAATAGGTAATCTCTGATTAGACCTTGAGATTTAGCATACCAAGCTTAGATACAAGAAAATTGAATCTCTTTTCATCTAAAGGTTTGGTAAACAAATCTGCAAGTTGATAATCAGTTTTTACAAAGTAAAGTTCTATTGTACCTTTTTCTACATTATCTTTTATAAAATCATACCTGACATCAATGTGCTTTGTTTTAGTATGCTGCACAGGATTAGCTGATATTGCGATAGCGCTCTTTGAGTCACAATAGATTGGTATTTTATCAAACTTGAATCCATAGTCTCGAAGATGTGTTCGCATCCACAAGACCTGAGAGCAGCAACTGGCAGCAGCTACATACTCAGCTTCAGCAGTCGATGTGGAAACACATAATTGTTTATTTGACGCCCAACTAACGAGCTTGTCTCCAAGGAATTGAATATGACCTGAAGTGCTCTTCCTGTCCAACATGCATCCAGCATGATCTGCGTCTGAATAAGCAGTCGGTTCAAACTCAATATCTTTAGGATACCACAGACCAAGATCTGCAGTCCCCTTCAGATATCTAAAAATCCGTTTGACAGCAGCCAAATGGGATTCTTTAGGATCAGCCTGATATCTTGCACACAAGCATGTTGAAAATATTATATCTGGTCTACTTGAAGTAAGATACATTAAAGACCCTATCATACCTCTATAAGTCCTAACATCAACAGATTTTCCTGAAGGATCAGTGTTAATCTTAGTACCTGGTGCCATTGGGGTTCCAATTGATTTGCAATTTTCCATTTTGAATTTCCGAAGAATATCAAAAATGTACTTAGATTGACTAATGAAAATCCCCGTTGAAAATTGTTTGACTTGTAATCCGAGAAAGAAATTCATCTCTCCTATCATACTCATCTGAAAACGTGACACCATGAGATTTGAAAAGTTCTTACAGTATTTAGGATTTGTAGAACCAAATATAATATCATCTACATATATCTGAATAAGAATGATATCAGTTTTCTCCTTTTTAATAAACAAAGTGGTATCAACTTTACCTTTTGAAAAACCTGACTTGACCAAGAATTGAGATAAAACATCATACCAGGCGCGAGGGGCTTGTTTCAGACCATAGAGAGCTTTATCCAAGATGTAGACATGATTTGGTTTATCTGGATTTACAAACCCTTCTGGCTGAGAGACGTAGACTTCCTCTTTAAGTATGCCATTCAGAAAAGCAGTCTTCACGTCCATTTGATAGACAGTGAAGTTTTTGTGAGCTGCGTAGGCTAGAAACATGCAGATTACCTCTATACGCGCTACTGGAGCATACATCTCGTCGTAGTCTATGCCTTCCTCTTGCATATATCCCTTGGCAACAAGTCTTGCTTTATTCCTTATAACAATACCATCTTCGTCTTTTTTATTTTTGAATACCCATTTAGTGTCGATAACGGTCTTTCCTTCTGGTTTTGGCACTAATCTCCAGGCCTTCAGGGCTTCGAACTGGTTTAACTCTTCTTGCATAGCAGACACCCAATCCGAATCAGCTAGAGCCTCTAATACACGAGTGGGCTTTATCTTGCTGAGGAATGAGTCATGCAGACACTGGTTTAAGGTTGTTGACCTAGTTTGCACCGGTTTGTTGAGATCTCCAATGACTTGGTGTAAATGGTGTTCTTTGGTCCAGCGATGTTCATGAGGGAGTGGATTAGATGAAGATTGATCATGATTATCATCTAAGAATCCACTATCAACTTCTTCATTTTGTACATCATGAGAGAGGGATTCAGTTGAAGTAATTGGTGCAGAAGCTTCAGTAGGTACAACTTGTTCAGTCTGTTGATCTGTCCTTACATCACATCCTACTGATTCAGCAACTTCTGGCTCATCATTAGTAGATACAACTTCAACTATAAGAGTAGGCATTTGAACTGGAATATCTTGCCGAATCGGGAATTTAATTCAGTAGAAACATCTGAAGTGATTGGATAATTAATCGTTGAATCTTCAATCCTGTCAACCACAACAAGTTTATTCATATTAGATCCAAGATATTCATCATAAAACAGTTCAAATAAAAGATCTAAATCAGATAAATGATTAGTAGACGTTGATGCTTCATCTGATTTGTTCTTTTCAGGTACAGGTTCTGAACGGAATTGCCCAGAAGCTAATACTCCAGTTATCACGGGTTCTGAACTGACTTGTTCAGAAGTCATTTCCTCATCGAATGTGACGTTTACGCTTTCGATAACAGTCTTCGACTTCTTCAAGTATACTCGATATGCAGCAGATGTAGAAGAATATCCAATGAAGATGCCCTCATCTGCCTTAGCACTGAACTTGTTCAGACTCTGTCTGTCGTTTAGCACAAAACACTTACACCCAAATATATGAAAATATTTGATAGACGGTGTTCGGTTGTTGATCAAAGCATACGGAGTCTTTTGAAATCTGCGGTGTATCATGGAACGGTTTTGAGTGTAGCACGCAATCGAAATAGCTTCTGCCCATAGAAATAGAGGTAAGTCTGATTGGCTGAGCATAGTGCTAGCGGCCTCGACTAGCGTTCGATTTCGCCTTTCGACTATTCCATTCTGTTCGGGCGTACGAGCAGCAGAGTATTAATGTGATATCCCGACCGATTCGAGATACTCTTCAACAGTTTTGTTTTTGAACTTTGTGCCGTTATCAGTTCTAAGAAGCTTGACTGGTTTCTGCAAATTCACCTGGGTCGTCTTCAGAAATGTAATGAGTACTTCGGATGTCTCATCTTTAGATCGTAGAAATTTGACCCACGTGTATCGCGAATAATCGTCCACGATAACTAGAACATATTTCTTTCCGCCTAAGCTTTGCGTTCGCATCGGACCATAAAGATCCATATGCAACAACTCTAATGGAGAACTGGTACTAGGTTCAGGCTTCGGTTTATGTGGAGCTCTCTGCATCTTCCCTTTTTCACACGCTGCACACAAGTGTTCCTTTTCATATCTCAGTTCAGGAAGTCCATTTACCAATCTGCCTTTGACCAATTTGTTGATATAACAAAAATTCAGGTGTGACAGCCGTCGGTGCCAAAGCCAACTTTGTTGCATTGAAGCTTTTGTCAATAAACAAACCTGATTGTCAGTCTGAACCTTTGAGAGATTGATGGTGTATGGGTTTGATTTGCGAGTACCAACTAAGAGTTCTTTGCCATCTTCAGTACAAACTGAGCAACTCTTAGCTTTGAAATTTACCTCTAACCCTTTGTCGCAGAACTGACCGACACTAAACAGGTTGTGCCCTAAGCCTTCGACATAACTCACCTTCGTAATCGTTATGTTGTCTTGAATGATGTCACCAAATCCTAAGATTGGTGAAAACTGGTTGTTCCCAAATCGTACATTGCCACTGAATTTCTCTGTATAATTAGACAATAAAGCTTTCTGCCCGGTCATATGCTTGGAACAACCACTATCCAAGTACCACATATGCCGGGTCTGCAAGAGAAATCAGGAAACAACAATTTTAGGTACCCATTTAAAAACGGGTCCTAACAGATTAGTATAAGATTTTGGCATCCATTTGAATATGGATCCTCTTTTCTTTTGAAAACTTTTGAAAACATTTGGTTTAGAAGAATAAACATGATAAGATCCAAACCAATCATTAGAATTATGATGATAAGCAAAATCATTCCACTGATAAGAATAAGATTTAGTAGTAGGACGAGATAATTGGAATAATTGCTTTATTGAGTATCTCTTGTAAGATGTTACAAGGTTTTTATTTGAAGAAGCAATAGAACCAACTACATCACACACACTACTAGTTGATCTATTACAAGAACTATCAGTATTTGATTCTGCCTTTTCATCATTCTTTCTTTTAGGTCGCCATTCAGATCGCTCTTTCGACCTTTTCTTTCTTAAATCTGAAATACAAAATTTAGATTTATTAGGAAAATCAGATTTCTGAAATTGATTTTTCTTGTGTTTACCAGTGTTATTCTGTTTCTGTGAGCGCTATTTCTTATGTTTCTTACCCTTTGCATAGTAATCAACATTCACAGAAACTGATTCACCAACCTTAGTTGATGATTCACCTTTTTTCATGAACACTTGGTAAAGCTTGTCTATTTGTCACAAAAGTAGAATGATTTGGAAGTGGAGCATTAAAGTCAAACATATCAATTTCCTCTATACACTCTTCATCAGAATTTAGGAAATCATTTGCAGACTCAAATAAATCATCAAAACCAGTTGCAGAAGTTTGAAGTACTTTAGAAGATGGAGAAGCCACTTTAGATTTAAAATGAAAATCTGTGTTCTTCAACACTGTAGAAAATACATCTAGTGTTAGATCACCCAAAATTCTTTCATCAGATAAAATATTTTCTAATTCAATTATTTTGCTTTCTAAAACCAGTGGAGGTACATAAATTTTAGCTTGAACAGATTTTGCCTCCATCTCAGTAGAAGAATAACTCGCAAAATAATCATTTGAAAGAAATTTTGATGTTTTATAAATATAACTATCATTCAGAATGGTAGTTGCATTTTCTTTAAATTCATTCTTTTCTCATCTTCTTTTGCTTCAACTTCTTTAGATGATTTGGTGATAAATTTGGGTTTCAAATGAGGATATTTATCAGCAGCAAACATATAATTTGCATTATATATAGCTGGCTGTTTTCTGATAGCTTTTTCTAGGTAATGAGAATTATCATAACCTAGTCCCCATTTTTCTTTAAAATCAGCTTCTTCATTAGGTGTATTCAAGAAAATCGTTTGATCTGTTTGGCCTCGAACATATAGTTTTGCTTCCAGACCATTTACCTTTTGCTCTAAAGTCTTGTTCTCAACCTGCAGTTTAAACGCTTTTAGAACACATTCTTGTTTTTCAAAATCAGATTTAGACAAATTTTTTTCAATATCAAAAATCTTATTTTCAAAACAATCCTTTTCATTTTTAAAAACAGAGGTAGATTTGCGTAGAGAATCAATTAAATCTTTGTTCCCAATAACTGATTTATTAAGTTCAAAGATCTGTTGATTTCTCCTAGCAACTCTGTCTTTTTCCTTTTTCAGTTTTAATTGAAGGTCTTGAAGTTCGACCATCATGGCTTCCATTTTGGTCATAAAATCATTTTCAGTTAAGTTCATTACCTCGTCAGCAATCTCATCATCTGAATCATCATCTTTCACCTCTTTTCCCATCAAGCATAAGTGGGCTGATTCTTCTTGTTCTTCCTCCACATCAGAATGATCCAACTAGAATTCGTCTTCTGCCATTAATGCCTTGCCAGCTTCCTGTTGCTTGGCCAAGAGTATTTTGTTCTTATAGTACTATGAGTTGCGAACTTTTGGCTTCCGACACTCTTTTGCGTAATGTCCGACCTTTCCACGGTTGTAGCATTTGATCAGATCATCACCTTTGTTTTCAGTATTGGTGTAGTCATTCACAAACTTTTTCTTTTCTTCTGGCTTCTTCTCAACATATCTACTTCCTTCCACTCTCTCTCTATGCTCGTGGTTCTTTGAGCTTGATGAAGAATATCTCTGAGAATTAGAACCCGGTTTCTTGTAGAATTTCTTTTGAAAAGCGCGGGTCAGTAACAACATTGCTTGCTTTAGATTCTCTCCATCGTCTCTATCAGATTCAGACTCTGATTCAGAACTAGAAACCACTATCTTCTTCTTTTTCTTCTTCACTTTCTTTTCCTTCTCTTTCTCTCCAGCCACCAATGCAATGGGACCAACAACCTTCTCAATTTTATTTTTCTCAGATCTTTTCTCTTCCACCTCTTCCTCATTTTGCCGTAGAGTCTCGTAGACTTCATGTAGTGGAATCTCACTTAAATCTTTCATCTGCTTCATACGACGAGTATGCTTTTTCCACTCGGGTTGTAAGATACTGAGAAACTTAACATTGTTCTCAATCTGTTGCTTCTTAACCTTGTTCTTGGAAAGTTCATTTAGAAGCAGTACAAATCTTTCATAAGTATCCTCCAAACTTTCATTCTCTTTAGCCTTGAATTCTTCATAATTGTTGATACAGTTGGCCACTTTCATTTGATTTCCAACTTTAGAACCCAACATCATCTTTCTTAGCTGATCCCACATAGATTTTGCAGATGCATTGTAGCTGTCTATTTTCACATAGATCTCATTGGTCATACTTTGTAAAAGCAAAGATCTGGCCTTTTTATCAGCATCAAACCGATTCTTTTGTTCATCAGAGAATTTTGCATATTCTTTCTCAATTCTCTTTGTTTTCGGAGCTCCATCTGAATCATTACCTTCAGCAGGAATCTCCTCAAATTTTTTTGGCATTGGACCATCTTTTATTGATACTAGAATGTTCTTTCCATTCGTTTGTCGATCAATAAAATCGAGAAATCTATCTTTCCATTGCTCATATTCCCCTTTAAACAATACTGGGGGCTTGACATCAGTGACAATCGAAAGAGCGTCTCTAGAAGTCATCTTGATCTACACTTTTTACTTGATCGTCAAAATTTCAGAAAGTAAAGCTGGATCTACAAAAATCAAACTCAGTTAAATTTCAGAAAAGTTCAGAAAAATTTTCTAAGTATAAAACTCGCAAACCAAATAAACCAAAACAAAACGTGCAAATGCCTATATGCGAGTTTGATAAACGCACAAGAGCTTACATGTGAGCTTGAGAAACACGCAAGAGCTTATCTGCGAGTTTGAGAAAACACGCAAGAGCTTATCTGCGAGTTTGAGAAACACGCAAGAGCTTATCTACGAGTTTGAGAAACACGCAAGAGCTTATCTGCGAGTTTCAGAAACACGCACAATGTGTAACACCCTGGATTTTCATTATACATATCGTTGTAAATCTTGTGTTTAACCGTTGTCGTTAGAACCGTGTTTGGTTTGAAGTTGAGTTGGATTTTGTGAATGAGATTTTGAGTTGAACTAGAGGTCGCGGCACAACCCGCGTAACCCTCTGTTTGATATGAGATTTTGGAACTACGCGAGTTGCACCGCGACTTAAGGTCGCGGCACAACCCGCGAAACCCACTGGATGATTTTGGGTTTTGGACACGGGCGAGTTATGCCACGAGTTGAAGTCGCGGCATAACCCGCGTAATTGCCTGGCCGACTTAAGGGTTCAGTTTCCAAAAATATCTCATATCTCTCAAATCTCTAAACTCTCCTCTCTCTCTCTCTAAATCGTTTCTCTCTCTCTCTAGAATTTAGTGGTTAATATTTGGTGTTCGATATGAGGTTTCGGTGTTTTAAGCTTCACCTCTA
Organism: Arctium minus; assembly: GCA_954870635.1. Lineage (NCBI taxonomy): Eukaryota > Viridiplantae > Streptophyta > Magnoliopsida > Asterales > Asteraceae > Arctium > Arctium minus. Next base: position 100,332,723 of record OX941081.1, on the reverse strand, counting down.
CGTCGTGATCGTTGTCTGGTTTTCTGGGTTTTATCCTAAAACCTACTGGTGAGTTCCTACTACCATTTTACAAACTTTATACATGTCAAAATTCTTATTTGCGAAATCCGAAGTATTTCTACGGCATGATTTCATGTTCTATACATTTTGATATAAATGAAGTTTTTGGTGATTTTCGGGGTTCCCGATCAGTTTTGACTAAAATGACTGGTTCCGCCTTATTAAAAGTAAAATGATGTTTTACTTGCCTATGTTTGTGACTTATTGATAGAATGTATATAAACTGGTTTTATGATTATCTTTCTTACCAGCAGTTGGTCATGGAAAATGGCATTTTGAAATATAAATGTGTTGAAAGCTGTTTATCTAGCTTTGAAATGGTCACATGAAATATTGTGACAAGTCATGACTATACTAGTGGATCCCTAGGTACCGAGTCGGCTTCTGGCTGAGAAGGATATGCCCCTTTTGTTGTAGTTAGATACATTTAATCCTCGGAGGCACTTGGTACGGTTATTTGAGACCTGTTACTAGCCATGGGTCAAATGTAGTCTAACGAAGAGTATGACTGGTTCCTTGGGGGCCTCCCTCACATCGTAGTACGGACCGAAGCGTTCGTGGCCATGGTTCCATGTATTTATCTCATAACTCGGATTTGTGGCTTACTTTGTGTTCCACTATAATCCTTGGTAAATCGGGTAATCCCCGTCATCGGAAGATGTGTTTTGGACCGGTTGTCCGTATATTATCAAAGAACTGTGTTTTGCATAACTAAACCTTTGAAAAGATTTACTTTGATGCATTTGATTATATCTCTTGAGATTTATGAACTGTATGTTCTCATTAGGCTTTAAGCCTAACACTTTTTCTCAAATGATATGTATAACAGGTTTCCCTTAGCGGTGGGATGCACAGGGTTTTGAGAGACGAGTTTGGTCTCAAGACTTTTTTTGAGATGACTAAAGTGTGTTGATAGTTGGGCATTGTTAAGTCCCATTCTTTTGATGAATTTTGGATTGTCAACTGATGTAATCTAGATAGTTATGTTTAGATTAGTCTGTTGATGAATTCTAGATCCGTACAGGTTTTTGTAAAGTCCAAAGGACTGATACCCTTTTGAGGAATTTATATCAATGCAAATGTCATGTTGCCTATTGTGAGAAGTTTTATTTTACTCTGAATTTTAGGATGTTACACAATGCACTCTGCGAGTTTTGACACTTAGAATATTTTTGAAATTCAACTTCGCGCTAAAAGTAAACGCGCAAGATTTAAAACTTGCGAGTTCTAGACTTAGGAAAAAATAATGCAAAGATACTTCACCAAACGCGCAAACACCAAACGCGCAAACACCAAACACGCACGACACTATTTATCGCAGATAAAACTTCGCGCACAACAATGATGTTGAACAGTAGAAACTCGCACCTAGTTATGTGCGAGTTTTAGGTTCCCGCACGACTCGATTAGCGAGTTCTTCACTTCAAACTTAAAATAGTTCTTTGCGAGTTCTTCGAAGCTTGCGAGTTCTACCTTCTGCAAGTTCTTGACTTAGCAAGTTCTTTCTTCTGCGAGTTCTTCCTTAGCGAGTTTTGTGGATCTTGCGAGTTCTTCACTTTTCGAACTCGAAACTTGATTTTTCCATCGAAATCGATTGAAACCTTTATCAATTGGCCTGAAACTTTGCAGATGGCTTCTAATACACGATTTGAATACAGACCTATAAATCTATTACAACAAGAAACACAAATTGATACATTTTCGAACCAAATTCAGTGCGTACAGACTTGAGTTCGAAATACAAACAACAATCCAAAATTCACCCTAATCCAATGCGAATTAGCCTAAGTGAATAAAACACAAACTGTTCTAGCTATCAATTTGATTCTATTACAAATAAATTTACATTCAAAACAATTGAAAATCTATAAAATCAAATCCAACAGTACATTTAGCGAGTTCGTCTACTTTCAATCTGAAATTCACAAAATCGATCCAATCTTTCTGAATTTGATTTGCTCTGATACCAATTGTGTGTCCCACAATCAATATAGATCAAGATTATCATAAAGAATTATCAATTAATCTCACTTTTATTAATCTCTGAAAATCAATTACAAACTCTCTCAAACTTTCTCTCTCTAACTCTTAGAATGCGCTTAATACAAATCACTCTCAATGTAAACTCAATCTCTAGTCATCTATCTATTAAACAACAAATCAAAGTATAAAGTATTTATACCTACAACTAAAAACAAGGAAACAAACAAATACAACATGTTGACTTTGACTTTTATTACACAATGACTTTGACTTTCCATGAGAGTTGACTTTCCACCTTTGACTTCTTGTACTTTGACCTTAAGTCTTCATGATCTTGTATCCAACATATTTCTGCTCTAACACCGTTTGATGTAAACGACCTCCTCACGACATACGCCGTGAAGACTAACGGTTTTCACCGTTATAGTCTCTTTTCTAAGTATCGGGGTGATCGCACCCTGGTACTTAACACTGCGATTAACGACCGTGGGTAGAAGACTAGGCATGCCTTCATGCGTATGGCCTCACTAGGTCCAGATAGTGACTGGCTCGAGCCTGACTGGAACACGTTGAGTGAATTTTACTTTAGTTTTTGTCTTTGTCGCTTGTACTTTATTTGATTTGTTTTACTAATGTTTTCTTTTTGTTGATTTCAGCAATCTAGTTCGATGAGGTTAAACCGAACAACGATTAGGTGTACAAGATAACTCAATTTATGGGTTATAGTGTAGTCGACCGTTCGTACGCTCCTCTTTCGTCGACAGGCAACGACGACAACGTGACCATCGTCGAGCCTTCTGAGGTCGAGGAGGATGAGGAGGAGGAGAAGGAAGAAGAAGAGGAAGAAGAAGAAGAGATGGCAGGTAATGTGCTTGATCTTATCTTTTCCCTTTTCTTTGTTTACTCCTTCGTTTTTAACTTGGTCGTGTGATTCTTGTGTTTTCAGGCGGATCACCTGCAAAGACCACTAGAGCGGCCGATCGGAGGAGGGCTCAACTGGAGTTGGCCCACAAGGCAAAGAGAAGAGGAAGGCAGCTGCGACTACTGGGTCGATCCTGCCCAAACATACACAGATGACGGTTCCGAGGGAACTGTCATCGAGGGGGGCAATGCATCGAGCGTCGCTAGCCCCGAGAAGGCGAAGATGGGCGATGCCATACCGATGGTCCCCATAAGCGTCGCGCCTCCATTGATGGAGGAAATTGGTGTCAAGTGATCTCCTCCAGAGGGAGTTCAAGCGCCAGAGGCTTCTGCGTCTGCCCCTACGTCTGACAAGGGGAAGGGACCTGCGGAAGTCCAGACGGTAAATTTCACATTGCCGTTGGACTTCATGGTAGATGACGTCCTCAATCGGGCGAGGATATTTCCCCACTTGGGGAAGTATTTGCCTCCTCACTTCAAGGGGAAGTTTAAGGAGATGTCCTTTGACGACATTGGATCCCACGTCTCTGGTCTCGCCTTTATGGTAAGGGTCGACACTTACCTACTTTATATACTTTTTGTTTGATTGTTTGTTTTTTAGCATCGTGTACTAATCGTCGTGTGTCATTTATTGCAGACGTTCCCATCCTCTCTTGGTCTCTACGGGGAGAGAGGATTCAGCGTCTCCTGCCCACTGCTCTCGATAGAGAGAAGGTGGCACTGGAGATAGAAGGCTGCTCTAGTCAGGGAGAAGGAGGACACGTCTCGAGTGGAATCTTTAACCGTGAGGCTCGAGGAGGCTCACAAGATCACGGAGGTCTCCAATCGCCAGGTGGCTGATCTGCAAACACATCTTCACATGTCGTTCGAGATCTTTAAGGGGACCTGGAAGGAGCTGGAGCAGGCTCGAGTAACCCTGGTCGAGAATGAAAAAGATACTAGGGTTATGAGAGCGAGGGAGGCCAAACAAAAGGCTAGTGTCGCAGAGCTGGAAGAAGAGCTCAAGTTCATCGAGGCTTTCAGTCGGTGGATGACAAAGGCGGTGATCATGAGGCGCCATCTTGCTGGGAAGAATCCCCTGGCCAATGTTGCCGAAGACCTTAGGACCTACCTTGCAGACGTTGGGAACGAAAATGACTTGGATTCCGAAGATGAAAAAGATGTCGAGGTTGTCGAGGTCGATGAAGAGGAGGCTAAGGTGGATGAGACCCAAGTTGGTGATGTTTCTACGTCGCAACCTACTAAAGATGGTCCTTCGGCATAAGTCTTTTGTTTTTGTGTTTTTAACTTGTAATTTTTGCTTTTTCTCTAGTCGACCGTTGGTAGTCGAGCTTTCCTCTGTAACCATTTATTTTGGTTTATAATAGAAATGGTTTCTTTTTAGTTTACCTTATCGAGTGTTTTTCAATAACATGATATCACATGATAACAAAAAGAATACTTAGAACTTTTTCAACTCAAAAGTCGTACGACCAATCAATTAAAAAGCAATACATTCAATCCATAGATAATCACGATTCAAACAGTTCAAAGATTCATACAAGGATTCTTGCGACTGAGGCATTTCAAACAGTTCAAAGATTCAAACAAGGATTCTTGCGACTGAGGCATTTCAAACAGTTCAAAGATTCATACAAGGATTCTTGCAACTGAGGCATTTCAAACAGTTCAAAGATTCTTGCGACCAAGGCGTTAATTTTTTTTTTCTAAGTTAAAAAACTTAGAATCGAGTTCTACAAGACCAAGTTGTGTAAAAGACTTGCATTCTTGTGTCGTGCGATCCTGCGAGGAAACAATGTCAGAGGTTGGTCGTTGGTGTTAGTGGACAAATGTGTTAGATACAAGATCATGAAGATGAAAGATGAAAGTCAAAGTCAAAAGCTCAAGTCAAAGTCTTTGTAATAAATGTCAAAGTCAAAGTATTTGTATTTGTATTTTTAGTCTTGTCTTGTAATTAGTTGTCGGGTATAAATAGTTTTGTTTTTATTTGTAGAATCATTAGACTAGAAGAGAGCATATATGACTAAGAGAGCTTAATCTAGAGAGAGAAATATTGAGTCTTTGAGAGCATTTTGTATTGTGATTTCATAATTCAATATATTGAGATTGATTGAATTCGTATTTTGTCATCTTGATTGATTTGCAAGTATTGTGGGACACACAATTGGTATCAGAGCATACAAGAATTCAGAATCATGATCATAGTTGGATTTTTGGTCGATTATTTTCAAGAACTCGCAAAGGATACTGTTTAGAATCGATTTATGAGATTTAGTGGTGTTTTGAGTTAGAAATTGATACCACTTTAGTCGTTTTTGTATCTAGAACACAATTGGTTTGCATTGTTTAGTCTAATTCACAACAATTCTGTGTTAATTTTGGATTTTATTGTATTCTTGTTCGAGTTTTTTAAACGCACTATTCTTGAGATTAATTTGTAGTTTTTGTTGATTCAGTTGTAATCAATTGTTTGTAAAGTGTTTAGAGAGTTGTCGAGGACAAATTGAAAAAGTTTCATGCACTGATTCAGAGGTTTGAATCGAATTTGGGCTGAAAAGTTTAGTTTTTAGTCGAAGATCTAAAGAACACGCAAGATCTGGATTTCGCGCAAAATTCATCCTGAAGAACACGCACGTCAAAGAACACGCAAGCAGTGAAGAACTCGCAGAATGAAGTACTTTTGTGTTTGGATGTTTTCTGCGAGTTCTTGATCAGAACGCGCAAGACTTTATTCGCGAGAAGTAGGAACGCGCACAAGCCTGTTTGTGAGTTTGTGTTTTGTTTCTTTGATCTGCGCGAAGTTCATGTTCTGCGAGAAGTGATCCTTTTGCGCAAACTAAAATTTGGAAAAATATTCTAAGTATAGAAATGCGCAACGTGATTGCACGAAGTGATCCTCAAAAAATGCGCAAGTCTCAGCCTGCGCGAAGCTCAGAACACGCAGACTATAGCCTACGCGAACCAAGAACGCGCAACCTGCTTTCTGCGCGAACCAAGAACTCGCAACCTGCTTTCTGCGCGAACATAGAACGCGTAAAGAATTGTGTGCGTGAAGTTTGGTATACAGTGTTCTGCGAGTTCTGACACTTAGAATTTTTTTTGAGTTGTTCAAGAGTTGACCAAGTTTGATTTTTTAAAAGTTAAGTTTATTTATGAATTTTTGTTAACGATCATTTTTGTGCAAGTGTTATCAAGATGGGATATTTTGAGAATCAAGTAGAAAAGGAGAAACTCAAAGAAGATAATACTGAACTCAAAGCAAGGGTTAAATTACTTGAGACAACAATGGATAAGTATTCTCTGATTTGCAAAAAGAAAAATGATAAGTATAAGATATTAGAAAGTGCAAATTCTGAGTTGGAAAGAAAGATCTCAGACTTGGAAGCTCAAATTGTCAAAATCCAACAAGAAGAGTCTGGCAAGAAGAATGAGGAGACAGAAAAGGGTTTAGAAAGTGCAAATGCGGAGCTGAGAAAGAAGATTGTAGAATTGGAAAAGCAGATTGATAAAGAGAGAATTGAGTTTGAAAAAGAAAAAACAAGATTTGCTCAGAAAATCTCTGAATTTTCAAGAAATACTTTTGAAGAGAAGAAAACAGCTGAGCTTAAATGTGCCAAACTTTCTCAACAAGTGTCAGATTTTGAGAAAGTGATCATTATGGAAAGGGACAAGTTTGCATAGGAGAATAAGGTAATTGAACAAAAAAATGTGGTATTTTTCAAAGATTTATCTGGTCAAAGAAAGAATGTAAAGAAGAATTTTGAAGAAGAAAGAAATATTTTTGAGTCTGAGATTAAGAAGCTTACAGAGTCATTATCTGAACTATCAACAAAGGCATTGAATGAGCAGAACACGAAGTCTGAATTTCAAAAACAGATTGACCTGCTCATAAAGGAAAGGAACAATTTATCTTCCAAGATAACAGAACTTGAAGACAAGACAACATCAAGTTCATCTCATACAACTATTTTCACAAAAAAGTCAGTCAATATTACAGATCAGATTCATATTACTAACCTATTCTATGATAGGAATGTTGATGGTCCAGGTACATTCAGAAGAAGAAGAAATGGTAATGCAAAGTTTGTATGGAGAGTGAAAGAAGATTCTGATGAGAAGAATGATCAGAAATCATTTGTGCATACACTCAATGCTAAGAAGAACAATGTGCCAAAAGGTAAACCTGATCTTTTTTATTCGATAGATTAATTAATCAACTTATCTAAAAGGAAGAATAATTGTTCTTATTTTGGCTCAAATGATTTTGTTCATAAAGCATCTGATCATTAATGGTATGGTTCTTACTATATTACTCCTAACAGAACTGCTACTAACAAACATGGACCTAAATACCAGTGGGTACCAAAGCCAAAAGATTCATCTGTGTTGCAGGCATCTCAAGTCAAAAGGGAGTAAAAAAACCTAGACTTCTGAATACATCAGTTCAGAACTCATACTTCAACGAATAATGGCTTTTGGACAATACAATTCAAAACCCGCACCTCAATGTTAAGGAGTTAGACTTCTAAGTAAATCAACTTAGGACTCGAACTTCAATGTCAAAGAGTTTGACTTCTAAACACAATAGTTTAGGACTCGCACTTCAACAATCAAAATCAATTGTACTCCGATGCTTAAGAAGAGATGATCAACCTTCAAGGGGGAGTACATATTATTCCTACCAATGAATATTATAAATGAAATATTTCAGGGTGAGTAAATGATTTCTGATTACATCTGATCAGAACTCGTTCTTAAAAGTTTTATTGTTTTCATGTCTTTATTTTTCAATAAAGTTTGTGAATAATACTTTGTATTTTGACGACTTTTTGACTGAATGCAGATTTTAAGGGGGAGCTTACATGATCATATCAATCATGACTTTGGAGCTGACTTCATGAGATTTAAGATGAGCGTAAGGATTATTCTACTCTTAATCTCATATATGTTTGAAAGAAGTACAACTTTCAGACATGAAAACATGTTCTTAAATGTTCAAACCACTTCTCGATTCTTAAACAGATTTCATGAATACAGAAGTGTGATTTTTAAATGTTTTCATTCATGGACTTCATTGCTTAACAAACCGTGTGTTTCCAAAGATATATACTTGTGTATTATCTTTTCCATATACTGTCAAGTATTCATACACACCGGCTTAGTACTTTTATTGTCTATGTTCTTACCATGTCTCAAATTTGAAACTAATTTTCGATGGTAAGACACCCCGTTTGAACTGTATTGATATTCGAGGGTTGATTCAATCAAAACGTTTCTTTCAAGACTTGTCTATATTTCATTCGTATAGAAAAATTCCAATTTTTCATGACCTAAGCTTTTATTTCTATATCATTCATATTTGATCTTTTCATACATTGTCAAATTCTCAAACAAGTAATTTATATTCATTTCATTCATTCAATATCCTTGTTTTGAGAGAATCTTTCATGATTAAAATGCTTAAATCTTCATGAGTATCTTACCGAGCATACAAATATCTGACATGTATTTCATTATATACTTTAATTGTTCAAGTTAAACCATTCGAGCAACATTTTGCTTATATGACAAATACACGGGATCAGTGTGAGGACTTAATAGAACTTCTATGGATTCACGTTAACCAGTGTTTCCTACCCAAGAAATTATCCTTGAGTGATCGAGAGGCGAGGAGTCAATATCTGAGTGTGGGTGTGTGTTGAGATAAAATGAAAAGAGAGTTTGGTTAGATTTGAACTCAATGTTAAAAAGAAAGAGGGTGAGAAATCAGAGTAGAAGAATATCAAACTCTGCACCAACTTTTTTTGAGTCGGGCAACCATATTACTGTTGTTTCACAATTCTTTCATGAACTTCATTGAAACAGGCAACTAGCCCATGCCAACTCTTTCTTAAACCCCACCAGCTACTCATCTTTTTCTTAACAAAGAGATGTTTTAATTTTTCTAGGGATGCATCACATAATCTATCTAGTCTTCATTCGGAAGATGTGGATATTGAAACAGAAGGAAGTTTGCCCCACCTTCGCACTTCGATCATGCACAATTGAGTCCGTGTATTACTGTTGTTGTTTCAATGGTTTACACATTTTGAGCCTATCATAAACATTCATGTTTTAATTCTTTCATACACAATCACGAACACACATAAAATTTGTGTTATTCCCAAATTCTATCAAGTTCTAATTGTAAAACAGAAATCTAAACATGAATCGTAATCACAAGTCTTTGATTCAATTCAAACAATTACAATCTCTCACTACATTCTCTCACTCTCTCTCTCTAGAATGATGTAACAATAAATCCTCTTCTCTGATCTGATCTCTCTCTTTCCAAACTGAAATATTATAACCGATTTACATGCATTTACTTACAAAGACAATAAGGTATTTATACCCTCACACAATTACAAAGCAAACAAAATACAAAACATTAACTTTGACTTTTATTACAAAATGACTTTGACTTTCCATGAGAGTTGACTTTCAGCCTTGACTTCTTGAATCTTTGACCTTCAGTATTCTTGATCTTGTATCCAACATATTTCTGCTCTAACAATCTCCCCCTTTGGATTCAAGATCATCACAAAAAGATTTAGCAAATTAATTTCCCCCTTTAGTTGCATTGAAGAACTTTAAATCTCCCCTTTAAGCTCAATCTGAGTACAATCTTCCTCTTTTGGTTGATCTTTAACTTTAATCTCCCCAAAGTTTATCTTCAAGAAATACCAACAATCTCTCCCAAAGATGGTAGAAACATTCTTCAATAATCTCTCCAGAATTATCACAAGACTCTTTCAAACTTCGGAAATAAATTATCTTCAGAATTAGCTCAGATATCTTTAGCAATTAATCTTCAAAGAAAATTTCTGTAAAATCAACACATCTTCAAACATCTTTGACTTTTCTTGTACAATCTTTCAAACTTTCAAACTTTGAACTTTATCTTCTTCAACTCTTTATCTTTGAAATTTCTGATCCGGGCATTTCTGTAAATCATCTCCCCCTTTTTGATGAATAGAGCATCTATAACATCAAAACTCTTCTCCAAGAAATGTCTTTGACCATTCTGATCTGTCCAAGAGCCACTGATTCGTTGCCAATTCAAACAATGTATTCATCCAGATCTTTGCAAATCTAGACAAAATATTTGTGTAACACCTGAATCAAGAAATGACTTTTGCGCCACCTTCTTTTAGCGCGAATCTTTCTTTTGCGCTAGATGCTCTTTGCGTGAATCTTTCTTTTGCGCCACAAGTGATCTGTGCGAACTTGAGAACTCGCAGGCTGAAGTTTGCGCTTTCCTAGAACTCGCAGAATGAACTTTGCGCGTTTCCTCACTTAGAATATTTTTCTAAGATTTCAAACTCGCAAGACGTGCGTGTTTAAACACTTAGAAAAATTTAGGGAATATTGAAACTCGCAGATCGAGTAACTCGCAAGTTACTGTTCACATAAAATTCGCATAACGTGTTTTGCGCGTTTGGGAAACTCTCAAATTCCTAGCTGCGCGTTTGGACGAACTCGCAGGAATCTTTTTGCGTGTTTCTTTTCATTCTTTGATTTGCGTGTTCTTGTGATGAATCTTACGTGTTCTTCAGATGAAGTTTGCGCTTTTCGTGGATCTTGCGCGTTTTTGACACTTGTTCACGAAATCGATCCAAATCGATTCACACCTGCAGTTTGATTTTCTAATTGATCCACAATGATCGAAATACAAACTATAAGATATTTCTATTAATACAAACTTGCTAAAAACATCAAATTACAATGCAATTGATCGAAAATACAAACTCTGAGTTCGTGTTTTCAAAACTTACAAAAATCCAAAAATTCGAACAAATCAGTGATCAATTATTATGCAAGTGTGAATACAAAGTGTTCTATTTCACTAATCGATCACAATACAATTGATTCAACAGTCAAAGAACAACAAATTCGACAAAATTTTGATTCAACAGTGAATTTCCAAAAACGAGTTCGTAAAATCAAGATTTCTCAATTTTGATTCAATCTGATAATCTGATCCTTCTGAATTGGTTTGGTTCGACTCTGATACCAATTGAAATTGTATTCCCCAGATTAATCAAGCAATTCTCAATTCAATGTTTGACAATATCAAGATCTTAGAGAGAGAGTAGAGAGAGAAAGGCTCTAGTCATATGTATATTGATTTAACAATGAATGAGTACAAAATGCTTAGTCTTACAAGATTACAAACAATAAGGCTATTTATACAAAGGACTAAAAATACAAGCTTAACCACAAAGTAAATGAACTCTAAGATTGACTTTGCTAACTTTGACTTATCAAGAATTTGACATTGTTGACTTATCTAGACTTGACTTTACTCACTAAATCTTGGATACAATTTTATACACTAACAATATGTTCGAGGCCAAACATATCAAACGATTTTCTTGAATACACCTAATGAAGAAGCTGATTTTAAAGAAAAATGGGGACTAGGTTATGATAATCCTCATTACCTAGAAAAAGCTATCAGAAAACGACCATCTATATATAATGCAAATTATATGTATGCTGCTGATAAATATCCTCATTTGAAACCCAAATTTATTACCAAAGCATCAAAAGAAGTTGAGGACAAAGAAGATGAGAAAAGAATGAATTTGTGTAAATCAATAAAATCCCAATCACAACAAGCAATTACCCAATATATCATCATTTAGAACAAGAACTAGAGAGAGAGTCTAGAGAGAGAAAGTAGATCTTGAATTACAAATCACATGTCTCTGAATGTTAAAATACAATGCTCTAGACGTTACTACAAGATTACAAAGACAACACTATATATACTACCTATCTATTACAAAGCCTTAAAGGCTAAGGAAACTAAACATGCTTTGACAAAGACAAAGTTGACTTTTACAATGTTGACTTTCTTATTAAATCTTGGATACAATATTTAGACTTAACAATCTCCCCCTTTGTATTCAAGATTTAATAAAAATTTGATGCAGATCTTCAACTCTTGATTATTCAGCTTTTGTCTCTTTGAAGCTTTCACAATCTTTAATCTTTCAGCTCTTGAAGAGTCTTGGAAAGTCTTTTTCTCTTTGAAGCTTTGAAAGTCAACAAGTCATGAACGCGCATTTTGATCTCTGAATCCTTTGTTTATCTTTGAAACATCTTTGAACATGAAACTTCATCTTTGTAAAATTCTTTAATCTTTGAACAAACTTTCACGAATCATCTTGAATCTTTGAATTTTCTTTTCATAATCTTTTGGCTTTGAATTTCTTTATCAGACTTGAACTTTAAATCAGCGGAAGCATTTTGAAATTCTGACTTGAATTTTGAATTTGAACTTGAAATTGAATCTTTATAAAATTCTCCCCCTTTTTGATGATGTGAACATCATTATCATCAAAACATCTTCAATTTCACCACAGACTTTGAATTCTCCCTTTTTGATCAACTAACAATCTCCCCTTTTACAGTTTCCGCACTTTGATCTGAAGAGCCGAATCATGAACTGTATATATCCGAATCTTTTCAAATTCAGATATAATGAGTGTGTAACCCTGATTCAACATATGAAACAGTTAGGAATGCCTGTCAGTAACACAAAGTTACTGTTACAAACGAATGTTCAATATAAGGAGCTGGTTTAATGATGACTCCCCAGGACTTCCATTCAATCATTGAAAAACACAAGGTAATTCTATGAATGTTCTGACAGAAAAAACAGATTTTCTGTGTGCTCGTGCTTGTGTATGAAAGAATTTTAGCACAATGATTGTGTTTCATAAAGGCTCAAAGTATGTAAATCACTGAGACAACAATGATTATACATGGACTCAATGTGCATGAGAAAGGTTCGAAGGTAGGGCAACTTTCCTTCTTTTTCAATATCAGTATCTTCCAAAAGAAGATCCGATAGATTATATGCTGCTTCCCCATAAAATGTGAAACATTCTCTTTTTAAGAAAAGAATGAGTAGCTGGTGGGGTTGTATACAAGAGATGGCACGGGCTATTTGCCTATTTCAATGATGGTCACTAAAGAAATGTGAACCAATCAGTAATGTGGCTGCCCGACTCAGAAAGATGTTTGGTGCAGAGTTCTGATATTCTTTTAACTCTGATCTCACACCCTCTTTCTTTTAAACATATAAGCTCACATCTAACCAATCTCTCATTTCCATTTTACCTCAAATCACTCCCATACTCAATTCTTTTAGACCCCTCTCCCCTTAATCACTCAAAGGATTTCTTCCGGGGTAGGAAACACTGGTTATCGTGAATCCATGGAAGATCTATTAAGCACTCACACTGAATCCCATGTTCCTAAAAGTACATGCTGGTTAATGATTTTCTTGAAATGAAAAGCACAAGAAATCATATATCAGTGTATGTATGCTCATCAAAAATCAGAAATGAAATTTGAGCATTTGAACTTTAAAGATTTCTCAAAACAAGAATATTGAATGAATGAAATGAAGTCAAGAGAATTGTTTTGAGAATCTGACAATGAATTAAACAGATCAAATCAAATGGTTAAGGTATCAAAGAATTGGATATTTGTTTATATGAACAAATATAAACAATTTATCAATGAAATCTCAAATATGAAAAAGATGAATGATGCTCAACAACTTTGAAAACAAACGGGGGTATTACCATCGAAAAATTGTTTGAATTTGAGACATGGTAATAACAATTTCAAATGAAATATTGAACCGGTGTGTGTGAATTCTTGATAGTATATGGACAAGATAATACACAAGTATTGATCTTTGGAAACACACGGTCAGTTAAACATTAAGGCTCAATATTTGAAAAACATTTAAAAGCACACTTCTAAATTCATGAAATCGTTTGAGAATAGAGAAGTGGTTTGAACATTTAAGAAAGCGTTTTTCATGCTTGAAAGTTGTTCTTCTTCCAAACAATCAGAGATCTAGGATCAGAAAATATTTACCTTTGCAGCTCCCCTTCAAATCATGATTAAATGATTTATATCTTTGAAGCTCCCCCTGGATATTAGCATAATATTCTTTTCTGATCATTGAAAAACGGGTCCTGATCTGTAATGTGATCAGAAGCCATCACCTGTACTCCCCCTATAATTTATGCATTAGTAGATATATTAATTAAAACAAGATAGAGATCCACAACTCCTTCTGGAATGCGGTCCGTCATATCAGGAAAATCTATCAATGAAAAGTCTAGGATAGAGATCCACAATTCCTTCTGGAATGTAGTCCATCATATCTCTCTATTGCAGAAAGAGTGTACTCTCCCCTGAAGGTTGATGTCCTCATTTGAGTGTTGGAATACGATCTCTTATGATATTACGGGAGTAGAGGGCTTTAATCGTTGAGGTACGGGTCCTAAGCTGATGTGCTTAGAAGCCATATTCTTGACATTGAGGTGCGGGTCTTGAGCTGATTTACTCAAGAGCCATAATTTTGACATTGAAGTCCGGGTTTTGAACTGCTATGTTCAAAAGCCATCATATTTCTTACTCCCCCTTGACTTGTGTTGCCTGCAACAAAGAATCAGTTTTCTTCTTTGGTACCCACTGGTATTTGGGTCCAGAAATGTTAGTTGCAGTTCGTGTGGGAGTTATGGAGTAAGAACCATACCAGTAACGATCATTTGTTTTGTGAAAATGATCATGTGTACAGCAGATAGAACAATAATATTTATTACCTGAAAACCTGAGTAATTGATCTTTTGAGTATTTGAGGTCAGGTTTACTTCCATGCTCTTTGTTCTTCTTTGCTTTGTGAACATGTACACATGATGTCTTTCCATTCAGCTCATTTTCCTTGTCATCCTTGACTGACTTCTTTTTCCAAATCATTTTCTCTTTCTTGAAACTTCTTCTTCTCGGATATGTATCTGAACCATCTAAAAATTCATCAAAGAAAATGTTAGATCGACGAATCTGATCAAAATATTTAACTGACCATTGTGAAGAGACAGATTTCTGAGTAGAACTTGAAACAGACTTTTCAAGGTCTTTGATCTTTGATGCAAAGATGTCTCTTTCTTTCACAAGTTTGTCAATCTTCTTCGAGAAATCAGACTTCGTCTTTTGTTCTTTCAGCGCATTAGCAGATAGTTCAGATAATTTTGAAGTTAGTCTTTTGATTTCAGTTTCAAAGATTGAACGTTCTTTTTCAAATCCTTTCTCTGACTCATTTCTCTGGCCGGACAATTCTTTAAAGAATCCTACATTCTTTTGTTCTATGGCCTTCTTTTCTTTATCAAATTTCTCTCTTTCCAAAATCAGTACTTTCTCAAAATCAGACACTTGTTGAGAAAGTTTTAAGCATTTGAGCTCCACTGACTTCTTTTCTTCATAACACTTCTTTGAGAAATCTGAGAACTTTTTTGAAAAATTTTTCTTTTCACTTTCAAAATCAGCTTTATTTGCAACAAGCTGTTTTTCCAAATCAGATAAATTCTTTCTAATCTCAGTGTTCTCAGATTCCAATCCCTTCGTCTTCTCTTTGAAAGCCTTCAACTTGTTTTGAAGCTCAACTGATTCTGCTTGTGGCTCAGATGATTTCTGTTCAGTTGTCTTCAGTTGGCTTTGAAGAGTTATAATCTCTTTCTCTTTCTCTTTTATCTCTTTATCCTTCTCATAGATGATATCTGAAAATTTAGAAAGATTCTTAGTACACTGTATACATTCAGGAGTTTTAATACAGTTGAACAATTTAAGTTGTAACTCCTGAATCCTTCTGAGATATTCTGAATTTTTTATTTTCAGATCATTTCGTTCAGCTTCTATTACAGATATATCAGGCTTGTAAAAAATTGACATCTTGAAAAAGTAAACAGCTTGAAGTGAATGACCGTTCCAAACTATATATCAGAAAATCAAAAAACAGATCAAATTGAAGTATTTAGTACCAATTGAAAATTTGAACAACACTTTTTTTTAAAGGATAGATATGAGAATTGCGCAAAGTATGGTTCTCGGAATCAGTGAGATACGCAAAGTAAGGTTTGAGTATGAGTCTTGATGCGCAAAGTGAGCTTTGCGTGTTGAACTTGATGCGCAAAGTGAGCTTTACGTACGCCGAAGGATGCACAAATGTGACTTTGCGTATTTGTCTTGATACGCAAAGTAGGTTGAGTCTTGATGCGCGAAATACACTTTTGCGTATTGGCAATGATGCGCAAGATGAGCTTTGCGTATTAGACTTGATGCGCAAAGTTGAGCTTTTCGGAACCCTAGAGATACGCAAAGTATGTTTGCGTATGAGCCTTGATGCGCAAAGAAGGCAAACTCCTATGAATGTTGCGCAAAGCTTATGAATGTTGCGCAACTTATGAATGTTGCGCAAACCGTATTCTTTTCTGATTCTTTCTCAAATTGATTCACACCTACAAAATTGATCTCAAAAACTTATCAACAACATCGACAAACAATACTAACCACATATATACTATCAATTTTCGATAAAAAACACCACTTCGTATATTTTCAATCAAGAACAGTATACGAACTTGTTTTCAAGAAAAACTTCAAAAATCGAAAATTGACATCGATTTAGATCAAATTACGATATGGAATCAAAACAAGAATCAATCACCAACATAAAACGAACGATTTGATTCCATTTTCTTGCTTTAAAAACGATTTTTCACAAACAATTCGATGAAACAGTGAAGAACACGATTTCTTGAAAAACTTTCGAAAATTTTTTTTGATCCAAAACACACAGATATCAAATCAAATCATGATCAAATCTTTTTCTGAAAAATTTGGTTCAGCTCTGATACCAATTGTAAATCAATAAAATCCCAATCACAACAAGCAATTACCCAATATATCATCATTTAGAACAAGAACTAGAGAGAGAGTCTAGAGAGAGAAAGTAGATCTTGAATTACAAATCACATGTCTCTGAATGTTACAATATAATGCTCTAGACGTTACTACAAGATTACAAAGACAACACTATATATACTACCTATCTATTACAAAGCCTTAAAGGCTAAGGAAACTAAACATGCTTTGACAAAGACAAAGTTGACTTTTACAATGTTGACTTTCTTATTAAATCTTGGATACAATATTTAGATTTAACAATTTGAAGAAAATGCAACTATCATTCTGTTATGAAAGATTGAATGATAGTTATCTTTCTAAAACATCAAAATTTCTTTCAAATGATTATTTTTCTAGTTATTCTTCTACTGAGATGGAGGCAAAACCTGTTCAAACTAAAATTTATGTACCTCCACTCGTTTTAGAAAGCAAAATAATTGAATTAGAGAATATTTTATCTGATGAAAGAATTTTGAGTGATCTAACTCTAGATGTATTTTCTACAGTGTTGAAGAACACAAATTTTTATTTTAAATCTAAAGTGTGTCCTCCATCTTCTAAAGTACTTCAAACTTTTGCGACTGGTTTTGATGATTTATTTGAGTCTGCAAATGATTTCCTAAATTCTGATGAAGGGTGTATAGAGGAAATTAATATGTTTGACTTTAATGCTCCACTTCCAAATCATTCTACTTTTGTGATAAATGGACAAGCTTTACCAAGTGTTCATGAAAAAGGTGAATCATCAACTAAGATTGGTGAATCAGTTTCTGTGAATGCTGATTACTATGCAAAGGGTAAGAAACATAAGAAACATCGCTCACAGAAACGGAATAACACTGGTAAACACAAGAAAAATCAATTTCAGAAATCTGATTTTCCTAATAAATCTAAATTCTGTGTTTTAGATATAAGAAAGAAAAGGTCAGAAGAGAGATCTGAATGGCGACCTAAAAGGAAGAGTGATGAAATGGCCGAATCAATTACTGATAGTTCTTGTAATAGATCGACTAGTAGTATGTGTGATGTACTTGGTTCTATTGCTTCTTCAAATAAAAACCTTGTAACATCTTACAAGAGATACTCAATAAAGCAATTATTCCAATTATCTCGTCCTACTACTAAATCTTATTCTTATTAGTGGAATGTTTTTGTTTATCATCATAATTCTAATGATTAGTTTGGATCTTATCACGTTTATTCTTCTAAACCAAATGTTTTCAAATTTTTTCAAAAGAAAAGAGGATTCATATTCAAATGGATGCCAAAATCTTGTACTAATCTGTTAGGACCCGTTTTTAAATGGGTACCTAAAATTGTTGTTTCCTGATTTCTCTTGCAGACCCGACATATGTGGTACTTGGATAGCGGTTGTTCCAAGCATATGACCGGGCAGAAAGCTTTATTGTCTATACAGAGAAATTCAGCGGCAATGTACGATTTGGGAACGACCATTTTTCACCAATCTTAGGATTTGGTGATATCATTCAAGACAACATAACGATTACGAAGGTGAGTTATGTCGAAGGCTTAGGGCACAACTTGTTTAGTATCGGTCAGTTCTGCGACAAAGGGTTAGAGGTAAATTTCAAAGCTAATAGTTGCTAAGTGTGTACTGAAGATGACAAAGAACTCTTAGTTGGTACTCGCAAGTCAAACCTCTACACCATCAATCTCTCAAAGGTTCAGGCTGATAATCAAGTTTGTTTATTGACAAAAGCTTCGAGGCAACAAAGTTGGCTATGGCACCGACGACTTTCACACCTGAATTTTCGTTATATCAACAAATTAATCAAAGGCAGATTGGTAAATGGACTTCCTGAACTCAGATACGAGAAGGAACACTTGTGTGAAACTTGTGAAAAAGGGAAGATGAAGAGAGCTTCACATAAACCGAAGCCTGAACCTAATACCAGTTCTCCATTAGAGTTGTTGCATATGGATCTTTGTGGTCCGAAGCGAACGCAGAGCTTAGGCGAAAATAAATATGTTCTAGTTATCGTGGACGATTATTCGCGATACACGTGGGTCAAATTTTTACGATCAAAAGATGAGACGCCCGAAGTACTCATTACATTTCTGAAGATGACCTAGGTGAATTTGCAGAAACCAGTCAATCTTCTCAGAACTGATAACGACACAGAGTTCAAAAACAGAACTGTTGAAGAGTATCTCGAATCGGTCGGGATATCACATCAATACTCTGCTACTCGTATGCCCGAACAGAATGGAGTATTCAAAAGGCGAAATCGAACTCTAGTCGAGGTCGCTCGCACTATGCTCAGCCAATCAGACTTCCCTCTATTTCTGTGGGAGAAGCTATTTCGACTGCGTGCTACACTCAAAACCGTTCCATGATACACCGCAGATTTCAAAAGACTCCGTATGCTTTGATCAACAAGCGAACACCGAAGCCTGAACCTAATACCAGTTCTCCATTAGAGTTGTTGCATATGGATCTTTGTGGTCCGAAGCGAACGCAGAGCTTAGGCGAAAATAAATATGTTCTAGTTATCGTGGACGATTATTCGCGATACACGTGGGTCAAATTTTTACGATCAAAAGATGAGACGCCCGAAGTACTCATTACATTTCTGAAGATGACCTAGGTGAATTTGCAGAAACCAGTCAATCTTCTCAGAACTGATAACGACACAGAGTTCAAAAACAGAACTGTTGAAGAGTATCTCGAATCGGTCGGGATATCACATCAATACTCTGCTACTCGTATGCCCGAACAGAATGGAGTATTCAAAAGGCGAAATCGAACTCTAGTCGAGGTCGCTCGCACTATGCTCAGCCAATCAGACTTCCCTCTATTTATGTGGGAGAAGCTATTTCGACTGCGTGCTACACTCAAAACCGTTCCATGATACACCGCAGATTTCAAAAGACTCCGTATGCTTTGATCAACAAGCGAACACCGTCTATCAAATATTTTCATATATTTGGGTGTAAGTGTTTTGTGCTAAATGACAGAGAGAACCTCAACAAGTTCAGTGCTAAGGCAGATGAGGGCATCTTCATTGGATATTCTTCTACATCTGCTGCATATCGAGTATACTTGAAAAAGTCGAAGACTGTTATCGAAAACGTAAACATTACATTCGATGAGGAAATGGCTTCTGAACAATTCAGTTCAGAACCAGTGATAACTGGAATATTAGCTTCTGGGCAATGCCGTTCAGAACCTGTACCTGAAAAGGATAAATCAAATGAAGCATCATGCTCTACTACTCATTTATCTGATTTAGATCTTTTATTTGAACTGATTTATGATGAATATCTTGGATCTAATGTGCATAAACCTGTTGTGGTTGACAGGATGGAAGATTCAACGGCTACTCATCCAACCACTTCAGATGTTTCTACTGAATTAAATTCCCTGATTCGGCAAGATATTCCAGTTCAAATGCCTACTCCAATTATTGAAGTTGTATCTACTAATGATGAGCCCGAAGTTGCTGAGACAGTAGGATGTGATGTAAGGACAGATCAACAGACTGAACAAGCTGTACCTACTGAAGTTTCTGCACCAAATACTTCAACTGAATCCCTCCCTCCTACTGTTCAAATTGAAGAACCTGAAAGTGGATTTTTAGATGATAACCATGATCAATCTTCATCTACTCCACTCCCTCATGAACATCGCTGGACCAAAGAGCACCCTCTACACCAAGTAATTGGAGATCTAAACAAGCCAGTGCAAACTAGGTCATCAACTTTGAATCAATGTATGCATGACTCATTCCTCAACAAGATAGAGCCCACTCGTGTATCAGAGGCTCTAGCTGATTCGGATTGGGTGTCTGCTATGCAAGAAGAGTTAAGCCAGTTCGAAGCCCTGAAGGTCTGGAGACTAGTGCCAAAACCAGAAAGAAAAATCGTTATCGGCACTAAATAGGTGTTCAAGAATAAAAAGGACGAAGTTGGTATTGTTTTAAGAAACAAAGCAAGACTTGTTGCCAAGGGATATAGGCAAGAGGAAGGCATAGACTACGACGAGATGTATGCTCCAGTAGCGCGTATAGATGCAATCCGCATGTTTCTAGCCTACGCAACTCACAAAAACTTCACTGTCTATCAAATGGACGTGAAGAGTGCTTTTCTGAATGGCATACTTAAGGAGGAAGTCTATGTCTCTCAGCCAGAAGGGTTTGTAAATCCAGATAAGCCAAATCATGTCTACATCTTGGATAAAGCTCTTTATGGTCTGAAACAAGCCCCTCACGCCTGGTATGATGTTCTATCTCAATTCTTGGTCAAGTCAGGTTTTTCAAAAGTTAAAGTTGATACCACTTTGTTTATTAAAAAGGAGAAAACTGATATCATTCTTATTCAGATATATGTAGATGATATTATATTTGGTTCTACAAATCCTAAATACTATAAGAACTTTTCAAATCTCATGGTGTCACGTTTTCAGATGAGTATGATGGGAGAGATGAATTTCTTTCTCGGATTACAAGTCAAACAATTTTCAACGGGGATTTTCATTAGTCAATCTAAGTACATTTTTGATATTCTTTGGAAATTCAAAATGGAAAATTGCAAACCAATTGGAACCCCAATGGCACCAGGTACTAAGATTAACACTGATCCTTCGGGAAAAGCTGTTGATGTTAGGACTTATAGAGGTATGATAGGGTCTTTAATGTATCTTAATTCAAGTAGGCCAGATATAATGTTTTCAACATGCTTGTGTGCTAGATATCAGGCTGACCCTAAAGAATCCCATTTGGCTGCTGTCAAACGGATTTTTAGATATATGAAGGGGACTGCAGATCTTGGTCTGTGGTATCCTAAGGATACAGGGTTTGAACTAACTTCTTATTCAGACGCAGATCATGCTGGATGCATGTTAGACAGGAAGAGAACTTCAGGTCATATTCAATTTCTTGGAGACAAGCTCGTTAGCTGGGCGTCAAAGAAACAACTTTGTGTTTCCACTTCGACTGCTGAAGCAGAGTATGTAGCTACTGCTAGTTGTTGCTCTCAAGTTCTGTGGATGAGGACGCAATTGCGAGACTATGGATTCAAGTTTGATGAAATACCGATCTATTGTGACTGGAAGAGCGTTATCGCTATATCAGTTAATCCTGTGCAGCACACTAAAACAAAGCACATTGATGTCAGGTATCATTTTATAAAAGATAATGTAGAAAAAGGTACAATAGAACTTTACATTGTAAAAACTGATTATCAACTTGCAGATTTGTTTACCAAACGTTTACATGAAAAGAGATTCAATTTTCTTGTATCTAAACGTGGTATGCTAAATCTCAAGATCTAATCAGTAATTACCTATTAAAGTTTCTTTTATTGTAATTTTTCATCATTTCTTTATAATTATTTATGAAAGGATATCTTCACTTTAACATGTTGTTCATGATCTCAAGGGAAGTGAGACAAGCTTATAAGATGATCAACATTATTTTGAGGGGGAGTTTCTAGAACTTTATGCATTTCTTAACTACTAAATTTTTGTGATGCATATTTTTAAGGGGAGTCTATAAGTACACAAAAGGAGTAAAGAATTATGATTTATGATTACTTCTGATCAAAACTCGTACTGGTCATGTTTTACTGCTTTATGTCTTTTATTTTTCAATAAATTTTGTGAATAAAGTTGCTTTGACATGACTTTGAGACTTGTGCAGGATGAGAGAAGCTTACAAGATCATATCTTTATGACTTAAGCATGACTTCATGAGATTTAAGACTGCATAGAAAGGTTTAATTTCTTATCTTAATATCATATATGGTTGAAAGAAGGACAACTTTCAATCATAGAAAATATGTTCGTAAATGTTCAAACCACTTCCCGATTGTTAAACAGATTTCATGAATTGAAAGTGTGATTTTTAAATGTTTTCAAGATTTAATTGTGCTTACATGATTACAAACCATGCGTTTCTAAAGATAATTACTTGCGTATTGTCTTTTCTTTATACTTTCAAGTATTCACACACACCGGTTTGAATTTTTATTCAATATGTTCTTACCATGTCTCAAATTTGAAACATATTTTTCGATGGTAAGACACCCCGCTTTTACTTCAATGAATTTTGAGCGTTATTTCATTTCTAAACGTTTCATTCAAGAATGTCTGTATTTTGATTCATATAGACAATATCCGTTATTCTTGACCATAAGCCTTAAATGTTATATCATTTCTTATCTGGTCATTTTTCATATAATGTCAGATTTTCAAACAAGTCTCTTGCATTCTTATCTATTCATTCAATTCAGTTGTTTGTAAATATTTCAATGTTTAAAAATGCTCATATCTTTATGATAATATTCTGAGCATACACATATCTGACTTGTATTTGAGCTTTAAATGTTCAAGATAAACCATTATGAGCAACATATGCTTTATAGGACAATACGGGTTCTTTGTGCTAGTACTTAAATGAACTTCTATGGATTCACGATAACAGTGTTTCCTACCCAAGAAGTTAATCCATAGTGATTGAGTGTGAGGAGTCAAAAAGAAATGAGTGTGGGTTGTGCGTTGAGGTAAAATGGAAATGAGAGTTTGGTTAGATGTGAGCTTAATGATTAAAATAAAGAGGGTGTGAGATCAGAGTAAAAGAATATCAAACTCTGCACCAATTACTTTCTGAGCCGAGCAACCACATTACTAATGTTTCACAACTCTTGGTGAACATTATTGAAACAGGCAACTAGCCGATGCCAACTCTTGTTAAAACCCCACCAGTCACTCATTTTCTTCTTAAAAAGAAAGTGTTTCATATTTTTCTGGGGACGCAGCATATAATCTATCTGATTTTCATTTCAAAAATTTGGATATTGAAAAAGAAGGAAGTCTGCCCCACCTTCGCACTTCAATCATGCACATTGAGTCTGTGTTTATCTACTGTTGTCTCAGTTGTTTACACAATTTTGAGCCTTTTTACGATGTGAATGATAAAATCCCAAACAATCAAGCTAAATTCTCATTAAGATCAAACACAAGAACTAGAGAGAGAGTAGAGAGAGAAAGTAGATCTTGAAATAGCCACAAGTCTGAATTATTTACAATACGTGCTTAGTCAATTACAAGACAACTAAACCTATTTATACTACCAAACTAACAAAGACTTAGAGGCTAAGGAAACTTAAACAAGACTAACTTTGACTTTTACAATATTGACTTTGACATTGTTGACTTTTACATTTTGACTTTTCTAATTAAATCTTGGATACAATATTTAGACTTAACAATCTCCCCCTTTGTATTCAAGATTTAATAAAAATTTGACACTGAACTTCAACACTTGATTCTTCAGCTTTTGTCTCTTTAACTTTGAACTTTGAAGCTTTCACAGTCTTTAATCTTTCAGCCTTTGAAGAATCTTGAAAAGTCTTTTTTCACTTTGAAGCTTTGAAAGTCAACAAGTCTTGAACACAAATCTGAAATCTTGAAACATTTGAAAATCTTTGACATCTTTGAAACATTGAGGAGTCTTTAAAAAACTTGTATCTTCATCTCTTGTGATCTCTGAACCGTCTTTGGAAAAACAAACTTTCACGAACCATCTTGATTTATCTTTGAATCATATGAAGCATCTGAATTGACTTGAACTCTCAGAATTTCTTCACTAGTCTTTTCACTTTGATAACTCTTCATGGCATTGAAATTGAATCTTTGTAAATGACTCCCCCTTTTTGATGATTGTGAGCATCATGATCAACAAAACGTCTGCAATTTCGACACAGTCTTTGATCACCCCCTTTGTATTTGAAAAACAATCTCCCCTTTCTATGATAATTTGACAGTCGTCGCGCTTTGATCTGAGTAACTGAATCATGAACTGTATATACCCGAATCTTTTCAAATTCAGATATAATGAACGTGGCAACCCTGATTCAACAAATGAAACAGTTAAAAATGTCTGTCAGTAACACAAAGTTACTGTGTACAAAGAATGTATAATTTAAGGAGCTGGCTTGATGATGACTCCCCAGGACTTCCATTCAATCATTGAAAAACACAAGGTTTATCTATGAATGTTCTGACAGAAAAACAAATTTTCTGTGTGCTTGTGCTTGTGTATGAAAGAATTTAGCACAATGATTGTGTTTCATAAGGCTCAAATTGTGTAAACTGTTGAGACAACAACATGTATAACACGGACTCAATGTGCATGAAAGAGGTGCGAAGGTGGGGGCAACTTTCCCTCTTTTTCAATATCTAAATCTTCCGAGTGAAGATTAGATAGCAGATATGCTGCGTCCCCAATGAAAATGAAACATTTCTTTTTCGGGAAAGAAATGAGTGGTTGGTGGGGTAATAGCAAGAATTGTCATGGGCTCACTGCCTGTTTCAATGATGGTCACCAAAGAATGTGAACCAATCAGTAGATGTGGTTGCCCGGCTCAGAAAGAAGTTGGTGCAGAGTTCTGATATTCTTTTAACTCTGTTCTCACACCCTCTTTATTTTTAACATTTAAAGCTCACTTCTAACCAAACTCTCTTTTCCATTTTTACGCTTCACACACTGAGAAAAACTCAACCGGATGAGTTATCTCCCTTACTCTTTGATTTTGACCCCTCACCCCTCAATCACTGAAGGATAACTTCCTGGGCAGGAAACACTGGTTAACGTGAATCCATGGAAGTTCTTATAACCTCACACACGAATCCCATGTATGTCCTAAAAATAATGGTTGCTCAACAATTTAACTTGAACATTTAAGCTCAAATAAGATAACACTGTCAAAATGTATGCTCATGAGATTTGAGCAATTGAACTTTGAAGATTTCTCAAAACAAGGATATTGAATGAATGAAATGAAATCAAGAGAATTGTTTTGAGAATCTGACAATGTATCATTCAGATCAAATTAACATGGTAAGGGTATCAAAGAATTTGAAATTTTGTTTATATGAACGAATATAAACAATTTTGCAATGAAAGCACAAAATTAGAAATAATGATTGATGCTCAACAATAGTGAATGACAAACGGGGGTATTACCATCGAAAAATATGTTCGTTATGAGACATGGTAATAACAAATTCAAATGAAATACTGAACCGATGTGTGTGAATACTTACAGTACATGGAAAAGACAATACATGAGTATTGATCTTTGGAAACACATGGTCACTTAAACATTAAGCTCAAGATTTGAAAAACATTTAAAAGCTCACTTCTGAATTCATGAAATCTTTTGAGAATAAAGAAGTGGTTTGAACATTTCAGAAACTGTTTTTCATGCTTGAAAGTTGTTCTTCTTTCAAACAATCAGAGATCTAGAATCAGAAGATATTTACCTTTTAAGCTCCCCTGGATATTAGCAAAATATCCATACTTCTGAACTTTGAAGAATGGGTCCTGATCTGTTATGTGATCAAAAGCCATCACCTTTACTCCTCCTATAAATTATGCAACAATAGATTTATCAATGAAAACAAGATAGAGATCCACAATTCCTTATGGAATGTAGTCCGTCATATCAGTAAGATTTATCAGTGAAAAAGTATAGGATAGAGATCTACAATTCCTTCGGGAATGTAGTCCGTCATATCTCTCTAATGTATATATATCAGAAAAGAATGTACTCCCCCTTGATGGTTGATTTCCTTATTTGAGTATTTGAGTACAATCTCTGATTATGACAGGAGCAAAGGTCTTTAATCGTTGAGGTACGGGTTCTAAGCCGATGTGCTTAGAAACCATAATCTTGACATTGAGGTGCGAGTCTTAAACTGTGTTATTAAAGAGCCATAGATCTCTTACTCCCCCTTGACTTGAGGTGCCTGCAACACAGAATCAGTTTTCGGTTTTGGTACCCACTGGTATTTGGGTCCATGAATGTTAGTTGCAGTTCTTGTAGGGGTTATCGAGTAAGAACCATACCAGAAATGATCACTCGTTTTGTGAATATGATCATGTGTACAGCAGTAAGAACAATAATATTTCTTACTTGAAAACCCGAGTAATTGATCTCTCGAGTAGATATGGTCAGGTTTACCTTTATGCGCTTTGTTCTTCTTGGCTTTGTGTGTACGTACACATGATGTCTTTCCTTTCAGCTCATCTTCCTTGTCATCTTTGACTGATTTCTTCTTCCAGATCAGTTCCTCTGCCTTGTAACTTCTCTTGGAAGAAACATTTTTCTGATTTAAACTTGAAGCAGTCTTTTCAAGTTCTTTAATCTTTGAAGCAAAGTTATCTCTTTCTTTAACAAGTAGGTCAATCTTACTCAGACTTCATTTTCTGCTCTTTCAGTGCATTTTCAGATAGTTCACATAGCTTGGCAGTCAGCTTTCTAATCTCGGTCTCAAATATGCTTCGTTCTTCTTCAAATCCTTTCTCTGAATCGTTTCTCTAGCCGGATAGTTCCTTGAAAAATCCCACATTCTTCTGTTCAATGGCCTTCTTTTCTTTAACAAACTTCTCTCTTTCCAATATAAGTACTTTCTCAAAATCGAAAACTTGTTGAGAAAGCTTTATGCATTTAAGCTCATCTGCCTTCTTTTCTTCAAAACTCTTTTTTGAGAAATCTGAGAACTTCTTTGAAAAACCTTTCTTTTCACTCTCAAAATTACCTTTATCTTCAGAAAGCTTTTGCTCCAAATCAGATATGTTCTTTCTAAGCTCAGCATTCTCAGATTCCAATTTCTTAACTTTCTGCTCATAGCTCTCAACAGAGATTGTCTGCTGAATTTTAGCTTCCAACTCAGAAATCTTTCCTTTTAGCTCAGTCACA
Source organism: Arctium minus (assembly GCA_954870635.1). NCBI lineage: Eukaryota > Viridiplantae > Streptophyta > Magnoliopsida > Asterales > Asteraceae > Arctium > Arctium minus. The sequence goes on along the minus strand of OX941081.1, from coordinate 100,305,219 downwards.
ACCGTTGGCTCTAACATCGTCCATTCAATATAGTCCCATATCTCCTTTCCTGTTGACTTGTATAAATCTTTTCCTGTCAACTGATAGATATTTATGTGACCATTAATCTCATGACGAATACTATTCAACAAAAAAGTTCGAGCCATATTATCAGCATTCTTTCTTTTCTCCCGATCCTCAGTACAATCTTTTGTTGGAGTACAAGGTTTCATCTCTCCTTTAAACAAGGATAATCTGATATAGAAACTCAGCTCATGTGTATCTATAAAGTTGAAAAAATGAGCTTTCCACTGCTCGTATCTTCCTCTGAGTAAAATTGGAGAACTCATCCTGTTTCAAACAGAATTTGAAGAAAAGATCGTTAGTTGAAAGGAATTCAAAAACAAAATACAGACAATCTAAAATTTTCTCTCTCAGTAAACTTTGAATGAGAAACAGCTTGATAAAACAAATGATCGTTCCAAAACAATTCAGAAATTTTAACTGAAAGTCAAAATCAGATCAGCACTAAAAAATAAATTCTGAAATTCTCAAAGCACTTGAATTATCGATCTCTGGAATTCTCAGACTGATACTTGAAACTTGCAGATCAAATATATTGACAACCAGAAATTATTGCTAAATGAGTATGGCGCAAAAATTGAACTGCTGATGGCGCAAGCCAGAATTTTGTGTGAGACACGAATGGCGCAAAGTTGTTGTTTTTTTAAGAGAAGGCTAAAACACAAACCTTATGTTTGCGTGATAAGAGAGATGCGCAAAGAAAACTTTGCGTGTGAAGACTATAACGCAAACCTCATGTTTGCGTGAATGGTTATTAGCGCAAGATTCAACCTGCACAAAATTGAAATTTCACCACCCCACAATTTCCATCAACCAATTATATGATGCAAATTTAGATGAAAATTGCAAACATTGGAACTATCAATCTCTTGAAACCATAATTTCAATCCACAAATTAATCTAATGCACCGTCCCTTATCATCCAATCAAAATCATATTTTGATTTCTATTTGAAATCAAATCTGCAACCACCGTCCCTATCATCCAATCAAAGAATTGAACTTAAGATCCACTTATTTAAGACTACCACCGAATGCAATTAAAAAAAATACCACCGCCCACTATCAAATTTTCATCCAATCATATTGAAAGAACAAACCTGCAGCCACCTGTGGTTTGCGTGAACAGAATGAACAAGTAAACAATTAGATTAAACATCGACCAATTAATCTCATCGATATCAACCTGCAGCTGTGGTTTGCGTGAGATGCCTAAAACGCAAAGTTATGTTTGCGTGAGATGCCTAAAGCGCAAACTTATGTTTGCGTGAGACACTAATAACGCAAACACATCAATTAATGCAAAAACTTTATTCCACTACAGCCACTGACTTGATTCCAATTCACCACAAATTTTCAATTACCACCGAACTGTGCAGCCATTTGATTAACCAAATCCACCGAATTGATTGAAACCTGCAACTGTGTGTGTGCAACTGTGTGCGTGAAATGTGTGTGACAGGTGTGTGTAGTATGTGCGACCTTCCTTCTAAATCACAACATGCAGAACAAAATGAAATTCACAGATTCCAAAATTATCAAATTGAACTTGCAGATTTTATCAAATTAATCAAGAATCAAAACTTGAATGAAGTAATCAAGACAATTTTGTGTGTTTCTTCATGAACGCACATGCAGCATGATCAAGATTCACATTTATCGACAAATTGACAACAAGATCAAAAAAAAAATCAAACTGAACAAGTGATTGATTTGTGAAATCTAAAGAATATAAAGTGATTATTATCACAAATCGATCACAACACAATCAATCTTACAAACTAACATCAACAAAATAATGAAAATTCGATCCAATTTCATTTTTCCAGAAAAAATATGTGTTCTTGAAAAATTCCAGATTTTGAATCAATTTTCTGGAAACATAAGCAATCATCAAGTGCTTAATTCTTTATACACTTGCACGAACACACAAGGAATTTGTTTTCTTGTCATAACATTCATAGAAATTTCCTTTGTGGTGTTTCGATGATTGGATGGAAGCCCTGGGGGAGTGAACATCAAAAAGATCCTTTCCTATGTGTATTCGTTACACGCAGTGACTTAGTGTTACTGACAGACATATTAACTGATTCATTTGTTGATTCTGGTGTTACACGAATATTTTGTCTAGATTTGCAAAGATCTGGATGAATACTTTGTTCGAATTGGCAACGAATCAGAGGCTCTTGGTTAGATCAGTGGTCAGATTGGATAAAGACATTTCTTGAAGAAAGTTTTCATGATATCGATGCTTGTTTCATCAAAAAGGGGGGAGATGATTTAAAGAAATGTCTGTGTCAGAAATTCCAAAGTTAGAGAATTGTTTGAAGATCAAAAGTTAAAGATTTGAAGAAGACAAAGTTCAAAGTTTGAAAGTTTGAAAGATTGTTCAAGCAAAGTCAAAAATGTTTGAAGATTGTGTGTCCCTGAAATCAAGATTCTAATTGCAAATACACAAACAAACAAGATTGAATTAACTACCTGTTTGATTTCAATTCCAATTTCACAAGATTACAACTTTCTCTCTCTATACTTCTCTTTCTCTCTCTACAAATTCTCTCAGGATGCGTATTTCTCAACTAGTCATCTATTTATTCATCTATCTATTAAACATCAAATAAAGGTATTTATACCCACTACTAAAACAAGGAAACAAACAAAATACAACACAAGTAACTTTGACTTTATTACAAAATGACCTTGACTTTTAATGAGAGTTGACTTTCTCAGCTTTGACTTCTTGTACTTTGACCTTCAGTCTACATGATCTTGTATCCAACATATTTCTGTTCTAACAATCTCCCCCTTTGGATTCAAGATCATCACAAAAAGATTTAGCAAATCAATCTCCTCCTTTAGTTGCATTGAAGAACTTTAAATCTCCCCTTTAAGCTCAATCTGAGTACAATCTTCCTCTTTTGGTTGATCTTTATTCTTCAATCTCCCCAAAGTCTATCTTCAAGAAATATCAACAATCTTTCCCAAAGATGATAGAAATGATTTTGAAACATCTCTTCAGATTCATCACAAGACTCTTTCATACTTCAGAAAGAAATTATCTTCAGATTTAGCTCGACTTGCTTCAACAAATAATATTCAAAGAAAATTTCAGAAAAACAACACATCTTCAGAATTTCTTTGACTTTGCTTGAACAATCTTTCAAACTTTCAAATTTATGATCCGGACATTTCTGTAAATCATCTCCCCCTTTTTGATGAATAGAGCATCGATATCATCAAAACTATCATAAAGAAAATTTCTCTGAAATTCTATCTGACCACTAATCTTTGACAAAGAGCCTCTGATTCGTTGCCAATTCGAACAATGTATTTACCAGATCTTTTCAAATCCAGACAAAATAGGAATGTAACACCTGAATCAACAAATGAATCAATTAAGATGCCTGTCAGTAACACTAAGTCACTGTGTGTAACGGATACACATAGAAAAGGAGGTTTTTGATGTGCACTCCCCCAGGGCTTCCATCTAATCATCGAAACACCACAAAGGAAATTTCTATGAATGTTATGACAAGAAAACAAATTCCTTGTGTGTTCGTGCATGTGATAGAAAGAATTAAGCATATGATGATTGCTTTTATAAAGGCTCAACATTGTGTAAACCACTGAGACAACAGTAGATAAACACAGACTCAATGTGCATGATTGAAGTGCGAAGGTGGGGCAGACTTCCTTCTTTTTCAATATCCAGATTTTCCAAATGAAAATCAGATAGATTATGTGCTACATCCCCTTAAAATATGAAACACTTTCTTTTTAAGAAGAAAATGAGTGGCTGGTGGGGTATTGTCAAGAGTTGGCATAGGCTAGTTGTTTGTTTCAATAACGTTCACGAAGAAGTGTGAAACATTAGTAATGTGGCTGCCGGACTCAGAAAGTAGTTGGTGCAGAGTTTGATATTCTTTTACTCTGATCTCACACCCTCTTTCTTTTAATCATTAAGCTCACATCTAACCAAACTCTCATTTCCATTTTACCTCGTCACACATCCCACACTCATTTCTTTTAGACTCCTCACACTCAATCACTAAGGATTAACTTCTTGGGTAGGAGACACTGGTAATCGTGAATCCATAGAAATTTCATTTAAGTCCTAGCACAAAAAACCCATATTGTCCTATGAAAGCATGTTGTTGCTCCAAATGGTTTAACTTGAGCAGTTAAAGAACAAATACAAGTCAGATATGTATATGCTCAGAGATATAATCATGAAGATATGAGCATTTTCAAACATTGAAGTATTTTCAAACAAGTAAATTGAATGAATGAATATGAATGCAAGATACTTGTTTGAAAACAATGACATTGTATGAAAAATGATCAGAAATGAATGATATAACAATCAAAGCTTATGGTCAAGAATAATGGATATTGTCTATACGAACCAAAATATAGACATTCTTGAAATGAACGTTTCGAAAAGAAATTACATTAAAGTACAAGCGGGGTGTCTTACCATCGAAAAATATGATTCAAATTTGAGACATGGTAAGAACAAATTGAATAAAAATTCAAACCGGTGTGTGTGAATACTTAAAAGTATATAGACAAGACAATACACAAGTAATTATCTTTAGAAACACACGGTTTGTTAATCGTTGAAGCACAAGTAAAATGAAAACATTTAAAAATCACACTTCCAATTCATGAAATTTGTTTAATAATCGGGAAGTGGGTTGAACATTTAAGAACATGTTTTCTATGACTGAAAGTTGTCCTTCTTTCAACCATATATGAGATTAAGATAAGAAATTAACCTTTATCATTTAGTCTTAAATCTCATGAAGTCATCTGAAGTTATAAAGATATGATCTTGATAGCTTCTCTCATTCTGCATAAGTCTCAAAGACATGTCAAAGCAACTTTATTCACAAAATTTATTCAAAAATTAAAAGACATAAAGCAGTAAAACAATTATAGTACGAGTTCTGATCTAAAATAATCAGAAGTCATATCCTTACTCCTTTTGTTGTACGCATAAACTCCCCCTAAATTCATGCATCACAAAAATTTAGCAATAAAATTCTATAAACTCCCCCTCAAAATAATATTGATCATCTTAGAAGCTTGTCTCACTCCCCCTGAGATCATGAACGACATGTTAAAGTGCAGATATCCTTTCAGAAATAATGATAAAGAAATGATGAAAAATTTCTATAAAAGAAACTCTAATAGGTAATTACTGATTAGACCTTGAGATTTAGCATACCAAGCTTAGATACAAGAAAATTGAATCTCTTTTCATCTAAAGGTTTAGTAAACAAATCTGCAAGTTGATAATCAGTTTTTACAAAGTAAAGTTCTATTGTACCTTTTTCTACATTATCTTTTATAAAATAATACCTGACATCAATTTGCTTTGTTTTAGTGTGCTGCACAGGGTTAGCTGATATAGCGATAACTCTCTTCGAGTCACAATAGATTGGTATTTTATCAAACTTGAATCCATAGTCTCGAAGCTGTGTTCGCATCTACAATACTTGAGAGCAGCAACTGGCAGCAGCTACATACTCTGCTTCAGCAGTCGATGTGGAAACACATAATTGTTTCTTTGACGCCTAGCTAACGAGCTTGTCTCCAAGAAATTGAATATGACTTGAAGTGCTCTTCCTGTCCAATATGCACCCTGCATGATCTGCATCTGAGTAAGCAGTTAGTTCAAATCCTGTATCTTTAGGATACCACAGACCAAGATCTGCAGTCCCCTCCAGATATCTAAAGATCCGTTTGACAGCAGCCAAATGGGATTCTTTAAGGTCAGCCTGATATCTTGCACACAAACATGTTGAAAACATTATATATGGTCTACTTGAAGTAAGATACATTAAAGACCCTATCATACCTCTATAAGTCCTAACATCAACACTTTTTCCTAAAGAATCAGTGTTAATCTTAGTACCTGGTGCCATTGGGGTTCCAATAGGTTTGCAATTTTCCATTTTGAATTTACGAAGAATATCAAAAATGTACTTAGATTGATTAATGAAAATCCCCGTTGAAAACTGTTTTACTTGTAATCAGAGAAAGAAATTCATCTCTCCCATCATACTCATTTGAAAACGTGACACCATGAGATTTGAAAAGTTCTTACAGTATTTAGGATTTGTAGAACCAAATATAATATCATCTACATATATCTGAATAAGAATGATATCAGCTTTCTCCTTTTTAATAAACAAAGTGGTATCGACTTTACCTTTTGAAAAATCTGACTTGACCAAGAATTTAGATAGAACATCATACCAGGCGCGAGGTGCTTGTTTCAAATCATACAAGGATTTATCCAAGATGTAGACGTGATTTGGCTTATCTGGATTTACAAACCCTTTTGGATGAGAGAAGTAGACTTCCTCCTTAAGTATGCCATTCAGAAAGGCAGTCTTCACGTCCATCTGATAGACATTGAAGTTCTTGTGAGCTGCATAGGCTAGAAACATGTAGATTACCTCTATATGCGCTACTGGAGCATACGTCTCATCGTAGTCTTTGCCTTCCTCTTGCCTATATCCCTTGGCAACAAGTCTGGCTTTGTTCCTTATAACAATTCCATCTTCGTCCTTTTTATTTTTGAATACCCATTTAGTGTCGATAACGGTTTTTCCTTCTGGTTTGGGCACTAATCTCCAGACTTTCAGAGATACAAACTGGTTTAACTCTTCTTGCATAGCAGACACCCAATCCGAATCAGCTAGAGCCTCTGATACACGAGTGGGCTCTATCTTGCTGAGGAATGAATCATGCATACATTGATTCAAAGTTGCTGACCTAGTTTGCACCGGCTTGTTGAGATCTCCAATAACTTGGTGTAAAGGGTGCTCTTTGGTCCAGCGATGTTCATGAGGGAGTGGAGTAGATGAAGATTGATCATGGTTGTCATATAAAAATCCACTTTCAGGTTCTTCAGTTTGAACATCATGAGGGAGGGAGTCAGTTGAAGTAATTGGTGCAGAAGCTTCAGTAGGTACAGCTTGTTCAGTTTGTTGATCTGTCCTTATAGCACATCCTACTGACTCAACAACTTCTGACTCATCATTAGTAGATACAACTTCAACTGTTGGAGTAGGCATTTGAACTGGAATATCTTGCTGAATCGAGGAATTTGATTAAGTAGAAACATCAGAAGTGGTTAGATGATTAATCGTTGAATCTTCAACCATGTCAACCATAACAGGTTTATTCACATTAGATCCAAGATATTCATCATAAAACAGTTCAAATAAAGTATCTAAATCAGATAAATGATTAGTAGAATTTGAAGCTTCATCTGATTTGTTCTTTGCAAGTACAGGCTCTGAACGGATTTGCCCAGAAGCTAATACTCCAGTTATCACGGGTTCTGAACTGACTTGTTCAGAAGCCATTTCCTCATCGAATGTAACATTCACGCTTTCAATAACAGTCTTCGACTTCTTCAAATATACTCGATATGCAACAGATGTAGAAGAATATCCAATGAAGATGCCCTCATCTGCCTTAGCACTGAACTTGTTCAGACTCTCTCTGTCGTTGAGCACAAAACACTTACAACCAAAAACATGAAAATATTTAATGGTTGGTGTTTGGTTGTTGATCAAAGCATACAGAGTCTTTTAAAATTGACGGTGTATCATGGAACGGTTCTGAGTGTAACACGCAGTCGAAATAGCTTTTGCCCGCAGAAATAGAGGTAAGTCAGATTGGCTAAGCATAGTGCGAGCGGCCTCGACTAGCGTTCGATTTCGCCTTTAGACTACTCCATTTTGTTCTGGCGTACGAGCAACAGAGTATTGATGTGATATCCCGACCGATTCGAGATATTCTTCAACAGTTCTATTCATGAACTCTGTGCCGTTATCAGTTCTGAGAAGCTTGACTAGTTTCTGCAGAATCACCTGGGTTGTCTTGAGAAATGTAATGAGTACTTCGGACGTCTCATCTTTTTATCGGAGAAATTTGACCCACGTGTATCGTGAATAGTCGTCCACGATAACCAACACGTATTTCTTTCCTCCTAAGCTTTGCGTTCGCATCGGACCATAAAGATCCATATGCAACAACTCTAATGGAGAACTGGTACTAGGTTCAGGCTTCGGTTTCTGTGGAGCTCTCTTCATCTTCCCTTTTTCACATGCTGCACACAAGTGTTCTTTCTCATATTTCAGTTCAGGAAGTCCGTTCACTAACTTTCCACTGACCAACTTGTTTATATAACAAAAATTCAGGTGTGACAACCTTCGGTGCCAAAGCCAACTTTGCTGCATCGAGGCTTTTGTCAGTAAGCAAACCTGATTGTCATTCTGAACGTTTAAAAGTTTGATGGTATAGAGATTTGTCTTTCGATGTCCGACTAAGAGTTCTTTTCCGTCTTCAGTACGAACCGAGCAACTCTTAGATTTGAAGTTGACCTCTAACCCTTTGTCTCAGAATTGACCGATACTAAACAGGTTGTGCTCTAAGCCTTCAACATAGCTCACCTTCTTAATCGTTATGTTGTCTTGAATTATGTCACCATATCCTAAGATTGGTGAAAACTGGTCGTTCCCAAATCGTACATTGCCGCTGAATTTCTCTGTATAATTAGACAATAAAGCTTTCTGCCCGGTCATATGCTTGGAATAGCCGCTATCCAAGTACCACATATGCCGGGTCTGCAAGAGAAATCAGGAAACAACAATTTTAGGTACCCATTTAAAAACGGGTCCTAACAGATTAGTACAATATTTTGGCATCCATTTGAATATGGATCCTCTTTTCTTTTGAAAACTTTTGAAAACTTTTGATTTAGAAGAATAAACATGACAAGATCCAAACCAATCATTAGAATTATGATGATAAGCAAAATCATTCCACTGATAAGAATAAGATTTAGTAGTAGTAGTAGGAGATAATTGGAACAATTGCTTATTAGAATATCGCTTGTAAACAGGTACAAGGTTTTTTTTTTGGTGAAGCAATAGAACCCACTACATCACACATACTACTAGTTGATCTATTACAAGAGCTATCAGTAATTGATTCTGCCTTCTCATCACTCTTCCATTTAGGTCGCCATTCAGATCTTGCTTCTGACCTTTTCTTTCTTATAATTGAAACAGAAGATTTAGATTTATTAGGAAAATCAGATTTTTGAGATTGATTTTTCTTGTGTTTACCAGTGTTATTATGTTTCCGTGAGTGCTGTTTCTTATGTTTCTTACCCTTGGCATAGTAATCAGCATTCACAGAAACTGATTCACCAACCTTAGTTGATGATTCATCTTTTTCATGAACACTAGGTAAAGCTTGTCCATTTATCACAAAAGTAGAATGATTTGGAAGTGGAGCATGAAAGTCAAACACATCAATTTCCTCTATACAACCTTCATCAGAATTTAGAAAATCATTTGCAGACTCAAATAAATCATCAAAAACAATCTCAGAAGTTTGAAGTACTTTAGAAGATGGAGAACACACTTTAGATTTAACATGAAAATCTATGTTCTTTAACACTGTAGAAAATACATCTTGTGTTAGATCACCCAAAATTCTTTCATCAGATAAAATATTTTCTAATTCAATTATTTTGATTTCCAAGACGAGTGGAGCTACATAAATTTTAGCTTGAACAGGTTTTGCCTCCATCTCAGTCGAAGAATAACTAGCAAGATAATCATTTGAAAGAAATTTTGATGTTTTAGAAAAATAACTATCATTCAGTCTTTCATAACAGAATGGTAGTTGCATTTTCTTTAAATTCATTCTTTTCTCATCTTCTTTGTCCTCAACTTCTTTTGATGCTTTGGTAATAAATTTGGGTTTCAAATGAGGATGTTCATCAACAGCATACATATAATTTGCATTATATAGACCTGGCTGTTTTCTGATAGCTTTTTCTAGGTAATGAGGATTATCATAACCTACTCCCCATTTTTCTTTAAAATCAGTTTCTTCATTAGGTGTATTCAAGAAAATCGTTTGATCTGTTTGGCCTCTAATATATAGCTTTGCTTCCAGACCATTTACCTTTTTTCTCTAAAGTCTTGTTCTCAACCTGCAGTTTAAACGATTTTAGAACACATTCTTGTTTTTCAGAATCAAACTTAGACAATTGTTTTTGCAATTCAGAAATCTTACTTTCAAAACAATATTTTTCATTTTTAAAAATAGAATCAGATTTGCATAGAGAATCAATTAAATATTTGTTCTCAATAACTGATTTATTAAGTTCAAAGATCTGTTGATTTCTCCTAGCAACTCTGTCTTTTTCCTTTTTCAGTTTGGATTGAAGGTCTTGAAGTTCGACTATCATGGCTTCCATTTTGATCATGAAATCTTTTTCAGTTAAATTCATTACCTCATCAGCAGTCTCATCATCTGAATCATTATCTTTCACTTCTTTTCCCATCAAGCATAGATGAGCAGTCGTTTCTTGTTCTTCCTCCTCATCAAAATGATCCAACCAGTATTCATCTTCAGCCATTAATGCATTGCCAGCTTCCTGTTGCTTGGCCAAAAGCAATTTGTTCTATTAATACTGTGAATTGCGAACCTTTGGCTTCCGACATTCTTTTGCATAATGTCCGAACTTGCCACAGTTATAGCATTTAATCAGATCATTACCCGTATTCTCAGTACTGGTGTAATCATTCACAAACTTCTTCTTTTCTTCCGGCTTCTTCTCAACAATTCTATTTCCTTCCACTCTTTCTCTATGCTAGTGGTTCTTTAAACTTGATGAAGAATATCTCTGAGAATTAGACCCTGGTTTCTTGTAGAACTTTTTATGGAATGCTCGAGTCAGTAACAACATTGCTTGTTTAAGACTTTCTCCATCATCTCCATCAGATTCAGACTCTGATTCAGAACTGAAAACAAATGTCTTCTTCTTTTTCTTCTTCTCTTTCTTCTCTTTCTCTTTCTCTCCAGCCACTAATGCAATAGGATCTGGTACTTTCTCAGCCTTCTTTTTCTCAGCTCTTTTCTCTTTCACCTCCTCTTCATTCTGTCGTAATGTCTCATATACCTCATGCAATGGAATGTCACTTAGATCCTTCATCTGTTTCATCCTGCGCGTATGCTTCTTCTATTCGGGTTGCGGGATACTCAGAAACTTGACATTGTTCTCAATCTGCTTCTTTTTCACCTTGTTCTTTGATAGTTCATTCAGAAGCAGGACAAACCGTTCATAGGTGTCTTCTAAGCTCTCATTCTCTTTTGCTTTAAACTCTTCGTAACTGTTTATACAATTGGCAACCTTCATCTGATTTCCAACTTTAGACCCCATCATCATCTTCTGAAGTTGATCCCACATAGATTTTCCAGTTGCATTGTAGCTGTCTATTTTTACATAGATCTCATTGGTGATGCTTTGTAAAAGCAAAGATCTGGCAGTTTTATCAGCATCAAACTGACTCTTTTGCTCATCAGAAAATTTTGCATATCCCTTCTCAATTCTCTTTGATGTCGGATTTCCATCTGAATCATATCCTTCAGTAGGAATCTCCTCAAAAACTTTTGGCATTGGACCTTCTGTAATAGATGTCAGAATGTTCTTTCCATTCTTTTGCCGATCAATAAAATCGAGAAATCTGTCTTTCCATTGTTCATATTCTCCTTTGAACAACACCGGGGGCTTGACATCAGTTCCAATCGAGAGAGTGTCTCTTGAAGTCATTTTGTTTGAAAAATATATGCAATAAGAAACTTGAAATTGACCGTTAGTCCAAATGAAATCACAAAGATAAACAAAAATTTGACTAAGTAATAAAACTCGCAAAACACTATAGAAACTTGAAACTCGCAGACGCTGAAACTCGCAAACCACTGTGCAAAAAGAACTCGCAGGCTTAAGCTTGCGTGTTTGTGAAACTCGCAAGCAAAGGTTTGCGTGTTTTACCAAACTCGCAGAACAAAATAAATAATCTCTGAAACTCGCAGATGTCTAAACTCGCAAGTAACTGTTCATAAAGAAACTCGGAGATAGAGGTGTGCGCGTTCCCTGAACTCGCAAAGCACTACTTGCACGTTTGAATAAACTCGCGGATCGAACTAACTCACAGATCACTATTCCTCAGAAACTCGCAAGCTTAGTCTTGCACGTTTTGAGAACTCGCTAAGGTCTACTTGCGCGTTTTTGACACTTGGAAACTTTTTCCCAATTTTCAAACTCGCAGACGGAAGAGCTAAACTCACAGACTTCGATCTGCGCGTTTCTATAACTCGCAAACCACACTTTGCGTGTTTTACCGAACTCGCAAATAACCCTCTACGCGTTTCTGGCCAAAATCAATATCATTAGGCTTGCGCGTTCTTCCAGATGAACTTGCGCGTTTGATGGATCTTGCGCGTTCTTGAGCTTTTCGAACAAAAACTTGATTTTTACTCCGAATTTGATTCAATACTCCATCAATTGACTTGAAATTTTGTAGGGATGCTCGATTTCAATACTCGAACAGGTTACAATACAAGAATTACAAAATCAAACACAAATTGTAACATTTTGATTCGATTTTCAGTGCTCATGAACTCGTGACTAAAAACTCAACAAAATTCAGAAATTCGTGAAAGTTACAATGCAATTCGTGAAATTACCTATACAAACTCATTCTAGTACACTTATCGATCACTAACAAATCAATTACAAAACGAAAAACACACTCAAATTCAGAAATTAAATCTGAACCAATGGAACAGTGTCGACTTTTTGTATTTTCTTGATTTCGATCTGGATTTACTCTGATACCAATTGTGTGTCCCTGAAATCAAGATTCTAATTGCAAATACACAAACAAACAAGATTGAATTAACTACCTGTTTGATTTCAATTCCAATTTCACAAGATTACAACTTTCTCTCTCTAGACTTCTCTTTCTCTCTCTACAAATTCTCTCAGGATGCATATTTTTCAACTAGTCATCTATCTATTCATCTATCTATTAAACAACAAATAAAGGTATTTATACCCACTACTTTATTACAACACAAAATACTTTATTACAACAAATAAAGGAAACAAACAAAATACAACACAAGTAACTTTGACTTTATTACAAAATGACCTTGACTTTTAATGAGAGTTGACTTTCTCAGCTTTGACTTCTTGTACTTTGACCTTCAGTCTACATGATCTTGTATCCAACATATTTCTGTTCTAACAAAGATGTGCTGATTTACATAAATTTTTCTTTGAAGATAATTTGCTGAAGCAAGTTGAGCTAAATCTGGAGTTAATTTCTTTCCGAAATCTGCAAGAGTTGTATGACTTTGGAAGAACACAGACAATTTTTGAAGATAAAGATGTTTTAAAGAAAACTTGTTGCAAAGAAGGAGAGTGTACTGATAGAGCTTGAAGAGATGACTGAATTGCTAAATCTTTCAAAGATGATCTTGAATCCAAAGGGGGAGATTGTTAGAGCAGAAATATTGTGGATACAAGATCATGAAGACTGATGGTCAAAGATTCAAGAAGTCAAGGCTGAAAGTCAACTCTCATTAAAAGTCAAAGTCAATTTGTAATAAAAGTCAAAGTATAGTTGTGTTTGTTTGTTTCCTTGTTTTAGTTTGTGGGTATAAATACTTTGATTTGCTGTTTAATAGATAGATGAATAGAGATATATTGTGTGTAATTCAGAGATAGTTTTTGTAGAGAGAGAAAGAGATTTTAGAGAGAGAAAGATTGTAATCGTTTATCAAGATTAATAAAAGTAATTGATTTAATAATTCTTTGTGATAATCTTGATTTATACTGATTGTGGGACACACAAATTGTGTTTTCTACTGTCATGATGAACACTAGTTTCAAATCTGAAGTTACAACTGATAAATCCAAATCAGACAGAGTTTGTGAAAACAACTCCACTGATTCAGATGCATCATCTTGTAAAGTTTTCATGGGAAATGTTTTTACTAATCCTAAATCTTCAGATTGTGCTAAAATGTCTTATTAAAAGAAGTGTTCTAAAAAGTCGAATGATTTCCTTTGTTCTAATTCTTCCAAGACACAACAATTTGATGATGATGTTGACGACTTGTTTGCGGTTGAAAATGATTTTTTAAATTCTGATGGTTGTTTGGATGAAAGTGTTGATAAATTTGATTTCAATGCGAAACTTCCAGGTCATACTTCTTTTATGACTAATAATGTTGCTTTACCTAGTGTTTTTGAAAATGGTGAAACATCAACTAAGTTTGATGATTCAGTTCCTGTGAGTACCTATTATTCTAAAGGTAAGAAGCAGAAGAAAAGGCGCTCTAAAAAATGGAACAACACAGGTAAGCACAAGAAAATACAGACTCTTAAATCTCATGTTTCTGATAAATCTAAATCTTGTGTTTCAGAATTGAGAAAGAAAAAGTCAGAAGCAAGACTAGAATGGAGACCAAAAAGAAAGATTGAAGAGTCTACAAAATCATTGTCTAAGATAGATTGTAATAGGACTACAACTAGTTTTACTGATGTAATTGATCAATGTGAGTCTCATAAAGCAAAACTTGTATCTTCTTACAAGGTTTATACAATAAAGCAGTTGATCCAATTATCTCATTTGCATAGTAAGTGTTCCACTTTTGGTCGAAATGATTTTGTGACTCGACAATATTCTGCTTGTTGGTTTGGTACTTATTATATACATCATTCTAATGGTTTTGAAAAACAAAGAGGACCCAAATTCAAATGAGTGCCAAAATCTTGTGCTAACACAAAAGGACCTAACTATAAATGGATACCTAAACCTGTTGTTGTCTGATTTCTCTTGTACACACCCGTCATATTTGGTACTTGGATTCAGGCTGTTCCAAGCATATGACAGGGCAAAAAGATATTTTATCTAATTATACAGAGAAATTCTGTGGCAACGTAAGATTTGGGAATGACCAGTTTTCACTAATTCTTGGTTATGGAGATGTCGTGCAAGAGAACTTAACGATAAAGAAGGTGAGTTATGTTGATAGATTAGGACACAATTTGTTCAACATTGGTCAGTTATGTGACAAGGATTTAGAGGTAAATTTCAAGGCCAAGAGATGTTGTGTTAGAACGGATGATGGTAAAGAACTCTTAGTCGGGACTCGAAAGTCAAACCTCTACACGATTAATTTGTCAAATGTCAAGACTAATAATGTGGTGTGTCTACTTTCTAAAACCTCTATGTAACAAAGCTGGTTATGGCATAGAAGGCTATCTCATCTCAACTTCAGATACATTAACAAGTTGGTGACTGGAAAGTTGGTGAAAGGACTTCCAGAGATGAAATACGAAAAAGAACATTTGTGTGTTTCGTGTGAAAAAGATAAGATGAAAAGAGCCTCACACAAGCCTAAGTTTGAACCAAGCACAAGTACTCCTTTAGAACTGTTGCATATGGATCTCTATGGTCCAATGCGAACACAAAGAATAAACGACAAGAAATATGTTCTCGTGATCGTGGATGATTTTTCAAGATACACTTGGGTGAAATTTCTAAGATCGAAATATGAGATGCCCGATGTTATCATCTTATTTTTGAAGACTGTTCAAGTGAACTTGCAGAAAACAGTTAAGCTAATTAGAACTGATAATGACACAGAATTCAAGAACAAAATTGTTGACGATTATCTCGAATCGGTCGCGATAACACATCAGTTTTCTGCTGCCAGAACTCTGAAACAAAATGGGGTAGTTGAACGATGAAATCAGACTCTTGTTGAGGCTGCATGAACGATGCTGAGCCAATCCGACCTACCTTTATTTTTGTGGGTCGAAGTTGTGTTAGGATCAAGCGCTTACCACTACGCTAAAACCAATTGCTGATGGAGAAGGCACAATTTTATTTCCTTATAGCGTAGCAGCTAGCACCACTTTTCGATTTAGGAAGATGTTAGGCAATGACCCAACAATCCACCCCTAGCATCTGCCATCACTAACAAGATCTTCGCTAGAAGTCAATGGCTGCACAACATGCCTTTGGCATTTAAATGCACTCCATGGGATTCAAGCCAATGACCTGCTCTGATACCACATGTTAGGATCAAGAGCTTACCACTATGCCAAAAGCAATTGCTGATGAAGAAGGAGCAACTTTATTTCCTTATAGCGTAGCAGCCATCGCAACATTTTGATTTAGGAAGATGCTGGTCAATGACCCAACAAGCTGTCTTAACTGCATGTTATACTCAAAATCGTTCAATCATTCATCGTCGATTTGGTAAAACTCCGTATGCTTTGATAAATAATATAATACCTAGCATTAAACATTTTCACATCTTTGGATGCAGGTGTTTTGTGCTGAATGATAAAGAGAACTTGAACAAGTTCAGTCCCAAGGCTGATGAAGGCATTTTCATTGGATATTCTCAAACATCCGCGACATACAAAGTTTATCCAAAGAAGTCAAAGATTGTGGTTGAGAGCGTCAACGTCACATTTGATGAAGATATGACTTCTGATCAAATCAGTTCAGAACCCGTAATAACAGGAGTATTAGCTTCTGGACATATCAACCCAGAACCTATGAGTAATAACGAGTTTCTTGGTTCAAAAGTGACTAAACATGTTGTGATTGACAGGTCTGAAGATTCAAGTAATCATCATCCAATCACATCAGATGTATCGACTGAATCAAATTCCCCGATTCAAGAAGAAACTCCAGTTCAAACACCTCCTCAATCAGTTGAAGTTGCAAATGAAACTGCTGAGCCAGAAGTTGAACATTCAGTTGGATGTACTGTCATGCCTATCCTACAGACATCAAATGTCCAATCAACTGAAACTTCTGCACCAGTTACTTCAACTGAACCCCAACAAAAAGAACATACTGGATATCTAGATGATCAACATGATCAGTCTACATTTAATCCACTCCCTCATGTATACAATTGGACAAAAGAGCACCTGGTACATCAAATTATTGGAGATTCTTCAAAACCGGTGCAAACTAGGTCTGCAACAGCAAATGAATGTTTATATGATTCATTACTGAGCAAAATAGAACCAACAAAAGTTTCAGAAGCTCTTTGTGATCCAGATTGGGTTACAGCCATGCAAGAAGAGCTCAATCAATTTGAAGCGCTTAAAGTCTGGAGATTGGTGCCCTAAGCTGAAGGAAAGACAATCATTGGCACCAAGTGGGTATTCAAAAATAAAAAGGATGAGGATGGTGTTGTAACTCGAAATAACGCAAGACTTGTAGCCAAGGGATGCAGACAAGAGAAAGGCATTGACTATGATGAGACGTTTGCACGAGTTGCACGTATTGAGGCAATTAGGATGTTCCTAGCCTATGCTGCACATAAGAATTTTACGGTCTATTAGATGGATGTCAAGACAACCTTTCTGAATGGATTGTTAAAAGAAGAGTGTACATTTCTTAACTTGAAGGATTCATAAGTGCGGACAAACCAAATCATGTCTATATTCTAGACAAACCACTTTACGGATTCAAACAAGCCCCTCGAGCCTGGTATGACGTGTTATCTAAATTCCCTGTCAAGTCTGGATTTTCTAAAGGTAAAACTGACACCACCTTATTCATAAAAAAGGACTAAGATGATATCATTTTAGTTCAAATATATGTGGATGATATATTATTTGGTTCAACTAATCTGAAGTACTGTAAGAATTTTTCTGCACTCATGGTGTCACATTTTCAAATGAGTTGGATGGGAGAGATGAACTTCTTTCTCGGATTACAAGTTAGACAATTTTCCATGGGCATTTTTTTAAATCAATCGAAGTATATTTGTGACATTTTAAAGAAATTTAATATGTCAAATTGTACTCCTATTTCAACCCCGATGGCATCCGGATCTAAAATCGGAGTTGATCTTTCGGGAAAAGTTGTTGATCTTAGGACTTACGGAGGAATGATATGTTCTTTAATGTACTTAACAACGAGTAGACCTGATATTATGTTTTCTACATGCATATGTACTAGATATCAAGCTTCGCCTAATGAATCCCATCTTTCAACTGTAAAGCGGATATTTAGATATCTGAAGGGCACTGCAGATCTTGGTTTGTGGTATCCTAAAGATACAGGTTTTGAGCTAATAGCGTATTAAGGCGCAGATCATGCACGTTGTATGTTAGACAGAAAAAGCACATCGAGTCACATTCAATTTCTTTGAGACAAGCTTGTAAGCTATATGTGTTTCCACTTCGACTGCTGAAGCAGAGTATGTAGCTACTGCCAGTTGCTGCTCTCAAGTTTTGTGGATGAGGACACAACTTCGAGATTATGGATTCCAGTTCAACAAGATTCCTATATATTGTGATTCGAAGAGTGCCATAGCCATATCAGCTAATCCTGTTCAGCACACAAAGACTAAACATATAGATGTGCGTTATCATTTTATCAAATATAATGTTGAAAAAGGTATAATTTGTTGGTCCCGAAGGTGCTTAACAAGTTTGTAGAAGGGGGGTTGAATACAAACACAAAATTTAAAGTTTAATAAATTGTTTATTGATGAATCAAAATACAATTTTCAAGTTTGTTGCAGAATAAGATTAAGTAAGTGTGAGGTGCATTGAGATCAAAGTTGAATTGATTAGGAAAGATTAACAAGAGATTAGGGAGGAAATTTGTAGTTTTATTCACAAATCTAAAAACATAAACTACAGAGAGTACAAAGAACTCGTATGTCTACATTGTGAAAAATGGAAACTTACAAACAAATGAACTAACAGATCCTATTTATACCCCAATACCCTTGTTACACATTTAAGCCCAAACCTAAGTACAAGGCCTAATACAAATACAAAAGGATTACTTTACTTAACATCTAAATAGAACATTTATGTTCTAACATTCTCCCCTAAGTTTTGTAAAGTAATCATCCACTTCAGCTCAGCTTCAACTCCTCTCTCCCTTGATTTCTTTAGAAAACTTAGCGTTGCATAAACTTTAAAGCATCCTCAGCTCCGCCTTGAATATAACTCTTATCCTTGATGTTTCAAATTTAATACCAGATCTGATGTAGACCATAACCTCGACTGAGTGCACATAAAGACAACTTTTAACTTTTGTAAACCCAACACATTCGTTACACCTATAAGAATGAAATGTGTGGATTATGGAATCACAGCCAAAGTGCATCTTCAGTATATAACATCTGATCTGTCTTTGAACCACAATCTGAATAATAATTCAGCTTAAGAACTTATTCTGATCAACTTACAAAAGGAAGCATCCACTAGCAAATACTACAAGGCAAGGGTTAGAAGAAAATTCCAAAAATTGTTCAACAACTGATGAAAGATGCTCATTTTCTAACTGCTTTCCAGAACACTGAACGAACGAACTCAGACCTCCTTTCTTCTCAAATCAGCTAGATGATTATAAGCACTCAAGATTCTGAATCACAATCAAAGCATAAGAACAATGATTGCAGTCGCTCACACTACAGATTGATCAGGTCAGAATAATGATCAAGAGCACTCAACGGTCTAACAACAAATATAAACACTCCAAACTGATAATTATTGATACTCAGACTGTTAATTCAATCCAATCAGAGACTAAATCCAAACATCCAGTATCTGAAAATCTTGACAAACATGAGCACACGTGAAAATTTAGATCATTTGCTAAGAATATGTGACCAACGGATGATAGGAATGATGTCACATATGCATTATGCGAAAAACCTCGGGAACAGGGCAAACTTGTATCAAAATGGGTTCAGAACAGTCACTTTTCGCATAAAATCACAAACTTTTCGCATAAGCTCCACAATTCGCAGATCACTATTCATTTGAGCATAATTCGCATGAGGCTTAGCCGAAATCCTCACAATTCGCATAGGCCTATATGCGAATTCTTACTTTTCGCATATGCCTAAGTGCGAATTCCTCGCTTCTCGCATGAGCTTGTATGCGAATTCCTCGCAATTCGCATCTCTCTTCAAGTGAATTCTTACTTTCGCATAACTCTTCCATGCAAATTCTATACTTAGAATATACTTTAGCCACATAAAGTTTGTATGGATGCAAATTCTGAACATTTCGCATGTATCTGTAATGCGAATTCTGTACATTTCGCATATCTCTCTCATGCGAATTCTGTACTTAAAACAAAATCATCTTCAAAGCTCTTCAACATGCAAATTCTAGCATGTGAACTCTTCTTATGCGAGTTCTTCCAAATCATGCGAGTTCATCGATATTCATGCGAATTCTTTGAATTTGCGATTGTTTTTCCAAAATCCTTCGAATTCAGCTTCAATACTTCGAATTTTGAGATGATATTTTGTGAGTAGGTTCGAAAATATCAATGGAACACAATTGTTGTTGATAATCATGTCTAAAAATGAGTTTATGGACCAATCGATCTCAACACAGTAACAACCATATTTTCGAACATAAAATCTCAAAATCGATCTAATTCGTCCAAAATTGTACAAATTAGACATTGTAATTGATTCCATATAGTTCGACTTTATCCACTGAATCAATTTGGAAACAAAGAACATCCAAATTAGCACAAATTGGAGAATTCAAAAATTTTCACAGCGACTGTTCATCAAATCATCTTGATCTCGATCGTTCGATGAATGATTTCATCGTTAGGCTCTGATACCACTTGTGAGGTCCATTGAGATCAAAGTTGAATTGATTAGGAAATATTAACAAGACATTAGGGAGGAAATTTGTAGTTTTATTCACAAATCTAAAAACACAAACTACAGAGAGTACAAAGAGCTCGTATGTCTACATTGTGAAAAATGGAAACTTACAAACAAATGAACTAACAGATCCTATTTATACCCCAATACCTGTTAGAATAGAATTTTAAGTCAATTTGTAATGTAGTTTTGTTTAATTATTTGACCTTTTTCATGTAGCTTGTGTAGTGGTCAAGTTCATGTTTGACCCTATATAAGCATATCTTTTGGCTTGTTTTAGTAAGTCTTGTGTTGGAGCTTGTCATATTGTAATCTTTCTTTGTTAGATCAATGATTACGACACTTGTGACTTTTTCTCTCTCATCTTATTCTCTTGATTGTTAATTCATTTGATTGTGATTAAATATGATTGCTTGATTTCTGGGATCACAATTGGTATCAAAGCAGAATCAGAAATTTCAGAAAGATTTGCTACACAGATTTGAAGACAGAAAGATCGTATTTTCTATTTTCGAAAATGCACTGTTCTATGGAAATCAAAATTTTGATTTCATGATGTTTATAATGTGAATTTGCACTCACGATGTTCGTTTGATAGAGAAGATCAATTCTTGTTTTGGTTGTCTACTTAATTGATCAACAGATTGATTGGAATTGGATAAATTTTTACATTTTTGGAAAGTTTCATTCGCTGACTGTCCAAGATCAATTCTCACATCAATTGCTATTCTTGTGAAAATTCACTCCGTAGGGTTGATCACAATGTTATAAGGAGTGTTTCTACAAAGTTTCAAAGTCAAACATCATCATTTGGGTGGATTTCAAGTAGAAAGCTGAAAAATATCAACGAGATTTACAGAATTCGCAGAATCCATGAAGAACTCACAAGTAGAACTCGCAGAGTCAAGGAATTCGCATATTCATTGATCTGACTATTTCTTAAGGAAAGAACTCGCAAACCACAGAGAGGAAAAATTGTTAAGGAAGGAATTCGCACAAGTGATCTTATACGAATTCTGAAGAATAACCAAGGATTCACGAGTGTGAGATACACGAATTCTGAAGAATTCGTACCCGTGTCTTATACGAATTCATAGAACTCGCATAAGCCTTCTTGCGAAAAGCTCAGAACTCGCATAAGCTTTCTTGCGAAAAGTTTAAAACTCGCATGAGCCTTCTTGCGAAAAGCTCACAATTCATATCCTTTCATATATCCTTTTGTACGAATTTCTTTCTTACGAATTCTATACATGTAAATTTCTCTGTGTGCCTTGCGAATTGTGTGTCTTGTGAATTATAGTTTATGAATTCTTGCTTTGTTTGTAATTTTAAGTAATTTTTACTTCAAAATTTTTCTGTTTTTCTGATAAAAGATCATTTCAAGCATCATTGTTCATAGATACTAATCATGCCTTATACTGATGAGAAGGGAAATTTATGTCTTACTAACAGGGAATGTGCATTATCATATATGCCGGAGATTCCAAAGATAGAAGCTAAGAATGAGAAACTTAAAAGTCAAAATTCAAAGTTGAAAGCTCAAATTGATGTCCTGAATGTCAAACTCACTAATGCTGAGACACAAGTATAAACTTATGAATCCAAAGGAAAAGAATGGGTATAGAAAGTTGATGAAAGGTTCAAGAAAAAGAAAGCTGAACTTGAGAAAACCTTCAATCTAAAATTATCTGAACTTTCAAGGAAAGCTGAGTCAGAAAAGAAAGAGTTAGAATTCAGATATACAAAACTTTCTAAACAAGTTTCTGATTTTGAAAAAATAGTCATTACTGAAAGAGATGTCTTTGTTAAAGAAAAGAAAAGTGTTAAAAAGAAAAATACTTTACTATTCAAAGAAATCTCTGAGAAAAATCAGAACTTGGAGAAAGATTTTGAAACTGAAAGAAAACATTTTGAATCTGAAATTTCTAAACTTACTGACAAGATTGCTGTCTTATTAACAGATATACAAAAGGGACAGAAGATTAACTCTGAATTGCAAAGCAAATTTGACAAACTTTGTAATGAAAAAGCCAAGTTGAATGACAAGATTAGTCAACTTGAAGTTGCTAATGCTGATTTGCCTGACAAGTTAGCATCTGACACACCTGTATTATCTTCTTATGATAATGATGCAAGTGAATCAGTTTGCTCTTTTGATTTAGTAAATAGCTTGTTTCAAAAAATGATTTTCAAGAAACAAAATGTTAAATCTGAAAATTTGAAAACAAATCAGGTTAAACCTTCTAGTCCATTCTATGTCAAATCTGTTAATAGATATGCTTCTGGATTCAATGCTTTCAAGAAAGAGAATATGATTTGGGTTGTCAAAGGTTCTCCAGAGTCAGTCAAATACCAAAAATCATCTGCAGAAGCTGAATTGAAAAAGATTAACATAGCTCAAAAAGGTAAAACTTTTGCATCTGATGTTATCAAGTCAAACCAACATCTAATCAGGTTAGCAAAAAAAAAAACTTTGCTGTTCATATTGCTTTAGTAATGATTTTGTTCATAAAGCACATGTTCACAAAAGGTATTTTTCTAATAAGAAGTTTAATGATATTGTTTATCACAGAGGTGGAAATCACTCAATGAAGCTTCCACATACTAACCAGAATGGACCCAAACTTATCTGAGTACCAAAACCTGTAAAACCTGTGATGCAGGAACCTTCACTCAAGAAGGAGTGAGCAGATCAATGGCTTCTAAACATAGTAGTTTAGGACCCAATCTTCAATGTACAAGGACAATGACTTCTAGACACAATAGTCTAGGACTCAAACTTCAATGTCATGATACTGAAAATCTTGAATGTTATATTCTTACAGGGAGTTTTACATTGCTTTAATCAATTGTGTAAATTGAAGTTGAGAACAAATTATAATTGTCATCTTTTAAATGTGGGGGAGATTGATTTCTTTATATAAGGAGAGAATGTTCTTAATTGTTATATTTTATCTGTATGCAAATATGAAGGGGGAGCATATCTGTACAAGTGTTCACAAGATCCATACAATGTCAAGGGGGAGCCCAGCAAAAATAAAACAGACAAATACATATCATGTCAAAGAACAGAAGAAACAGATATTGAGTCAAGGGGGAGCTTATAGATTATATCTAAAAAGGGTTGTAAGTGTGCAGTGTGTGTAACTTGTTTTGGAATTCAAATGAGTAAAAATGTCATTTTTGGAAAATTTCCATTTATGGAAAGTTTCTATTTTTGACAATTTGTGAAAAAGTTTCTAATTATGCTAAATTAGGAAAATTTCCATTTATTTCCTAATTTATAATGTCTTTCAAAAGCTGGAAATTATGCTAAGTCAAGAATTCGCATAACACACACATGCGAAATCTGAGGAATTCGCAGATGTGTGTGATACGAATTCTTGAGAACTCGCATATCTGAGTGTTACGAATTCTAACAATTCGCATAAGCCTAGATGCGAATTGTGAAGAACTCACACCACACTGATCTACGAATTCTTGAAATTCTTGCACAGAATTCGTGAACTTGTATCTTGCGAATTCTCATGCACATTGTCTTGTTTTTCAAAGACAATTCACATCAATCTATTTTACGAAAAGTTGTTGGTCTAATCAGATCGTACCATGTGTCACTCTCACTCTTGAGTATATATAGAGTTATCATCTACGAAAACCTCACTTTTCGCATATCGTTTATCTTATGAACTGATTCAGTGCACAAACCCTCTCAAAATCCTTGTCTACGACTTCTCTTCTTCTTCTTCGATTTCTTTGAATCCTCAAAATCAAAAGGTATTCATTTGGTTTGTTTATTTGTATTAGTGTTTATTGTATCTTTGTTGTTTGTTTTTGTTGCAGGCTTACCTAATTTGGACTTAGTTTAGGGTTTTTGTCAATTTGTCTGGATTGTTCTTCAAGAACTCGTATTGAACTTTGAATATATTTTCTTTTTGATCTTGATAATGTTTCTAAGTGGAAATTCGAACTAAAGGATCATTCATATTCTGAAATCGAACCACTTTGACCTAATTTTGATTCTTGTTGGATTGATTTGTTAAAGAATTCTGAAACTGACTTTTGGTGTTCTTGAATCTGGGTTTGGACATTCTTGATAAAAAATCAAGATTAAGGCTTAATAATGTTAAACTCTAAGATTAATCGAACAAAAAGCTTTGATAACCATAAATCGATCCTAACAAAACAAATTTCTAGGGTTAAAACTTCAAATTTCGAATTTTTGAATCTGGGTTTGACTTGAAGATTTGAATGTGTTCTTGATGTTCTTATGAACACTTAGAAATTTTTTCAAGAAATCAAAGTTTATACGAATTCTTGATTTTAACAGTGTCCTTACGAATTCTGAGATTCTATGTTCATTTTTCGCTAAGTATGAAATTCGTATCTTTGTTCTATACGAATTCTGGTTTGTCATGTTTCATATTTTTCTTAAGTGTGGATTTCGTAAAGTTGTATCTTACGAATTATGGATTCTTACGAATTCTTCTAACGAACCCTAAGTACAGAATTCGCAGATCCCTATCTAGCGAATTCTTGACTTAGAGTTTTTTCAAACTTTGGTTTCATTGTCAAAATAATTTTTTTTAGTTTTTCACTAACCCATTTGGAACTTGTCCATTATTGTTATATCATTTCAGGTACCAATGGTAGATCAGACATTAGATCAACAAGTTTAGACCGGTGAGAATTCACCAGAGCACAACAAGATTCTGAACAATGCCCAATGGCATCCTCCCGATCTGATTTCCAAATTCCACAAAATGTGAATCCTGATCAATTCTTGATCTCACCTTCTAAAATGAAAACACAACAGCCAAACAATCATCATCTCCAGTTCTCTATCCGTATTGATCCTTTGGTACTAGATATCTTGAGAAACCATCCACTTCGAGATGCTCTTTCTGCTCAAGTTGTTGTTCCAGAACTATATGTACAACAGGCATGGAAAACTATCAGAGTTTCCCACATAAAGGAAGAAGAAGCAAGAGTTTTGATCTTTAAACTGGAAATTGATCACTTTACATCTGTTCTTACACAAGAGAGGTTGGGATTCATTCTAAGTCTTCCATCTGAGACTGCAGTAGAAGGAAGGACCAGTTATGATGACTTACCTTCTGAAGCTGAAGTACTCTGAGGCATTAGAGACATGGGGTATGTAGGGCAGCTTACTCAAGTGAGTCAGTTCAAGAAAAACAACCTACCTCCATTCTACTACACTTTGTTCTCTGTGATCAATCGGTGCCTCACTGCCAAGAACTTTGGATCAGATAATGCCAGCAGTCACATTCTGAAACTATTCTATTCAGTGGTTCATGACTTGCATATTGATTATGCTCAGATATTCTAGACTGAGCTATATGAGAAAGTTGTGGCCAAGAAGATTTCAAAAGCTCCGAACTACATTCCTTACCAACGGTTCATGACGCTTATTGTCCGAAGCATGTTGAGGAGTAACAGAAGCATTCCAAACAAAATTAATCATCCACATGCTCCAGTTAGTGAGATGAGGTATCTTATGAGGCAGAAGAAAGAATTTTTATTCACTATGCCTTTGCCTGAAGCTTTATTAGACTATGCAGATCTAGAGTGTCCTAGTATCATAGATTATAGAGAGTCTATGGGACGACCAGAACCGGTCATCCCTACCCAAGGCTCCACCCCTAGGCGAGCGGAGTCTGTGAGGGTTTCTGATACCTTGGGGGTACAGAAACGGGGAGTGAAGAGAAAAAAATCTGAGAGGGATTCTAGAAGGGGTCAGAGACAACGCCTAGATGCATCAGGGTCATGGGTTGTTACCCCACGTATAGTGATACCTCGTGTCGATGAAGGTCATGGCTCTGAACATGATCTGGATCTTGCAAATGATGATCAGGCAGACAATGAAAGTGATACAAGTATAGTGCCATTTGCTTCTAGTTCAAAGGATGATGATCAAACAGATTCTGACACTGAAACTGCTAAAGGTGGATCAGATAGTGGCGATGATCATGATGATAATGATAATGGTGATGTTGGAACTTAGGTTGAAACTACTGATGTTGCTACTACTCACACAGATCAGGCTGATGTTAGTGATGATGATGATACTGATGTTTTTGAACCATTCTATGGTACTGATGCCATGGAAGTGGATGAGCAACAACGTGTCGACTCAGTTCTTAATGCTGTTGTTGGAGACATAAGGCAGAACGAGGGAGTTTTAGTTGAAAAGTGAGAGAGAGAGAGTGAAACTGTAGTAAAAGAACATGGTGAGCGTGTGATTACCCAAACCTACATTTCCAAAAGGGCAACCACATCTAGCACTTCGTCGCATGTGTTGCGTTCGGATGCTCAAGTCATAAGCAGCCCACTTATGCACTCGCACACCCTAGCCAGCCACTCTATGTCTTCTCAACAAGATATAGTTTCATGTTCTCACGGGGAATTAGCATAAAGTCTGCCGGGTTCTCATTTGGAGAATCAAGGTATTGAAAATAGAGAACAACAACCCCCGTTCTCGATTTATATTCCTTCACAGTTGAGTCTAGTGCCATATCGTTTACCAATTATTCTTCCTAGGACACTTTTTACTGATTCTACCATCGGTTGTCTTAGTGACCCGATTGGAACATCCATAGTAGATTCGCATACCGGACTACAAGGATTAGATGGAAGTCCTGTCATCGACACGTCTATGCCAACAATGAACACATGCCATGTAATTGATTCGTCAGTTGTCATGCAAACGGTTAATCTAAGTGATACCAGTGTTACTCACCCAGACTTCGTGTCAAAGGAACTACTCGACGACGCCTTAAAGGCTGTTGAATCTCATATTCTTGAGAAGGTACAGGAGGAAGTTGGAAGTATTAAACGTCTTTTGAAAGGGAATGATCCAGTAATTCAACCTGAGCCTGTCCAATATAGTCAGCAAATTTCAAACACTCAACCTGTTGATTTATCCATTGATGAGCTTAAATCTTTGCTGCTTGTAAAGTTGATATCTATAGCTCCGGATTCTCAGCAAGATGCAGATCTTCTTAACCTTCTGCAATCCCACCATCAAAATCAACCGCCACAAATTGTTCAACCAACAGATGTGGTTAGTGCCTCAGAATTTCATTCTTTTAAATCTGATGTTATGTTTGCTCTATATGAAATCAAACAGGTAGTTCAAACTTCTTGCAAATCCCAAGCACTTGTTTCTACTAGAGAATATGATCATGATCCAGATAATGATCATGAGGGGGAAAAAAGGGAGAAACAGGCAGCTGCTACTGGATCTGGTGTATCAGTTATGGTGGAAGAGAGAACTGATAATGTTGAAGGTGAGGAAATGGGAGCTGATCATGTTTTTGAGAAGAATGATCAAATGGAGATTGTGTTATTTGTTGGAGAAGGTGTTGGATCGAGGGTTGAAAAGCCTAAGATTGCAACAAGACATGAAATTTTGGAGATTACAGGTCTTCCTAATCCTGATGTAATGGCTCTTGAAGATGATACTTTTGATGAAGCTGATGCAAAGTATGTGTTGTATTGGAAAATGAAAGAGGAAGATCAAAGAAATGAATTCTTGGAGATGGAATCTGATGATGAAGTTATTGATGTTACTGAGTTTTTCAAAAGAGCTCAAAAGATTCCAGAGAATGAAGCCAACATACTTGATGATTTATTTAAGGACAGAGATACAAATGTGCTGAATGATATGTTTGCTCAAAGTACACCTGAAGGGTTAGATTTAAGTCCTGTTCATGAGCATATTCCTGAGCCAAGTGTTGATGCAGCTCAATCTGTTCCTTCATTCAGTGAGTTTAGTTCTTATCCCAGTGTTGTTCAATCTGATGTTGCTGAGCAGAATGTTGAATCAACTGTCAATCCTGATTCTCATGTTCATATGTCTGATACTCATGTTTCTGATGTTCATATATCTGATACTCACATGGAAGAAGAATTGCCATATCAGAAGAAGCCTGGAAGTCCAATTCATCAAGATGAGTCTATTAAAGAACCTTCGCTTGTGCCAAATTTTCCACAAACTGAAACAGGTTCTTCAGATAAACCAGCAGAGGGTTCTACTCTATTTACTGGATTTGATGAATCTGGTATGTCTATGCAAGAGATTAAAAGAATCAGAAGTATGTTAAGAGTTCCTTACTTGGAAGAAGGAGTTAAGATTTTTGTGAGCTATATTAGACAGTTGGATCAAGCTCAACTTCTGGGAATTCAAGACAAGTAACCAGAGTACCAGAAGGATTACATCAAAATGTTGCAAGTAAGTAGCATAACTCAAAAGGGAGTCAGGATCAAGCATGAAATTGTGCAAGTTTACTTTGTTACCATGAAGAAGTATAATAGCATATGGTATCCACAATTTGAAGTTCAGAGGAAAAACTCGTCTACTTATTCTTTCAGTAAAGTTGATTTTTCCAACATAAACTTTTGGGATATTGAGTTTATGTATCATGACTTTAGAAGTAGAACCATCAAAAATCCTGATATTGTATTTGCTTTGGATTGCATCAAGAGATTCATCCGAAGGCATATCTATCATACTTATCTGTATGATTTTCAGCTAGGCATTGAAACTAACCAGAGAAGGGTTAATTTGCTTGCACCTGACATGACTCATCCTCTACTTAAAGAGATTCCACTCTACACAGTACTAAGAGAGCCAGAACTTGGTGTTGTGTATGAGAATGATTTTACAAAGAAGAAGAGATTTATGAGAGAAGTTGAAGTAGCTATGTATTTTGATGGAACTCTGAAAGATGTTTTGAAAAAGCTAGAAGAAAAGTATGAGGAGAGTGAGAATCAAAGATTAGCTGAAAATGATCATATGCCCAGAATGCAAAGGATTTGTACTGAAGATGTCATAGATATAATCAAGGACAAAATCAGATTCAGACAGGCAATCAGAAGGTTTGAGGGATATCTGGGATTAAGAAGAACTAGCATGAAGAGATGGATGAATTGAAGTTTTTCAAATTGCTCAAAAAGGGGGAGAATGTTAGAATAGAATTTTGAGTCAATTTGTAATGTAGTTTTGTTTAATTGTGTTAAACTTTTTCATGTAGCTTGTGTAGTGGTCAAGTTCATGTTTGACCCTATATAAGCATATCTTTTGTCTTGTTTTAGTAAGTCTTGTGTTGGAGCTTGTCATATTGTAATCTTTCTTTGTTAGATCAATGACTACGACACTTGTGACTTTCTCTCTCTCATCTTATTCTCTTGATTGTTAATTCATTTGATTGTGATTAAACATGATTTCTTGATTTCTGGGATCACAATACCCTTGTTACACATTTAAGCCCAAACCCAAGTACAAGGCCCAATACAAATACAAAAGGATTACTTTACTAAACTTCTAAATAGAACATTTATGTTATAACAGTAAGAAACCTAATCTAAACAAACTTAAGAAACACTAAGATGGTTGCACAAGAATTAGAGAATAGAGATTAAGAGAATATAGAAAGCAAGGGTTTCTATATGTTAGAAGGATTGAAAGCTGAAGGCTTCGGAGGCACTCTCATATAGAGTCGTAATTAAATGCATGGAAAGGTACTTTACACGTGTTCTTCTCTGGTTGATTGCATGAGTCTGACTTTAGGAGACATGTTTTTGGCCGTATGATGAATAGTGTAGATATTAGAGTTGTTGTACGAAATGATGCAGAGGTATGTCTTTTCTGACACTCTTACTATGTGTGCATAGATAAGACAAAAGAGACTTGAGGTATAAGCAATGTGATTATCGATCGCTGAATATCCCTTCCTTCTTAGAGATAGAAATAAGTTCATTTATCACTGAAGCTTTTCCTCAGACTTCTTCGCGTATATGTAGACTTGTCTTGTTTTCGCTGATATCCGCATCAGGTCATGAGTAGACTTGTCCTTTGTTCAGCAGCTTTGTCTTTGATTCAGCAGTGAACATCTTTTGTCGCGAAACTTGTCTTCAGGGATTACGTCTAACTGTTTACATAAAAAATCATCAGCGATACTTAACATACTCAATATTTGATCACTGATATTGAAACACTTATACATATAGAGGTTAAATGTAATTTTTACTAAGTATAACAGAGGGTCATTATCAAATCATTGAGAGAGTTGGATCAACAATCTCCCCCTATTTGATGATGACAAAATAACTATGAAGAAAATTACTTAAGTCAAAATAAAAGGATAATCAGGATTCATAACATACATGTCCCAATTACTATTTTGTGGGATCTTTTACAGTACTGATGGATTTTAGTACTTCACTGAAATTTTCATTAATTCAAAGAAAAAGAATTACAAGAAGAGATATGAAAATTATAAGTACAAGTGAAGTTCTAAACTACTGTAAGTCTAACTAACAAATTACAACGAAAAAGAGAATCTATCAACTCTCTAGATAAGACTTCAGGACCTTGATCATATAACATGGTACTTCCTCTCCTTTTTGTCTTTGATCAGCTGATTCTTGTTGAATGAGAGTCTTGATTGGTTCAACTAAGGGAGAGTAGGTACACCATAAGCACACAAGGTCCTTGAGATGATTTAGAGGGCAGAGAGGGATTTCAGAGACTCTTTGGAACCTGAGCTGACCTTCATCATATCTGAAAAAGATTCCAAAAGGTTTCTTCAAAACTTGACCTGGGATGAACGGTCCACTAGGAGGAAGAGATAGATCAAGAACCGAGAGATCAGGAGGAGGCCCGAAAATGCTTCTTTTGAAAACTTGATAGAGGTGTCGTTTTTTATCACTGCGACATTTTCAGAGGAGGAGGAGGCAGGGTTTCTTTTGATTTGCTTTGGCTTTGGTGGAAGAGCAGAGGGCATTTTCAATATAGTAGTGACTCTGTTGATGAGAGCTCCAATGAGTCCTTCAACATAGCCTTTATACGTTGATTTTGATTTTTTCAGTGCTTCCTTGAACTCTAACCACTAAACATAACCAAAGTGTTCAAGTCTTGATATGAACATAGCTTTTGAGCTTCCATCCTCTCTAGTTATGTCCATAGTAAATGATGTTCGGTCCTTCTTCTTTCTTCCAGAGATAGTAACAACAACGATCTTCATTGGGTCAGAGAGATAGTCCATCTTTGTTTACACCATTCTAGACATTCATTCTTGACCCCTTTTTATTTTAAGCGCTCCTCTTCAATCTCTTTCATAATTTTAGCTTGAACTACAGTTGCACTCTCCTTCATCTTGTCGTCTTCAAACATGGATGCATGTACCTTGAGAGCTAGAACGACATCTTTCTGGCACTCAACGAACAGTCTTTCAGTTCTGACAAGTTCTTCATATTCAGCTTCAGAGAGGAAATTGAGTTCTTCTGGTAGAGACTGAGGAGGGATCTTTAGTCGTTGAGTCTCCAGATGATAGATCATCTCAGCTCTTCTTTGAACATCATCCTCTGACCTTTGAAGTGGTCGAGAGGGCCTTCTTGGATGATCCAGGGATTCATTTTCTTCTTCCTCATGTTCATCAACCTCATTGAAGGAGGTTGGGATTATTTGTTCATCAGCTATGATAGCTGGGATTATTTGCAGAGATTGAGTTCCCTTAAGCAGGGGAGAGAACTGTCTAAGCAAAAAGAACAAGGAGTTAGTGTATATGTTTAGGAAGAGAAAGATAAAGGTTTAGAAAGACAGGGGTGATTGGTAGGAATAGAATGAGAGAGGGACAATGGAGAGGCATACCTGAGAAGGTTGCTCCACCTCAGATGGTGATAGTAGCTTTAGATTTCCTTCGATAGTGATCCCCTTCTACTTGCCTTAAGAGGGGGAATCTAGAGCACTATTCTTCAGTCTCCCCCCTGCTTCATTTATGACAACGCCTTTTGTCGGAGGCGCTGATGATGCATTAATTGCTGAAAAACAGAGACAAGGATCTTCATCCTCATCATCATCAGCAGCGGCGACATCATCATCTTCTTGATCATGAAGAAGAAGGAGGAACTTGATCTTTAATGGTTGAAACATCAGCTGTCTTCTCCCCCTCAGCTTGAGAGGGAGGTTCTTTCGCAGCTACCTGAGCCTCAGCCGCTGTATTTTCTTCAGTATTCATCTCCCCCTTTTTGTCATCAGCATGGGGGAGGTCAGCGTTTGTATCAGCAGCAACATCAGCAACAGGCGTCCGGCGAGCATCAGCCTCCATCTTGTCCAACCGTCCTTCAATTTCAGGAATAACTGAAGTTGTAGATGAATAAAATCAACAACAATAGTCAGCGACATGCGGCCGTCTGCAGTAAAGGAAGGAGTGGGAGAAGGAGCTGGTTCATTCATTTTTGCCAGCAGTTGAGAGAGCAGCTGATTAGCAGACTCCATCTTGCCGCTGAGAGCCCGGACTTCGGTAGTCAAGTGATCAACATGGCCGGTGAGGAATTGGAGTTGATTTGTATTGCGGGCCATGTTGTCCTTCAGCTAGTTTACCTCGGTTTGAAGGGAGCTGAGCTGAGAAGCCTCAACTTTGGTTGTTGTGGCTGATGATAAATTCTTCAGCTCTTCACCTGCCTGATTAACGGCAATGGTGTTGGTGTTGAGAGAGGCAGCAAGATTTTCTACCTTCTCAGCGAGCTTGTTGACGTTGGCGTCAATGGTTCCCAAAGTAGGACCTGAAAAAGAAGTTAGAATTTGAGCAAAATTATGCTCAGGCTTATTTATAGAGGTGGGAGAGGTGTATATGGTTTTGGGTTTACCTGAAGTGTCAAACATGTTAAAAAAATGCAAGTCCCCCTCAAATTGAGAGAAGGTCTAAGATGTTTGAACCACGATAGGTCCTACATTAGCAGCGATAGGAGTTGGCTACTGTAAAGTGGAAAGATTAGTGACCAAAGAAGTAAAAGGAGAAGTAATGGGGATAGAAGGAAGAACACTGGTGATTATAGTAATTACCTCAGATGTTTGAGAGACTGGAGGAGTTGGGTTGATCATCGGTGGTGTTTCAGCGATTGATGTCACTGGTACGGTTGTTGATGGCTGAGAAGTAATGGTGGAGCGAGCCACAAAATTATCTAAGGTAGTCTGTTGAGAGACCACCTCAGGTTCATTGAACTAAAGGTTTGACTCCTTAGTATTGTTGGCCTTTTTAGAAGGTTAAGGAAGAGTTGATGATTGTCGCTTGAGAGGGGTGGTAGTGGCAGGGATAGCTGATGAAGAAACCATCTGCGTGGCCACTGAAGTAGAAGAAGTGGAGGAGAGACGTAAGCGTAAGGTCTAAAGACTTACCTCGTTGTCAGCGGGCTTCACCTCGAGGACTCGTGGACCAACTTTGGAGAAGTTACAGTCACCTTCTGTGGGGGTACTTCTTTCCGAGAAAAAAATGGAGAATTGCAGAGATGAACCAGACATAGGGAATCTTTGTGTCCCATTCAGGCTTCTCAATCTTTGACATGAGATCGTCAAAGATTTCTCCGGCATAGTCGAAATGTTTTCCAGCGAGCAACGAGTATCCCATCTGAAGTTGAACCTTGTTGGCTTGGTCGAGCGATCCAATCTTTCCACTTATACTTTGGATGATATGAGTGAAGATGTAGTTCAACTCTGAAGGCATGTTCACCTTCAGGCTCTTCGTCAGCTTCTTGTTGGGAATGGTGGTGCGAGGCTTGTTGTCCCATTGATACTCCATCTGATCCAGAAACTGAATAATTTTAGCATCAGTAGGTAGAGGGTCGAAGCCTTGAGCAGTCTTGGAGGGGAACCGCAAAGCTGTGCGGATTGCAAGGGCAGTGATGTTCCCTGGTCCATGTTGAGTTGTGAAGGATATGGCAGGGATGGATTCAACTTTCTTGTTGGTCACTGCAGTCTTGTCAGCTGTGAACCAAAATTGCTGAAGAAGAGCCTTGCTTGGCTTAGGGTCAACTTGCAGAGCATACGATAGGCAGGATTTCTTTAGAAAGTTAGTTGCTTCCACAAGGTGACGAAACTTTGCATCGTGAAAAGCCAAACGTGCCAGATGGTTGTTCTTTGGAATTTTAGAGTCAGCGAGGGAGAACTTGACGTTTTTGGAGGCAACAAGAGTAGCTTGGGCCATTTCTGGAATAGAAATAAGGAGAATAAAATAGAAGTTTTAGAGTCTAAAAACAATATAAAATATTTTACCAGTTTCCCTTTTATGGAAAGAAACTTGAAAAATAAGTTTGTTTTTAGAGTAAAACAGTGTTCTAATGAAAGGAAGTAAGAAGAACAGTCTTAAAAACCAAAGGTTTTTGTATACAATAAAATCATAAAGAAAATGATTTTAAGAGAGGAAAACACTTTAAATCCTAAAAAGAAGAAAGTTTAGGATCAAATAAGTGTGTTTTGAAGAAAAAGATGAAGAACAAAAACCTGTAAATCTTGAAGGATTGAAGATTAAGGTGATTTCTTTGTTTGCTTACATGCCTTGAGTACTTTTCTTGCCTTGGAAGTTTTTGAGACCGTAAAAGGCAAAAATGTAAATGGCATTCCTTTTATATGAGGAGAGAGAAGGAATTTGGAGCGGGAAAAGGAGGTCATCTTGACACGAACACGTCCTACGAAGTTGATTGGACATGAAGTGCAACGGACGAACGTGTCAGAAAAAGGCGTGCGATGGATTATCGGTTAGAATGATGTCATAGGAGAGAGAAAACATTTTGTTTTTAGAAATTTCTCACTGATAGAATTTCAGAGATAAATTTTCTTTTCAAAGGATCACTGCCGAGAAATATCAGTGTTAAGATTTGTTTATCAAAAAGCTTTTAACCACTTGAAGAAATTCAGTGATTGAAGTTTTGATTTTGAAAACGTCTTACTGAATAAGATTCAGCGAGAGAGAATGAGAAAACATACCTGAGAGTTAGAAACATTTAGTCAGAGATTATATGATGAAGTGGAACGTATTAGCACTAACATAATGCATAAAAGCTGAAAAGTTAATGTGTGTCCCTGATTTATAACAAGTTCTTATCAACCCAAACAACAACAATGATTTACCAACCTGATTGATAAATAAACGCGGATTACAGATTGATGTTTGTGATTTACACTTGAAACTCTCTAAGTTTTACACCGTTGAAATGTGTTATGTGTGTGTTCTACCAACTTGCAAAACACATAATATCTAACTATGATATTATCTAACAAACAAAATAATATCCTAAATAATATCTAGCAAATAGATATTTAGGACTTATAACTAAAACACTAAAATACAATAAACTAACTTGGACGATTTATTACAAACTGACTTTAGACTAATATTAAGAGTCGACTTTCCAGCTTTAGATTTAGATTGCGATCTTTAGATTGGATGATCTTGAATCCAATAGATCTGTGCGCTAACAATCTCCCCCTTTGGATCAAGATCATTACTAAAAAGATTTAGCAATTCATTCTTCTCTTTCAGCTGAGAAGATGCAATTTCCCTCTTAGTCTTCAACAAGTAGCAATCTCCCCAAAAGACATAGATAAACTCTCTTTCAGATGATGGGAAGAAATTATCTTCAGATTTAGCTCAGAATGTTGTAGCAAAGTATCTTTAAAGAAAATTTCTCTCAAATCAGCATGTCTTCAGAATACTTGCTCTAAACTTGTGTTGTTCCCCATTTCTTATGTAGCTCTTCTCCCCCATTTTGATGAAAAGAGCAACGAGTTCATCAAAACTTTTATGTCAAGAAATGTCTTTCTTACAGAGCTTTTGATCCGTCAATTCATAAGATATTCATCCAGATCTTTTCAAATCCAGACAAAATAATCGTGTAACACATGAATTAACAAATGAATCAATTAAAATGCCTGTCAGTAACATTAAGTCACTGTGTGTAACGAATACACATCGTAAA
Source organism: Arctium minus (assembly GCA_954870635.1). NCBI lineage: Eukaryota > Viridiplantae > Streptophyta > Magnoliopsida > Asterales > Asteraceae > Arctium > Arctium minus. Next base: position 100,268,803 of record OX941081.1, on the reverse strand, counting down.
GGAGCTTTGTGATGTTCACTCCCACAGGTCTTCCATTCAATCATCGAAACACCACAAAGATAATTTCTATAAACGTTATGACAAAGAAACAAAGTCCTTGTGTGTTCGTGCAAGTGATAGAAAGAATTAAGCACTTGATGATTGCTTATAAGGCTCAATATTGTGTAAACCACTGAGACAACAGTAAGTTAAACACAGACTCAATGTGCATGAGTGAAGTGCAAAGGTGGGGCATACTTCCTTCTTTTCAATATCCATATTTTCCAAATGAAAATCAGATAGTAAATGTGCTGCTTCCCCTTTGAAAATGAAACATTTTCCTGTTAAGAAGAAAATGAGTAGCTGGTGGGGTTAATCAAGAGTTGGCATGGGCTAGTTTCCTTTTTCAATAATGTTCACCAAATAAATGTGAAACACTAGAAATGTGGCTGCCCGACTCAGAAAGTAGTTGGTGCAGAGTTCTGATATTCTTTTAACTCTGTTCTCACAGCCTCTTTCTTATAAACATTCAGTTTACTTCTAACCGAACTCTCTTTTGCATTATATCTCATCACACAACCCACACTCATTTCTTTTTGATTTCTCACACTCAATCACTATGGATTAACCTCTTGGGTAGGAAACACTGGTTAATGTGTATCCATAGAAGTTGTGTTAAGTCCTAGCACACTGATCCCATGTTTTCCTAGAAAGCATGTGATGCTCAAAATGGTTTAACTTATCAGTTAAAGCTTAAAGATTAATAAGAAAACATTGAAAATTATAGTTTCAAATTATAAAATCTGGTGAAGAATCGAAAAGTGATTTAAACATTTAAGAACATGTTTTCATTGAATGAAAGTTATCCTTCTTTCAACCATATATGAGATTAAGATAAAGGATTATACCTTTACGTGCGATCTTACATCTCATGAAGCTAAGCTTAAAGTCATAAAGATATGAACATGTAAGCGTCTCTCAAACTGCAAAAGTCTTAAATTCAAGTCAAAGTAACGTTATTCACATTGAATTAAAAGACAAAAAAGCAGTAAAACAATGAAAGTACGAGTTCTGAAGTCATAGTTATTTTACTCCCCCTGAAATTATGCATCAGTAAAATTATCAGTTTAAAATATAAGCATAAAATTTCAGACAAATATGTACTCCGCCTTGATGGTTGATTTCCTCATTCGAGTATTGGAGTACAATCTCTTATCAGCACAGGAGTAAGGTCTTTTGATCATTGAAGTACGAGTCTTAAACTGTTGTATTTAGAAGTCATTCTTTGTTGAAGTACGGGTTCTAAGATGATTTACTTAGAAGCCTCCGTCTTGACATTTAAGTCCGGGTCTTGAACTGTTGTATTCAAGAGCCATTTTCTTCTTCCTACTCCCCTTTGACAGTAGGTGCCTCCAATACAGATTCATCCTTTTTCTTTGGTACCCACTGGTATTTGGGTCCATGAGTGTTAGTTGCAGTTCTTATGGGAGTAATTGAGTAAGAACCATACCAGTAATGGTCACTTGTTTTATGAACAGGATCATGTGTACGACAATAAGAACAATAGAATTTCTTACCCGACAAACTGATTAATTGATCTCTCGTGTAGACAAAATCAGGTTTACCTTTACGCGCATTGTTCTTCTTGGCATTCTGCGTATGTACACATGACTTCTTACTTTTTAGATCATATTTCTTCTTTGCTTGAACTTGTTTTCTGTTCCAGACCAGTTCTTCTTCGTTGTAGCTTCTTCTCCTTCTTTGATATGTACCTGAACCATCTATATTTCTATCAAATAAAAGGTTAGTATTACGAATTTGATCAGAAGATTTAGCTAACCTTTTTGAAGAAACAGATTTGGATGTTGAACTTGCAGTTGACTTGAAAGAGTATTCCGAATCAGCTGAATCATCTCTAGGTGAGTGAAAAATTGACTCTGGATTCTTGTGCTCAGTCACCACCACCATTGAAATAATCTTTTCAAGCTTTTTAATCTTTAAAGAATAACTGTTTCTTTCTTTGACAAGATGGTCAAACTTTGTCTCAAGCTCACACTTCTTTTTCTTCTCTTTCTGTGCACACTTAGAAAGTTCAGATAGCTTTGCATTAAGCTTTCTAATTGCAGCTTCAATGGTGCTTCTCTCTTCTTCAAATCCCTTTCTTAGCACCCTTTCTTCTGTTCAATTGCCTTCTTCTCTTTGGCAAACTGATCTCTTTCCAAAATGATTACTTTCTCAAAGTTACTAACTTGTTGAGAAAGTTTTATACTTTTAAGCTCAATCACCTTCTTCTCCTCAATACTCTTTTTGGAAAGATCTGAGAACTTCTGTGCAAATTTTGAACTTTCTTGTTCAAACACAGATTTGTCTTTGACAAACCCTTGATTCAAGTCTGATATTTTCTTTTGAAGATTAGCATTTGAACTCTCCAAGTTCTTGAATTTCTCCTCAATCATCTCAACAGACTCTTGCTTCTGTATTTGAGGTTCCAAATCAGAAATCTGTCCTTTTAATTCAGAGTTCTCAGCTTCCAAAACCTTAACTTTTTCTATTGGTGACAATATTGATTTACCTTCAAGCTGATCCCATAACAGTTTTTCCGTAACCCATTTGCTATTTATTTGAATAGAAATCTCATCTGAACTTCCTTTCAATATAAGAACTTTGGCAAATTTATCAGCTTCTTGTCTCCTTCTCTGCTAATCTGTGTATTCATTAAGGTATACTGGAACCTCATTCATTTCCATAAATCCATAAGCTCCTCGATAAGAATTGAACTTTGTTGGAATTTTCATCATTCCTTCCTGCAAAGATAATCTGATATAAGTATTCAATTCATGTTTGTCAATAAAGTCTAAGAAATGGATTTTCCACTGCTCATATTTTCCTCTGACTAAAACTGGAAGTTTCATATCAGTTCTAGATGATAAAAAATCTTTCGAAATACACATCTGGTCTAGTTGATACTGGTCTTTAAGATTTGAAACTTTATGTGACAAACTTTTCTCTCTAGGTGATGCAAAGTACTCATCATCATCCATGAATCCTGTTTTTAAAAGAACTTGACAGATATGATCGTTAATCCAAATAAAATCAAATAAAATTCAGAAATAAAATTTCCAAATTTAACCAAGTATAGAACTGGCGCAAAAGTACAATTTTGCGCTAAAAGGAGGTTGCGCAAAAGACATGTTTGCGCTAAGTATGGGTGGCGCAAAAGACAACTTGCGCTATGCAAAGCTGGCGCAAGAAGGGACTTCGTGCTATAAAGAGTTGGCACTAAAGGGGTTTTGTGCGAGTAAAAGGTCGCGCGAATTGAAGTTTCGCTAAAAGTTGGTCGCGCGAAAAGAGTTTTGCGCGAGACGTTGATGGCGCAAAGTGAGGTTTTCGCGAGTTGTTGATGGCGCAAAGTGGAGTTGTTCGACCGGGGTACTCGACCGGGGTCTTGTATGGCGCAAAGGTAGATTTGCGCGAGACGGAGCTGGCACAAAAGAGGTTTTGCGCGAGACGAAGCTGGCGCAAAACTCACTATGAACAAGCGCAAACTTTTACTTCTCGCGAGTTCGTCCCTGCAACTTCGAAAATCGACTTTGAAGCACAAATTAACCTATCTAGACTTCGATTAGTAGACCCAAATTTTAACAAATTGACCACTAACACTTCTAGAACAGATTACAAGCTTTTGATTTCAAAAATAAACTCTTTTCGAAGATTTGATCTATGGAACAGTGTCGATGAACTCGTGAACAGTTTTGCAACAAAATCACAAAATTTGAATCGATTGAAGATCTATACTGATATTAAACAACACCAACTCGATCTAGACCACAAATCGATCACAACTTGATCGATTTCAACTCCAAAAAAACACTAAAACTCAAAAATGATTTTGAAATGAAGAACACAGAGTCGATGTTTTTAAAACTTGATTTGAATCTTGTTTGTGCTCTAATACCAATTATGTGTCCCTGATTTATGACAAGTTCTTATCAACACAAACAACAACAATGATTTACCAACCTGATTGATAAATAAACGCGGATTACAGATTGATGTTTGTGATTTAGTCTTTTAAGCTCTCTAAGTTTTACACCGTTGAAATGTGTTATGTGTGTGTTCTACCAACTTGCAAACACATAATATCTAACTAAGATATTATCTAACAAACAAAATAATATCCTAAATAATATCTAACAAATAGATATTTAGGACTTATAACTAAAACACTAAAATACAATAAATTAACTTTGATGATTTATTACAAACAGACTTTAGACTAATATTAAGAGTCGACTTTCCAGCTTTAGCTTCAGATTGCGATATTCAGATTGGATGATATTGAATCCAATAGATCTGTGCGCTAACAAAACTTTAATAGGTAATTACTGATTAGATCTTGAGATTTAGCATACCAAGCTTAGACACAAGAAAATTAAATCTATTTTCATCTAAAGCTTTGGTAAACAAATCTGCAAGTTGATAATCAGTTTTTACAAAGTAAAGTTCTATTGTACCTTTTTCTACATTATCTTTGATAAAATGATACCTGACATAAATGTGCTTTGTTTTAGTATGTTGCACAGGATTAGCTGATATAGCGATAGAGCTCTTCGAGTCACAATAGATCGGTATTTTGTCAAACTTGAATCCATAGTCTCGAAGTTGTGTCTTCATCCACAAGACCTGAGAGCAGCAACTGGCAGTAGCTACATACTCTGCTTCAGCAGTCGATGTGGAAACACAAAGTTGTTTCTTTGACGCCCAGCTAACGAGTTTGTCTCCAAGAAATTGAATATGACCCGACATGTTCTTCCTGTCTAACATACATCCAACATGATCTGCGTCTAAATAAGCAGTCAGTTCAAACCCTGTATCGTTAGAATACCACAAACTAAGATCTATAGTCCCTTTCAGATATCTAAAAATCCGTTTGACAACAGCCAAATGGGATTCTTTAGGACCAACCTGATATCTTGCACACAAGCATGTTGAAAACATTATATCTGGCCTACTTGAAGTAAGATACATTAAAGAACCTATCATTCCTCTATAAGTCCTAACATCAACATTTTTACCCAAAGAATCAGTGCCAATCTTAGTACCTGGTGCCATTGGGTTTCCAATTGGTTTGCAATTTTCCATTTTGAATTTCCGAAGAATATCAAAAATGTACTTAGATTGATTAATGAAAATCCCAGTTGAAAACTGTTTTACTTGTAATCCGAAAAAGAAATTCATCTCTCCCATCATACTCATTTGAAATCTAGACACCATGAGGTTTGAAAAATTCTTACAATATTTAGGATTAGTTGAGCCAAATATAATATCATCGACATAAATCTGAATAAGAATGATATCAACTTTCTCCTTTTTAATGAATAAAGTAGTATCGACTTTACCTTTTGTAAAACCCTACTTGACCAAGAATTTTGATAATACCTCATACCAGGCTCGAGGCGCTTGTTTTAACCCATAGAGTGCTTTATTCAAGATGTAGACATGATCTGGTTTATCTGGATTCACAAAGCCTTCTGGTTGCGAGACATAGACTTCCTCCTTAAGTATGCCATTTAGAAAGGCAGTCTTCACATCCATTTGATAGACTTTGAAGTTCTTGTGAGCTGCGTAGGCTAGAAACATGCGGATTGCCTCTATACGCGCTACTGGAGCATAAGTCTCGTCGTAATCTATGCCGTCCTCTTGCCGGTAACCTTTGGCAACAAGTCGTGCTTTGTTCCTTATGACAATACCATCTTCATCCTTCTTGTTTTTGAATACCCATTTAGTGCCTATCACAGTCTTTCGTTCTGGTTTTGGCACTGGTCTCCAAACCTTCAGGGTTTCGAACTGATTTAACTCTTCTTGCATAGTAGACACCCAATCCGAATCAGCGAGAGCCTCAGATACTCGAGTAGACTCTATCTTACTGAGGAATGAGTCATGCAAACATTGATTTAAAGTTGCTGACCTAGTTTGCACTGGATTGTTTAGATCTCCAATGATTTGATGAAGAGGGTGCTCTTTGGTCCAACGATGTTCATGAGGGAGCGGATTAGATGAAGATTGCTCATGGTTGTCATCTAAGAATCCACTATCAACTTCTTCAGTTTGTACATTATGAGGGTGAAGTTTAGTTGAAGTAATTGGTGCAAAAGTTTCAGTAGGTACAACTTGTTCAGCCTGTTGATCTGTCCTTACAGCACATCCTACTGACTTAGCAACATCTGGCTCTTCATTAATGGAAACAACTTCAACTATTGGAGCAGGCATTTGTATCGGGGAATTTGATTCAGTGGAAACATCTGAAATAGTTGGATGATAAAACATTGAATCTTCCATCCTGTCAACTACAACAGGTTTAGTCACTTTAGATCCAAGAAATTCATCATAAAACAGTTCAAATAAAATATCTAAATCAGATAAATGATTAGTAGACGATGATGCTTCATCTGATTTATTCTTTTCAGGTATAGGTTCTGAACGGAGTTGTCCAGAATCTAGCACTCCGGTTATCACGGGTTCTGAACGAGCTTGTTCAGAAGCCATTTCCTCATCGAATGTGACATTTACGCTCTCGATAACAGTTTTCGACTTCTTCAAGTAAACTCGATATGCAACAGATGTAGAAGAATATCCAATGAAGATGCCCTCGTCTGCCTTAGCACTGAACTTGTTCAGACTCTCTCTGTCATTTAGCAGAAAACACCTACACCCAAATATATGAAAATACTTTATGGTCGGTGTTCGGTTGTTGATCAACGTATACGGAGTCTTTTGAAATATGTGGTGTATCATGGAACGGTTTTGAGTGTAGCACGCAGTCGAAATATCTTATGCCCACAGAAACAGAGGTAGATCTGATTGGCTGAGCATAGTGCGAGCTGCCTCGACTAGCTTTCGATTTCTCCTTTCGACTACTCCATTCTGTGGGCGTACGAGCAGCAGAGTATTGATGTGATATCCCGAACGATTCGAGATACTCTTCGACAATTCTGTTTTTGAACTCTGTGTCATTATCAGTTCTTAGAAGCTTGACTGGTTTATGCAGATTCACCTGGGTCGTCTTCAGAAATGTAATGAGTACTTCGGACGTCTCATCTTTCGACCGTAGAAATTTGACCCACGTGTATCGCGAATAGTCGTCCTTGATAACTAGAACCTATTTCTTTCCGCCTAATGGAGAACTGGTACTAGGTTCAGGCTTCGGTTTATGTGGAGTTCTCTTCATTTTCCCTTTTTCACACGCTGCACACAAATGTTCTTTCACGTACTTGAGCTCAGGAAGTCCATTCACTAACTTTCCACTGACCAGTTTGTTTATGTAGCGAAAATTCAGATGAGATAGCCATCAATGCCATAGCCAGCTTTGTTTCATCGAAGCTTTTGAAAGAAGACACACCTGATTGTCAGTCTGGACCTTTGACAAATTAATTGTGTAGAGGTTGGCTTGCAAATGCCCACTAAGAGTTCTTTGTCATCTTCAGTACACACCGAGCAACTCTTAGCTTTGAAATTGACCTCTAATCCTTTGTCACAGAACTGACCAACACTGAATAGGTTGTGCCCTAATCCTTATACATAGCTCACCTTCGTTATCGTTACTTTGTCAGGTACCACATCACCATATCCCAAAATTGGCGAGAACTGTTCATTTCCAAACCTAACTTTTCCGCAATACTTCTCTGTATAATTAGATAACATATCTTTTTGCCCGGTCATATGCTTGGAACAGCCGTTATCCAAGTACCACATATGACGGGTTTGCACATGAGAAAATCATGAAACAAGAGGCTTAGGTACCCATTTATATATGGGCCCTATAGTGTTAGCACAAGTAGATTTTGGCATCCATTTAAAAATGGACCCTTTTTCTCTTTGAAAAACATTTGAAGCATAGGAACTATAAGAATATACATGATATGTGCCAAAACAATCATTAGAATGTTGTCGAGAAGCAAAATCATTCCGATGATTATTAGAAAACTTTCTAGCATACGGAGATAATTGGAATATTTGCTTTATTGAAAACTTCTTGTAAGGAGTTACAAGTTTTTGGTTATTAAAAGCAATATCCACAATTACATCTAAAGTACTATTAGTATTCCTATTATATGATGATTCAGAAATTGATTTTGCCCTCTCATCAACTTTCTGCTTTGGTCACCATGTTGATTTAACTCCAAGCTCTTTCTTTCTCAGATCTGAAACATTTGAAATTTTAGATTTAGACTTGTGAGAATAAACAGAATGCTTTTTCTTTGGATTACCAGTGATGATCGGTTTTTGTGAATGCCCTGATTTCTTCTTCTTACCTTTGGCAACTTTGGTTTTCACAGGAACTGATTTATCAACTTTCATTGACGTTTCACCTTTTTCATATACACTCGGTAATCCAAAAGAGTTTATAACAAACTTTGAATGATCAGGAAGTTTAGTATCAAAATCAAATTGAGCAACAGATTCATCTAAAACACCATCAGAGTTTAAGAAATCAAACTCGTCATCAAGTAAACCAGACATTTCATAAGATTTTGAAGCCTTAGAAGATTTAGAAAAATAAGAATTTTTCAACACAGTGAAGAACACAGTTTGTTCTAAATCTACCAAAATTCTTTCTTCTGTCAAAGTATTCTCGAGTGCAGAAATTTTAGTTTCCAACACAACAGGAGGAACGTAAAGCTTACCTTCTATAGGTTTAGCCTCTAACTCTTTTGAGGAGTAACTCTCAAAATAGTCATCAGAAAGAAATTTTGATTTATCAGAATTATAATTGTTATTCAACCTCTCATAATGAAATGGAAGTTGAATTTTAGTTGTGTTCTTTCTTTTCTCATATTCCTTGGCTTCATCTTCTTCAGATAGTTTAGTCTACTCAACTTTAAGTTCAGGATATTGTGATGCCAGTTTTAGAAATCTGAAATCATAAAGAGCAGGCACTTCTGATATACCCTTTTTAAGATAGTGTGGATTCTCATAACCGAGTCCCCAACACTCTTTGTTCTCTTTGGGTTTGTTTAGATGAATGGTTTGTTCAGTTTGACCCAAAGTGTATAATTTCCCTTCCAAAGCATTCACTTTGTCAAGTAAAGATTTGTTCTCTTTTGAAAGCGAAGAATACATTTTATTAAGCTTTTTTGATTCAAACTCACACAATCTATATTTTGAAACAGTTTCGGATAATTCTTTGTGAATTATAGTCTTCTCTTTCGCGCTAGTGTCAATATTTTTATGTAAAGCTTCAATCAAAACATTCTTCTCAGCAATATCATTGCTAAGTTTCTGTATTGATTGATTTTTATCTTTAATGACACCTTTTTCACGCTTAAGTTTAGACTCTAATTCTTGGAGTTTAACCATCATAGCATGCATTTGATTTAAAAAATCCAATTCAGTCATATCACATACCCCTTCGTAGTCTTCTTCATCAGATTCTGCTTCATCTCTAGCTTCATCCACTATTTTACCCATTAGGCAAATATGAGATGTCTCTTCTTTCTCAACCTCTTCATTTGAGTGATCTATCCAGTACTCATCCTCAGCCATCAGTGCTTTCCCAGCTTCCTGCTGCTTTGCCAAAAGCATCTTGTTTTTGCAGTACTCTGAATTTCGGACTTTTAGCTTTCGACAATCTTTAGCAAAATGTCCAAGCTTACCACAGTTGTAGCACTTGGTAGATTCTGGTTGTTTCTTCTCTTTTGCTTTGTACGACTTCTCATCAGATATCTTTTCCTCACTTCTCCTTCCTTCAACTTTCTCCTTGTGTTAATAATTTCTGGAACCAGATGAATATCTCTAACAGTTTGAGCTTGGCTTTTTGTAGAACTTCTTTTGAAAAGCCTTAGTCAACATAAGCATAGCTTGCTTCAGATTCTCACAATCATCAGAATCAGAGTTATCCTCACTTTCAGCCTCTTCTGATTCAGAAACTATGACTTTCTTTTTTTTCTTCAAGCTCACCGACTTCTTCTTCACTATCAGAGCAATCGGATCAACAACTGCTTTATCAGCCTTTTTCTTCTCCTCTTTGATCTCATCTACCTCTTCTTCATTTTGTCTCATAGTTTCATAGACTTCATGGAGTGGTATCTCATTCAAGTCCTTCATTTGCTTCATTTGCCGTGTAAATCTCTTCCACTCAGGTTGCAAGATACTAAGGAACTTGACATTAAGCTCAATTTGTGACTTCTTCACTTTGTTCTTGCTGAGCTCGTTCAACAACATCACAAACCTGTCATAAGTAGCTTCCAGTGATTCACCCTCCTTAGCCTTGAACTCTTCATAGTTATTGAGTCAGTTGGATATTTTAAGCTGATTCCCAACCTTTGATCTAAGCATCATCTTCTCCAGTTGATCCCACATTTCCTTAACTGTAGCCTTATAGCTGTCAATTTTCACATATATTTCATTTGGGATGCCTTGAAGAATGAAAGATTTTGCCAGCCTATCAGCTTTTGATCTTTTTGTCTGTTCTTCTGTGTATTCTTCAGGTGGAAGTGGGTATTCTCTCTGCTCAGTTCCAGCTGTATGAGTCTTCATTGGAATGTCCATAACACCTTCAGTCAAAGACTTTCTGATATAATCTCTTAATTCATTTCTGTCAATGAAATCCAAAAATCGATCTTTCCACTGCTCATACTCTCCCTTGAAGAGTACTGGTGGCTTTATATCTGTTCCAATAGCGAGAGCTTCTCGTGATGTCATCCTGTTTGAAAAATATAATCAATAAAAAACTTGAAATTGACCGTTAGTCCAATAGAAATCAAATGAAAGTACAGAATACTTGAAAAAAAAAATAGCATAAATGAAATTTCCAAATTTTTTTCCAAGTATGAAATTCGCAAAAAATAGTGAAAATACTTCAGAATTCGCAAGTTACACAAGAATCACCAAAAATTCGCAAGTTTTTAGAAACAAACACAGAATTCTCAAGCTTAAAGAAAAACCTTCAGAATCCGTAAGTCTCAAACATACGAATCCTGAGGAATTCGCAAGAAACAACATACAAAATCTTTACTTTTCGCAAGATTCAAAACTACGAATCCTATCCTTGTAAACTTTTCAAGAAAAACTTTTTCTCACAAAAGTTATCTGCGAATTCTAATAATTCTACGAATTCTTGTCAACTCAAACTTCTGCGAATTCTTAGCAATTCATAGACAAACAAATACGAATTCTTAAGAATTCTCAATACAAAGGCCTGCGAATCCTAAAAAACTAGCAACATATGTGCGAATTTTACACTTGTAAAATTTCAAAACTCAACCAAAAAGTGAATTCTAATTAAATTCTACGAATTCTTCAAATTCATTGCGAGTTCTTGATGATTTCGCGAAATCTTCAGATCTACTTGCGAGTTCTTCACGTTTGTTTGCGAGTTCTTCAGATATACAACCAAAATACAATTTGATCTACCTGAAATCCTATCTAGACTTCAAATTACAAATTGAAACTTTGAAAATTCGATCACCTAAACGTCTAGAACAGATTACAATCAACGAATTTCAACAACAAACACCAAGATGCACAAATCGGTCCAATACAGTGCTCGTGAACTCATGAACTCGACAACAACAAATTCATCAAAATTGATGATCAATTACAGTGCAATTGGTGAACCAAACTATACAAACTCTTTCTAAATCAATATACGAATCTAAAGAACTCGATTACAACCAAAAATTTATACAACAGCTCAAAAACGAATTTACAACCCAATGTAATAGTGTCAACTTCAATCTTTCTTGATTTAAATTTGGATCTGCTCTGATACCAATTGAGTGTCCCTGAAATTCAAGTTCTTTTCACAAACAAATCAAAACAAACAAGATTAGTAATCTACCTATTTGATTTCAATTCCACAAATCAAATGATTACAAATGTGTTTACAACTTTTTCTCTCTAAAAACTATCTTTCTCTCTCTACAAATTCTCTCTCAGAATGCGTATCAAACTCTCTAGTCATCTAACAATTAAAACAAAACAAGAAACTATTTATACCCAGCTAATACAAAGGAACAAAAACAACAATACAAAGACTTTGACTTTTACTAAGAGTTGACTTTTCAGCTTTGACTTCTTGAACTTTGACCTATAATGCTTCATCAACTTGCAAATTACACCAAGAACACACACTTGTGTGTCCTAATATGCTAAAAGAAAATACAGCGTTCTCTCAGATTAGTGTGTACTCGTGTATTTTTCACAATAGAAAGTGCTCCCCTCACATAGGACGAGGAGCACACAATAGTACAAGACAAAGGCTGACAATCCATAGAAAGATTGCCACCTAGAAAGTTAAACAACGTATGACGCGTACAAATGATCTTTAGAATCTTCGTAAACAGGCTCACATGTTCTACACGTGGTCATGTCTTGAACCATTTTCACAAAAATCTTTAAGTCTTCAATCTCTTGAGGTTAGCCATAACAAAGGCTCTGTGAGTGACCATAGAGGCTCTGTGATCTGAAATTTATCTTCAGGTTAGATCTCGAGTAGATAGTTGACAGGGTCTTCTGAGATTGCAACTTATATGGTGGATTTGGTGAAGTCAACAGTCTTCTGTGGTTCTACACTTAGCCTATTTTTCAATACTTCTATTACATGTAGGTTAGAGCTAACAATCTCCCCCTAAGTATTGAAAATAAAAAAAATGAAAGTTGAGTGTGTGGCTAAGTTAGAAACAAAGAGGTTAAAGGAACTCAACCTCTGAAGACTGATTTTCATTTATCAAAAAGAAATGCCATAAGGCAATTACATCAGAAAAGTTACATGAATTTTTTTTGAACTATTACAGAAGGTCACTATGGAAAGTCATTTATAGGATTGGTAAAGCTTTCTGCTAAGGTCTTATTCATTGACAAAATGAGCTCTCTGTACTTAATCTGAGCATCAATCATCTCAATCATCTTCTCTGCAAGTCCCTCTTGCATAGTCTCAGTTCCTCTTTTCCTCAGAATCGTGTACTTGATCTTCAACATAGTGTTATTCGAGTATTTGTGTCTTTTATTGGGTTTGAATATCTTCTTGCACCCATCATCATCTCTATAGATGAATCCGAATCCAGGCTCTGTGATCAGTGAGTTTTACGGTACTTCATCGATTCCAGGGAATTTGTCATCTGGTTTGGTTATCGATTGCTTCTTGACCCCGAGCTGCAGAGCCACCTCGAATTCCATTTTACTATGATATCTAACATGTTCGCACATGACTTCCTTGATCCTGCCATTTGCGATCATGTACTCCTTCCTCTTTTCTAGTAATCGCTCTGTAAGTGCATGTAGTTGAGGAAGATCATAAGCGTAGAGGTTCTTCAGATCTGCATTTGTGAAGGAATACTGCCGCCCATCTTTTCTCTCGACCAAATACTTAGCATACATTATTGTCCTGTTCGCGAAGGAGTGCAGAGTAATTCTCATCACGCATTTGATGTCCTCTGTGGATAATACCTCAGACCTGTCCTGAGCTGTTTCCTCAAACCTTCTTTTGACATCTTCTTTTATCAGAGGATGCAAGTTTGGTGCGATGAACATGACCTCTGGTTCTGCACTGTAGAGGTAAGTGTGAATATTTTCATCAAACTTCAATTCTTTCGGTGGTGGCCTTGAGATTGGGATCCTCATAGCGTCCATCGATTGAACGATTTGTTTCACTCTATCCTCCTTATATTTTTGTTCAAAGGAACTAGCTACAAAGAGTGTCTTTTTTGGCTTGTTTGGTTTAGAGGGTATCTTTGACGAGCTCTGTGGATGGATCATTGTGACTTCTGTGGCATTCACCGGATCAAGGCTTGAGAACTGTACTTTAGGGAAGTGGGCATTAGCTTAGGACTTGAAGGTTCCACAAATTTAGCAAGTCCTTTAGCTATTTCTTCATAGCCAACACTGACCTTTGCCTTCTGTGATTCTGCAGAGATGATTACTTGACTGATTTCAGCTTCCTTGTTCATTCCCTTAAAGGCACGAGATTTGTATCTTTGAGTTATGTGTGTCTCTAAGGTTTCCTTCTATAGCGATAAGGCCTGAAGAGGAGTGGCAGTTATTGGTGCATAGCTTTTGGTCAATGTAGCCTTCTCCCCCTCATGATGGCCAGGGTCAGAGGCATCAGGGTCCTGATCATCATGCTTGGCCCTCTTCTGCTCAGCCTCTGCTTGGCAAGACGCAGGTTCCTTCCTTTTCTTTCGCTTGCAGAGGTTAGCTTCTGTATGCTAAGTGATCTTGGTCATCACATACTCTACAACTAAAAAGAGCTTGTTGACTTCATAGAGGCCGTTTGTTTACCTCTTAATGGTTCCATTAAGAGACAACCTCTGAATCGTTAAGAGGTAAATCTTGTTTGGCAAAAAAAATGTCTGCCTCTTAATGATTCCAAAACCCTCTGAATGATTTTGTATCCTGACCATCTCTTAACCATTAAGAGTCATGATTTCATTTTGAACAATTAAAAAACAAACATATTTCATTTTGCAATATATTATACGGGCCTCTTAATCATTCTGCACCGAACCATTCAGCAACTGCCAAACAACCCCATAGTCTGATTTGAATTTTATTGTGGCCACAGTCTTTTTAATCTCTTCAGCAACAGATTTCCCTTCCTTTGAAATATCAGACCCCAGAAGATTTAGATCCTTCAAAAGCATTCAGCTCATGTCTTGAAGATCTTCTTTAGTAGCCAGGGCTTTGATGTTCGTCGCAGAGGGGGGTGGCGGTGTTACAAAGGATGAGACGGGAACTTAGAATGGGACCATGACACTGCGAGTCAGGTCCTTAATTTCCTCTTTCAGCTTTAACAAATCATCCACCCCAGAGGTTGTGACTTATGCGGCAAACTTTCCCATTTCCTCCATTGCAATGTCCCCAAGGTCCTTGATTGCGTCAGTCTGGATGTTTATCGAATCTGCGCATGCTCTGAAATCATCCTTCGTTGCATTTGAGACTGAGGCATCCAACATCTTATTGATATGTGTAGAGTTTTGTTCTGAGATTCGTTGAAGTGCCTTCAGAGCTTCTGTGTTAGCTTCAACTGCTGCAGTCCATTTTCTGAGGTCATCCTTGGAGACAGAGGCTTCATTGAGCTTTTTGAAATCGAGAGTGTTCGCCAAATATAAGTTCTTGGATGTCGCAACGTCTTCTCGGATTTCATCGAGAGTCAGAGTGGAAATGACTGGAATGTGATCATCAAGCTCTTCAATTTTTTCAAACACTTTGTCAGCAAAGGCTTTAAACTCCTCCTTTGTGACGTAAGTGTCTGGGGTAATCTCTGGACCAACACATGGTCCAGATTAAGCCAAGGAGATATTGGCACCTGCAGAGCCTGTGGTGATGTTGAGCTCTACAAGATTTCTCTTCAATCCTTGACGTTCCATAGAGGATTCGTCTATAAAGGTTTTGTGATTCTGTCGATGATTATCTTGGGGGAGGATTCATAGTTTCTCCCAAGATCCTTAAAGAGTAAACTCTGTGGATGTACTAGATCCACAGAGTTGTCGTGTACGCTCACAATCATCTCTGGAATGGTTTTGGATATGCTCTAAGGTGGAGCAGAGGCAACAAATGCCTCTACGGGGATGAGTGACGTGTCCTGGGGCAATGGGACATTTATTTCTACACATCCATCCTTTTTAGAGGATGGAGTGGATTGGGCTTCCTCGGCTATTGTTGGTACAGAGGATGATGGGATATCCTCTATCCGGTTTGGTTGGTTTGGGTTCAGACTGTGTTGTCCTTGTTTAATACCCCTCTGACTAGTACTGTAGGAGTAGAGATGTGTCTTGCACTGCGAGGTTGGCTAGGGGGTGTGCAAAAGGAATATTTTTTCCTATCTCCTCCAACGGTTTTTCCTTTTCTTCACCCTTGTCTTCATCAGAGCTAGGAAGCCCTATAATATCGTCCATCTCTAGGTCCACATTTTCTCCAAGGTCCACAGAGTATAGCTTGGCTATCTCTGTGGTCACCTTCAGAGGACTGGAGGGTCTTTCCTTAGGACTTTCAGTGATTTGAGCTTTTCTTCTCCTCCTCTAAAGAGGTTCCTCCTCTACCTCTGTAGGTTCTCCCCTTGTTTCCTCGCCAAGAGCCTTGGTTGAATTCATTTGATGTTCAGATTCTGCCAACTTGACCAACCTTCTTTTCTTGGACTTCTTTGGGGGCTCTGCAATGGTAGCTTCTGCAGTTTTGACCACTGCCCCCTCTGAGGCTGTCTTGGCCTTTTTCTTTTTGGGATTAGAGGTTTCAGTAACCTCTGCCACAGTTTTTGGGGGCTCTTCTACTACGACCCTCTTTTAGGTTTTATTTTTCTTTTTCAGCTTGGGTTGATCACTCCCCATCCCACTCTCGGGCTCTATTCTCTCAGTTCTCACATGTGCCTCTTCGTCCACATTCTCCTCAACTCCCTCTGTGTTTTCTTCCCTCATATAAATAGCAATCTCACCAACTTGGAATCCTACACGTGGGGGGGGGGGGTTGCAGGACTCGGTATAGGAGTCCTGTGCCCACAAATGTATGTCCTAATTCCCTCTTCACTACCCAAATAGGCAAGTATACGGGCCGGTAGAGGTCTTGCCCCAGGGTACCCTGTCTTCAATGTGGTTGGCCTGTGGGACTTCATGTCGTATACCTTGATGGTCTTCCCCTCTGTAGGCAATTTACCTTCTCCGAGTAGGTCATTTCCCAGAAGAACCGCAAAGAACCTGTTGAATACCAGATTCTTAGGTTTGTGCCCCGAGCTTGGTCCTCCTGCTTAGCGATCACTGCATTCCTAATCTGTCTGAAGATCAGCCCTGCATAGTCCAGAGGTAAACCATAGTACATACCATACATAATAACAAGTATGGTATGACTTGATTGGTCAGGGCTCCTAACTTTATAGGTCAAGCATCTGTTGAGGATTGAGAAGAGAACATTCCACAGAGGTGGATGGTTCTGACGTCTGCACTCTATTCTATTGGTAATTGGGGCTGCATATCCAATGAATCTAAGAAATTCCAGAATCTCAGAGTCTGTTGGTTCCTCTGAGAACTTCAGTAGGTTTAGCTGGTCCTTAGTTGGGAGTCCGAAAACTTCTGAGACTCTTCTCTGGTTAACGCCAAAGTCCAGAATTTTGGCAGTTGAGGGATGAGTTGCATATCCCTTGACACAATATCCATATTTTTCTAGTTTCTCATGTCTAGCACTCAACCAAAATTGTTGAATGCCGGATTCAAGGATATCTGTCCTTTTTAGGGTTAGGACTTTTGACAGGAAATGGTTCTTCAGAATTTGGATTAATGGTTCAGTTTCAGCAGGAAAACCTTGTTAGAACATAAATATGTTCTATTTTAGGAAGTTTAGTAAAGTAATCCTTTATAGTTGTATTGGGCCTTGTAATGGGTTTGGGCTTAATGTGTAACAAGGGATGTGGGGTATAAATAAGAGTATGTTAGTGTTGTTAGTTTGTAAGTTTTACAATGTAGACATCATACGAATTTGCTCTCTGTAGTTTGTAGTTTACTTTTCTGTAATCAATAAAACTACAGATTTCTATCCCCAATAATTCCTTGTTTATCTAATCATTCGATCAATCTTTGATCTCATGGACCTAACAAGTGGTATCAGAGCCGAACAAAGAAATCAATCTTTGCACGATCAAGATCAGATTGAGTTGATAGAAAAGTCAATATGAGAAATTTTTGAATTCCAGAATTTGATGGCTAATTGGATGTCCATTTATGTCTAATAGATTTTGTGGTTATAATTGATTATTTTAGAATCAATCACTTTCTGTAACTTCATCAATTCTGGACAAATTGATCGATTTTGAGGATTTTATGTTCGAAAAAGTCGTATTACTGTGGTTGAGATCAATTGGAGTTTAGAGTGGAATTTAGACAAGATCATCAACAGAAAATGTGTTCCAAATTTTTTTTCGAACCTGCTCTCAAAAGATCATCTCAAAATTCAAAGTACAGAAGTTCAATTTGAAGATAAGTTGGAAAAAAATTCGAGATCCACAGAATTCGCATGATCAGATGAAGAACTCGCATGAGAATTGAAAGAATTCGCATAAGTAAATATTTTGGAAGAATTCGCATCGTAGAATTCGCATGCTGGTAGTTTGAAGAATTCGCATGCTTGAATTCACATGATTCCTTGAAGATGATATTTTGTTAAGTACAAAATTCACACAAGAGTCATATGCGAAATGTTTAAGAATTCGCATGACTAAATTCTTTGAAGATGAAATTTTGATTAAGTGTGGAATTCGTACAAAAGTCTTATGCGAAAAGTTAAGAGTTCGTATATGTGAGTGATGCGAAAAGAAGAGAATTCGTGTATGTGAGTCATGCGAGAAGTGAAGATTTCGCACATAGGTGCGTGCGAAAAGTAAGAATTTGCACGCAGGCCTATGCGAATTGTGGTGTTCGGCTAATGCCATCATGCAAATTGTGCTCAATTGGAATAGTGATCTGCGAATTGTTGCCTTTATGCGAAAACTTTGTGACTTTTTGAGAAAATTGACTGTTCTGAACCCAGTTTGCTACAAGTTTGCCTTGTTTCTGAGCTTTTTATGCGTAATGCATATGTGACATCATTCTTATCATATGTTGGTCACATATCCTTAGCAACTGATCTAATCTTTCACGAGTACTTATGTTTTTCAAGATTTTCTGATACTTGATTTGAGGATTTAGTCTCTGATTAGATTGAGTTAGCTTCCTGAGCATCTGCAATCACCAGTCTGGAAAGCTTCTTTTGTTGTTAGACCGTTGAGAGCACTTTCTCATTCTTCTAACCTGATCAATCAGTAGTGTGAGCGACTGCAATCATTGTTCTGATGCTTGAGTTGTGATTCAGAATCCTGAGTGCTTATAATCATCCAGCTGATTCGTGAAGAAAGGAGTTATGGGTTTGATTGTTTAGTATTATGGAAAGCAGTCAGAAAATAAGCATATTTTATTAGTTGTTGAACATTTATCACTCTTCTAACCCTTGCCTTGTAGTGTTTCTACTGTGTCTACCTCCTGTAAGCTGATCAGATGAAGTTCTTAAGTTGAACTCTTACTTCAATTCATGGTTCAAAGACAGATCATATGTTATATACTGAAGATGCACTTGGTTGTCATTCCAATATTCAACACATATCATTCTTGTGGGCATACAGAATGTGTTGGGTTTACAAGAGTTAAAAGATGTCTTTATGTGCACTAAGTCGAGGTTATGATCTACATCAGATCTAATATTATAGTTGAAACTTCAAGGATAAGAGCTACTTTCAAGGGGGAGCTAGAGGAGCTTTGAAGTTTATGTAACACTAAGTTTTATAAAGAAATCAAGGGGGAGAGGAACTAAAGCTGGAGCTTAAAAGATAATAATTACTTTGCAAAACTTAGGGGGAGAATGTTAGAACATAAATATGTTCTATTTTAGGAAGTTTAGTAAAGTAATCCTTTATAGTTGTATTGGGCCATGTAATGGGTTTGGGCTTAATGTGTAACAAGGGATGTGAGGTATAAATAGGAGGTTGGTAGTGTAGTTAGTTTGTAAGTTTTACAATGTAGACATCATACGACTTTGCTCTCTGTAGTTTGTAGTTTACTTTTCTGTAATCAATAAAACTACAGATTTATATCCCCAATAATTCCTTGTTTATCTAATCATTCAATCAATCTTTGATCTCATGGACCTAACAAACCTTTCGGGTCCAAGACCATATAGTGGTTGTTCGGTTTCAGGTTCATTAGTTTCAGATGATAGTCATGGTGAGTGAAGGAGAGCATTCTGCTCGTGAGGGGTTATTCTTGTTCAACAGATTTGGAGTCTTCCCTTTGATTAAAAGAATGCAAAGATTCGTTTGAAGTAGTTGAATCTTTGGAGTTCTTGGAGTTAGCAGAATGGGAAGCCATTGCAGAAAGAAGAAGAAGATGAGAGTAGTTCTTGCTTTGAAGTTCTTGAGAATAAGGTTTCAGGTAAAAAATGGGTAAAGTGAAAGAAAGGGGATTTTATACTGAGAGGAGGGTAAAAATTATGAGCGGAAGATAATAAAGTTTGAAATCCATAATTAGTAACTATGGATAGGGAGCCGTTTGGAAAAACGATGGTACAGATACGGTCCAATTAGATTTTGCCACGTTAGAAATGGTGGTGCACGATCGAGTACGTGCGCCTCCCCTATTCTCACGTGCATGGCATTTGCTATACCCATTTGACCGTGACTTCCATAAATAATCCGTGCTTCATGACCTTTTGAAAAATTTCATGAGACAAAAGTGACAGAAGCTCTGTGGGTAAAGAGATTTTGTAGTCATGTGCATGGTTTTGAGCCCAAGTTTGCTCATGTTTTACCAAATAAGAGCAACAGAGGAAGGTCTGATTGGCTGAGCATAGTGCGAGCGGCCTCGAATAGCGTTCGATTTCGCCTTTCGACTACTCCATTCTGTTCTGGTGTACGAGCAACAGAGTATTGATGTGATATCCCGACTGATTCGAGATACTCTTCAACAGTTCTGTTTTTGAACTCTGTGCCATTATCAGTTCTGAGAAGCTTGACTGGTTTATGCAAATTCACCTGGGTCGTCTTCAGAAATGTAATGAGAACTTCGGGCGTCTCATCTTTTGAATGTAGAAATTTGACCCACGTGTATCGCGAATAGTCGTCCACGATAACTAGAACATATTTCTTTCCGCCTAAGCTTTGCGTTCGCATTGGACCACAAAGATCCATATGCAACAACTCTAATGGAGAACTGGTACTAGGTTCAGGCTTCGGTTTATGTGGAGCTCTCTTCATCTTTCCTTTTTCACATGCTGCACACAAGTGTTCTTTCTCGTATCTCAGCTCAAGAAGACCTTTCACTAATCTGCCTTCGACCAATTTGTTTATGTAGCGAAAATTCAGATGAGAAAGTCATCAATGCCATAGACAGCTTTGTTGCATCGAGGCTTTTGAAAGTAGACACACCTGATCTTCAGTTTGGACCTTTGACAAATTGATGATGTAGAGATTTGACTTGCGAGTACCAACTAAGAGTTCTTTGTCGTCTTCAGTACACACCGAGCAACTCTTAGCCTTGAAATTGACCTCTAATACTTTGTCACAGAACTGGCCAATACTGATTAGGTTGTGCCCTAATCCTTCTACATAGCTCACCTTCGTTATCGTTACTTTGTCGTGTACCACATCACCATATCCCAAAATTGGTGAGAACTGGTCGTTTCCAAATCGTACATTTCCGTTGAATTTCTCTGTATAATTAGTCAATAAATTCTTTTGCCCAGTCATATGCTTGGAACAATCGCTATCCAAGTACCACATATGACGGATCTGCAAGAGAAATCAGGGAATAACAATTTTAGGTACTGTAAGTCCCAAAACAATCAACAATTCATGATCTAAATATAAGAAACAAGATGAGATTGGAAGGAGGCGATTTATTCACTGAATATTGAAGAACACAGACACAAACCTAGAGAGAGAAAGTGATTCTCTCTCTAGAAAACGCTCGCTCTCAATCGACTACATTTTGTATACTAAAATCTTAACCTCAATTACAATAGACCTAATCTCCCCTTTAACTCCCTTGTTCAACAATAAGCCCAAGCCCATTTACAAAGTTTAAGCCCAATTACAAACTAAAACCCAATACAAATATTAATGTAGAGTCCTTTACAAAACTTTCTAACATTGGACATTTTATGTCCTAACAATCTCCCCCTAAAGTTTTGTAAAGGAATCATTAACTTTGAAGCGCCAACTCTTCTCCCCCTTGATTTCTTTGTAAAACTTTAGCATTGCATAACTTCAAAATAGCTCAGGCTCCCCCTTGAATGAAGCTCTTATCCTTCAAAGTTTCAACTTTAATACCAGATTCGATGTGTGCAATAACCTCAACTGAGTGCACATAAAGACAACTTTTATCTCTAGTAAATCCAATACATTCCTTAACGCCCGCAAGAATGATATGTGTGGATTATGGTGTGACACTCAAAGTGCATCTTCAGTGTATGACACCGGATCTGTCTTTGAAACGCGGTTTGAATAGGAGTTCAGCTTAAGAACTTATACTGATCAGCTTGTAGGAGGAATCAACTGGTAGCAAACACTACTAGGCAAGGGTAGAAGAACCAATCAACAACTGTTCAGCAACTGAAGAAAGATGCTCATTTCCAAACTACTTTCTAGAACACTGTATGAGTAAACCCAGACCTCCAATCATCACAAATCAGTTGGATGATTATAGGCACTCAAGATTCTGGATCACAACCAAAGCATCCGAACAATGATTGCAGTCGCTCACACTACTAATTGATCAGGTCAGATAAGTGATAAAGTGCTCTCAATGGTCTAACAACTCAAGAAACTCTCCAGATTGATGATTGCAGATACTCAAACTGCTAATCCAATCCAATCGAAGACTGAATCCAAACACGCAATGTATGAAAATCTTAACAAACATGAGCTCTGTGAATCTGATTCAGTTGCGCAGAGATATTTGACAATCTGAAATTTTGGAATGATGCCACATATGCATTCAGTGGAAACCTCGTGAACAGGTTGTTGAAAAAAAAAGCTGGATCACACTCTGATAAGCAACCGTCAAGAAAAACCGAACGAAAAATTTCCGGAACAAATACAAAATATTACTTGAAGAATCTGTATCACGGATAACACGGTCAAAGCGCAATTAAATCTGGATTGTACGCCCTTCGAAACTATAAACAGCTCTCAAGAATTGCAAAATAAAATTCGATAACAATCTAAACTTAAAGATATGGCACACATACGGCCCAAAAAAAATATTTGATAAGCCCAATCAAAAATTCGGTGTCCATCAATAAATCCGGTTTGCATGCGGCCCAATAAAAATTTCAACAAATTAAGTCCAACTCCAGTTTCAAAAAAAAAATAAGAAGCCCGGATGTTAACATGAAGTCCCGGTTCCTAAGAGCAACTCCCGGATCTCAAGCCGCTTTTTATGAATTCCCGTTACACACAGACTTCGAAACTCATAGGTGCCATGCAAAATAATTTGATATTACCACCGAATTGAATTATAAACCCACCGCCGACCACATACTTTCAATCCACCGCCGGCCACAATTATCAAAACACAGCAACCACCATTAATTATTTACTCCAAATACATTTGATAATGAAATCACAACCATAATCACCAATTCAATCACGGCCACAATTTAATCAACAATTTTGAAGTTAAAATCCACTAATTGGTTCCATCACATGCCTCTACCAATCATCAATTTGTATTAACCCACCATGATTTATATCCACCGATTAATTATCAAAACTACTCGTCGGCCACAAATCTTAAGTCACCGACCCATGATATGTATCATCCATTCAAAAATTAAGCATTTGAACAAAATTTGAATTATGGATGCGTGCGACCGGTATATCAATCCCCCGGTCCCTGGATGCGCCCGGTATGTGTACTCCCGGGGTGAGTTTTTCAACCACTCCGGGCGCCCGATGAATTCTGCGCCCGATGTCAACCCCGGGCCCGATATGGTGTAATCCCGGTTCGACTCCAGGTGTTTCGATCAAAAAAAAATTAAACAACCAAATTGATCAATAATTTTTTGTTGATTGTCGATCGAAAGATGATTGCAACACATAACAAACAATCCTTTGCAATAAACTCTAATCAAATCTCACTAAATCGATCCAATTTCTGGAAATTCGAGATGAACACAGTCGCATCCAAATTTTCTAAAAAACACAGATCTGATCCAAAATTGATAAAATCCAAAATTGTAATCGACTCCAATATGTATATCGAGCAACATTGAATCGATTTAATCATTAAAAACACACATTAAGCTCCAAACTCCACACAATAGATCCAAATCGCAGATACATAAATTTTGGGCTGAAGAACACGAACTGTTGAAAATTGACCGAATCAAAGAAATTTTCTTCGATTTGGCTCTGATAGCACATGTAAGTCCCAAAACAATCAAAATTCATGATCTAAATATAAGAAACAAGATGAGATTGGAAGGAGGCGATTTATTCACTGAATATTGAAGAACACAGACACAAACCTAGAGAGAGAAAGTGATTCTCTCTCTAGAAAATGCTCGCTCTCAATCGACTACATTTTGTATACTAAAATCTTAACCTCAATTACAATAGACCTAATCTATATATACCTCCCCCTTAACTCCCTTGTTCAATAATAAGCCCAAGCCCATTTACAAAGTTTAAGCCCAATTACAAACTAAAACCCAATACAAATATTAATGTAGAGTCCTTTACAAAACTTTCTAACATTGGACATTTTATGTCCTAACAGGTAACCATTTAAAAACGGGTCCTAAAGGATTAACACAAGATTTTGGTATCCATTTAAATATGGATCCTCTTTTCTTTTGAAAACTTTTAAAAACATTTGATTTAGAAGAATAAACGTGATAAGATCCAAACCAATCATTAGAATAATGATGATAAGCAAAATCATTCCACCGATAAGAATAAGATTTAGTAGTAGTAGAAGATAATTGGAACAATTGCTTTATAGAATATCTCTTGTAAGAAGTTACAAGGTTTTTATTGATAGAAGCAACATAACCAACTACATCAGACACACTACTATGTGATCTATTACAAAAATTATCAGGAATTGATTCTGCCTTGTCATCACTCTTCCTTTTAGGTCGCCATTCAGTTCTTTCTTCTGACCTTTTCTTTCGTATATCTGAAACAAAGAATTTAGATTTATTAGGAAAATCATATTTCTGAGATTGACTGTTCTTGTGTTTACTAGTGTTGTTCCGTTTTTGTGAGCGTTGTTTCTTATATTTCTTACCCTTAGCATAGTAATCCGCATTCACAGAAACTGATTCACCAACCTTAGTTGACGATTCTCCTTTTTCATAAACACTTGGTAAAGCTTCTCCATTAATCACAAAAGTCGAATGATCTGGAAGTGAAGCATTGAAGTTAAACATATCAATTTCCTCAATACACCCTTCATCAGAATTTAAGAAATCATTTGCAGACGCAAATAAGTCATCAATATCATGTTCAGAAGTTTGAGGTATTCTAGAAGATGGAGAACACACTTTAGATTCAAAATGAAAATCTGTGTTTTTAATACCGTAGAAAATACATCTTGTGTTAGTTCACTCAAAATTCTTTCATCTGACAAAATGTTTTCTAACTCAATTATTTTACTTTCTAATACGAGTGGAGGAACATAAATTTTAGCTTGAATAGGTTTTTCCTCCATCTCAGTAGAAGAATAAGTAGCAAAGTAATCAGTTGAAAGAAATTTTGATGTTTCAGAAAGATAACTATCATTCAGTCTTTCATAATAGAATGGTAGTTGCATTTTCTTCAAATTCATTCTTTTCTCATCTTCTTTTGCCTCAACCTCCTTTGATGATTTGGTGACAAATTTGGGTTTCAAATGAGGATATTTAGTAGCAGCATACATAAAATTGGCATTATATAAAGTTGGCTGTTTTCTAATAGCTTTTTCTAGGTAATGAGGATTATCATAACCTAGTCCCCATTTTTCTTTAAAATCAGCTTCTTCATTAGGTGTATTCAAGAAAATAGTTTGATCTGTTTGGCCTCGAACATATAATTTTGCTTCCAAACCATTTACCTTTTGCTCTAAAGTCTTGTTTTCAATGCAGTTTAAATGCTTTTAGAACACATTCTTGCTTTTCTGAATCAGGCTTAGACAATTTAGTTTCAAATTCAGAAATCATATTTTCAAAACGAATATTTTCATTTTTAAAATCAGAAACAGACTTGCGAAGAGAATCAATTAGATCTTTGTTCCCAATAACTTCTTTATTAAGATCAAAGATAGTTTGATTTTTCTTCTCAATTCTGCTTCTTTCCTTTTTCAGTTTGTTTTGAAGATCATGAAGTTCGACCATCATGGCTTCCATTTTAATCATAAAATCAGATTTAGATAAGTTCATTACCTCATCAGACGTTTCATCTTCAGAATCATCATCTTTTAATGTGTTGCCCATCAAACACATGTGGGCTTATTCTTCTTTCTCTTCCTCAACATCGGAATGATCTAACCAATATTCGTCTTCAGCCATCAATGCCTTGCCAGCTTCCTGTTGCTTAGCCAAGAGCATTTTGTTCTTGTAGTATTCTGAATTCCGAACCATCGGCTTCCAACAATCTTTTACGTAATGACCAATCTTGCCACAGTTGTAGCACTTGATTAGATCATCAGATTTCTTCTCAGTGCTGGCGTAGTCATTCACATACTTCTTCTTCTCATCTGGCTTATTCTCCACGTACCTTTTATCTTCATACTTCTTTCCTTCTATTCTCTCACGATGCTCATAATTCTTTGATCCCGATGATGAATATCTCTGAGAGTTTGACCCTGGTTTCTTGTAAAACTTTTTCTGGAAAGCTCGGGTCAGTAAAAGCATTGCCTGCTTGAGGTTCTCCCCATCATCACCATCAGATTCAGAATCAGACTCTGAGCTAGAAATGACTATCTTCTTCTTTTCCTTCTTCTCTTTCTTTTCTTTCTCTTTTTCTCCAGCTACAAGTGCTATGGGATCAACAGCCTTCTCAACTTTCTTTTTCTCAGATCTTTTCTCTTCCACCTCTTCCTCATTCTGTCGTAGAGTCTCGTAGACTTCATGGAGAGGTATATCACTCAAATCTTTCATCTGTTTCATCCTGCGTGTATGTTTCTTCCATTCTGGTTGTAGTATGATGAGGAACTTCACATTGTTTTCAATCTGTTGCTTCTTAACCTTGTTCATGGAAAGCTCATTCAGAAGCAGAACAAACCTTTCATATGTGTCCTCCAAACTTTCATTCTCCTTTGCTTTGAACTCTTCGTAGCTATTTATGCAGTTAGCCACCTTCATCAGATTTCCAACTTTAGAACCCAACATCATCTTTGTTAGCTGATCCCACATTGATTTGGCAGTTGGATTGTAGCTGTCTATTTTTACATAGATCTCATTTGTCATGCTTTGTAAAAGTAAAGATCTGGCTTGTTTATCAGCATTAAACCGACTCTTTTGTGCATTAGTGAATTGTGCAAAATCTTTATCAACTCTCTTTGTGTTCTGAACTCCATCTGAGTCATAACCTTCAACAGGAATCTCCTCAGTAGGACTTTTCATTGGACCATCTGTGATTGATAATAGAATGTTTTCTCTATTTTTTTGCCGATCAACAAAATCAAGAAAGCGATCCTTCCATTGTACATATTCCCCTTTAAACGAAACCGGGGGCTTGACATCAGTGCCAACTGAAAGAGCATCTCTGGAAGTCATCCTATTTCAAATTTAAGCAATAAGAAACTTCGAATTGATCGTTAGTCCAACATAAATCTCAAGAAAATTGATTAACACTGAAATGAACTAGACAAAGAAATTTCTGAAATCTACTAAGTCTAGAATTCGCAGAATACACTATAAGTACAAAGAATTCGCAATGAACACATGAAACACAAGGAATTTGCAAGGTTGAATTTAAAATTCGCAAGCTTAAAAGATCAAATAGAATTCGCAAGACAAGAAAATTGAATAGAATTTGCAAGTCAGAGTGTTACGAATTATACACTTAGAAAAAAATTTCAAAAACTTTTCGTAAACACTCAAGAATTCGTAGACTACACTTCTGCAAATTCCAAAGAATTTGTAGACAGGTCTAATGCGAATTCTGATTACGAATTCTATACTCAAGAAAAATTCTTGAAAATTCTGCGAACTATGAGCAATTCGCAACAGACACAATAGCGAATTCTATACTTCAAAATTTTTCCGAAATATCCCTCTGCGAACCCTACGTAATTTGCAATAGACACAATAGCAAATTCTCAACTTTTCGCAATACAGGGTAATGCGAATTTTGTACTTGTGAATTTTCAGAAATATCACAATACGAAATCTGATGAGATTAACGGAATCTTGAAATCTGCGAATTCTTGAGATCAGTCTAGCGAGTTCTTGATGAATCTTGCGAGTTCTTGAGCAGGATTGCTAGTTCTTGAGTTTTTCAAAGAAAAACACCTGTGAATCGACTAAAAACACATCTAGACCTCAAAATTCGATCTGAAACTCCAACAAACAGACCACTAACACACCTAGAACAAAATTCTACCAATGAATTTCAGTAAAGTTCAACAAACAATACAATTTGATCTCTGATACATTATACGAACTCGTGAACTCAGAACTTCGACAAATCTCAACAAATTATACTTGATTACAGTGCAAAAGTTCAAATCACCTATACAGATTCATTTTAAAACACTATTTGAACTTATATTGATCAATTACATCTCGAAAAACAATCAAATACTCAAAATTCGATTCAAGAACTCAAGAACACAATGTCGACAATATTTCTTGATTTGATTTCAATCTGTATCTGCTCTAATACCAATTGTTATTCCCAGTTTTGATCAAGTTCTTATTGTAAAACATAAACAATATCATGAATCGTAATCACATGTCATTAACTTGGAAATCAAAGATTACAAACTATCTCACTCTACAGTTTCTCTCTCTCTAGAATGATGTACATTGACTCCTTACAATGAGTCACCTAATGTTACACCCACCTTACTTACAAAGGCAAACTATTTATACTAGCAATATTACACTAAAACAACAAAACTTTGACTTTGACTTATTAACAAATGACTTTGACTTGCATGAAAGTTGACTTTCAGCCTTTGACTTCTTGACTTTTGACCTTCTGTCTTCATGATCTTGTATCCAACATATTTATGCTCTAACATCAGGAATCAGCTGTATGAATGAAGTAAGGTAATGGCTTCTGGATAATTCAGTTCAGAACCCGTACTTCAATGTTCAAGATTAACTTCTAATCACATCAAATTAGGATTCATACTTCAAAGATCAAAACTGAAGGATACTTTGAATGTCATATCTTTAAAAGGAAGTATTTTTGTATTTGTATATTTGAGGAAGTTTGTTAGATTCCTATTTGAGGAGAGTGTTTAAAATTTGATTTTGTCAAAAGTTCAAGAACACTTGATGAATTGTTTGAATATGTTCATATATGAAGGGGGAGCATATCTGATTCTTATCAATCCAGCTTACATCAAGCGAGAGTAAATCACAATGAGTATGTCGTTGATCAATGTTCAAAGGGAGAGTATTTGAAAAATTTGTAAGTGTGTTGTGTGTATCAATGTTTTCAAAAGGTTTTATGCTTAAAAGTTTCCATTTTTGGAAAGTTTCTATTTTTTGTAAATTTTCCATTTTTGAAAGATTTTCATGTTTGGAATGTTTTGAAATGTAAAAATTCCATTTTTGGAAAGTTGAAAATTTTGCTAAGTCTAAATTGCGCACATATTGTCATGTGAAAAGGTCAGATTTCGCATCCTATGTCATGCGAAATGTTAGATTTCTCACCCTATGGCATGCGGAAAGTTGCTTTTCGTATCCTTTGATATGCGAAGTGACAATCCGCACATAGAGGTATGCGAATTTTGTTTAGGGAACAACTTTTCGCACATTGCTTCATGTGAAATGTTCACACACACTTGTCAACTTTTTCAAGAAAAGTCTGATTGTTAATG
The DNA here is from genome assembly GCA_954870635.1 of Arctium minus. Lineage (NCBI taxonomy): Eukaryota > Viridiplantae > Streptophyta > Magnoliopsida > Asterales > Asteraceae > Arctium > Arctium minus. The sequence goes on along the minus strand of OX941081.1, from coordinate 100,239,278 downwards.
TTATGCAAAAAGTGAATGGCCATTCAATTCGTGCCATGTGTCAACCTTTATCTTGGGTATCTATAAAAGTTTCCATCTGAAATTCATTCACTTTTCGTGAAAGGCATTCATACGAATTTCTCACTTACTTTCTCTCAAAACGCTCTTGTGCGAACCTTTCTTCTAGACTTCGATTTTTCGATTTCAAAGGTTGGTTTCGATTTACTGTTTGATTTTGTTTGTGTATTATTGTTCTTGTATATGTTTTGATTCATTTGAAGGATCCTTATTCTTCGATTTATAGGGTTTCACTCGATTGGACTGTTCATCTTCAATCTCTTTGAACCAGAGACTTTGATTTTGGAAATTATATCTGGAATTTGGACTTTGTGGATGAAATTAAACCTAATAATCATGATTCCAAGATGATTTCGATCGCCAATATTGGATTTGATTGGACTGATTTTGGACTGAATTGGATTTACGACCTTTCGGATTAAGTGTTCTTTGACATATTCTTCATATTCTTGGACAAAATTAATAAAGCAATGGGCTTAATGGACTTCATGTGAATCTTTAATGGTTGATCATTGATTTGTAACAGATTTCGACATCATCTGAAAAATAAACTTTGGATTTTAATGATTTTTTTTATTCTGGAAACTATAAATTTTTGAATGATAAGTTCATGCATGTTCTTCATGCATATGAAGTTCATGTATGTTCTTATTAATTTTCATGACTTAGAAAAATTTTCAGATTTGAAATTCAAAACTCAAGGCTCATGCGAATTTCTTTGTTGATAATAATTTTTCAGAGTCTAAAATTCGCATATTGGGTCATGCGAATTCTGTGTTTGATTGTTAATTCTTTCAAGTTATAATTTTGCATATAGGCTCATGTGAATTCCTGTCATGCGAATTCCATACTTGGAATTTTTCAAAAAATGTTTTTGAAAATGAAATTTTTGGATTTTCTCTGACAAAATGGACATATGTCCATATCTTTTCAATTTCAGGTATTCCATGGCAGAAAACCAATCAGTTGAGCAACAAGTTCAGATGGATGAGAATTCTCCACAGGCCTCTAGGAATTATCCTATGCCCACATCTAGATATGGCTACCAGCCTCAACCTAGAGTTAATCCTGATCTTCTTCTGATCACACCATTTGAGGAGAAACTTTTGTATCCAAACAATCATTCAGTGGACTTTAATCATCTAAAGATTGATCTACTGGTGTTGTCTATTCTTGCCAATCATCCACTTAGACGTGCACTTGTGTTAGAGCAGAAATATGTTGGATACAAGATCATAGAAGACAGAAGGTTAAAGTCAAGCAAGTCAAAGCTGAAAGTCAACACTCAAGCAAAGTCAAAGTCAAATTCAATAAAAGTTAAAGTCTTAGTTTGTAAGCTTGTGTTTGTAAGCGTGTAGTTTGTTTTGTTAATAGATATGTAGCTTGTTAGTTTGTGTTAGTAGTAATTGCATGTAACAAGTTTTGAAGAGATACATTTTACGCAGAAAGAGAGAGAGAATGTTCTAGAGAGAGAAAGTTGTAAACAAAGTTGTAATCATTTGATTTGTGAAATAGAAATTGAATCAACTAGATTACCTTTCTTGTTGTGTTTTATTGTTTGTGATTAGAAACTTGAATTAGGGACTATCAATTGGTATCAGAGCAGATTCAATCAAGAAATCAAGAAAAGTTATTGTCGACACTGTTACATCGAGTTTGTAGATCGATTTTTAGTTTTTAATTGTTTTTCGAGTTGTAATTGCTAGAATTGTGTTCGAATAGAGTACTATAATGAAATTGTATAGGTGATTTGAACTCTTGCACTGTAATCGATCATAAATTGTTAAATTTGTCGAGTTTTAGTTTCACGAGTTCGTCAAGCACTGTAATGGATCAATTTGTACTTCTTGATGTATTTTGTTGAAATTCATTGGTAGGTTTCAGTTCTAGATGTTTAGGTCATCGAGTTGTCAAAGTTTGAGTTCAAAATTCGAAGTCTAAATAGGTTTTTGAGGATTTGGAATCGATTTTTTCATTTAGATCTGAAGAACTCGCAGACCCTCTTGAAGAACTCGCAAGAATCACCAAGAACTAGCAAAGTTCAAAGAACTCGCAAAAAGCTTGAAGATTTCGCAGACATCAAAATTCGCATAGTTGTTTCTGAATTTTCACAAGGACAGGATTCGCAGAACAGTGTGTTGTGATAAACCGAAAATTCGCTTGTGTTACTTGCGAATTTCATAGAATTCGCAGAGAGTTAATTCTGAAAAAGTTTGAAGTATAGAATTCAAAACTGTGTCTCTTGTGAATTTTACAGATTTCGCATTTCTGAGTGTTGAGAATTCTAAGAATTCGCATTACTTTGTGATACGAATTATTTAGGATTCGTAGATTTTTGAGAAGATTGTTCTAAGGACAGAATTCGCAGAAGACTATTCTACGAATTCTTTGGAATTCGCAGAAGAGTAGTCTACGAATTCTTGTGGTTTTAGGAAAAGTGAGAAAATTTTCTAAGTGTTGGATTCGTAAGTCTCTATCTTGCGAATTCTAACTTGTTCTTGTTTACGAATTCTAAATGTTCTCTTTGTCTTGAGAATTCTAAGTGTTTGTTTCTTTAGATTGCGAATTCTAATTCTAAATCTTGCGAATTCCTTGTGTTTAAAAGTACTTTGCGAATTCTTTGTACTTCTATTGGATTCTGCGAATTCTAGACTTAGTGAATTTCAGAAATTCCTGTGTCTAGTTTCTTTCAGTGTTATTCTGTATTTTTGTGATTTCTATTGGACTAACGATCAGTTTCAAGTTTCTTATTGCATATTTTAATCAATCAGGATGACTTCAAAGGATGCTCTCTCGATTGGCACTGATGTCAAACCCCCTGTTCTTTTCAAAGGGGAATACGAGCAGTGGAAAGACATATTTTTAGACTTCATTGATCGGCATGCAAACGAAGAAAACACTCTGTTATCAATTACTGAAGGGCCAATGGTACCACCTACAGTGGAGATACCAGATAATGAGTCCTCTAACAGTGAGGATGGAGACGAAGACAGAGTAAGAAGGATGAAAACAGTTCCGAAGGATTTTGCCCAGTATTAAGATGAGCAGAAAAACAGATTCAAAGCCGAAAAACAAGCAAGATCTCTTCTACTTCAGAGTATTCCAAATGAGATCTATATAAAGATCGACAACTACATAGCTAATGCGAAGAAGATGTGGGATCAGTTATAGAAGATGATTATGGGCTCTAAGGTGGGAAATCAGATAAAGGTGACCAACTGTATCAACAACTATGAACAATTCAAGGTCAAAGAAGGTGAGAGCTTGGAGGAAACTTATGAGAGATTTGTGCTTCTTTTGAATGAACTCTCAAAGAACAGAGTTAAGAAGAAGCAAATAGAAAACAATGTCAAGTTCCTAAGCATCCTGCAAACAGAATGGAAAAAGCTCCCCCGCAGGATGAAGCAAATGAAGGACTTGAGTGATATATCTCTTCACGAAGTTTACGAGACTTTGAGACAGAATGAAGAGGAGGTTGATGAGAAAAGAGCTGATAAGAAAAAGAAAGCTGAGAAAGTTGCTGACCACATAGCCTTAGTAGCTGGAGAGAAGGAGAAAGAGAAGAAAGAGAAGAAAAAGAAGAAAAAGAAGAAGAAAGTAGTGATTCCCAGTTCTGATTCTCAGTCTGATTCAGATAGTGATGACGGAGAAAATCTCAAGCAAGCTATGCTTTTACTGACCCGAGCATTCCAGAAGAAACTTTACAAGAAACCGGGCTCAAACACATAGAGGTATTCTTCGTCAAGTTCAAAGAATCATGAACATAGGGAGAGAGTTGAAGGCAAAAGATATGAGGAAAATCGGTATGTGGACAGAAAGTCGGATGAGAAGAAGAAGTATCTGAATGACTATGCTGGTGCTGAGAAGAAGGCTGATGGCCTGATCAAATGCTACAACTATGGTAAGATAGGCCATTATGCTAAAGAATGTCGAAAGCCAAAGATCAGAAATTCAGAGTATTACAAGAACAAAATGCTTTTGGCTAAGCATCAAGAAGCCGGCAAGGCACTCATGGCTAAAGACGGATTTTGGCTAGATCATTCGGATGAGGAGGAGAAAGAAGAATCAACTCACATGTGTTTGATGGGCAACACTTGAAAGTATGATGATAGTGATGAAGAATCCGCTGATGAATAACTTAATCTTTCTAAATCTGATTTTATAGTTAAAATGGAAGCTATGTAGTCGAACTTCAAGATCTTCAAATCAAACTGAAAAAGGAAAAGAACATAGTTGAAAAGAAAAATCAAAAGATCTTTGAACTTAACAAGAAAGTTGTTGGGAACAAATATTTGATTGATTCTCTTCGCAAATCTGTTTCTGATTTTAAACAAGAAAAAGATTGTTTTGAAAATAAGATTTCTGATTTTGAATCTAAATTGTCTAAGTCTGTTTCTGAAAAGCAAGATTGTGTTCTAAAAGCTCATAAATTGCAGGTTGAAAATAAGAGCTTAGCAAAGAAGGTAAATGGTTTGGAAGCTAAACTTTATACATGAGGTCAAACAGATCAAACTATTTTCTTAACACCCCGAATAAGGAAGTTGATGTTAGAGAGAAGTGGGATCTCAGTTACGAAAACCCACACTATCTAAAGAAAGCTATCAGAAAACAACAAGCTTTGTATAATTTTGATTTTATTTTTGTAGCTGGAAAAAAATCCTCATTTGAAACCCAAATTCGTTACCAAATCATCTGATGAGGTAGAGGCTAAAGAAGATGAGAAAAGAAAGAACTTACAGAAAATGCAACTACCATTATGCTATCAAAAGCTGAATGATAGTTATATTTCAGATCAACCAAAATGTCTTTCAAATGATTATTTTGAAAGCTATTCGAGAAAAGAGTTGGAGGCAAAACTTTTAAAAGCCAAAATCTATGTTTCTCCACTCATTTTAGAAAGAAAAATAGTTGAGCTTGAAAATGTTTTATCTGATGAACGAATATTGGCTGATATTGAACGAAATGTTCTTTCAACTGTTTTAAAGAACACAACTTTAAATGTGGAATCTCAAAAGTGTTCTACATCTTCTAAAGCACCTCACACCTCTGAAGTTGATCTTGATGACTTATTTGCGTCCGCAAATGATTTTTTTAAATTCTGATGAAGGGTGTATTGATGAGGTTGATATGTTTGATTTCAATGCTAAACTTCTAGATCATTCTACTTTTGTTATTAATGGTCAAGCTTTACTAAGTGTACATGAAGTTAGTGAATCATCAACTAAGGTTGGTGAAACAGTTTCTGTGAATGCTGATTATTATGCTAAAGGTAAGAAGCAAAAGAAAAGGTGCTCACAGAAACAAACTAACACTGGTAAGCATTCAAAAAAACAATCCTAGAAATCTAATTTTCCTAACAGATCTAAATCTTATGTTTCAGTGAATAATCAAAGATCTGAAGAACGAAAGGAATGGCGACCAAAAAGGAAGATCGATGAGAGTTCTGAGTCATTTCCTGATATGGATTGTAATAGATATACTAGTAGTTCTTCTGATATAGTTGGTAGTATTGCTCCAAATAAACAAAACCTTGTAATTCCTTACAAGCGATATTCCATAAAGCAATTACTCCGATTGTCTCAATCTACTACTAAGAAATCTACTTATAGACAGAATGATTTTAGTCCTTAACGATTTTCTAATGATTGGTTTGGAGATTATCATGTTGGTTCTTATAAGCCATTTCTTTCAAACGTTTTTCAAAAGTTCAGAGGATCCATTTATAAATGGATACCAAAATCTTGTGCTAACCCTATTGCAGGAAACGTAACTTTCTATCTAACCCTATTGCAGGATTTGGGTCAGTCACTCCCAGACTAGTTGGCCTTAGGGGACTAGGTGTCAAGCACCCCTTGGAACTTACTTTCCCGGATCAGAAAGGCTACATCGACACATCCTAAACCCATTCATACCAGTAGAACATGACTTTCGATCTGGTTCTATAGAAGGATTTGGGTTCGATCACTCCCAGACCAACTGACCTTAGGGGACCAGATGACAAGCATCCCACGTAACTTACTTTCCCAAATCAGAAAGGTCACAGGTACAAACTTTTAAACTCAGAGATTTCTGTATTTTATATATTTATTATTCATCTCAATCACCCAGGTCAACATCTAAGTGCTTAGCCCATATTTTCACTCCGATCTATAATTCTGATCATTTAGATAGTCAAAGCAAAGTAAACTATAAATATTCCGACTTACATATCTTTAAAGCAGAACCAAAAGCTTCAAACATGTTGCTGACTTTTCGACTTTTGTAAGACTTAAAAGTTGAACATATAAAACTTCAATAGAAACAAATAACTTGAAAAAGATCCTAGACACACATTTTATTCAAAAGAAAGAAAAACTGTAAAATTTTACTTTATAGAATAAAAATTGTAAAGATTTAAACTTTTAAATTCAACATGCCAAGTTTTGAAAGCAGAAAATTAAAACGTTTTTCATCTAAAGCTTTTGTAAAGATATCAACAAGTTGATATTCAGTTGGTACAAAATATAATTCAATAGTACCTTCTTCCACATGATGTTTTATGAAATGGTACCACATATATATGTGTTTGGTCTTAGTGTGCTGGACCGGATTGACTGATATCGCAATTGCGGATTTGCTGTCACAATATATAGGCAATGTTTTGTACAACATCCCATAATCCCGAAGTTGTGTCTTCATCCAAAGCACTTGAGCGCAACAACTAGCTGCGGCGACGTATTCTGCCTCTGCAGTTGAAATTGAAACACAATTTTGCTTCTTCGACGCCCAGCTTATCAGTCTGTCTCCCAAGAATTGAAGATGACTTGAAGTACTTTTCCGATCCAACTGATTACCATCAAAATCTGCATCAGAATAAGCAATCAACTTATAATCAGAACTTTTAGGATACCATAATCCTATGTAAGGAGTTCCTTTAATATATCTAAAAATGCGTTTGACTGCTAATAGATGAGATTCTTTCGGTTTGGCTTGGAATCTGGCACACAAGCATGTAGAGAACATTATGTCCGGGCGACTGGTAGTTAGATACATTAGCGATCCGATCATCCCTCTATATGTCTTTTGATCCACAGTTTTTCCATCTGGATCAAGTCCGATTTTGGCACCATGAACCATGGGTGTACCGATAGAAGAAGATTTGTCCATCTTGAATTTCTTCAAGATGTCAAATACATACTTCGACTGGTTGATAAAGATGCCATCTGGAAGCTGCGTCACTTGTAGGCCGAGGAAGAAATTAATTTCTCCCATCATGCTCATCTGAAACCTAGAGGTCATAAGATCAGAAAACCAAATACATAAAGATTTATTAGTTGCACCGAAAATAATATCATCAACATAAATTTGAACTAAGCAGATATCCAATTTAGAATGATACATGAAAAGAGTGGTATCAATTGATCCTTTGGTAAACCCTAATTTGATCAAGAAGGCTGACAACTCATCATACCACGCCCTTCGAGCTTGTTTCAAACCATACAGTGCTTTATCGAGAAAATAGACATGATCAGGACGGTCTTTGTCAACAAACCCCTCTGGCTGAGAAACATAGACTTCTTCTTTAAATTCGCCATTGAGGAATGCTGTCTTGACATCCATATGATATACAGTGAAATTACGATAAGCAGCGAAGGCAAGAAACATCCGAATAGCTTCTAATCTGGCAACCGGCGCGAATGTTTCATTGTAGTCGATGCCTTCTTATTGTCGATATCCTTTGGCTACCAGTCTTGCTTTGTTACGCACAACGATACCATCTTTATTCTTTTTATTCTTGAATATCCACTTTGTGCCAATGACGCTTTTTCCTTTAGGCCTTGGTACAAGTCTCCACACTTTTAGCGCGTCAAATTGATTGAGCTCCTCTTGCATTGCTATAATCCAATCCAGATCCTCCAAAGCTTTAGACACAATTGTTAATTCAATCATGCTTAGAAAGCAGTTGAAGAGACATTCATTTGGAGTAGCCGTCTTGGATCGTGTAGACACACTTGCTTGAGGATCTCCAATAATTTGATGAATGGGATGAGATCTTGTCCATTTGGTGGTATGAGGGAGAGGATCAATAGTCTCTTGAACAACTTCTAATTGATGAGGGAGTGGTTCAGGAGCCTCTATGTCAGATGAAGATATAGATATTGTCTCAACAGGAGGAGGAGGAAGTTCAACAACTTCAGAATCAGACTCTGGAAGTGTTGGTTGAACAGTAGCAGTTTGATCTTTATTCTGAATTTGTTCTTCTTGAACAGGTTGATCTTGGGCAGATTCTTCTTGAATAGGTTCAGTGTTCACATGTTCCGGTTCTGATTGCTCATTTTCAGATTGTACTTGATAAGATGCAGAAATACTGTTTTGAATGTCAGTAGGTACTAGAACAACATCAGTGTCAGAGATAGTTGCAGCGAAATTGGATGTAGATGTGCTCACAGTATCCTGATTCAAAACATTTGAGACATTATCAGTGTTAGATCTGGGAACATCATCATAAAAATTCTCAAAAAGAAAATCTAAATCAAAAAGATTAAAATTAGAAGAAGAAGGATCCTGATTTATCGATTGAAGTGAAGGTTCTGAACTGTGTTGTTCAGAAGCTGAATTCCCAATAAGAACGAGAAGGATCCTGATTTATCGATTGAAGTGAAGGTTCTGAACTGTGTTGTTCAGAAGCTGAATTCCCAATAAGAACGGGTTCTGAGCCTGATTGACCAGAAACCAAATCAGCAGCTTCGTCAAATTTGACATTTACACTCTCTATCACTTTTCTTGCTGAGATAAGAAAGACTCTGTAAGCTGCAGAGTTAGAAGAATAACCCAGAAAAATACCCTCATCTGCCTTCGGACTAAACTTGTTCAAATTATCCCTGTCATTCAGAACGTAACACCTACACCCAAAAGACTTGAAATATTTGACATTCGGTTTGATACCGTTCATCAGCTCATATGGTGTTTTGTTGAATCGGTGATGTAGAATCGATCGGTTCTGAGTATGACATGCAGTTGAAACAACTTCAGCCCAATGAGACAAAGGAAGACCAGAATAAGCAAGCATAGATCTTGCAGCCTCAACAAGCGTTCTATTTCGATGTTCAACAACCCCATTCTGTTGCGGTGTTCTAGCAGCAGAAAACTGTTGTTGAATTCCTTGATCCTCGTAAAAAGCGTGAAGAGTACTATTCTTGAATTCAGTGCCATTGTCTGATCTGACAACCTTGACGTTCTTTTGCTTGTTGGTCTGAATTGTTTTGATGAGGTTGATGAGAATGTATGGGGTTTCATCTTTGGATTTGAGAAACTTCACCTATGTATATCTTGAGTAATCATCAACAACCACCAAGACATATCTTTTTCTTACCAATACTCTTTGTCTTCATCGGTCCGCATAAATCAACATGCAATAAGTCAAGTATGTCTGAAGTGCAGGGTTCAAGCTTTGGCTTGTGAGGAGTTTTATTCATCTTTCCTTTCTCACAATCCTGACAGAGGTGGTCTTTTTGAAAACGAAGTACTGGAAGACCTCTCACTGAATCATTCTTGACCAGGCGATCCATATATTTAATGTTGAGATGAGCTAGTCGACGATGCCAAATCCAACTTTCATGAACAGAGGCTTGAGATAGCAAACAGATGTCAGATGGGATGTTAACCTTGGAAAGATCAATTGTATACAAATTGGATCTTCTCTTTCCAACCAATAAGTCCCTGCCACTTTCATTCTTCACAACAACTCTTTTAGATTTGAAGCTAACTTCAAGATCTTTATCACAGAACTATCCGATGCTGAATAAGTTGTGGCTTAGACCTTCGACGTAGCTGACTCTCTTGACAGTTATATTACCTTGAACAAGATCACCATAACCAAGAATCGGAGCAGTTTAACAGTTTCCAAACTTAACACGACCGCAACATTTTTCTTTAAAATTTGAAAGTAGTGATTTGTTGCCCGTCATGTGTTTGGAACACCCCGAATCCAGATACCATAAATGACTAAGCTGCACATACAGAAACTACACAGATTTAGGTACCCATATGCTTATGGGTCCCTTCTTGTTAGATTTGTGTATTTTATTTTTCGAAGATTTATTTTTCAAACACTCAAGAATGCAATCAACAATAGAGGAAGAAACATAACCATCAGAATCAGAATTAGAAGAAGAATATGAGACATTCTTTGCAATATGAACCATTTGCTGAATTGAATATTTTGTGTTTTTATTACAAAAGGCAAATGTATCAGTTTCACAAAGACTTTCTACACATTTATCTCCTAACAATTCAGACTCTGGTGATTGCTGCTTAACCCTCCATATCAACTTTGGTGACTTCTTCACAGTCCGATCTGAAACAGAAGAATCAGAAGAATTAGAATTTTCAGACAAGACACTTGTGACATCTGCCTTCCAGAGCTGACAGGTTAGCACCCGAACAGTCTAAATACATGAATAAATATTTAGGATCACCCTATTATGACCTAATTACATAGGTAAGGGTTGTAGTTTCCTAAGAATCCTGGCAGTATACTTAGAATATCCGGTTACTGTCCGTAACGGATACTTTGTCTTATAAAGTGCCAAACTGATAAAATTAACATCTAAGTGTGTTAAAAACACTAATTAGGATCATTATATATATCCTAATCTACCAAAAGTTTAAAAATCCAAAACACTTGGCTTTCCATAAAAAAAAAAAAAAATTTAAGACCAAACATTACCATTCAACCTATTTTTGCTTAAAAGAAAATGCAATAAATCAAATTTTGCATTTAACATTAATTTTTTTAGAGAGAGGAGGCCCAAGGGCCGACCCTCTCTCTCTCTCTCCCTCCCATCCCTTTTAAAATTTTCTCAAAATGCCAAGACCATTCTCATTTTCAAATTAACATTTCTCATTTCTTTCATCCACTCTCTCTTTCTCACTCTCTTCTTCTCTTCTTCTTCTCTTTGTTCCTAAATTCTAGCCCCATCAACTCTCTAAATTCAAGTTTTGAAGAACAAACAACCTCTCTTCATCAAGGTAAGATGTTCTTCTCTATGTTCTTCATCTCTCCCTTCTTAAATTTCAAGATACTTAACTATTTTTCACCTTTTTCTTCATCAACTCTTCATGTTTTCTTGAGGTTTATTAAAATAAGGGCCTTCATAGGTCTTAAAATGGTAGGTTAGACACCAAATACATGTTAAATGTCAAGAAATGGTGATAACCCATGATCCATGTAGTCAAAACTCACGAAAATGGAGCTTAGATGACATGCATGGCTATTTTCTCACCATCAAAGATGGTAAGGCCCATGCATGTGTATATTCTTCATTGTACATCTAAAGAATGTTCTTTTACAAAAACTTTCACTAAAAAGCATTGTAAAAACGTTTTCAATCAAGAAACCCCATTATATGGGTCAAAAAGTCATGAAATGTTCATAAAATGTAGTTATTTCATTTTCTTATTTATGTCAGAATTATTGCATGTTGATGTTTCGGACATAACTTGAACAATATAGACTTAAATGCTTTGAATCTTCTTCTTAAACTTTAATTAATGAAATACCAATCAAACCCCACTGGAATCACTCAAAAATATTGAGTTTTGACCCCTCAACCTTACCTCTAAAGTTTATGGTGCAATCAGAATCCGGCTGGACAAAATCTTTCAATCAATCAACCATAACCATCATGTAAAACCATAAATATTAATGATTCTTTTTCTGGAAGTAACTTTAATGAGCTGGGAATCAAAAAAAAAATTATTCACTTGAAAATATAAAGATTTGAGTACTCAACCATCATTAACAAGTTGAGTGTGCAAAAAGCAACTTTCTGCCAGATTGGGACACTTGGCTTAAAACTGACATAACTCACTCAATTTTGATCCAAATGAGATGAATATTTTTCTGAAAATTTAAACTTTGAGACGGGAACAAAACCCAATTTCAATCACCTAAAAAGACTGAGTTTTGACCCCTGAAATGGCCGAGTCAAAAGAAGGTGTAAGCTGCATAGTTCTCTGTGACCAATAAACTTTAAAGTAATCATTACCCTATCTAGACTTAACCAAAAATGTTGTAATTTATGCCAAAAGTTCCCTAATACATTAAAATGAGTCATATAAAAATTTGGCAAAATAATAAGTTGGGGAAAATATTCAAAATACAAAGATTTTATGACTTAAAATTTCTGACAGCAAGCAGTAGCTAATTAACTTTCTTAAAAATGATCATTTTGGACTTTTGGACATAATAATAATTAAAAATGAAGATTTTAATTTTAATATAAATATTATTAGGTAATCAAACTCAAAATAAAATTTGTCAACCCTTAATTCTTAAAATTTGATCCGATAAACCGAAATTATGTCGATAAGTTAAGTAGGACTAGTACTCGCTAATCCTACGTAAAATAAATCTAAAGGCTTTTCCTTATAAATTGTATGCCCAAAATCTGTGTTATCAAGAACCATCCAACCTTATGAATATCTATTATACGCTCAAATGTGTTACCCAAATTTAATAAAAAGGCATGTAAGGCATTTATAAGACATAGTGACCTAAGTAACGTCCGAAAACGTAAAAATAGGTTCGAACTGATAATGTGCTTCACTTTCATAGGAAAGGCGTAGTACCAAGAATAAAGCAACCTAGCTGATATTCCCAGGCAGCTGCTAAAATTGTGAGTATTCACAGCCCCTCTTTTACCGTTATTATACGTTTTGGGGTGAAAAGCATGTAAATTTACAAATTGTTATTACTGAATGATTGTTCGTTAAAATTGTCGAATTTTGAATAAAATTGTCGAATTTTGAATTAAATTGTTTATGCACTATGGTATGTATACTTTACGCTGCAAGTGAGTAATCACAGCCCCGTTTTAATCGTTTTAATTGATTTGGGGTGGAAATCATGCTTAATTAGGTTCATTAAGATTCATGATTGGTTATAATGTGTTGCGTTTATTAAATCGTTAAGGCTTATTTATAAGCACTTTGAATTATAATGGTATGACGTTGAAATGGTTGGTATGTTGAGTCTAAGTGAAGTAAAGTCCCCTTGGTACACTATTATTAACTCATCTGAACATGGGCCTATAGTATTAGTGGATAGAGCTATTTGGTCTGACAAACCCACCTTATGCTGACGAGTAAGGGTGCACTATGCTAGAGAAGTGATTATCCATGTGGCTTGACCACCGCTGAGGTAACTCACGTGGGGCGTTGAAAGTTTAAGTCAATGACGGTTTAGTAGTGGCTCAACGTGGTTTAATAAATACCGACTCAAGTCATACAATTGTTGAATTGGCAATACCCATGAATCGTTTTCAAATTATGATATCAAATTATTCGATAAAGTTCCGTTTATCAAACTTTGCATATGAAATATTTTGTGCATAATTAAAACCTGTGAACTCACCAACTCAATGTAGTTGACCTTTTCTTTTATATGCTTTTCAGGTGCAAATAAGTAAGTGATGTAACTTAGGGTGCACTCATGTGTGACATCATCAACCGATATGTCATTGACAAACTTTTGTCAACTTTTGTAACAGCCGTTATTTTGAGATTTTTTTTGGGGTTGTATAACAATATTTACACTACTTTGTTGAATGTTATGGTTGGTGTTGTTTATTACTTTATGTTATGAAACCGTGTGCTGTCATATCTCGTGTTTCCGCTTTGGCGGGGTGTGACAACACTATCATGTTTCCTTGACTTCTTTGACCTTTTTCTTTTACGCTTTGTTTTTGTTTTATAATACTGATCATTTAGCGTCAAAGAATCATCAATAATTGAATCAGAAGAAGAAACTTTATCTAAGAAATCAAACTGAGCATTCGACATTGAAGAACTAGCCTTGGAGTGAGAATATTCAAAAATGCACAAGTCAGGAGGAGGTTTGCGCGACCCATTGGTGGCGCAAACTAAACTTTGCGCGACCAACGGCTGGCGCAAGGTGTCAGTTTGCGTGACCAACTGGTGGCGCAAATGCACACTGTTTTGAGAAACTTGAGTATTTTCTTTAGAATCAACACAAAATTCAGAAGTAATTTTGTCTTCAAAACTTGTTTTCATTATAAAAAGAAATAAACTGTTTTCTAAATCAGTTTGAAGACTTTGTTCTTCCAATTTATCTTCAAGATCAACTATTTTTCCTTCTAACACTAATGGGGGAATGTATTTCTTAGAATCAAAAGAAACCGGAGATACACTTTCCTTATTAGTATTAGCATATATATCAACAAATTCGGTTGGTAATGAAGATTTATTGGAAAACTTGACATTTAAAACAATTTGAGATTTTCTGGATTTCTTTGATTGGTCAGGAAAATACTTGGCATTTTCAGAAGTATAAACAAATGACATTTCCATCCTCTTGTTTTTCATTCTTTTCTCATTTTCATCTTCTAAAACTTGCTTTTCACTTGTCCAAAAGAATTTGAATTGAGGAGCGTATCTAGCAATATTAAGATGATCATATTCATATAAAGTAGGAACTTCTGTTTTAGCGAGATTTAGAAAATGAGGATTTTCAAAACCGAGTCCCCACTTTTCCTTTATAGCTTCATCACTCCTTGGTTTATTCATTTAATGGTTTGCTCAGTTTGTTCTCTCTTATACAATTTTCCTTCTAAATCAATTATTTTATCAGAAAGATTTTGATTTAAATTGGCCAGTTCAGTCAAAGAATCACGATAAGTCTAATTTGAATTTTCTAAATCATCCAACTGCTTTTGAAATTTCTCTTTTGTGTCAGTTAAAATACTCTTTTCATCTTTCAGAGAAATTCGCAGTTTTTCAATTAAAACAGACTTTTCTTGATTATCAAACTTTTCAGATGTGAACTTTGAACGTAAATCATGTAAAGCAGTGATAATAACGTTCATTTGAAATAAGATGAAATTATAGTCAAACTCAGAAATTGCCTCAGATTCATCTGTTGAGGTGTCCTCATCTTCACCATCGCTCTTGTCATCACCTATGAAACACATAGCAGCAGTCTCTTCTTGTACAACTTCATTGTCTGAATGATCCAACCAATATTCTTCTTCAGCAAGTAGGATGGTGCCATTCTCTCTATTCTCTGCCAATTCCAGCTTCTTTCTGTAGAAAGCAAAATCTTTGACCACCTTCACCCGACAATCTTTGGCTATATGACTCGGTTTCCCACAGTTGTAGCAGTTCATAACCTTCTTATCATCCTTTTTCGGTTCAACCACTTTTGCAGGCTCATATTTTGGTACATATGGTTTTGATGGAGCATCGGGTTCCACTTTCTTTGTGCCGGAAGTGAAACAAAGATTGTTTGATCCTGATCTACACTGGAACTTTTTCTGATAGTGTTGCGAGAGAAGTATCATTGCTTTTTCCAAAGCTTCACCGTCATCTTTTATTGAACCATCATAAGCATCTTCTGTCAAAGCTTATTCGGCTAGCTGACTTGCTAAGAGGGCAATTAGATCAACAGTCTTAGGCTTGTTTTTCTTATCAAGCTTAGCCTTCTTTTCCAACACCATGGTTTCATCGGCCATCAGTATTTCATATAATTCCTGAATGGGCATTGTGGATATCCTGACATCATTCCTCATCCGATGACAAGATTTGCTCCATTCAGGTTGGAGTGCATTCAGAAACTTCAGGTTGGCCTCCAATTCAGTCTTGGTAACTTTGATCTTATACAGATCATTGATGACAACCCAAAATCTATCAAGTACGCTCTTCATACTTTCCCCGTCTTTCGCTTTGAATTCCTCAAAATTATTCATGTACCTTGTCTGACGCAGTTGAGTTGAAACAACTGTACCAAGCATGATCTTTTCCAATTGAGACCACATAAGCATAGGATTCTGTTTGAAATAGTCAATTCTGCTGTAGATCGAATTGGGTAGTGCAAGAATCAGATTAGATTTGGCCTAGTTCTCAGCTTGATATCTTAACAATTCATCAGCATCATACTCCCTTAAAGCTTTCTCAACATTTGTAGCCAGAGTAGTTGCAGTAGTTGGTATAACTTTCATCAGCCTCTCCATAGGACCCTCAGTCAGAGATTTCATCATGTAATCCCCATTCGGTTGTCTTTCTATGAAATTAATGAATTGGTCCTGCCACTGTTCAAATTCATTTTCGTTGATCAATACGGGAGGACGTGTGTCAGACCCCAATGACATAATCAGGTCATTCTTGTAAACTTGAGCTTGCAGAGACATTATGAACACAAACACAATCTGAAAAATTCAAAATCTGGAAGATGTAATTCTGGCGCAAACTTGAGGTTTGCGTGAGCAATTGGTGACGCAAAGGGAGCTTTGCGCGAGCCAAGTGAGACACAAGATGAGGTTTGCGTGAACCGAAGAAGACGCAAACTGAGCTTTGCGTGAGGTTTTGATCGCGCAAACTGAGCTTTGCGTGATAAACTTGAGACGCAAATCAAACTTTTCACGAGCAAAGGCAAACGCAAAGTGAACTTTGCGTGAGCTGTGTAAGGCGCAAACAACACTTTACTTGATACACTGGAGATGCAAAGTATGCTTCTTGCGAATAAAAGAAGACACAAACTTTGGTTTGCGTGATAAACACAGATCAAATCTGAACTTCTCGTGAAGATGAAGAATTACTTGGATGAATCTAGCACAAACCAGATGAGTCTAGCGCAAACCTGTGATGAACTAGCGCAAAGTTCAGATCTGGCACAAAGTTATGAAAATCAAGAAAAACTTGCACAATTCGATTATATCCATGAAATTAAAGCAATTAATTCGCACAAGATTGATAGAAAACAAGAGTCTTACACTTTTCCAACAAGAAATTCGATTAAAAACCATAAAAACTCAAAATTGAGAATGTAACAGTACGCAAACCCAGTTTTTCCAGTTAGTCACAAAAACTCAAAATCAATGATCAAATACTGATTTTCATGCAAAATTATATGAAGCAATTATGATCTACAACCAAAATCGAGTCCAAAGAATCATATTGCAAACAAATTACTCTAGAAAACACTCCAAATTTGATGAAAAAGCAAAAAACGAGATTTTCTTGAAAAAATCAAGAAAATCAATCAAATTTTCTGCTTTAAATCACAAATTCAGAATCAAACACGAATTCTCTCAGTCCTCTCAGATTCAGATTAGCTCTGATACCAATTGAAAGTCCAAGATCTCTAAATCTAGTGAGAGAAAGTAGAGAGAGAAAGTAGAGAGCTCCAAAGTTTACGTTCTATTCAAATGTGATCTCCAAAGTTACAAACAACAAAGCATCTAAGGGACTTAAATACCCCAGGTCTTAACCAATACAGATAAGCAAGATAAGCACAGTTAAGACTACTAAAAATAAATAAAATGATTACTACAAAATAAGTCTTAACACCATGTCTCTAAATTGAAACAAATTTTCGATGGTAAGACACCTATATTGAATCTCAGAGAATTTGAGCATGATTTCATTTCTAAACGTTATTTCAAGAATGTCTATATTTTTGGTTCATTTAGACAATATCAATTTTTGTTGACCTAAGCCTTAATAGATAAATCATTCTATCTAATCACTTCATCCAATGTCATATTTTCAAACAAGTTCCTTGCATTCATGTTCATTCATTCAATTTACTTGTTTGAAATATCTTCAATATTTAAAATTCTCAAATCTTCATGGATATCTTCTGAGCATACATACATCTGACTTGTATCTTTTGTTCTTTAACTGATAAAGTTAAACCATTTTTGAGCAACATTGTACTTTCATAGGAAAATATGGGTTCTTGTGGAGAAATTCAGAAAGTTCAATCCAATCAAGTCTGATGAAAAGAAATTATTCAAAGATGACTTTCAATGACAAATCAATATGACTCGAGAAAGTTTTTTTTCCGAAGACGGATCAGAGATTATAGAGATGAAGATACAAGTTTTAGAAAGATTCCCCAAACTTCCAGAGATCAAAGAAATTTCAAAGACTTCAAGAAGATTTAAAATTCTTGTTCAAGACTGGATGACTTTACAAAGCAATGTGAAAGACTTTCCAAGATTCTTCAAAACATCTGAGTTTGAAGATTGCCAAAGCTTCAAAATTCAAAGCTGTCAAAGTTAAAGTTTTGAAGTATCAAGAGCTGAAGACTATTGTCAATTTTTTTAAATCTTGAATACAAACGGGGAGATTGTTAGTGTATAATTGTATCCAAGATTTAATTGTAAAAGTCTTGTAAAATCTTTGTAATAGAAAAGTCAAAGAAAGTCAAAAGTAGTCAAATGTCAATGTTGTTTAGTAAAAAGTCAAAATAGTTTAGTTTGATTTGTAGTGTGTTGTAATTAGTGTTTGGTATATTGATTGCTTAGTGGTTATGCATTAGGTTTAAGGATTTTGTCATTGTCATATTTGTAGAGAGAGAAAGTAAGAGAGTTTAGAGAGAGAAAGCTTCATTTCATGTAAATTCTTCAAGATCAATGAAATTCATGTCATTTACCTAATAGATCTGGACATTTTCAATTGGTATCAGATCTTTGGGAGGATATTTATGCACAATTTCAGCAAAATTCGTCCAAGAATGATCAAGATTTGAAGAGTTTTGAATAAATTCACCATTTTTAAAGATTTGAAGAACACAAATGGGTTATGAATTTTTAGTTTGTTTTTTGATTTGATTTTGACTGAAAAGTGTTTCTCAATCATTCTAAAAAGGTTTTGTATCATCAATTTTGCAAAAACACAACATGATTTGATCAATTTGAAAGTTTTTGTGAAATTTGGTATTCTTGAAAAATGGAGTCTGTGTGATTTTTAAAATTAGATTTTGAGATTTGTTGGTTTTTTGATCAATTTTTGTATGAATTTGTATCTAAAAACATGTTTTAGACATGATTTAATCATTGATTTCAAGTTTTAATCACAAAATCGAAGTTTTGAAAATTTTCAAATTCATAGTGTTCTTGAAAGGTGTTCATGAGAAAATTTTCAAATCTGAGTTTTTGATCCATAATTTTTGTTGGGATGTTTTTAAAAGTTGTTTGTGAATATTTTTGATCCAAAATTGAAATGCTAATATTTTGTTTGGAGTTTTGAGAAGTGTAGGTAAACAAATATGTGAGATTGAAGAAGAAAGTTGGTCAAACATTTTGGTCAACTTCACCCAAACAACCATCTGTAACAACTTCACGCAAGCCACATGAAATCTACTTCACGCACAACACTTCAGCGAGAACATCTACTTCTCGCACGATCTCACTTCGTGCAAAGGCATTGCGATAACCAACACTTAGAATTTTAAAAAAAAAAATTGAAATTTCTTTCAGGCGACTTCATCAAGTGGGTCTATTTTCAAGATTGAAGATTACGAGTCAAGGTTTCGCGCTGATTTTCAGATTTAATTTTTGGAAGACAAGTTTATACTTTGTTTTTCAGATTTTAATTTTCTGATTTTATTTCCGACTTTAATCTTGTTGTTCTTATATTTTAAGAGTGTGCACATAACTCAACTTCTAATCGAAGTTTCTTTTGACGATCACTCTATTAGGTAATAATTTTTTTATTGTTTTTCTCTGATTTCCGTGTTTCATATTTTGTCAGTATATCTTCAAGCACATCAAGATGTCAAATGTACTATCTGGAAGAGATGTTGCTATCATGTACATGCCTGAGATACCAATCATAGAAGCTGAACGGGATAAACTGAAAGATCAGAATTCAGTTCTTCTAAAACAGATTCAGGAGTTTAATTCTAAATTGTTAAATTCTGATAAAACTTCTCTATGTGCTAATTGTACTAATAATTCTAACTCTGATTTTGCAGGTATCGTTAAGAGAAAAGAGAACGAAATCAAAATCAAAGAAGATATTATTCAGGCTAATGAGAAAGTAATCAAGCTGAAAGAGAAAAAGATAACAAATCTTCAAAGCAAGCTGAAGTCAACTGAACAGAAGACAGCAGAACTTAAAGATGAATCAGTTGATCTACAAGTCAAGTTTAAAACTTTTGAAGATCAAATATCTACATTGGAAGAAAAAAATGTTGAACTGATGAAAAGCCTCCAATCAGATTAAGACAAAGCAAATATGAAGAATGTTTCTGCTCAAAAACTATCTGCCTTTTCCAAGAAAGCTATCCAAGAGAAGAAATATTTAGAGCTAAGATGCTTAAAACTCTCCAAGCAAGTATCCGAGTTTCAAAAGATTGTTACAACCGAAAGAGATACTTTTGCAAAAGAGAGAAAAGTTGTTGAAGATAAAGTAATTGAACTTCCCAAACAGATCTCTACATTACAAGACTTACTTGAGAAAAAAAGAAAATGTTTTCAAGAAAATAAAAAGTCTTATGATGTTGAAAAGAAAAATGCTGAAAAGAGAAATGTTGGGATTTTCAAGGAAATTTCTGAGAAAACCAAGAACTTAGAAAAAGAATTTGAGCAAGAACGCCAAATCTTTGAAAACGAAATATCTAAACTCACATCAAAGATAACTGTTCTATCTTCAGATTTTCAAAAAGAAAAGTTGGCAAGATCTGATTTGAAACAAAAGTTTGACACACTTACTACTGAAAGAAACATTTTATCCAAAAAAATAAAGGACTTGGAAGCTGTAAATGTTAAATTGTTAGATAAAATTTCAGTTGATGTGATTGATCAATCACCTGTCGATAATTCAACAGAATCAGTCTGTTATTTTAAAACAGCTTCAAGTTCCATTCATGAAAATGCTTTCAAAAAGACCAGTGTCAAACCAAACATCGTCAAATCAAATCAGATTCGTCCATCTAATCTATTTTATGACAAATTTGTTGATAGTTCAGCAAGCTTCTATATCAAATCTCTTGGAAAGAGTTATAAGAAAGGACAAATGGTGTGGAGAGTGAAAGGTTCTCTTGATGAGAAGAAGAAGGACAAATCATTCGTATCCACAACAAACGCCAAAAAGAACAATGAGCATAAAGGTAAATCTTTTGGTAAACCTGATATGTTTTATTCTACTAATCATTTGATCAGGGTTGCTCAAAAGAAAATATGTTCTTCTTACTGTGGAGAGAATGACTTTGTTCAAAGAGAAACTGCTCATCACTGGTACGGTTCATACAGAATAATTTCTCAGAAATATGATTTTAAAAGATTTAAATCTATTGAGAAGCGGATTCCTAAATCTAACCTACCAGGACCCAAATACCAGTGGGTACCAAAACCTATTAAATCTGATTTGCAGGTACCATAGGTGTAGGGGGAGCAAGATGTTTGACTTCTAGACAAAACAATCTAGAACTCATATCTCAAAGAATTAGGGCTTTTGAACAAAACAGTTCAAAACCCGGACTTTAATGTTAAAGGACTATGACTTCTAAGTAAAACAACTTAGGACTCGTTCTTTAACGTTTAAGGACAAGGATATTTTGCAAATATCCAAGGGGAGCTTATCAGAATATAAATCATTTTATCATGATTTGAGGGGGATCCTAAAAGTTTGTAAGTATCTTCTGATCTAGAACTTTGATTGTTTGAAAGAAGAACAATTTTCAAGCATGAAAAACGTTTTCTTAAATGTTCAAACCACTTCTCTATTCTCAAAAGATTTCATGAATTTAGAACTGTGATTTTAAATGTTTTTCATTATTGAGCATTAATGTTTAAACTGACCGTGTGTTTCCAAAGATCAATACTTGGGTATTATCTTATCTATATATTGTCAAGTATTCACACACACCGGTTCAGTATTTCATGTTGAAATTGTTATTACCATGTCTCAAAGATAACCAATTTTTCGATGGTAATACCCTCGTTTGATTTCACTGTTATTGAGCATCATTCATCATTTCAACTTGAGCGTTCATTTATAAATTGTGTATATTCGTTCATATAAACAAACTGTCAAGTTCTTTGATACCCCAACCTTTTCATGTTCATATCTTATGAAATTTGATCTGATTGACACATTGTCAGATTCTCGAAACAATTCATTTGATTTCATTTCATTCATTCAATATCCTTGCTTTGAGAGATCATCATTATTCAAATGCTCAAACTTCATTTATATTCTTGATGAGCATACATTTTGACAATGTTATCATATTTGTGCTTAATTGTTCAAGATAAATTGTTGAGCAACCATTCTTTTTAGGACTTACATGGGATCAATGTGAGAGCTTAAAAAGAACTACCATGGATTCACGTTAACCAGTGTTTCCTACCTACGAAGTTATCCTATAGTGATTGAGGGGTGAGGGGTCAAAATCAAAGAGTGGGGGAGATAACTCATCCGGTTGAGTTTTTCTCATTGTGCTGAGCGGTAAAATGGAAAAGAGAGTTTGGTTAGAAGTGAGCATAATGATGAAAAGAAAGAGGGTGTGAGATCAGAGTTAAAAGAATATCAAAACTCTGCACCAAACACTTTCTGAGCTAGGCAGCCACATCTTCTGATTGGTTCACATTCTTTGGTGACCATCATTGAAACAGGCAGTGAGCCCATGCCAACTCTTGCAATTACCCCACCAGCCACTCATTTCTTTCTTAACAAATAAATGTTTCATTTTCTTTGGGGACGCATCATATCTGCTATCTAGTCTTCACTCAAAAGATTTAGATATTGAAAAAGAAGGAAAGTTGCCCCACCTTCGCACCTCTTTCATGCACATTGAGTCCGTGTAATACTTGTTGATGTCTCGATAGTTTACACAATTTGAGCCTGAAAAAGCTTGAGTAGCTTCAATCATTCTACGCTTTCACGTACACACAAGGAACGAGTTTTCTTGTCATAACATTCATAGAAAATTTCTTTATTGTTTTTCGATGATTGAATGGAAGCCCTGGGGGAGTGAGCATTACAAAAACTCCTTTCCAATGTAAACCCGTTGTACAAAGTGGCTCCGTGCTACTTACAGGCATACTAACTATATCATTTGTTGATTCAGGTTTACTATTCTTATTTTGTCTGAATTTGAAAAGATTCGGATGAATACATGTTATGAATTGACGGATACACAAATCAAATTGGGCGGAGATTGCTATTTTCTCATAAAGGGAGGAGATTGGTATTCAAAGACAGTGTTGAAATTGAAGAGTTTTGATGATCATGATGCTCACAATCATCAAAAAGGGGGAGAAATTTACAAAGTTCAATTTCAAAGTCATAAAGAAAGAAAGTTCAAAGTGAAAAAGACTTGTGGAGAAATTCAGAAAGTTCAATCCAATCAAGTCTGATGAAAAGAAATTATTCAAAGATGACTTTAAATGACAAATTAATATGACTCGAGAAAGTTTGTTTTTCCGAAGACGGATCAGAGATTATAGAGATGAAGATACAAGTTTTAGAAAGATTCCTCAAAGTTCCAGTGATCAAAGAAATTTCAAAGACTTCAAGAAGATTTAAAATTCTTGTTCAAGACTAGATGACTTTACAAAGCAATGTGAAAGACTTTCCAAGATTCTTCAAAGCATCTGAGTTTGAAGATTGCCAAAGCTTCAAAATTCAAAGCTGTCAAAGTTAAAGTTTTGAAGTATCAAGAGCTGAAGACTATTGTCAATTTTTTTAAATCTTGAATACAAAGGGGTATATTGTTAGTGTATAATTGTATCCAAGATTTAATTGTAAAAGTCTTGTAAAGTCTTTGTAATAGAAAAGTCAAAGAAAGTCAAAAGTAGTTAAATGTCAATGTTGTTTAGTAAAAGTCAAAATAGTATAGTTTTATTTGTAGTGTGTTGTAATTAGTGTTTGGTATATTGATTTCTTAGTGGTTAAGCATTAGGTTTAAGGATTTGTCATTGTCATATTTATAGAGAGAGAAAATAAGAGAGTTTAGAGAGAGAAAGCTTCATTTCATGTAAATTCTTCATGATCAATGAAATTCATGTCATTTACATAATAGATCTGGACATTTTCAAAAAGAAAAAGAGAGTTTGGTTAGAAGTGAGCTCAATGATTAAAAAAAAGAGGGTGAGAGATCAGAGTAAAAAAATATCAAACTCTGCACCAACTTTTTCTGAGTTGAGCAGCCACATTACTAATGTTTCACAATTCTTCGTGAACATTATTGAAACAAGCAACTAGCCCATGCCAACCCTTGAATAAAAACCCCACCAGCCACTCATTTTCTTCTTAAAAAGAAAATGTTTCATATTTTCAAGGGGACGCAACACATAATCTATCTGGTTTTCATTTGGAAAATCTGGATATTGAAAAAGAAGGAAGTCTGCCCCACCTTCGCACTTCGATCATGAACAATCGAGTCTGTGTTTAATTAATGTTCTCTCAGTGATTTACACAATGTTGAGCCTTATAACAAAAACAATCATCATGTGCTTAATTCTTTCTAACACTTGCACGAACACACAAGGAATACGTTTTCTTGTCATAACATTCATAGAAATTTCCTTTGTGGTGTTTCGATGATTACATGGAAACCCTGTGGGAGTGATCATCAAAAAGCTCCTTTCCTATGTGAATCCGTTAAACACAGTAACTTCGTGTTACTGACAGGCATATTAACTTATTCATTTATTGATTCAGGTGTTACATTCCTATTTTCTCTATATTTGAAAATATCTGTATGAATACCTTATTTTAGATCGATGTTGAATCAGAGGCTCAGTTTGAAAGATCAGTGGTCAAAAAGATTACAGAGACATTTCTTGTTGAAATTTTTGATGATTTCATGCTTCTATCATCAAAAAGGGAGATGACAAAGTTAAAGAAATGTCTGGAAGAAGACTGTAAGAACAAAATAGTTTGTATAACATATGTGGGAGAAAGATGCAAGAAATAAGAGAGTTGATAAAGAAACGTTTAGAGGATGGCAAAGATTGAAAGACTGAAAAAGAAAAGTTTGAAGTTTTCTGAAGATGTGCGGATATTACAGAAATTTTCTTTGAAGATTATTTGCTGAAGATGTCTGAGCAAACTTTGAAGATAATTTCTTTCTGAAGACTGAAAGAGGTTTGAGATAACTTTGGGAAGATTGTTGAAGAATTTTTATATCATCTTTAAGGGAGATTGTTATTTATTTGAAGACATACTTTGAGTAGAAATCACCAAAGGGGGAGATTGATTTGTTAAATCTTTTTAAAGATTATCTTGAATCCAAAGGGGGAGATTGTTAGAGCAGAAATATGTTGGATACAAGAGTATAGAAGACAGAAGGTTAAAGTCAAGCAAGTCAAAGTTGAAAGTCAACTCTCAAGCAAAGTCAAAGTCAAATTCAATAAAAGTCAAAGTCTTAGTTTGTAAGCTTGTGTTTGTAAGCGTGTAGTTTGCTTTGTTAATAGATATGTGTCTTGTTAGTTTGTGTTAGTAGTAGTTGCATGTAACAAGTTTTGAAGAGATATATTGTACGCAGAAAGAGAGAGAGAAAGTTCTAGAGAGAGAAAGTTGTAAACAAAGTTGTAATCGTTTGATTTGTGAAATAGAAATTGAATCAGGTAGATTACCTTTCTTGTTGTGTTTGATTGTTTGTGATTAGAAACTTAAATTAAGGACTATCAACTTGTTTGCCAAGTAGTGGTGCCAAAGATTTATCTGCAGCAAGCCTGGAAGACCATCAGATAAATTGGAAATGTTGAGGTTCCACAGTTTGAGATCTAGATTGATCACTATAAATCAATCTTGGACTATTAGAGATTGAGATATAATTCTGAGGCTTCCTGAGGCTGATTCAAGAGAAGGCATAAACTAATATGACTGGTTTCCTACTGATGCTAAGATGTTTGAAGGAATTAGAGCAATTGGGTATGTTGGCCAGCTGACTCAAGTCAAACACTTCAAGAAGAACAACTTACCTCCATTCTACTACACTCTTTTCTCAGTAATCAACAGATGCCTGACAGAAAAGCATCAAGGGACAAACAATTCTAATATCCACATTCTCAAGCTATTTCATGTTGTTGTTTATGATCTGCATGTGGATTATGCCATAGTGATCTGCAATGAGTTGTATGAGAGAGTTATCTCAAAGAAGACATCAAAGGCTCCATTATTTGTGCCTTACCAGAGATTTCTTACACTGATCATCAGGAGCATGATAAGGTGCAACAAAGACATCCCAAAAAGATTGAATAATGAGCATGAACCTGAGCATTCTATGAGATTCTTGATGAGACAAAATAAGAGCTTCAACTATTCCATGCCAATTCTAGAGGCACTGCTAGATTATGCTTATCTGGACTCTGAGTGTATCATAGAACAAAGAGAGTCTATGGGACGACCAGAACCAGTTGCCCCTACCCAAGGCTCACACCCTAGAAGAGAGGTGTCTGTGAGGGTTCCTATTACCTAGGGGGTACAAGAACGGGGAGCGTAGATGAAAATTTATGAGAGAGAAACTGAAAGGGGTCAGAGACCTGGACAGGAGGCTCTAGGTTCACAGGCTAATACCTCACATCTAGTGAATCCTACTGCTAATGATAGTCAAGGCTCTGAAACTGAGTCGGATCCTACATTGGCAGATGATGATGAAAGTATACCATCTGCTACTAGAGATGATGACGAAGGAACTGCTGATGATAATTTTGTTCATGCTTATGATGATAATGATGATAGTGATGGTGATGATCAAGATGTTAAGTCATAATTGTATTCAAAACTAAAAAAGGGTCAATGTTGTAAAGGGTTAAAAGTTGTATTTGTTTGTTAAATACCTTGTAAGTCAAAGTGTTTGACTTTGGCATTGGTTTATGTTGTAAGGACTTGTTGACCATGTAAATAGTTTGGTCATGTTGAAATATTTAAGAATACAGAGACACACACATACACAAGAACACGCATCTCATAGAGAGCGAATACGTGAGATTTATGGCACTGAGTTAGACTTATGATTACGAAATCATTGTAATAGAAGATCGAATTGATTCACGATGATTTCTATCTTCTAGTGTGTGTGAATGTAGCTTGGATCTGTAACTTTCATTCGGTATCAGAGCAGATTCAGATCAAATCAACAGAAAATGAAGAACTCGGATCTGTTCACTGTGTTGTAATCGATTTCATAGAATTTGTGTTGTAATTGTAAAATTCTTGGTAGTACAGTGATCGCTTGATGTATTAGAAAATTCTTGTTGAATTTGTTTATACAATTGCACTGTAATCTTTGTTTAATTGTTCAAATTTATGTTTTTCGAGTTTTTTGAGTTTTGTGAACTATATTCTCGATCAATATGTACTTTTGAGTTGATTTTGGTGAAATTCATTGTTTGTAACCTATTCTACTTCTGAAAGTGATCAAATTGGTGGAATTTCAGAGGGAAATATGGAGATTTGATTGGATTTCAGATTGATTTTAGTGTTTTTGAGCCGAAAAAATGAAGAACTCGCAAGATCCAGATTTTTCGCATGATCATGGAAGGAATTCGCATGATACTTGGATAGTTGAAAAAGATAAGAGAGTAATTCACATAGTGCTTTGTACGAAAAGTAAGAATCTCGCATAACATTACATGCGAAATGGAGGAATCCGCACAGTGCTTCAAACGAAAAGTGCAACTTTAAAATTCTAAGGTAAGAATTCGCATCGTGAAGGATACTAGAAGGTGGAATTCGCATCCTATTGTATACGAATTCTGAGAATTTCTCATTTGGAGGCCTGATATTTTTCTAAGTACAAAACACGCATCGATACGTGAAGTTTGAAGTGGTGATTTTGGCTAAGCATGGAATTCGCATAGGCTTAGTGTGCGAAAAGTTCAAGTTGGAAAATATTTCAAGTCAAGATTTTGCATCCTTCTTGTACGAAAAGTGAGAAACTCGCTTAGCTCAGCGTGTGAAAAGCTAGAATTCACACAGCGAAGCGTATGAAAAGTTACTTCTCGCATCACGTTTCGTGCGAAAAGAAAGTTATTTAGTGTGTGAATTTCAATTGTTGTGAGAAAAGTTTGTGTTATTTAGTGTGCGAATTGTGATGTGAACTCAGTGGTGTGAGGATTCTACACATAGAAATTTTTTGGAGATTTCCTGAAAATTTGTCTAACTTGATCTTTGTTGATTTTCTGAACTAACGATCATTCGAAGCTACTTTCTTACAGAATATTAAGATGTCTCAGGGATATAGTTATGATTTTGGACAGATGAATATTTCTGAAGCTAAAGCCTATATTAAGCATCTTGCTAGACAATTGTTTATCTATACCAGAATGGCAAATGACTGCTCAAGAGAAAACACAAAGATTAAAGCTGAGAAAGTTGAATTGGAAAATAAAGTCTCTGCTCTTGAATCCTAAGTAAAAGATCTGAAAAGCAAATCTGAAAGCCCAGATCTTAAAGAAGAAAGAGATATATTAAAAGAGAAAGTGTTTTGCCAAGTAAAAGACAACTCCGGTATGCAAGATGAACTGAAGAAGGCTGAAGACAACATAAATTTTTTGGAAAGGTGGAATGCGGAGTTGAAGAAGAAGATTTTGGATTTGGAAGCTAAAATTGTCAAATTCAAGAATGAAGATTTTGTCAAGAAAAGTGAGAAGATAGCTAGAGGATAAGAATCTGCAAATGCAAAGATACATAAGAAGATATCAGTCTTAGGAAAGCAGATTGTTAAAGAAAGAGAAGAGATTGAAAAAGAAAGAAAAACTTCTGCTCAAAAGTTTTCTGATTTCTCAAGAAATTTGTTTGAAGAGAAGAAATATGTTGAGCTGAAATGTGCTAAACTTTCTCAACAACTGTTAGACTTAGATAAAGTGATCATCATGGGAAGAGATAAGTTTGAGAAAGAGAAAAGAAAAGTTGAGAGAAAGAATGTTGGTGTGTTTAAAGAAATATCTTATTAGAGAAAGACCGTAGAAAAAGATTCTGAAGAGGAAAGAAAAGTGTTTGAGGTTGAAATAAAGAAGCTAACAAGGAAATTATATGAGTTGTCAACTACTGCGATGAAAGAAAAGAATGCAAAGTCTGAATTTCATAAGAAGTTTGACCTGCTTTCAAAGGAAAGAAACAACTTATCTGCAAAGATAACTGAACTTGAAGAGATAATGTTCAAGGTGAAATTAACTGAGCAGAAGGCGCCAGAGTCAATTGTTCAATCACCGAGAGATGATTTAGCTGATTTCAGAATGCTCATTCAAAATAGTTTCAAGTTCTTACCATACTCATGTTTCTTCTAAGAGGTCAGTTACTCCTAAAGATCATATTCGTTCTTCTAACCTTTTCTATGATAGAAGTGTTGATGGTTCAGGTAGATCAAAAAGGACAAATGGCAAAGAAAAGTGGATTTGGAAAAGAAAAGGATCCTCAGATGAGAAGAAGGATCAGAAATCATTTGTGCATACACCATATGCCAAAAATAACAATGTTCCAAAAGGTAAATCTTTTGTGAAACATGATCTTGTTTACACTGTCAATCAATTGGTCAGGTTAGCACAAAAGAAAATTAATTGTTCTTATTGTGGTGCAAATAATTTGGTTAGTAAAAATTATGTCAATGATTGGTATGGTTCTTATTATATTTCTCCTAAAAGAAATGCAACAAACAAATCTGGACCTAAATACCAGTGGGTACCAAAAGTTTCATCTGTGTTGCAGGCACCAAATGTCTCGGAGGAGTAATAGCAATGACTTCTGAGTAAAGCAGCTCAGGACTCGGACTTCAATGTAAAATGATTGTACTCTGACACATAAAAGATGATCAATCTTCAAGGGGGAATACATATTGTTTCTTCTGATAAGTTTGTGAATGAAAATTTTCAGGGGGAGTTTGACATCTGAATTCACTTCAATCCTAGTAATTCAGAACTCATTTTAATGATTATGGATTAAGCAAATGTTAAACGGGATCTTATATGTTTTATATTTTAACTGATATATTTTTAATGTGGAGAAAAGAGAAAAGAAGAAAAATAACTGTTGTTTTGTGCTAATATGTTTGAGTTTTTACATATATTAAAGGGGAGTATATCTGATGTTTTTGTCCAATGGACTATAACGGATAAAATATTCATTTCAAGCGGAGTTAAGAATTCTTTACTGAAGGTATATCTTTCTGATTCTTAATCTCAACATATTTTCAAAGAAGAACGAATTTCAGGTATGAAAAATGGTTTCTTAAATGTTCAAACCATTTCTATTCTTTAAATGTTTTCATGAATTTAGAAGTGTGATTTTAAATATTTTTCATATCCGTACTTTCATGTTTAACTAACCATGTGTTTCTAAAGGCTAATACTTTTGTATTGTCTTGTCTATATGGGTTCAGTAGTTTTATTGACTTTGTTATTACCATATTTCTAAACGATAAATCATTCGATGGTAATACTCCCGTTTGAATTCCAAAGTTGTTTGAGTATCGGATGTCATTTCTTAATAATTGTGGTTTCATTGTTCTTATGTTTATATTTGTTCATATAAACACATTGCAATTATTTGATATCCCAATATTTTTCTTCAAGATATTTGATCTGATCGAATCATTGTCCGATTCTCAAAACACTTAACTTGACTTCATATCATTTCATTCATTCATTATTCTTGTTTTGAGAAGTCTTCAATGTTTAAAAGCTCATACATGCATTATATTCTTTAGAGCTTACATACATCTGACATATGTATTTCATATCTTGTGCTTATCTGTAAAGATAAATTGTTGAGCAACATATTGTTTTTAGGATAAAATACATGGGAATCAGTTTGTGTGCTTAAAATAACTTCTATGGATTCACAATAATCGGTGTTTCCTACCCAAGAAGTTATCCTAAGTGATTGAGGGGAGAGGGGTCAAAATCAAAGAGAGTGGGTGTGTGATGAGGTAAACTGTGAAAGAGAGTTTGGTTAGAAATGAGCTCAAATGATTAAAATAAATAGGGTGTGTGATCAGAGTAAAAAAATATAAAAGTCTGCACCAAATGTTTTCTGAGTCGGGCAACTACATAATTTGTTGGTTCACATTCTTTCGTGGACAGACAACTAACCCATGCCAACTCTTGCATTAAACACCACCAGCTATTCATCTTTTTCTCAACAAAAAGATGTTTCATATTTTATTGGGGAAGCAGCACATAATCTATCTAATTTTTATTTGGATGATGTAGATATTGAAAAAAAGGAATGTTGCCCCACCTTTGAACCACTTTCATGCATATTGAGTCTATGTATTATTCGTTGTTATCTCAACAATTTACACTATTTGAGCTTGTTCAAGCTTTAAATGATTCAATCATTGATACACTTGCACGAGAACCCAAGGAATATGTTTTCTTGTCTTAAGATTCATAAAAAATTCCTTTGTGGTTTTTCAATGATTGAATGGAAGCGCTGGGAGAGTGAACATCAAAAAGCTCCTTTACAATGTGCATTTGTTGCACAAAGTGGCTCCGTGCTACTCACAGACAGTATAACTGATTCATTTGTTGATTCAGTGTTAAGTCTAAATATTGTATCCAAGATTTAATGTGGAAAGTCAAAATTGTAAAAGTCAACATTGTCATAGTCTTGTAAAAGTCAAAGCTTGTTTAGCATTTACTTAGCCTTTGTAAATATAGGAGTATATATAGGTGTTCCCTTTGTAATCTTGTAACAACGAATAGTAAGCTCTTCATTGTATCTTTCAGACTTGTGATTGGAATTCAAGATCTACTTTCTCTCTCTAGATTCTCTCTCTAGTTCTTGATCTTAATTGTCATATTCTTGAGAATTGCTTGATAAGTTTTGGGATTTATGGATTAACAATTGGTATCAGAGCTGAACCAAACTTTTCGGAAATGATTTGATCAAAGATTTGAATTGAAATATGGAGTTTATAGATTGAAATTTGAGATTTTCTGAAAATTTTCAAGAACTCGTGTTCTTCACTGTTTCATTCGTATTTTGGTGGAAAATTTGTTTTTGATGCAAGAAAATGGAATCATTGAGTTCGATTTATGTTTAGGATTGATTCTTGTTTGGATTACATCTCACAATTTGAACAAAATCGATTTCAATTTTTGAATTTTGAAATTTTCTTGAAAACTTGTTCGAACACTGTTCTTCATCGAGAATAAGCAATTTGTTGTTTTTAATCGAAATTTGAAAGTATATTTGTGTTTCGTAGTGTTTATTGATGTTTCTGATAAATTTCTGAGATCAAATTTGCAGGTTTGAATCAATTTGAGAAAGAAAAAGTCAAGAACTCGTTTTGTGCAAGTTCATCTTCGGTTTGCGCAAGATTCATAGTCGTTTGCGCAAGCTTATCCGAGCTTTAAGAAGAAATTCATTTGCGTTTGAAGCCTATCACGCAAAGCTTCGTTTGCGTATCTCGTTGGTCACGCAAAGCTTCGTTTGCGTATCTAGTTGGTCACGCAAAGCCGAGTCTCACGCAAAGTTTCTTTGGGCCATACGCGGATTACGAGAGTTGCACTTTGCGCATCAAGACCATTACACAAAGTTCACTTTGTGCTTCAAGACCATTACGCAAAGTTCACTTTGCGCTTCAAGACCATTGCGCAAAGCTCACTTTGCGCATCAAGGCACTCACGCAAAGCTTACTTTGCATCTCCAGTGGGTCACGGAAACCTCCCTTTGCGCAACAAACTGTTCACGAAAACCTATCTTTGCGCAATATCAAGTGTTATTCAAATTTTAATATTTTGCGAAAGATTTCAATTCTATCTGATTTTTGATTTTCTGATATATAGTTTGGAATGATCATTCATTTCAAGCTAATGAACTCATTCAAAATGGGATATTTTGCACAACTTGAAGAGAAGATTAGAAAGCTGAATTTAGAGAAAATAAATCTGGGTCATGCCATTGACTTTCACTCTCAAAAGTCAAAAGAGCATTTTGAAGAAAACAAAAGACTGAAAGAGGAAATCAGTTCTATAAAGAATATCAATGAAGATCTTCTGAAAAGATCTTCTGGGCAGAATGATGAAAAGACAAAGAAATTGGAATCTGAGAATGTTGAGCTCAGAAAGAATATATCTGGCTTGGAACAAAAGCTTGTTGAAGAAAAAGCTGATTTTGAGAAGGAAAAGAAAGGTTTTTCAACTAAGTTCTCAGATTTCTCAAGGAAGTGTTTTGAAGAAAAGAAGTCAGTGGAGCTTAAATGCATAAAACTTTCTCAACAAATTTCTGATTTTGAGAAAGTGCTTATTTTGGAAAGAGAGAAGTTTGAGAAAAAAAAGAAGGCCATAGAACAAAAGAATGTGGGATTCTTTAAAGAATTATCAGGCCAGAGAAATGATTCAGAGAATGGATTTGTAGAAGAACGATCAATCTTTAAGTCTGAAATCAAAAGGCTGACTTCCAAGATATCTGAACTATCTGCTACTGCGCTGAAAGAGCAGAAGACGAAGTCTGAGTTCTCGAAGAAGATTGACTAGCTTGTGAAAGAAAGAGATAACTATGCTTCAAAGATCAAAGAGCTTGAAAAGTCTGTTTCAAGTTCTAATCAGAAATCTGTCTTTTCACAAAGGTCAGTCAAATCTTTTGATCAGATTCGTCGAACTAACATTTTCTATGATGGAAATTTAAATGGTTCAGGTACATCTCCAAGAAGAAGAAGTTACAAGAAAGAGAAACTGGTCTGGATGAAGAAATCAGTCAAGATGACAAGAAAGATGAGCTGAAAGGAAACACATCATGTGTACATTTTCACAAAGCAAAGATGAACAAAGAGCATAAAGGTAAACCTGATCATAAATACTCAAAAGATCAATTACTCAGGTTTTCAGGTAATAAATTTTATTGTTCTTACTTCTGTACACATGATCATATCCACAAGACCAGTGATCATTTCTGGTATAGTTCTTACTCTATAACCCCCACACGAACTACAACTAAAATTTCTGGACCCAAATACCAGTGGGTACCAAAGAAGAAAACTGATTCTTTGTTGCAGGCACCTCACGTCAAGGGGGAGTAAGAAAGATTAAGGCTTTTGAACACAACAGTTCAAAACCCGGACTTCAATGTCAAGATTATGGCTCTTGAATAACACATTTCAAGACCCGCACCTCAATGTAAAGATTAAGGCTTTTGAACACAGCAGTTCAAAACCCGGACTTCAAAGTTGAAAGATTATAGCTTCTAAGTACACAGCTTAGGACCCGTTCTTCAAAGGAGTTTGACTTCTAAACACAACAGTTCAAAACCCGGACTTCAATGTCAAGATTATGGCTCTTGGATAACACAGTTCAAGACCCACACCTCAATGTCAAGAATATGGCTTCTAAGCACATCAGCTTAGGACTCGTTCTTTAAAGGAGTTTGACTTCTAAACACAACAGTTTAGGACTCGGACCTCAGCGATCAGAAGACCTTACTCATGTTTTTGCATCCGATGGATATGATGGTCTACATCCCAAGAGAATTGGTCTGATATTTATCCTATTCTTTTTCACTGATAGATTTTTCTGATATGATGGTCTACAATTTAAAAGGGAGTGTCTGATCTCTATCCTGTTTTAGCTGACATATTTCAGATGTTTAAATTATAGGAGGAGTAAAGGTGGTGGCTTCTGATCACATGACAGATCAGGACCCATTTTTCAATGTTCAAAGAAGGATATTGTGCTAATATCCAGGGGGAGCTTAAAAGATTTAAATCATTATATCATGATTTGAGGGGGAGCTGAAAAGGTAAACATCTTCTGTCCTAGATCTCTGATTTTTTTGAAAGAAGAACAACTTTCAAGCATGAAAAACAGTTTCTTAAATGTTCAAACCACTTCTCTATTCTCAAAAGATTTTATGAATGTAGAAGTGTGACTTTAAATGTTTTTTAATTTTGAGCTTTATTGTTTCACTAACCGGGTGTTTTCAAAGATCAATACTTGTGTATTATCTTGTCCATATACTGTCAAGTATTCACACACACCGGTTCAGTATTTTATTTGAATTTGTTATTACCATGTCTCTAAACGAACAAATTTTTCGATGGTAATACCCTCGTTTGAATTTCAAAGTTGTTGAGCATCATTCATCTTTTCAAATTTGTGCATTTATTGCTAAATTGTTTATATTTCTTCATATAAACAAAATTTCCAATTCTTTGATACCCTAGCCATTTCATTTGATCTGATCTTAATCATTGTCAGATTCTCAAAACATTTCTATTCTTTCTTGATTATTCATTCATATAAAGTTTTGAGAAATCTTAAATGTTTAAAAAATGCTCAAATTTCATTTCTGATTTTTGATGAGCATACATACACTGACATATGATTTCTTGTTCTTTACATATCAAGAAAATCATTGACCAGCATGTACTTTTAGGAACATGGGATTCAGTGTGAGTGCTTAACAGATCTTCCATGGATTCACGATAACCAGTGTTTCCTACCCCGGAAGAAATCCTTTGAGTGATTGAGGGGAGAGGGGTCTAAAAGACTTGAGTGTGGGAGTGAGATGAGGTAAAATGGAAATGAGAGATTGGTTAGATGTGAGCTTATATGTTTAAAAGAAAGAAGGTGTGAGATCAGAGTTAAAAGAATATCAGAACTCTGCACCAAACATCTTTCTGAGCCGGGCAACCACATTACTGATTGGTTCACATTTCTTTGGTAACCATCATTGAAACAGGCAAATAGCCCATGCCATCTCTTGCATTAACCCCACCAGCTACTCATTCTTTTCTTAAAAAGAGAATGTTTCACATTTTCTGGGGAAGCAGCACATAATCTATTGGTTCTTCTCTTGGAAGATACTGATATTGAAAAAGAAGGAAAGTTGCCCCACCTTCGACCCTTTCTCATGCACATTGAGTCCATATACAATCATTGTTGTCTTAGTGATTTACATACTTCGAGCCTTATTGAACATAATCATTGTGCTAATTCTTTCAAACACAAGCACGAGCACACAGAGAATTTGTTTTTCTGTCAGAACATTCATAGAATTACCTTATGGTTTTCAATGATTGAATGGAAGTCCTGGGGAGTCAACATCAAACCAGTTCCTTATATTGTACATTTGTTGTACACAGTGACTCTGTGTTACTGACAGGCATTCCTAATTGTTTCATGTATTGATTCAGGGTTACCACGTTCATTATGTCTGAATTTGAAAAGACTCGGATATATCCATTTCATGAATTGACGGCTCTCAGATCAAATCACCCCAACTGTCAAAGGGGAGATTGTTTTGAATTCAAAGGGGTGATCAAAGTCTGTGATGAAATTGAAGAAATTTTGATGATTTTGATGCTCTCATTCATCAAAAAGGGGGAGAATTTTATAAAGATTCAATTTCAAAGTTCATGTTCAAAGTTCAAGTCAGAAGTTCAAAATGCTTCCGCTGTTTCTAAAGATTCTGATGAAAGGTTGTTAAAAAGTTAAATCAAGATGATCTGTTAAAGATGTTTTTCTGAAGACTGTCAAGAGATCAAAGTGATGAAGATACAATTTTCAGAAGTATCAAAGTTTGTTTCAAAGATTTCAAAGATGTTTCAAAGATGAAGTTTCAAGTTTCAAAAGTTTAAAGAATTCAGTTTCGTGTTCAAGACATGTTGACTTTCCAAAGCTTCAAAAAGAAAAATACTTCCCAAGATTCTTCAAAGGCTGCAAGACTGAAGACTGAGAAAGCTTCAAAGTTCAAAGTTAAAGAGAAAAAAGCTGAAGAATCAAGAGCTGAAGTTCAATATCAGATTTTTATTAAATCTTGAATACAAAGGGGGAGATTGTTAAGTCTAAATATTGTATCCAAGATTTAATGTGGAAAGTCAAAGTTGTAAAAGTCAACATTGTCATAGTCTTGTAAAAGTCAAAGCTTGTTTAGCATTTACTTAGCCTTTGTACATATAGGAGTATATATAGGTGTTCCCTTTGTAATCTTGTAACAACGAATAGTAAGCTCTTCATTGTATCTTTCAGACTTGTGATTGGAATTCAAGATCTACTTTCTCTCTATATATTATCTCTCTAGTTCTTGATCTTAATTGTCATATTCTTGAGAATTGCTTGATAAGTTTTGGGATTTATTGATTAACATTCAGGGTTACCATTCCAAATTTGTCTGAATTTGAATAGATTCGGATAAATACATTCATGAATTGACGGATCCTTGTTCAGATTATTTGGTGAAATTATTCTCTTCGGGGAGATTGCATATTATATTCATTGGAGGAGATTGTTTCTGATTATCATTGAGAATTTGCGTATGTTGATACATGGGGGAGATCCTATCAAAAAGAGGGAGATGATGAAATTGATAAAGTTTTGATGATTCTGATTTCTCAAAATTCATCAAAAGGGGAGATGATTTAAGGTTCAATTTCAGAAGAATGTCAAGTCAAGAGAAAGTCGTAAAGCGAAGTTATTTCAAGAGTTTCAAGTGAAATTTTGGAAGATTTCTTTGACAGATGATTCAAAGTTCAAGTTCGAATCAAATCTGAAGATTATTTTTGATCTAAGAGAGATTGACGTTTTAAAATTTGTGAAGAAAGACAGAGTATTTGTGCTGAAAAGATTTCCAAAGAGAGAGATTATTGAAGATTTAAAAATGTCAAAGACTCTGTGTTGAAGATTTTACAGCTGAAAGATGACCTGAAAACTAGTGTCAATTTTTTTTTACTCTTGAATCCAAAGGGGCAGATTGGTAAGTCATAATTGTATTCAAGATTAAAAGTGGAGTCAATGTTGTAAAGGGTTGAAAGTTGTATTTGTTTGTTAAATACCTTGTAAGTCAAAGTGTTTGACTTTGACATTGGTTTGTGTTGTAAGGTCTTGTTGACCATATAAATAGTTTGGTCATGTTGAAATCTTTAAGAAAAAAGAGACACACACATACACAATAACACGCATCTCATAGAGATAGAATACATGAGAGTTGTGGAACTGAGTTAGAATTGTGATTACGAAATCATTATAATAAAAGATCGAATTGATTCATGATGCTTTCTATCTTCTAGTGTGTGTGATTGTAGCTTGGGTCTAGAACTTTCACAAGATGATAATGATGATCAAAATGATCAAGGTGGTAATGCTATACAAGATGATACTGATGTTGATATTGGTTTCACTGATGATGCAATGTTTATTGATTTTGACTATACTGCGATGGAAGTAGTGTTAGATATGCATTGTATTCCAGATTAAATGAGGGTCTAATTTGTAATTGTGATGTAGTGTTGACTATTTGCTAAAGGTCATGTTGACCATATAAATAGCAATGTCAAAGAGTTTTAGATATAGAACACACACACAAATACTTGTGATTGTAGAGAGAGAAATTGTGCATACAAAGAGAATATTCATTGTATAAATTGTAAATCTGTGAGATCAACGAATATGGCATTTGGATTAATTGTTTGTGTCTATTAAGAGCTTAAAACTGGAACTACATTTGGTATCAGAGCAGACAAATTTCAGAAAGATTGATTTTCACTCAGAAATTGAAGAACTCGCAGAGCAATTTGTAGTTGAATTGAAATCTTGATTTTGGGCTGTTTTTGTTGATTTTTTGCTTATTTTGTAATCGTATGATGTTTTAGAATGATTTTTGTTCAGATCGTACAGTCTAAATCAGTATAATTCATGTTCAATTTCTCGAATTTGTATGTTTTAGAGTTCAACATTTTGGCTATTGTATTCGAATCAAGATCTTTGATTCATTGTTGTTTTGGTGAAATGGGTGCCAAAAGTTTGTTCAGAACATAATCGTGATATATCCTGTGAAGTTTGACATCAATTGATTGATGTTTGGATCTGATATGGTGAATTTTTGAAAATTCGAATCGTACTCTGAAGAACTCGCACGAAGAACTCGCATGTTCTGAGTAATTCGCATGGGCCTAGCAAGAATTCGCATAGAACTTGAATTTTGAAAAAGTTAAGTCAAGAATTCGCATAGGCCTATATACAAAAAGTCAAGAATTCGCATAGGCCTATATTCGAAAAGTGTGGAATTCGCATAGGCCTATATACGAAAAGTTCAGAATTCGTATAAGCCTGCGTGCGAAAAGTGTAGAATTCGCATATAAGAGTGATACGAATTGCCAAGAATTCGCATACAGCAGCGAGCGAATTTCATAGAATTCACATCTCAAGTCGTAGGGATACATATTTCTGACTGTGATTGATGTTTCTAATTTTTGTTAACGATCATTTCTAGATCATTTTTGTTTCAGATTTCAAGATGCCATATACTGATGAAAAAGGACATACTGTTGTGACCAAGAGAGACTATGCTATCGCTTATATGCCTGAGATTCCAACACTTGAAGCAGAAAATAAGAATCTGAAAATTCAGAATTCATCTCTTCTTATCAAATCAATAAACTGAAAGATAATTATAAAATTTTAAAGAAAGATTTTATTTGCTCAGATTGTGTTGCTAACTCCATAAAATTTTTTGCAGGGGTCATTGAATCTAAAGAAAAAGAGATTTCAAATCTGCAAACAAAGCTAAAAAAGTTTGAAGGACTAAATGCAAATTCTTTATGGTCAAAGAAGGAGTTGATGCAAAAAGAGCTTGATGATCTCAGAAGACGAGCAAACATTGCTGGAGATACTTGTGATGGGATGAAAAAGATAAATTCTCAAATTTTTGCTGAAAGAGAACACTTGAAAGATAAAGTTTTCAGTATTGAGGTTGAATTCACCATGATGAAAGAAAGTACAATTCAAGAGATAAAGAGGAGACAAAGAAGATTGAGAAGAAAAGAAAGGATTTGGAAAGAGATAATGCTAAGCTTGAAAAGAAGATTACTGAACAGAAAGAACAAATATCTCAAGATGGAAAGAAGTTGAAGAAAGAAAGAGAAGCGTTTAAAAGAGAAAGAAAAGCTTATGCTCAAAAGTTTTCTGACTTTTCAAGAAAGGCATTTGAAGAAAATAAATCCATTGAAGTGAAATGTCTTTAAACTTTCTCAACAAGTGTTAGAATTTGAGAAAGTTATTATCATGGAGAGAGATAAGTTTGAAAAAGAAAAGAAGAAAACTGAACAAAAGAATGTTGGTATATTTAAAGAAATATTTGGTCAAAGAAAATCTATGGAGAAAGAGTTTGAAGAAGAAAGAAAAGTGTTTGAGACTGAGATAAAGAAGTTGAACAAGAAACTATCTGAGCTGTCAACAACTATCATGAAGGAAAAGAATGCAAAGTCTGAATTGCACAAGAAGTATGACATACTCTCAAAGGAAAGAAACAGTTTGTCAATATAGATCAAAGAACTTGAAGAGATTCAAGGTGAAGCTGACTGAGCAAAAGATGCCAGAATCAATTATTCAATCACCGAGAGATGATCTAGGTGCATCAGAATGTTCATTTTAATCAGCTGCAAGTTCAATTTTTACAAATGTTTCTAACAATCATTTGTTTAATGCAAATGATAATCATACTTCTAAACATAAAGAACATATTCGTCCTTCTAACCTTTTCTATGACAAATCTATTGATGGTTCAGGTAACATCAAGAAGAACAAATCTCAGCAGAAAATATTTTGGAGAAGGAAACACGAGAAAGAAAAAGAAAAGTGGATTTGGAGAGTGAAAGGATCCACAGATGAGAAGAAGGACCAGAAATCATTTGCGCATACACCGATTGCAAAGAAGAACAATGCTTCAAAAGGTAAAACTTTTGGCAAACCTGATCTTGTTTACACTTTCAATCAATTGATCATGTTAGCACAAAAGAAAATTAATTGTTTTTACTGTGGTGCAAATGATTTAGTTTGAAAAAATTATGTGGATAACTTGTATGGTTCTTACTACATTTCTCCTAATAGAAATGCAACTAACAAATCAAGACCCAAATACAAGTGGCTACCAAAAGCTAAACCTGTGTTCCAGGCATATAAATACTAAGGGGAGAAGAACTATGGTTTCTGATTACAACAGATTAGGACCTGATCCTCAATGCAAAAGGACGATGACTTCTAAGTACAACAACCTAGGACTCAATCTTCAATGTTCAAGTGATGACTTCTGAAGGAGTTGATGCAAAAAGATCTTGATGATCTCAGAAGACGAGCAAACATTGCTGGAGATACTTGTGATGGGATGAAAAAGATAAATTCTCAAATCTTTGCTGAAAGAGATCACTTGAAAGATAAAGTTTTCAGTCTTGAGGTTGAATTCAACATGATGAAAGAAAATTACAATTCAAGAGATAAAGAGGAGACAAAGAAGATTGAGGAGAAAAGAAAGGATTTGGAAAGAGATAATGCTAAGCTTCAAAAGAAGATTACTGAACTGAAAGAACAAATCTCTCAAGATGGAAAGAAGTTTAAGAAAGAAAGAGAAGTGTTTGAAAGAGAAAGAAAAGCTTATACTCAAAAGTTTTTTGACTTTTCAAGAAAGGCATTTGAAGAAAAGAAATCCATTGAACTGAAATGTCTTAAACTTTCTCAACAAGTGTTGGACTTTGAGAAAGTTATTACCATGGAGAGAGATAAGTTTGAAAAAGAAAAGAAGAAAACTGAACAGAAGAATCTTGTTATATTTAAAGAAATATCTGGTCAAAGAAAAAGCTGTGGAGAAAGAGTTTGAAGAAGAAAGAAAAGTGTTTGAGACTGAGATAAAGAAGCTGAACAAGAAACTATCTGAGCTGTCAACAACTATCATGAAGGAAAAGAATGCAAAGTCTGAATTGCACAAGAAGTATGACATACTCTCAAAGGAAAGAAACATTTTGTCAATAAAGATCAAAGAACTTGAGGAGATCATGTCCAAGGTGAAACTGACTGAGCAAAAGAAGCCAGAATCAATTATTCAATCACCGAGAGATGATCCAGCTGCATCAGAATTTTCTTTTTAATCAGCTGCAAGTTCAATTTTTACAAATGTTTCTAACAATCATTTGTTTAATGCAAATGATAATCATACTTCTAAACATAAAGAACATATTCGTCCTTCTAACCTTTTCTATGACAAATCTATTGATGGTTCAGGTAACATCAAGAAGAACAAATCTCAGCAGAAAATATTTTGGAGAAGGAAACACGAGAAAGAAAAAGAAAAGTGGATTTGGAGAGTGAAAGGATCCACAGATGAGAAGAAGGACCAGAAATCATTTGCGCATACACCGATTGCAAAGAAGAACAATGCTTCAAAAGGTAAAACTTTTGGCAAACCTGATCTTGTTTACACTTTCAATCAATTGATCATGTTAGCACAAAAGAAAATTAATTGTTTTTACTGTGGTGCAAATGATTTAGTTTGAAAAAATTATGTGGATAACTTGTATGGTTCTTACTACATTTCTCCTAATAGAAATGCAACTAACAAATCAAGACCCAAATACAAGTGGCTACCAAAAGCTAAACCTGTGTTCCAGGCATATAAATACTAAGGGGAGAAGAACTATGGTTTCTGATTACAACAGATTAGGACCTGATCCTCAATGCAAAAGGACGATGACTTCTAAGTACAACAACCTAGGACTCAATCTTCAATGTTCAAGTGATGACTTCTGAAGGAGTTGATGCAAAAAGATCTTGATGATCTCAGAAGACGAGCAAACATTGCTGGAGATACTTGTGATGGGATGAAAAAGATAAATTCTCAAATCTTTGCTGAAAGAGATCACTTGAAAGATAAAGTTTTCAGTCTTGAGGTTGAATTCAACATGATGAAAGAAAATTACAATTCAAGAGATAAAGAGGAGACAAAGAAGATTGAGGAGAAAAGAAAGGATTTGGAAAGAGATAATGCTAAGCTTCAAAAGAAGATTACTGAACTGAAAGAACAAATCTCTCAAGATGGAAAGAAGTTTAAGAAAGAAAGAGAAGTGTTTGAAAGAAAAAGAAAAGATTATACTCAAAAGTTTTTTGACTTTTCAAGAAAGGCATTTGAAGAAAAGAAATCCATTGAACTGAAATGTCTTAAACTTTCTCAACAAGTGTTGGACTTTGAGAAAGTTATTACCATGGAGAGAGATAAGTTTGAAAAAGAAAAGAAGAAAACTGAACAGAAGAATCTTGGTATATTTAAAGAAATATCTGGTCAAAGAAAAAGCTGTGGAGAAAGAGTTTGAAGAAGAAAGAAAAGTGTTTGAGACTGAGATAAAGAAGCTGAACAAGAAACTATCTGAGCTGTCAACAACTATCATGAAGGAAAAGAATGCAAAGTCTGAATTGCACAAGAAGTATGACATACTCTCAAAGGAAAGAAACATTTTGTCAATAAAGATCAAAGAACTTGAAGAGATCATGTTCAAGGTGAAACTGACTGAGCAAAAGAAGCCAGAATCAATTATTCAATCACCGAGAGATGATCCAGCTGCATCAGAATTTTCTTTTTAATCAGCTGCAAGTTTAATTTTTACAAATGTTTCTAACAATCCTTTGTTTGATGCAAATGATAATCATACTTCTAAACCTAAAGAACATATTCGTCCTTCTAACCTTTTCTATGACAAATCTATTGATGGTTCAGGTAACATCAAGAAGAACAAATCTCAGCAGAAAATTATTTGGAGAAGGAAAGATGAGAAAGAAAAAGAAAAGTGGATTTGGATAGTGAAAGGATCCACTGATGAGAAGAAGGACCATAAATCATTTGTGCATACACCGATTGCAAAGAAGAACAATGCTTCAAAAGGTAAAACTTTTGGCAAACCTGATCTTGTTTAGATTGTCAATCAATTGATCTGGTTAGCACAAAAGAAAATTAATTGTTCTTAATTTGGTGCAAATGATTTTGTTTGCAAAAATTACGTGGATAACTGGTATGGTTCTTACTACATTTCTCCTAATAGAACTGCAACTAACAAATCAAGACCCAAATACAAGTGGGTACCAAAAGCTAAACCTGTGTTGTAGGCATCTAATACTAAGGGCAGAAGAACTATGGTTTCTGATTACAAAATATCAGGACCCAATCCTCAATGCTAAAGGACAATGACTTCTAAGTACAACCGCTTAGGACTCAATCTTCAATGTTCAAGTGATGACTTCTGATCATGTACAGATCAGGACTCGATCTTCAACGATCAAATGATGAATTCTAAACACATCAGTTTAGTACTCGTTCTTCAATGATAAAGATGGAGTGTTTGACTTCTGAATTCACTTCAATCCTAGTAATTCAAAACTCGATTTATTGATTAAGGATAATGCATATGTTAAGGGGAGCTTATATGTTTTTTTTACTGATATATTTTCTGATTTTTCAGGAGGAAATTAAACGATAAATTCATTATTACATTTTAGACAAAATTACTATTCTCAACGGAGAATATGTACAGATGGCTTCTGAATACTTCAGTTCGGAACCCGACCCTAAATGTTTTTCTTCTGAAGGATGCTTACTAGATAACATCTTTTCAAGGAGTTTTTTTTAG
The DNA here is from genome assembly GCA_954870635.1 of Arctium minus. Lineage (NCBI taxonomy): Eukaryota > Viridiplantae > Streptophyta > Magnoliopsida > Asterales > Asteraceae > Arctium > Arctium minus. The sequence goes on along the minus strand of OX941081.1, from coordinate 100,195,102 downwards.
GGGGAGTTAATGAGAATTTCACTGTCATATATTTTAGGGGGAGAAGTGCAGAATTCACATATAAGAGTAATACGAATTTCCAAGAATTCGCATACAGCAGCGAGCGAATTTCATAGAATTCGCATCTCAAGTCGTAGGGGTACATATTTCTGACAGTGATTGAAGTCTCTGATTTTTGTTAACGATCATTTCTAGCTCATTTTTTTTTCATATTTCAAGATGCCATATACTGATGAAAAATGACATACTGTTTTGACCAAGAGAGATTGTGTTATTGCTTATATACCTGAGATTCCAGTATTTGAAGCAGAAAATAAGAATCTGAAAATTCAGAATTCATCTATTCTTGATCGAATCAATAAATTGAAAGAAAATTCTAAAATTTTAAAGAAAGATTTTATTTGCTCAGATTATGTTGCAAAATCCAAAATAAATTTTGCAGGGATCACTGAATCTAAAGAAAATGAGATTTCAAATCTGCAAACAAAACTGAAGAAGTTTGAAGGACTAAATGCAAATTCTATATGGTCAAAGAAGGAGTTGATGCAAAAAGAGCTTGATGATCTCAAAAGACGAGCAAACATTGCTGGAGATACTTGTGATGGGCTGAAAAAGATAAATTCTCAAATCTTTGCTGAAAGAGATAACTTGAAAGATAAAGTTTTCAGTCTTGAGGTTGAATTCATCATGATGAAAGAAAAGTACAATTCAAGAGATAAAGAGGAGACAAAGAGGATGAAAGGATTTGAAAAGAGATAATGCTTAGCTTCAAAAGAAGATTACTGAACTGAAAGAACAAATCTCTCAAGATGGAAAGAAGTTTAAGAAAGAAAGAAAAGAGTTTGAAAGAGAAAGAAAAGCTTATGCTCAAAAGTTTTCTGACTTTTCAAGAAAGGCATTTGAAAAAAGAAATCCATGGAACTGAAATGTCTTAAACTTTCTCAACAAGTGTTAGACTTTGAGAAAGTTATTGTCATGGAGAGAGATAAGTTTGAAAAAGAAAAGAAGAAAACTGAACAGAAGAATCTTGGTATATTTAAAGAAATATATGGTCAAAGAAAAAGCTGTGGAGAAAGAGTTTGAAGAAGAAAGAAAAGTGTTTGAGACTGAGATAAAGAAGCTGAACAAGAAACTATCTGAGCTGTCAACAACTATCATGAAGGAAAAGAATGCAAAGTCTGAATTGCACAAGAAGTATGACATACTCTCAAAGGAAAGAAACATTTTGTCAATAAAGATCAAAGAACTTGAGGAGATCATGTTCAAGGTGAAACTGACTGAGCAAAAGAAGCCAGAATCAATTATTCAATCACCGAGAGATGATCCAGCTGCATCAGAATTTTCTTTTTAATCAGCTGCAAGTTTAATTTTTACAAATGTTTCTAACAATCCTTTGTTTGATGCAAATGATAATCATACTTCTAAACCTAAAGAACATATTCGTCCTTCTAACCTTTTCTATGACAAATCTATTGATGGTTCAGGTAACATCAAGAAGAACAAATCTCAGCAGAAAATTATTTGGAGAAGGAAAGATGAGAAAGAAAAAGAAAAGTGGATTTGGATAGTGAAAGGATCCACTGATGAGAAGAAGGACCATAAATCATTTGTGCATACACCGATTGCAAAGAAGAACAATGCTTCAAAAAGTAAAACTTTTGGCAAACCTGATCTTGTTTAGATTGTCAATCAATTGATCAGGTTAGCACAAAAGAAAATTAATTGTTCTTAATTTGGTGCAAATGATTTTGTTTGCAAAAATTACGTGGATAACTGGTATGGTTCTTACTACATTTCTCCTAATAGAACTACAACTAACAAATCAAGACCCAAATACCAGTGGGTACCAAAAGCTAAACCTGTGTTGTAGGCATCTAATACTAAGGGGAGAAGAACTATGGTTTCTGATTACAAAATATCAGGACCCAATCCTCAATGCTAAAGGACAATGACTTCTAAGTACAACCGCTTAGGACTCAATCTTCAATGTTCAAGTGATGACTTCTGATCATGTACAGATCAGGACTCGATCTTCAACGATCAAATGATGAATTCTAAACACATCAGTTTAGTACTCGTTCTTCAATGATAAAGATGGAGTGTTTGACTTCTGAATTCACTTCAATCCTAGTAATTCAAAACTCGATTTATTGATTAAGGATAATGCATATGTTAAGGGGAGCTTATATGTTTTTTTTACTGATATATTTTCTGATTTTTCAGGAGGAAATTAAACGATAAATTCATTATTACATTTTAGACAAAATTACTATTCTCAACGGAGAATATGTACAGATGGCTTCTGAATACTTCAGTTCGGAACCCGACCCTAAATGTTTTTCTTCTGAAGGATGCTTACTAGATAACATCTTTTCAAGGAGTTTTTTTTAGGGGGAGTTAATGAGAATTTCACTGTCATATATTTTAGGGGGAGAAGTGCAGAATTCACATATAAGAGTAATACGAATTTCCAAGAATTCGCATACAGCAGCGAGTGAATTTCATAGAATTCGCATCTCAAGTCGTAGGGGTACATATTTCTAACAGTGATTGAAGTTTCTGATTTTTTGTTAACGATCATTACTAGCTCATTTTTTTCATATTTCAAGATGCCATATACTGATGAAAAAGGACATACTGTTTTGACCAAGAGAGATTGTGCTATTGCTTATATACCTGAGATTCCAGTATTTGAAGCAGAAAATAAGAATCTGAAAATTCAGAATTCATCTCTTCTTGATCGAATCAATAAATTGAAAGAAAATTCTAAAATTTTAAAGAAAGATTTTATTTGCTCAGATTATGTTGCAAAATCCAAAATAAATTTTGCAGGGATCACTGAATCTAAAGAAAATGAGATTTCAAATCTGCAAACAAAACTGAAGAAGTTTGAAGGACTAAATGCAAGTTCTATATGGTCAAAGAAGGAGTTGATGCAAAAAGAGCTTGATGATCTCAAAAGACGAGCAAACATTGCTGGAGATACTTGTGATGGGCTGAAAAAGATAAATTCTCAAATCTTTGCTGAAAGAGATAACTTGAAAGATAAAGTTTTCAGTCTTGAGGTTGAATTCATCATGATGAAAGAAAAGTACAATTCAAGAGATAAAGAGGAGACAAAGAAGATAGAGAAGAAAAGAAAGGATTTGAAAAGAGATAATGCTTAGCTTCAAAAGAAGATTACTGAACTGAAAGAACAAATCTCTCAAGATGGAAAGAAGTTTAAGAAAGAAAGAAAAGAGTTTGAAAGAGAAAGAAAAGCTTATGCTCAAAAGTTTTCTGACTTTTTAAGAAAGGCATTTGAAGAAAAGAAATCCATTGAACTTAAATGTCTTAAACTTTCTCAACAAGTGTTAGACTTTGAGAAAGTTATTGTCATGGAGAAAGATAAGTTTGAAAAAGAAAAGAAGAAAACTGAACAGAAGAATGTTGGTATATTTAAAGAAATATCTGGTCAAAGAAAATCTGTGGAGAAAGACTTTGAAGAAGAAAGAAAAGTGTTTGAGACTGAGATAGAGAAGCTGAACAAGAAACTATCTGAGTTGTCAACAACTATAATGATGGAAAATAATGCAAAGTTTGAATTGCACAAGAAGTATGACATACTCTCAAAGGAAAGAAACAGTTTGTCAATATAGATCAAAGAACTTGAAGAGATTCAAGGTGAAGTTGACTGAGCAAAAGACGCTAGAATCAATTATTCAATCACCGAGAGATTATCTGGTTCTCATTAGGAGCATAGATGTTGAAACTAGAGAACATCAGTCCCAGTTCTCACTTCCTTTCAGTGCAAAATCGAGTCTAGTTCCATTTGATTTGCCAATTTTCATTCCTAGGACACACTTGGATACATCATTATTTGTCATAAGTCTTAGTGACCTGACCGGAACACCCCGAGTAGATTCTACTTCTGAACTACGAGGATCGGGTGGAAGTCCTGTCATAGCTAACATCATGCCAACTTTGAACACAGGACATACAGTTGTTTCATCAACTGTTATGACATCGGAAAGTCTAAGTGACTCCGGTGTTATCTTACCCGACTTTGTGTCAAAGGATCATCTCGATGGCGCCTTAAAGGTTGTTGAATTCCATTTGATAGAGAAATTTTCTGATGAAATTGGGGGAGTCAAGAGATTGATGAAAGGAAAGGACCCTATTGTTGATGAATCAACTCAACCAACTCTACCTCTACCTCAACCTACTCAACCAGCTTATATGAGTGTTGATGAGCTCAAATCATTATTATTTGCCAAACTCTTATCTCATGCCCCAGCCAACCAAGCCGACTCTGATCTATTTACCTTACTTCAATCCCAACACCAACGACCACCACCACCCTCTGTACCTCAAATCCCGGAAGATATGGTTAGAGCTTCAGAGTTTAATTCATTTAAGGCAGATGTTCTGAAATATATTAAGGCTATGCAAGCATCCTTTGTAGATCTTTCCAAGATAGTTCAGACATCTTGCAAAGCCAAGCTTCTGTTTCCAGGAAAAGGCATGATCATGATTCAGATCATGACCATGAGGGGGAGATGAATAAGAAACATAAAGCTGATGTGAATGCTACTAATGTTGGTGGATTTGAAACTGTGTCTGGAGATAATCAAAGACAGTTGATTGTTAGAAATGAACAGGGAGATACAAGGGCAAGAGAAATTGTGTTGTATGTTGATCCAGAAATGGTACCAAGGGTTGCAAAGCCTAAGGTATCTACTAAGGAGGAAATGTTCCTGTTGACAGGTATTGAAGTTGTCAATGCGATAGAACTGTCTTCAGATGATGATGATGAAGATATTAATGAGAAATATGAGCAGTTCAGAAAAGTCAAGGTGGAAGAGCAGGAAAGTTTAATGAATGATGTTGATGATGATGAAATTGAGGTTGTGGAATTAAAAGTTGAATCTGTGAAGGAAGTTATTCCATAGAATGAAGCAAGTGTGCTAGATGGATTATTTGATGACAGAGATAATGAAGTGTTGAATGTCATGTTTGGGCCAAGCACTCCAGAAGATATTCATCTGAGTGTAGTTCACAGTGATATGCCAAAACCTATTCAGACAAATGTTCCATTGGTTCCTGAGTTTAAAGATTTCAATTTTCTTAATGTTGCTAAAACTAATGTGAATCAAGTTGTTGATGAGGAAGAGTTGCCATATCAACCAAAGCTAAGCATCCCTCAAAATCAACCTGAATTCCAGCATAAACCAGTACATGTTCCTGTTATGCCAAATGAAATTGGTCCTTCAAATACTGCTAATGAAGTTGATCCCTCTAATCCTCAATCTCAGTATGATGAATCAGAATTTGGTCCTATAAAAGAACAGTTGATAACGATTTGTCATGCCTTCAGAGTTTCATTCTTAGAAGAGGAGAAGAGAATCTTTGTTAGAAAGATCAGAGTATTGGATACAAATATTGTGATGGGGATTCAAGACAAGTCACTTGAATTCGAGTTTGAATATGTAAGGATGATAAGTTTTTTGAAAAGAGCCTCTAAAGAAATTAAGAGCAGAGAAGGGATTACAGTGATTAAAGATATCCATTTGAAAACATTTGTGAAAAGTTGGTATCTTGAATTCACTGCTCAGAGGAAAGATATGTGTGAGTACATATTCGTTGAAGCTGATTTTGTTAATCTCAACTTTCATGATCTGGAATACATGTACCATGAATTCAAAGATATGTCCATCAGATTTGAAAACATCACTTATGCTTTGGAAACAATCAAGAGATTTATCTGGAGGCACATCTACTTTACTTATTGTTATGACTTTCAACTGGCAATGAAAACAAACAGAAGAGAGTTAATCTACTTACACCTGATATGACCCTTCCTAATCTTGATGAGATTCCTTCGTTTACTCTCTTGGAAGAACCAGAGCTTGGAGTTGTGTATGAAAATTAGCAGAATGAGAAGAGATTTATGAGAATAGCTGAGGTAGCAAAGTATTTTGATGGTGCTTTGAAAATTATTCTAAAGGATCTTAAGAAAAGGCATGTGGAGAGTGAAAGATGCAGATTAGCTCAAGGTGATCATTTGCCAAGAAGGAGCAGGATTGTTCATGAAAGAGTTATTCTTGCAATACAAGATAGACTGGATTTTAAAGGAGGAATCAGTAGATTTGAGTCTTATCTTGGGATTAGAAGAACAAGTTTAAGAAGATAGACCAGGTGATTTCTTGAAGATCTTTCAAATTGATCCAAAAGGGGGAGAATGTTAAATCTAAGTTTGAATCAATTTGACTTTTGTATTGTTGACTTTTATCCTTGTAACTTTGTATGAGGTCAAGGCATGTTTGACCAATATAAATAGTTTCCTTATTTTCATTTCCTTGTCATAATCCTTTCATTCTAAGTCTTGTGACTTTTCAAGAGATATATAACATACAAACTTGTAACTATTTTCTCTCTCTAGATTTTCTCTGTCTTGAGTGTGCATTCTTGATTTGATTCTTGATATTGTGATGTTAATTGCTAGAATATGGAATAACATAGGTGTAGGAGTTTCATGATTTTCTATCCTTGCTTATTTGACTTCAATATTTGCAAACACTTTCTAGGTTGTGGTTTTATAAGTTTAATCAAGATGGACGGAGAAACATGATCGAGGGCTAAATAATTGCTTTAGAATTGTCATTCACTCGCGCTGATCGCGCGAGTACACAGCTAGTACATATATATATATATATATATATATATATATATATATATATGTATATATATATATAGAGAGAGAGAGAGAGAGAATGAAACAAGAACGCTAACTATTTAATAAAACACGAAAACGGCCAAATCACATACAAAATCACATGTGATTTTACATTAACGGTCAAAAAAAGGTGTCTGGGATCAGGTCGCAAGAACCACATGTGATTTTATACGTGATGTTAGTGTAAAATTAGATGTGATTAGACAGTTCTAGTGATTTTTTAAATAGATATCGTTCTTGTTTAAACCCAGTTCTCTCTCTCTCTCTATATATATATATAAAGCGTAAAATGGGGTCAAAGAAGATATATATAACTGCATGGACTTCAAGTCTTCAACATTGATGTGGCCGACATGGTGAGCTGCTTAAGAGTGGCCGGCAAAAGAAAGTTGTGTCACTCTATGTATGCGCTTGTGTATATAAGAATTTATATATATATATATATATATATATATATATAACTGTGTGTGTGTGTGTGTGTGTATAGAGAGAGAGGTGAGTTAATACGAGAACAATATATATATAAGAAAACATGAGAACAACTGAATCAGTACAAAATCATTTATTCGGCTCAGTTGGAAATGGGGTGGGGAGACTTGCCCAATAACTAACAGTTCCTAGGTTCGTGCCCAGCCCCCCCTGCTAGCACAACCACTGAGTGAGCTTCAAAATGTCGCCTCATACGGATGCCCGAGTAGGTAGGGTCACGTATGGGGTCGGTCAGGGTTGAAGGTATCAACCTTTTACCCAATACAAAATCATATATGATTCACGTATAAAATCATATATGATTCATGCAATGATCACTGCAACTTAAGCAGACCGGTCTTAGGGTTTTTGATGCCCTGTGCGAAAATGCTAAAAAAATGCCCCTGTTGGTCCCAAATAACAGAAAGTAAACACAACAAGTATTGTAGAAGGGGGGGGGATGAATATAATACACACAGTTTTTCACTTAATTTAATTCGTATTGATTTAAAATCAAAAATTACACATAGAAAACTTTGATTGTTGTGGAGTGAACATATGAGATATGTTCAAACAATCTTACACAAAGAGAATGAAGAACAATTGAAAAACACTTAGAAAACAAATGAACTTCGTAGAGAGAAAAATGCCAGGACTTAGTAAACTTGAAGGCATGTGGAACTAGTGATCTTTGCATGGTGAAGCATCCTCTATATATATTGCCTCGTGCATTTAAGGAATGGGACACCTGTTGAGCAAGGGTAGGGCACAAGTCTTTTACAAGATATAGGATGTACATTTTGTCTTCGAGTGTTTTGGCTTGAAGTGTTGACCTGCAGAGGATGGTGTAGACCATTCCTTAAAAGAGTGTAAAATACAAAACATACTTCTTCTGATCTTCAGATGAGGTCCACATCAATGCAAGATATATCACAAATATACTTTATCAGAAAAGTACAATGTGTTTGTACCGATGACATTTTCCCACCAAAACTTATCAAAGACATGTTTGATATGGAAGACAAGTTGGCACATATGACAAATCACCACATACATTTTCAGGATTCCTGAAGATGTTCTCACATCTTCAGGATTCCTGAAGACGTGTGATCGGCACCAACATGGTCGATCGGCACCATCCTGGCCGATGGTGTTGTTCCACAATGGTAGGTAGCTTAGCTTTAGGCTGAGAAGTCCATCTTCAATCCGCTTTGGCAGATACACTTCTTCTTTGACTTTTTCGCTGATCTTCGACTTCACCAAACAATTAAATTATAGCTAAGCTGCTAGAAAGATCCTCAAAATATTCTAAGTAGGATGATACAAAATGGAAGATCGGGAGGTCATATTCAAAACCTTAGATGACCCAACAATCTCCCCTAATTTGAGGATGACACCCATACTTAAAGAATGAAAAGACGAGTATACGGAATATTTCATTTTCACCCATGTTTACTCTTTTTGGGTTCTTTTCACTTAGTCCATTCTTTTAGTTTTTTTGGATTTTTAAGTATATCCGACATTTACAAATGAATAAAAAAATTGAGTATAGCAATACAAACTAAGTAAACAAAAAAATGCACTTGTATTAAATACTATAAGTAGCAAAAGATAAGTTACAAGTACATGAACAAAATTAAAGCATAAGATCACTTCTTCATTCTTCTATGGAGCTCAGCAAGGATGTCTTTTCGGAATAAGGTAGCCTCATGCATCATTGGGACTAGATAGAGGATGGCTTCCAGAAAACTGGTGTTGGCTTTCATGATTTCCTCATGACTAAAGAAACTGAGAGTTCCTTTTGCATTGAGGAAGTATATTCCTTTGGTCGGCCGAAACACCACAGTAGATGGAGATTGAAACGGATTGTGAAGAACTTTTATATTAAGACTCATCACATCAGGCATAATTCCCTTAGCAGCAAGGTCTCTAAAGAGAGTTTGCTTGACTGAAGAAGTCGGAGGTGGAGGAGGGTTTGGTGAGGTACAAGTTTCTAAGGCTCCAAATTTGAGCTTCTTCTTCAGGAGTGTGAACAATTTTATGCTCCTTTAGAACATATTTCATTCGTCAAGAATCCAATTGAGGTACTTGTTGGTCTCACCCTTGTGACAACTTAAAGAATTAGATATAAGATTAGAAATTTCATACCATTATGAAAGACCAAAGACATCAAGGTTGCAGAATCTGATATGTTGGAGGGATTTTTCGGCAGGAGAGATTATCATCTAAACATCTGTTCTTCAAATCTTGGATGTGTCGAATTTTACATCGACAATTCTCGAGTTGTTGCTCCTTTGCATCAATGCTTTCTTGTACCACGAGATGTCAGAGGTCATCTTTTGAGTGGATTCTTTAGAAGATTCTTCAAGAGTCTTTTAATTATTCAACCTTTTTATGTAGCTCTTCTGCCATTTTTATCTCATCTGTAGAAAGGCTAAAGTCAGATTTGACCATGAGAGGAGGTTGATGCTTGAACTGGTCAGCTTGAGAGACAAAGGCTTTCAGTTTTGCAGCCTTTTCTTCTTTGGAGAGTTGGGCCTCTTCTTCGGCGGTGAGTTTGTTTTTTCCTTTGTCTTTGGGAGCCTTCTTTTCTTTGGCCGATCCGGGTAGCTCGGCCTTAGTCGGACCGCTGGTACATTCCATTTTCTCCCCCTCAAAAAAACCACCATCAACAGAAGTGAGGCCCTGACGGCCGCTGGCTAAAGAATGCGGTATAGGCCGTTTACCTCCTCAACGGTTGGCGGGGAAGCAACCTGTAAAGTGTCTATCTTCTTATGGATAGACTAATGAGACAGAAGAAGCAGATAGTTGATATCTTGCTGTGATTAAGAGGAGGCTTGAAGACGTTGGAATTCATCATCACGAGCATCAGATAACATTGGACCTATGCTTGGATCATACAAGATAAGCATTGTACAAGACATAGAATAAGGAAACACATAGCATTGGACCATAAGAAATGAATTAAAAGACAACTGTACATGTAAGAAAGAACTATACATACAGAAGTCAAGATAAAGACTGAAATGAAATATATACAACAAAAGCTTTGTGCCTAGGTACAGAGACTCTGTGGATCAACTCATGTTTAACATTCCCAACTTGCCAAAAAGAAATTAAAATTTTCATCTAGAGATTTTGTGAATAGGTTAGCAAGTTGGTATTCTGTGGGCACAAAATACATTTCAATGGTACCCTGCTCCACATGGTGTTTCATAAAGTGGTACCTGATATATATGTGTTTAGTCTTTGAGTGTTGTACTGTGGAACTCTTGGAGTCACAAAGGATGAGTATTTTATCAATGGCAAGACCATAGTCTCATAGTTGGGTTCTCATCCATAGAATTTGTAAGCAACAACTAGCAGCAGCCATATATTCAGCTTCTGTCGTAGAAGTTGACACACAATTATGTTTCTTAGAAGTCCAACTAACCAATTTTCCTCCTAGGAATTAACAACTCCTAGAGGTAATCTTTCGGTCAAGTTTGCATCCTTCATATTCTGAATCTATATAAGCCACAAGATCAAAGCCTGAGTTCTTTGGATACCAAAGGCCAAGATTGTTGGTGCCCTTTAGATATCTAAAGATCCTCTTTACAGATAAAAGATGGGATTCCTTGGGGTTAGCTTGGAATTTTGCACAAAGGCATGTAGCAAACATTATATTAGGACTACTGGCAGTTAAGTACAAGAGAGGCCCAATCATACCTCTGTAGAGTTTACACTCCACATATTTTGATTGATTTATGAAAATGCCCTCTGGAGTTTGCTTAACTTGTAATCCTAAGAAGAATGTTAACTCTCCCATCATACTCATCTCAAACTCACTCTTCATCAAAGTTTCAAACTTTTTACAGTAAGATTCATTTGTAGACCCAAAAATAACGTCATCTACATAGATCTATACAAGTAGAATCTCACATTTTCTCTTCTTAAAAAATAGAGTTGTATCAATTGTACCTCTTTTGAAACCATTTACTAGCAAGGAGTTAGAAAGTCCGTCATAGCAGACTCTAGGGGCTTGCTTTAGTCCATACAGAGCCTTGTCTAAGAAGTATACATGATTAGGGTACTTAGAGCTTTCAAACCCTGGTGGGTTACGAAGGCAAGGAAGATCCTTATAGCTTCGAGCCTGCCACAGGGGCAAAAGTCTCTTCATAGTCGATCCCTTATTCTTGGTAGTATCCCTTTGCCACTAGTTTTGCTTTGTTCCTGATCACTACCCCATCTTCATCCTTCTTGTTCCTATAAACCCATTTGATCCCTATTGCAGTTTTGCCTTTCGACAGAGGTAGTAGGGTCCATACTTCATTTCGTTCAAACTGCAAAAGCTCCTCTTGCATAACTTCTATCAAGTTTGGGTCTTCTAGGGCTTCAGAAACCTTCTTGGGCTCGATGATACTGACAAAATTTGTAAAGAAACAAATGTTTGGAGTAGCAGAGCGAGTCTTGACTCTGACAGAAGGGTCGCCAATGATATGGATATGTGGGTGACTTTTTGTCCAGTTGGTCATTCTGGGAAGGTGGTCATTGGAACTTTCTAGTTGAACATATGAAGTCGTTTCTTATTCTTGATCAGCTTCTGTGACAGAAGGTTGATCATTTGTACTCTCCACAGGACATGATTGTGCTCCTTGAGTTGATGTAGAGAGCTTTGTGGTGTTTTGGTTTGAGTTATGTGATTTCTCTAGTGTTGACTACTAGATTGAGCATGGAGCCTTGATTGTGGTTGGTCTCTGTATGCTCCCCCTCGACATTTGGCCCTATAGGATTAGTAGAAGAGGGTCAAATATCACTTGGACCAGTTAGGGATGTACATGTTCGGTCCTCAGAGGCCTCGACTTCAGAGGCTCTGTGATCATCTTTAGAGGGTTCATCATCGTTAAACATTTCTTCAAACAACTAATGAAGTTCATTTGCCCTACTTGATGATTCACCAGAGTCTTGCGTTTTGAGCTTGAGTCCTTAGCTGATTTCCTTAGAAGTCACCTGAAATGAGTCATCAAAGGAAACATTAATACTTTCAAGTATATATGTTTTGAGTTCAACATGTAGACTCGATATGCCATGGAGGAATTTGAATAACTAATGAACTTGTCTTCATCAGCTTTGCGATCAAACTTCCCTATGTTTTCTCTATCATTGAGAACAAAACATCTATAGCCAAACACATGAAAGTACTTTATGTTGGGCTTTCTCTAGCTCAGAAGATGGTAGGGAGTCTTTGAATGACTCTTCACTATAAGTGATCTATTTTGAGTGAAGCACACCGTATATATTGCTTCTTCCTAAAATGAAGTTGGCAATCTAGAAGAAGTGAGCATAGTTCTGGCGGCCTCCACTAGTGTCATGTTCTTTCGTTCAACGACACCATTCTGTTGTGGAGTCCTTGTTGTGGAAAAATTCTGTGAAACATCTTTTTCTGTGAGATAAGCTTCAATGGTTGAGTTATTGAACTCTATACCATTGTCACTTCGAATCTTTTATACCTAGCAGTCATACAGAACCTGAATTTTATTTAAAAGATTGATTAGTACTAAAGGAACATCAGACTTCTTTCAGACAAATGCTACCCAAGTGTATCGAGAGAATTCATCTACTAGTACAAGTATGTACTTTTTGCCACCTAGGCTCTACACAAAGATAGGACCACAGAGGTCTACATGTAGCATCTGCAGAGGCCTAGTGGAAGATACATCTGACTTGCTCTTATGGGCGACTCTTTTGAGTTTGCCCATCTCACAAGCAGAGCATAGACGATCTCTGTTAAACTTAATACTTGGAAGACCACTTACCAAATTTAATTTCATAAGTTTGTCAAGTCTATGAAAGTTAAGATGAAAAAACCTGTTGTGACTGAGCTAAGCCTCCTCATTCTTCCTTGATTCCAAGCAGAGAATTTCTTCTCTGTTGGTGGCCTTGAAGTTCATGAGGTAAATATCACCCCTTCTGTTGGCTCGCAGAAGCTCTGTTACAGTCTTAGAGCTTAATAGGGAATAATACTTTTGTTTGAACATTACATCGAATCTATTGTCACAGAGTTGGCTAACACTGAGTAGGTTGTGCTTAAGGCCATCCACATAAGCCACTATGTACACATCAATGTCCTTCTTGGCAATGACTCCATAGCCTTTAATCTGCCTTTTCTTGTTGTCTCCAAATGTCACAGAGCCACCTCCATATTTTTCTTGGTATGAGGTGTGTAATCCTCTGTCGCAAGTCATATGGCTTGAGAACCCGGGGTCTAGGTACCAGATTGGCACATGTTGCTTTGTCTGCGATCAGATTAAGGAGATTCAGGTACCCATTTCCAAATGGGTCCATTTTTGTTAAGGGCCTTAAGAGTTTCCTTAGAACTCTTTGGTTTGGCATTACCTTCTTTCACAGAAGAACCATTTTGCTTCCTCTCACCCTTGAATTTGGCATTCTTGGGCTTGGGTGAGAGATAAAGCAGCATGGGCTAGAGAAATGTTGATGTAAAGCATGCATGAGATCAAAGCATTACAATAAGGAACTCCAGAAGCAAACTTTTTGAACTTTTCATTAAAGATATCAAAAATGGGTACAGAGCATTTTTCATTACAATCCTTCCTAGTATTGGGTTTCTTTTACAGAAATTTCTATCTAGTCTGGATTGATTTTTCACAAAATTTCCTCTTGGATTGCTCTTGGATGGGACCCTCCTTCTGTGGTTTTCCTCCTTTGAAATCACTGCCACAGAAGCAAAAGATTTGTCAATTTTAAGTCATTTTCCTTCTGTTGCCAAGTGAATTTCTCTTGAAAGGGTTTTGCAGGTTTTAGAGCATTAGGCTTTTGAGATGATAAAGTTTTTTGTTTGTTCAACTTTTCAATTTCAAGAGAAGTCTTGGCTTGTAGACACATATCAAGAAAATCAGGGCAAATAGGTATCCCTACAGATCTCCTTTTAGGAGCAACCATTCTGTTAAGAATGCCTGAGGATAGTTTACGATCCTCTAGTGTGTAGGGAACTATTTCTAGCTCTACAGAGCTAGTCTCAGTCTCGACAGAGGATGACCCAGGTTGTGATTCAGAATTCGAATCAAGAAAGTCTCTGTGAGTTGAGGCATGATTTTCTAGACATGTACTACTCTTTCCATCATTAGTGTCCTCTGAAATGTTTATGTTTTTGAGAGTACAAGGGACCACTTCAAGAACACATAAGCTCTCCATCAAGTCTTGCTCACAGATTTTGTGTAAGGCAGAGGTTATATCAAGATGGTTGAAAAAGTGATTTTCATAAGTTTTCTTCAAATCATTTTCCACGAATTTTTTAATCAATTTATCTTCTATAGAGGCTGGCACAAACGCTGGTACCTCAGGGGACAACTCCCTTTCAGGAATCATCATGCACACAAAGGCCATTTGAGTTTGAGTCTCTGGATGACCAAATTTGAAGAGTCCTATCTGTTTTTTTAGACAGATATTTCCTTAGAATGGATTTCCTCTTTTCAGAGGGTGATGATGACAGGTCACTGTTTTCATACCAAACACTAGTCACCACCAGAGGATTCCTCTTATGTGGTCCTTCAGAGGTTCTGCGCCTTTTAAAGGTAGAAGTTAGATTTGGAAGACTTGGTTTTAGAAACTTCACAGGACAGAAGATATTTGCCAAAGATTTGTTTCTTTTATTTCCAGTATAAGTGTCAATATCAGTGAACCCTATACCTCTTCTGCCAACTGTGGCCCAAGAATTACTAGCATAAACACATACAGATTTACACAAAACACTTTACTTTATTTAATCACACAGATTACATCAAGCCATATACCTATTTGTAATAATCCTTTCAAGACAAAGTGTTTGTGTGTGTTCTCAAGGTGTGCAACTATGTGTTCTATCTCTCTCCACTTTCTTACTTCTCTTTCAACTATTACAACCACCCTTACAACCACACAAGAAACCAACACTTGCCTATATATAGGTCAACATGACCAAGCAAGGTCAAACCTTCTAAGCACATTTACCATACACACAAACAACAAATACAATAAAGACCCACATTTAATATTGAATACAATTTCAGTCTAACAATCTCCCCCTTTGGATTCAAGATTAAAAAAAAATTGGCAATAATCTTCAGGTCTTCTTAACTTCAGAATTGTCTTTAGCTTTCAGCTTTTGCTCTTTCATAGCTTTGATATCTTTAAATCTTTTTACACTTTGTATGATCTTTGACAATTCTTCAAACTTGTCTCTTCCTTTGAATTAGCTTTGGAATATTCTGAATAGACAACTTTACTTTCAAACTCTGACTTTCTTTCACTTTCTCTTTGACAAGCTTTCTTAAACCTTTGACTTTGATCATCTGAAAAATAGTTATCTCCCCTGAAATCTTTAAAACTTCAATCTGATCTTGAACTTTGATTATTCTCCCCCTTTTTAATGATTTGTAAGAATCAAAAAATCATTAAAACACGTCAAGGTCAGATCTGTCGTTGAATGAACTTTCCCAAATAACCAATAAGCACAGGCTTCATGAGCGTTTATCTCCTCCTTATGAGAATGTAAGAAAATCTGACATCTGATCTGAATTGGCCTTTGATTCACGAATGTATTCATCTGAATCTTTTCAAATTCAAACGAAGTAAGAGTTGTAACCCTGAATCAACAAATGAAACAGTTAGAAGTGCCTGTCAGTAACACGAAGTTACTATGTACAACGAATGTACAATTGAAGAAGCTGGTTTGATGTTGACTCCCCAGGACTTTCATTCAATCATTGAAAAACACAAGGTAATTATATGAATGTTCTGACAGAAAAACAAATTCTCTGTGTGCTCGTGCTTGTGTTTGAAAGAATTAGCACAATGATTGTGTTTCATAAGGCTCAAAGTATGTAAATCACTGAGACAACAATGATTGTACATGGACTCAATGTGCATGAGAAAGGGTTGAAGGTGGGGCAACTTTCCTTCTTTTTCAATATCAGTATCTTCCAAGAGAAGATCCGATAGATTATGTGTTGCTTCCCTAGAAAATGTGAAACATTCTCTTTTTAAGAAAAGAATGAGTAGATGGTGGGGTTGTATGCAAGAGATGGCATGGGATATTTGCCTATTTAAATGATGATCACCAAAGAAATGTGAACCAATCAGTAATGTGGTTGCCCGGCTCAGAAAGATGTTTGGTGCAGAGTTCTGATATTCTTTTAACTCTGTTCTCACACTCTCTTTCTTTTAAACATATAAGCTCAGATCTAACCAATCTCTCATGGATGAGAAGCCCGCGTCGATTCCCATGCACTAGAAACAGAGAAGGCATCCATCAGGATGAAGTTTCCATTCTACCTCTGCTCACTCTCACACTCAATTCTTTTAGACCCCTCTCCTCTTAATCACTCAAAGGATTTCTTCCGGGGTAGGAAACACTGGTTATTGTGAATCCATGGAAGATCTATTAAGCACTTACACTGAATCCCATGTTCCTAAAAGTACATACTGGTCAATGATTTTCTTGACATGTAAATCACAAGAAATCATATGTCAGTGTATGTATGCTCATCAAAAATCAGAAATGAAATTTGAGCATTTTAAACATTTAAGATATCTCAAAACTTTGTATGAATGAATAACCATGAAAGAATAGAAATGTTTTGAGAATCTGACAATGATTAATATCAGATCAAATTATCATGAACAAAAATATTTGGGAATTCAAAGACGTATGTTGTTTATATGAACAATATATAAACATATGATCAATGAAAGTACATTAAAGATGAAATGACGTTTGATTCAAACAACTGTGAATATCAAACGGGAGTATTACCATAGAAAGATATATCATTTGATACATGGTAATAACAAAGTCAATTCGAAAATACTGAACCAGTGTGTGTATGAATACTCGACAAAGTATATAGAAAAGAAAATACACAAGTATTATTCTTTAAAGAACACACGGTCAGATAAACATATAAGTATCCAAAATCAGTTAAAAAATCACACTTCTCAATCCATGAAAACAGTTTAAGAACGTGAAGTGGTTTGAACGTTTTTAAAATCTGTTTTCACAAGTGAAAGTCGTTCTTCTTTCACAAGTGTGAGAGTATGAGGATTAGAAATTTATACCTGTACTGCATAATCCATAACTCCCCCTGGAATGAATATAGCAGTGAAAGCATCCTTGACAAACAATACATATCCTCCCCCTTGATATCTGAAACAGTCAACTTATCAAAAAGAATAACAATATAATTTCTAAACACTCTTTCAAACGAAAAACTCCCTGAAAAGATGTAATCATGAAAGCATCCTTCAGAAGAAAACATTTGAATACGGGTTTTGAACTGAATTGTCCAAAAGCCATTGTCACATAAAATATCCTGCAAGAAAAGATTTTGGTAATCATTATAAAAATGATTCCGCTTTAGTTAGTCAACATGTGATGAAATATCCAAGATATAGTCAAATAAAGCACAAGATATAAAAACTCCCCCTAGAATCATGAAGTAGCATTTAACATACCAAGTTTGCTAACTAAAAAGTTAAACCTATTTTCATCCAATGGCTTGGTGAAAAGGTCAGCCAACTGGTAGTCTGTAGTCACGAAGTGCATCTCGATATCGCCCTTCTCGACATGATCCTTTATAAAATGATAACGCACGTCGATGTGTTTCGTCTTGGAATGTTGCACTGGATTAGCTGTTATCGCTATTGCACTCTTGGAATCGCAGTTGATAGGGACTCGTTGGTAAGTATATCCAAAATCTTTTAACTGTGTTCTCATCCAGAGGACTTGTGAACAGCAGCTTGCGGCAGCTACATATTCAGCCTCGGCAGTGGATGTAGAAACACAATTTTGTTTCTTAGACGTCCAACTAACCAACTTATCACCTAAGAACTGACATGAACCAGAGGTGCTCTTTCTATCGAGCTTGCATCCTGCATGATCAGCATCTGTATAGGCAGTTAGATCAAAAGACGAACCCTTAGGATACCAAAGGCCTAACTCAGTAGTACCTTTAAGATACCTAAGAATCCTTTTAACAGCGACCAGGTGTGATTCCTTCGGGTTGGCCTGATATCTAGCACAGAAACATGTAGCAAACATAATATCCGGTCTACTTGCAGTTAAGTACAGCAGTGAACCAATCATACTACGGTACACTTTTTGATCTACTGATTTGCCAGAAAGATCTGCATCTAAAAGTGTGCCCGTTGCCATCGGTGTTTTCATCACTGAACTGTCACTCATGTTAAATTTCTTTAAAATATCTCGAATATATTTTGATTGATTAATGAAAATGCCTTCGGGTAACTGTTTCACTTGAAGACCAAGGAAAAAATTCAGTTCGCCCATCATTAACATTTCAAAGCGAGATTCCATTATTCTTGAAAAGGTTTTACAAAACTTTGGATTTGTAGAACCGAAAATTATGTTATCTACATAAATCTGTATTAGAATCATATCATCACCTTGCTTTTTCAGAAAGAGAGTAGTATCAATTGTACCTTTCTTGAATCCTGAAGCAAGTAAGAATTGTGTTAAAGTTTCGTACCAAGATCTTGGTGCCTATTTGAGTCCATACAAGGCTTTGTCTAAGACATAGACATGATCAGGGTTCTTCGGATCAATGAATCCTTCTGGTTGAGCAACGTATACTTCTTCATGCAATATCCCATTCAAAAATGAATATTTTACGTCCATTTGAAAGACCGTAAAATTTTTGTGAGCTGCATAAGATAAGAAGATTCGTATAGCTTCCAGTCGTGCCACAGGAGCAAAAGTTTCTTCATAATCAATCCCCTCCTGTTGACAGTAACCCTTTGCAACAAGGCAAGCTTTGTTTCGAACTACAACTCCAGATTCGTCTCTCTTATTTCTGAAAACCCACTTTGTTCCAATAACATATTTTCCTTTTGGAAGTGGTATGAGTCGCCAAACTTTGTTCCTCTCAAATTGCAAAAGTTCATCTTGCATCACCAGTATCCAATCTGATCACACAAGGCTTCTGAAGCTTTCTTCGGCTCGAGGGAACTTAAAAAGCTTGAATATAGACAAAAATTAGCAGACGTTGCCCGTGTTTGTACACCAGACTGTGCATCACCAATAATATTATGAAGTGGGTGAGCTCGTGTCCATTTCATGGTACTTGGAATTGGATGAATGTCAGCTTGAGTATTATCTTCCTCATATTCATCATAAACTGCAGGTAAGTCTTGATCAACCCCAGATGTGCTCGGGACATCTTGTACAACCTCTTCTGAAGTAAAGATTTCCGGAGAAATAGAAGAAGTGCTCGGGACTTCTGTTCCAGAATTTAGATCTGCATGCACAGAATCAACATTAGTATCTTCAGAAGATATATGTGTAGATGTACCTAATGAGGTTGGTATTGTGACATTGTCAGAAGGTCCTGAAATGTCTTCTATTATAACTGGAACCTTTGAAGTTGATGCGGATATGCTTGATTTTTCAAAATCTGCACAGATATCCATAAAAGCATCAAAAAATAATAAGTCTAATTCAGATGTAACTTTATTTGAATCAGAAGACTTAGTCTGTTTGATTGCGGGTTCTATTCCGTCTTGAATAGAAACCTTCTGCTTAAGCTTGAGTTATGAACTGTTGGGTTCAGAAGTCAATGTTGATGATTCATCGAAAGACACATTAATGCTCTCCATGATCGTCTTGGTTCGTCTATTGTAGACCCGATAGGCTTTAGACATTAACAAATAACCAATGAAGTATCCTTCGTCAGCCTTCTTGTCAAATTTTCCAAGGTTGTCGCGATCATTGAGAATATAACACCTGCAACCAAAAGTACGAAAAAATTTAATATTCGGTTTTCGACGATTAATAAGTTCATACGCTGTCTTTCTATGTCTTTTGATGACAATCGTGCGGTTTTGTGTGAAACACTCAGTGGCTACGACTTCAGCCCACAGAAACATTGGCAACTCAGAATAGGCAAACATTGTCCTCGCAGCTTCCACAAGTGTTCGATTCTTCCTTTCAACTACGCCGTTTTGCTGAGGAGTGTAGGCAGCAGAAAAATTATGAGAGATCCCAACAGATACGAGATAACTCTGAAGCTTTTCATTCTTGAATTTCATGCCATTGTCACTTCTCAAAGATTTAACCGGCAATTATAGTCAAACCTGGATTTTCTTTATGAACGCAATGATCAGCTCTGTTGCATCTGATTTATTCCTTAGAAATTCCAGCCAAGTATATCTGGAGTACTCATCTATCAGGACCAAAATATATCTCTTCTCGTTGATAGACTGAGTTCTCATCGGGCCGCAAAGGTCCATATGTATCAATTCAAGAGGTGTTGAGGATGAGAATTCTATCTTTGCTTTATGAGAGGTTCGCTTCATCTTTCCCATTTCACAAGCGGGACAAAGAGAACTCTTCTCAAACCTTAGTTCAGGTAGACCTTTGACAATACCTTATCTCGCCAACTGATTTATCGCATCAAAGTTTTGATGAGACAGACGCCGATGCCATATCCAACTTTCAGCTCGTGAAGCTTTTGCGATCAGACAAACAGGTCTTGATGCAGAAAGAGTTGGAAAATTTACAGAATAAAGATTTGCATTTCGCTTAGCTTTAAAAACTGCACGACCATCTTTATCTCCAATATAACAGCATTTATCAGTAAACCGAACTTGGAATTTACTATCGCAGAACTGACTTGTACTAAAAAGATTATGATCAAGTCCTTATACGTATAGTACTCTCTTGATCATCACGATGCCATTTGTTAAAGATCCGTGTCCTCGAATATGTCCAGTAAGCTCAGAATTTGCATAACTTACAGTACCAACAGGTTCCTCAACATAATTGTGAAGTAGATGCTTAAATCCTGTCATATGACGCGAGCATCCTGAATCTATATACCATGTATGTGAGGCCTGCAAAAAGAGCAAATTACTTATGCTTAGGTACCCATATCTAGATGGATCCTTCCTTCTTAGGTTTTTGCAATTTATCAACATCATTTACCTTAGCCTTAATTCGCCACTCATAGCGAGGCTTAGGTATCCATTTCCATATCATTTTCACATTAAGCTCATGAAATCTTTGTTTTTTAGAAAAATGATCAATCTTAGCATGGAAAACTTTAGCCTGATGTGTTAAGGATTTGGAAACTGATTTGACACGAGATGTTTTTATGGCAACTTTAGATTTAGAATAAATGGAAGGAATGATAAATGCATTATCATGACAGTGTTTGCAAATAAAATTCTTACGTGCAAATGTCAAAAGCTTATATTTATCCAATGAAGTACAAGCATTCATGCAACTTTGACATTTGGAAACGTTTGAATTTTTACAAATCAAACTATCACTATCACTGATACTACATTTATTTTTAGCAACTTTATTTTCCTCCACATTCTTCATCCATTCTCCTTTATCATTCTGCCTTTTTATATCTGAAACAGGAAATAGAATCTTGTTAGCTTTCTTTGTAGAAGATGATTTTGACTTTGAAGTACAAGAAGCTTCTCCCTTTTCAAAAATACTCGGAGGATATTCAGGAGTAGTAGTATAAACAACTGAAGTTTTAAAATTAATAGTCTCAAACTCTGGATTAGAATGAACATTCCAGACTAGGAATTTAGATGATACTTCGTACCATGCTCGAGGTGCTTGTTTCAGACCGTAAAGCGCTTTGTCAAGAATGTAGACATGATTTGGTTTCTTTTGATTGACAAAGCCTTCAGGCTGCGAGACGTAGACTTCCTCCTTGAGTATGCCATTGAGAAAGGAACTATTCACATCCATCTGGTAGACGGTGAAGTTTTTGTGGCCAGCATATGCAAGAAACATTCTGATCGCTTCAATGCGTACCACTGGAGCGTAAGTCTCATCATAATCAATTCCTTCCTCTTGCCTATATCCTTTTGCGACATGTCGTGCTTTATTTCTGATTATGATACCATCTCCGTCATTTTTATTCTTGAATACCCATTTTGTTCCAATGATAGATTTACCTTCTGGTCGTGGTACTAGTCTCCATACTTTTAGCGCTTCGAACTGATTCAGCTCCTCTTGCATTTCAGTTACCCAATCTGAGTCAGCTAGAGCTTCTGATACGCGAGTAGGCTCTATCTTACTCAGAAATGAGTCATGCATACACATGTTTAATGTAGCAGATCTAGTTTGCACCGGTTTTGATGGATCTCCAATGATCTGGCTTATCGGGTGCTCTTTGGTCCACTTATGTTCGTGAGGGAGTGGATTTGGTGTAGATTGATCATGATTATCATCTAAGTATCCACTGTCTTCTTCTTGTTCAGGGAGGGAGTCAGTTGAAGTATTTGTTGCAGAAGTTTCAGTTGGGACAACTATTTATGGTTGTTGAGTAGACGTCACAATACAACTAACCGAATCATATGACTCGACATTTTCAGGTACAGCTTCAACTGAAGGAGTAATTGTTTGAACTAGAGTTTCTTGCTGAACCGGGGGAACTAGTTCAGTAGATACATCCGAAGTGGTTGGATGATTAGTCGTTGAATCTTCTGACCTATCAACCACAACAGATTTAGGCAGTTTAGATCTAAGAAACTCATCATAATAGAATTCAAACAATAAATCCAATTCTGATAAATGTGATGTAGAAGTTGAGGGTTATCAGAATTAATGTCGTTAACCACAGGTTCTGGACTAATTTGTCCATAAGCTAAAACTCCTGTAAGTACGAGTTCTGAACTGCTTTGTTCAGAAGCCATCTCTTCATCAAATGTAACATTAACGCTTTCAGTTACTGTCTTTGACTTCTTCAAGTACACTTGGTAGGCAGCAGATGTTTGAGAGTAACCAATGAAGATGCCTTCTCAGGCTTTGGTCCGAACTTGTTCAAGTTCTCTCTGTTGTTTAATACAAAGCACCTGCATCCAAAAATATGGAAGTGTTTAATGCTAGGTGTATGATTATTTATCAAAGTATAAGGTGTTTTACCAAACCGACGGTGTATTATGGAGCGATTCTGAGTGTAGTACGCGGTCGATACAGCTTCAGCCCAAAGAAACAGAGGTAGATCAGATTGGCTCAGCATAGTATGAGCGGCCTCGACTAGCGTTCGGTTATGTCTTTCTAAAACTACATTCTGTTCTAGCGTTCTGGCAGCAGAATATTGATGTGTTATCCCGACCGATTCGAGATAATCTTCAACATTTTTATTCTTGAATTATGTGCCGTTATCTGTTCGAAGAAGCTTGATTGGCTTTTGGAGATTCACTTGGGTAGTCTTTAAGAAACTAATGATGACTTCGGGTGTCTCATCCTTTGATCTCAGAAATTTGACCCAAGTATACCGCGAATAATCGTCCACAATAACTAAGACATATTTCTTGTCGCTAATGCTTTAAGTACGCATAGGACCACAGAGATTCATATGCAACAGTTCGAGTAGAGAACTTGTACTTGGTTCAGGCTTCGGCTTGTGAGCAGCTCTCTTCATTTTACCTTTCTCGCACGCTACGCACATATGTTCTCTCTCATATTTTAGCTCAGGAAGTCCTTTGACTAGCTTACCCGTGACCAGTTTATTAATGTAACAAAAATTCTGGTGAGAAAGCCTTCGGTGCCATAACCAGCTTTGTTGCAGCGAGGCTTTTGATAGTAGACAAACCTGATTGTCAGTCTGGACTTTTGACAAGTTGATAGTATAGAGGTTAGACTTTCGCGTGCCGACCAAGAGTTCCTTACCATTTTCAGTACACACAGAACATCTCTTGACCTTGAAATTTACCTCTAAATCTTTGTCGCATAACTGGCCAATACTGAACAGGTTATGTCCTAATCCTTCCACGTAACTTACCTTCGTAATCGTCACATTGTCATTAACCACATCACCATAGCCTAAAATCGGTGAAAACTGATTGTCGTCGAATCTTACATTCCCGCATAATTTCTCTGTATAATTAGACAATAAATCCTTTTTCCTGTTCATATGTTTGGAGCAACCAGAATCCAAGTACCACATATGACGGGTCTGCATAAGAGAAATCAGGGAATAACAACTTTAGGTACCCATTTAAAAGTGGATCCTATCGGATTAGCACAAGATTTTGGTATCCATTTATATATGGATCCACTGAACTTTTGAAAAATCTTTTAAACATATGGCTTATAAGAATAAACATGATAAGTACCAAACCAATCATCAGAATATTGATGAGAAACAAAATCATTTCGTCTATAAGTAGATGACTTAGTAGTAGATCGAGATAATTGGAGTAATTGTTTTATTGTATATCTCTTGTAAGAAGTTACAAGGTTTTGTTTATTTGAAGCAACAATACCAACTACATCAGATGTACTACTAGTAGATCTATTACAAGTATTAGAACATGAATCAGAACTCTCATCAATCTTCTGTTTTGGTCGCCATTCTGTTCGACCTTCCGACCTTTTCTTTCTTAAATCAGAAACAAAAGATTTAGATTTGTTAGGAAAATCAGACTTCTGAGATTGTCTTTTCTTAAGCTTAATTACTAGTGGTAGTCCGTTTCTGTGAGCGCTGTTTCTTTTGCTTCTTACCTGTATGATAGTAATCAGTATTCACAGAAACTGGTTCACCAACCTTAGTCGATGATTCACCAATTTCATACACACTTGGTAAAGCTTCATTGTTAATAATAAAAGTAGAATGATCTGGAAGTTGAGCATTAAAGTCAAACATATCAATCTCATCAACACACCCATCATCAAAATTTTAAAAATCATTTGTAGACGCAAATAAGTCATCAAAATCAGCTTCTGAAGTTTGAGGTGCCTTAGAAGATGTTGAACACTCATTGGATTTAGTTTTAAAACAGTGTTCTTTAATAGAGTAGAAAACACATTTTGTTCTATATCACCCAAAATTCTTACATCAGATAAAACACTTTCAAGTTCAATTATTTTGCTTTCTAGTACAAGTGGAGGAATATAAATCTTAGCTTTAATTAGTTTTGCCTCCATCTCAGTAGAAGAGTAGCTAGCAAAATAATCGTTTGAAAGAAACTTTGGTTTTTCAGAAAGATAACTATCATTCAGCTTTTGATAGCAGAATGGTAGTTGCATTTTCTTTAAATTCTTTCTTTTCTCGTCTTCTTTTGCCTTAACCTCATTAGTTGACTTGCTAACAAATTTGGGTTTTAAATGATGATATTTACCAGCAGCAAAAAGAAAAATCAAAATTATACAGTGCTGGTTGTTTTTTGATGGCTTTCTTTAAGTAGTGAGGGTTATCGTAACCGAGTCCCCACTTCTCTTTAAAATCAGCCTTCTCGTTAGGTGTGTTTAGGAAAATGGTTTGATCTGTTTGGCCTCTAGCATATAATTTCGCTTCCAAACCATTTACCTTTTTCTTTAAGTTCTTGTTTTCTACCTGCAAAATATGAGCTTTTAGAACACATTCTTGCCTTTCAAGATCAGACTTAGATAGTTTAGAAACAAATTCAGAAATCTTACTTTCAAAACCATCTTTTTGCAGTTTAAGATCAGAAGCAGATTTGTTTAGGGAATCAATCAGATCTTTGTTCCCAACAATTTCCTTGTTAAGTTCAAAGATCTTTTGACTTTTTTCGCAACTTTGTTCTTTTCCTTTTTCAGTTTAGATTGTAGGTCTTGAAGTTCAACCATCATGGCTTCCATTTTGGTTAGAAAAACATTTTCAGAAAAAAATCAATACCTCATCAACTGTCTCTTCATCAGATTCATCAAATTTTCTCTCCTTTCCCATCAAGCACATGTGTGCTGTCTCTTCTTGTTCGTCCTCGGAATGGTCTAGCCAAAACTCGTCTTCCGCCATTAGGGCTTTCCCCGCTTCCTTTTGTGTATCAAGTAACATCTTCTGCTTGTAATATTCAGAATTTCTGACAGTTGGCTTCCGACAGTCCTTTGCAAAGTGGCCAACCTTTCCGCAATTATAGCACTTAACCATCTCCTCGATCTTCTTCTCAGTGCCATAGTCATTCACAAATTTTTTCTTCTCTTCCAGCTTTCTTTCTCCAAATCTCTTCTCCTCATACCTTCTTCCTTCCACCCGCTCTCTGTGCTCATGATTCTTCAACCCAGAAGATGAATATCGCTAAGAGTTTGAACCCGGCTTCTTGTAAAACTTCATCTGAAAGGCACGGGTCAATAGTAACATGGCTTGCTTTAGGTTTTCGCCATCATCACAGTCAGAGTCTGAATTTGCAGAATCATCTGATCTCGGAAGTACTATCTTCTTCTTCTTCCTCTTTTCTTTCTTCTCTTTCTCCTTATCTTTCTGGCCAGCTACCAATGCAATGGGATCTGCAACCTTCTCAGCTATCTTTTTCTTCTCACTCCTTTTCTCTTCAACCTCCTCCTCTTTTTCCCTCAAAGTCTCATAAACTTCGTGGAGGGGTATGTCACTCAAGTCCTTCATCTGTTTCATTCTACGAGTGTGCTTCTTCCACTCGGGCTGCAGTATGCTGAGGAACTTGACGTTGTTCTCGATTTGCTTCTTCTTAACCTTGTTCTTTGAAAGTTCATTTAGAAGAAGTACAAATCTCTCATAAGTGTCCTCAAGGCTTTCATTTTCTTTCGCCTTAAACTCTTCGTAGTTGTTGATGCAGTTCGCTACTTTCATTTGGTTGCCAACTTTTGAACCCATCATCATTTTCTGTAGTTGATCCCACATCTTTTTGGCATTGGATTTGTAGTTGTCGATCTTTATGTAGATCTCATTCGGAATGCTCTGTAGTAATAGAGATATGGCTTGTTTATCATCTTTAAATCGGCTCTTCTGTTCATCAATGTATTGGGCAAAGTCTTTTGGAACAGTCTTTGTTTTTCTGACTCTGTCCTCATCTCCATCCTCACTATCAGAAGATTCTTCATCAGGTATCTCCATAGTAGGAGGAGTCATTGGACCTTCAGCAATAGACAACATAATGTTTTCTCCATTTGAGTGTCGGTCAACAAAGTCTAAGAACCTGTCCTTCCACTGTTCATACTCCCCTTTGAACAGAACAGGGGGCTTTACGTCTGTACCAATCGAGAGAGCGTCTTTTGAAGTTATCCTGTTATTAATGATATACAATAAGAACTTTGACAAATGATCGTTAGTCCAATATAAATCACAAAAAATACAGAAAACTTGAAGGAAATTTCATAAATGAAACTTCCAAAATTCTACAAGTCTGGAATTCGCACACAAGATTGGAACACTAGGAATTCGTATGCAGAATTCGCATACACTCAAAAATCACAAAGAATTCGCTCATTAACAACAGAGTTCGAACACAACTCACACTACAGAATTCGTATGCAAGAAACCTTCAGAATTCGCATACAACTTTTTGCATGACATACACACGAATTCAGCACTTAGAAAAATTCAAAAACTTTTATGGATGAATAAAAGAATTCGTATGATACTCTTATACGAATTATCAGGAATTCGTATACTAGTCTTATGTGAATTCTATTATTTTCGCATACAAGAGATATGCGAATTCTGTCCTTCAACGATTTTCTCAATAACTTATCGCACAAAAACAATATGTGAATTCTTGCTTTGGAAAGAATTTTCACAGAAAACTTTTCGCAAAACACAATTATACGAACTCTAATTATTTCTCAAAACTCACACCTGCGAATTCTATGCAATTCGCAAAGGACTCCTCTGCGAATTCTATACTTGAAAAACTTTCAGAATAAAAAATATGCGAAAACAACAATTCTACGAATTCTAGATGCGAAATCTTAGAATTATATACGAAATCCTTGAGATATGCGAGTTCTTGAAACGAGTTCTTGAATATCCTGCAAATTCTTTAGATCTTCAGCCAAAAACCCTCTGATTCATTCAAAAACCTATAAAAACTTCGAATTACAAACTGAAACTTTGATAATTTGCACTCTAACACATCTAAAATCGAATTCTACCACTGAATTTCGATAAAGAATACTAACAATTACAAATTGATTCAATATACAGTGTGTTAGGTCCTTGATCTGGATCATTTCATGTTTGTATAACACGTTAGGATAGGAGAAGGACTATTTATTCTAGAGTGTAACACCCGCAATTTTATCGTCGGGTGAAAAGTTAATCATTTCCCAAAGTTCGGGTGGTTAAATGTAACTTGGATTTTAAATATATATCAAATTTTGAGATATTTTACAAATATCTCATATTGATATTTGTTCGATCCAGTGTGTTGAAAGTTTGGGAAAAAGCTTGAGAGAAAGCTTTTGAAGTGGGTAATCTTTCTTGGCTCTTTAAGGTATGTTTTTAGTTTAATCTTTAGTTTCGTTGTGTTTTGGCGGTATAGATTCTCGTTATGAAGCTTTCCAACCGTTTAAAATCTCTGTTTTACCATTTTTATAAGTTGGCCGGAATCTGGGTTCGATCTCCGGCGAGATCTGGGTGAACAGGACCGCCGGACAAGGAGACCCGGGGTCGCGCAAAGTGAGGTTTGCGTCACCCCTTGGTCGCGCAAAGCTGGGTTTGCGCCACCCGTTGGTCGCGCGAAATGTCCTTTGCGCCACCCCTTAGTAGCGCAAAGCTTCTTTGCGCCAGGTCTCTTTTTCTCCACTCTCTTGTCGCGCAAACTCCACTTTTGCGCCACCTGTTAGCGCGAAGTTAGCTTTTGTTGTCTGAGTTTTTAGGCAGTAAGTAGGAGAGTTATCTGTGTTTCGACTTACCGATTATTTCGGTGTTGTCGTAGGTAGCAAGTGTTAAGAAGAAGAATTCTGAGGTGAGTTCCTACTAACTTTTCTAAACTGTGATATATGTCAAAGATTGTGTTTTTAGCTCCTATGTATCTCTACGGTTTCGGATTGTCCGTTTATTACATTTTGATGTAACATGGAATTTTGAGATATTTTAGGGTTCTCGAACACTTTTGACTAAAATGGTGGGTTCCATCTTGTTAAAGTAAAAGAATGTTTTACTTGCCCTGTTGTGTGGCTTATTTGAAAGAATACATATCATCTTGTTTTATGATTATCTTTCTTACCAGCAGTTGATCTTGAAAATGGGATTTTGAAATATAAATGTTTTGATAGCTATTTATCTAGCTTGGATGGTCACATGAAATATTGTGACAAGTCATGACTATACTAGTGGATCCCTATGTATCGAGTCGGCTTATTGTTGGGATGTTTATACCCCATTGTATGTAGCTAGATGCATTTGATCTTCGGGGGCATTTGGTACGGTTATGTGAGACCGATTACTAGCCATGGGTCAAATGCAGTCTAGTGAACGAGTATGACTGGTTCCTTGGGGGCCTCCCTCACGTCGTAGTACGGACCGAAGCGTTCGTGGCCATGGTTCCATGTCTTAGCTCATAACTCGGATTTGTGGCTTACTTTGTGTTCCACTACAATCCTCGGTAAATCGGGTAATCCCCGTCATCGAAAGATGTGCTTCGGACCGGTAGTCCTTTTGTACCAAAGAACTCCATTTGTATAACTAAACCTTTGGAAGGATTTAATAGGATACAGTTGTTTATATCTCTTTGAAATTTATAAACTGTATGTTCTCACTAGGCTTTAAGCCTAACACTTTTTCTCAAATAATGTGTATAACAGGTTTCCCTTAGCGGTGGGTTGCATAGGGTTTTGAGAGTCGAGCGTGGACTCGAGGAATTTTGAGATGACTATTATTTGGTGTTGGGTATAGTTTAAGTCCCATCTTTTGGTGATTATGGATTGACAACTGATGTAATCTAGATAGTTATGCTTAGATTAGTTTGTTGTCAATTTCCATAACCGAACACAGGTTTATACCAAATATGAATGTCGTGTTGCCATAATTTCAGGTTTTAATTTACTCTGAATTTTAGAGGGTTACAAGTTGGTATCAGAGCTCTAGTTTAAGCGAACTAGGCATGAATGTAAGATGTCTAGACTTATACTGAGTATGTTAAGAATTGATCGTGAGTTTGGGTATAACTTCTAAGATGGGTAAGTCTTAGAGTCAACGGAAAGTACGTTATCAGGCGTTGTAGCAATGGTGACGAGAACCCTTATGTGTTATATGTTCATAATCTCACTTAGCTAATGTCATTATGAGGATATTTTACCTGAGCGTCATTGTTTACTAATGTTATGACAATTGGCAATGTGGCAGTACGTTCCTGTGTCTATCCTATCTCTTTCTTATCTCTTCCTCTTTTCTGTGAAGCAGTTTAGAATGGTGAATACGCATGGTAGACCGCGTACGATTGTTGATGGTGTGGAGGCAACAGCCTCTACCGCGGGTCAGCCGGAAGGTGTTGAGATTGTTGAGCGTGCTTCTGTTCAGCAAGGACTAGGTGAGGGCCCAGAGGTCATTCCACAAGTGGACCTGGTATCGACTCACCCAGTCATAGGGAATGCTAATTCCCAGTCAGAGTTGATGGCCAGCATGATGTCGGCAATGAAGGAAGAAATGGCTAAACAGCAGGAGTTTCTGCTGAAAGTGATAGAAGATCGCAATGTGGTTGGATCTGGAGGCATAGGTATTGGAATTAGGACTGAGAAGCCCATTGTTGTAAATGCTCCGAAAAGTGGGAGGAGTTGTTCCTACAAGTCATTTCTGGGTTGCGGGTCGCCAGAGTTCTCTGGTTCTGACGACCCAACAATGTGTGTGAAATGGATCCGAGCGGTCGAGCAAGCTTTTGGCTCTTCCGAATGCGGAGATGATCAGAGAGTGCGGTTCGGTACCCAATTGCTTAGGGACACTGCACTCATTTGGTGGAATATTATTCAATCCACCCTATCTCCTACTGTGTTGGCTCAGTTGTCATGGGCCGAGTTTAAGAAGAAGTTGTTAGAGGAGTTCTGCAATGAAAGAACAATAGACCGAATCGAGAAAGAGTTCCGGTCTCTGATGAAGGGAAGCCTGACGGTGAGGGAATACACCCGTCAGTTCATGGAGAAGCTTGGTCTGGTGGGGTACGCTGCCCCAACAGAAAAAGAAAAGATGAAGGCTTATCTCAATGGCCTACCAGCGGACATGCAATCCATGGTCCACAATTCTAAAGCTTCTAACCTCCGTGAGATGGTCGAGGAAGCTCAGTTCATGGAAGAGATGTTCGTGAGAAGCAAAACTGAGAAAACAGTGGTGGTGTCTGATAAGAGAAAGTGGGAGAGCAGTTCTGTAACTCCCAAGCGAACCCGACCTTTTTTCGGAAACCGCAGTTTCAGCGGTTATCAAGAAGCAAGATGATGACCGAAATGTCGAACCAAGCACCATGGTAACTGTAACCCCACTCTTAAATTCTGCTTCAAGTGTGGTAAGAATGATCACATCGCCCGCGACTGTTCTATCGCGGGGATGGTCTGCTTCGAGTGTAAGGCACCGGGGCATGTGAAGAGAGATTGCCCGAAACTCAAGTCGGGTAGCGCACCGGGCAGAAGAGAAAACCCATCTAGGGTTCTGGGTCGAGCGTTTCAGATGACGACTGATGAGGCCAAGGCATCCGCTGATGTGGTATCGGGTACTTTTCTTATAAACTCTGTACCTGCTCGAGTTTTATTCGATACGGGTGCCAGTTTCTCCTTTATATCTGAATTGTTCCGTCAAAAGATTTCTATGGCCACTACTAGTCTTGAGGATGCATTAGTGGTGGAAATAGCTGATGGTAGTCATGTTCTGATCTGTCATGTTCTGAAAAAGTGTACTCTCGGAATCGAAGGGAGAGAATTCTCAATCGATTTACTGCCGATGTTAATCGGGGGTTTTGATGTTGTGGTCGGCATGGATTGGTTGTCAAACAATCATGCTGAGATCGTATGTTCCAAGAAATTGATTCGACTTCCCAACCTCTCTGGCGAAGTCGTTGTCATCTATGGTGAAAACAGAAAAGGTGAAGTGGCAATAGTTGCAATGGCAAAGGCACGCAAGTGCTTAGTAAAAGGATGTTCGTCTTTCCTAGCCTATGTGATCGATGCCAAGTTAGAGAAATCAAGGCTGGAAGATATGAAGATTGTGCGTGAGTTTCCAGACGTCTTTCCGGACGACTTGCCCGGGTTACCACCCGGTCGTCAAGTAGAGTTTCGGATTGATCTTATGCCTGGAGCAGCACCAATCGCTAAAGCACCTTACCGTTTAGCACCATCAGAGATGCAAGATATGATGGCACAGCTCCAAGAGCTATTGGAGAAAGGCTTTATAAGACCGAGTCCGTCACCTTGGGGAGCTCCGGTCTTATTTGTCAAAAAGAAGGATGGCACAATGAGAATGTGCATCGATTATCGTGAGTTAAACAAAGCTACAGTGAAGAACAAGTATCCGCTTCCGAGAATTGACGATTTGTTTGATCAACTTCAAGGAGCGGGTTGTTTTTCCAAAATCGACCATTATGACCATCTCCTTGGGTTGGTTTTCACTTTTGATACCTTTTATGCATTATTCAGCATAAACATTTTTATTCTAATCTTGTTGTTGTTATTGATGACACTGATGATAGGATCTTGGAACCAGCTTCAATGAAGCTCAAGCTGATGACATTTGTTTGAGAATTTCAATTAATAGTTTATTATGACATTCATACCAAAAGCGGTGCATCTGTTTCAATGAAAGATAACAAAATTAGTACTAGAAGCATTGTTGTTATTTTGGCATCATTGCTATGGAATTACATAATTGTTCAAGGTCACAATGTTATAGGGAAATTAAATGCATGATGGTGAAAATAGTTTCATTTAGGTGTTGTTTACTAAATTCTTATCACGTAAGTATTTACTGGGTCACTTATCTTATTGGATGACCATATCAAAGACCAATAATCTTACTTTGTAAGAGCAATGGCAAGGAGTGAGAGTCTTACCCGATAAGTGAAGGTGATGACTCTTACACGGTTAGCACTTATAGGCACATCGTTGCATAAGATTTCATTTTGATGGACTAGAATCATATCCGGTAAGGTAAATAAGAGTGTTGACTCTTATCTACAAGTACTTACTAGGTAAGCGTTTGGGTAAATGGTCCCTTAGTAGGTCACTACCTTACCGTATTAACATGGCAATGGCCGAAACTCTTACCCGGTAAGAGGCAAGACAAAGAACGAGAGTATTATCTGGTAAGTGAAGGTAGTTATTCTTACCATATATGTTGCATATATATCCGTTAAGGTTAACAAAAGTGTTGCCTCTTACGGCCAATCATTTTGGTAAACAGTTTCTTAGTAGCAAACCTAATTTAGAAGTCTTGCATTTTTTGTTGCCAAGTTAGTTGAATTTTAATGATGAATGGGATGTGGGATAAGGATGAAAGTTAGAATAAGTTGTGTTGAACTAAAACAAAATAAAAATATATTATTTTCTTTGGTCTGAAGTTTGGAATGTGTAAAGAAATAGAGAAACACGTTGAGCTCTATACACAACAACAATATGTTTAACATTAGAATCTAACTAATAGCAATAGCAACACGTTTAAGCTAAAGCACAGTAGCCGAAACAGCAAGCAGTAAGCATTGTCCAAACATGGGAGAGTTGGTTGTTGTATTTAATAGCAAGAGCTCTTGAATGGAGAAGAAGTTCTAGTCCCAATAAATTGGATATCTCTCGCCAAATCAGGAACAATACATACATAGTTTAGACACATTATATGTTGTTCTCTTTGACGATTTTTAGTTATTTTATTGTAACGAAAATTTGCAATATGTTTGGTTTGATCATTGCATTTTGACTTGATTATTGCTTTTGGTATTACAATCAATAAAGCTTAGGACAGATAATGCCTAACTTACATTTTTATATATCAAAATTAGTATTCTCGCATGATGAATTTTACGTGGAATTATTGTGACAAATATCACCCAACTTGGTCTTTACATTTATTAAATTTCTACGTCCCGTTGTTTTGTACGGGTACACAATTAGTTTATATCCAATAAAGATATAAAGTTGGTGAGAAGACTTTTAAGAAGGTTGTTAACCCTTTTGATCAAACCTTAACTATTATGTTTCACTGATTTGTACCTAATGCGCTAAAAGTTATACATTTAAGCTCTAAACCATAAGTCTCGTGTTATTATGATAAACAAATTTTGAGAATGAGGTATATTCATTCTCAAGTAATGGGTGTGAAATTGGTTGATGCATGGTTGTTTTGTGATTGTCCAGGCTTTTGATGAAGCTATTGCAGAATTGGATATATACCTTGGGAGAAGATTCTTACAACGACAACACCATGATAATGTGGCTTCTTCATGATAACCTCACTTTGTGGACTTGGTTTTGATGCGAGATGACATTGCCGAGGAAATTAAAGAAGCACCCAAGGCCGACAAGTAACAAATTTCCCTTGCTTGAGACCTTTTTGTGCTATGTAATTGTTTGCTTTTTCAATCGAAAATGCTATTTTAGTTGTAGGAGTTTCATGATTTTCTATCCTTGCTTATTTGACTTCCATCCTTGCAAACACTTTCTAGGTTGTGGTTTTATAAGTTGAATCGACATGGACGGAGAAACATGATCGAGGGCTAAATTATTGCTTTAGAATTGTCATTCACTCGCCCTGCATCGCGCGGGTACACAACTAGTATATATATATATATATATATATATATATATATATATATATATATATATATAGAGAGAGAGAGAGAGAGAGAGAGAGAGAGAGAGAGGATCAAACAAGAACGCTAACAATTTACAAAAACACGAGAACGGCCAAATAACGTACAAAATCACATTTGATTTTACATTAACGGTCAAAAAAAGATGTGCATGCGACTTTGGCCACGCCTTCAGGTCACGGGACAAAGTCGCATGAATCACATGTGATTTTGTACATGATGTTAGTGTAAAATTAGATGTGATTAGACCATTCTATTGTTTTCTTAAATAGATATCGTTCTTGTTAAACCCATTTATATATATATATATATATATATATATATATAAAGCGTAAAATGGGGTTAGAGAAGATATATATAACTGCATGGATTTCAAGTCTTCAACGTTGATGTGGCTGACATGGGGAGCTGCTTAAGAGTGGCCGGTAAACAAAATTTGTGTCACTCTATGTATGCGCTTATATATGTATATAAGAATATATATATATATATATATATAGGCCAAGGATAATTTGCAACCCACGTAAATCTTGCAACCAATGCAACCCACATCTTAACCGTTGGATCAATGATAAGCGGTTATTTTATTTTTATTTTTTTGTTTTTTTTAATTAAAAATATTAGGCCCACATCTATTGTAACCGTCGATCATGAATCCAACGGTTAAGATGTGGGTTGCATAGGTTGTAAGATTTGCATGGATTGTAAATTAAACTACCCCTATATATATATATATATATATATATATATATATATATATATATATATATATATATATATATATATATATATATATATATATACGAGAACAACATCTATTTAAGAAAACACGAGAACAACCGAATCAATACAACAAAATCATATACGATTCACGTACAAAATCATATATGATTCACGCGATGATCCCCGCAACTTAAGCAGGGGCGATCCTAGGGTTTTTGATGCCCTATGCAAAAATGCTAACAAAATGCCCCGATGCCTATTTTTTTAAGTAAATGAAATGACGAACATGCGATTTTTTAAAGGTTTTGGAAACTAGTCAAGTTAGGTGGCTCATCCTCATGTTGATTTTTGTTAAATATAATTAAAAAATACAAAGGAGGCATAAAAACCAAAACCCCGAATTATAAAATATAGAATGATAGAAGGATAAACCTGATTTAAGATCGTGCTTCCAGCACAATAGAACCTTTACTTCAATATATGGAACTTAAAACTAAAAGTTAAGGGAAAATATAATTAGTTTTTAACTAATATAGTAAATTACATCAAAGTTAAAGTCATAATAAACAAAAAGCAAAATTCAGAAAGTTACAAGTCTAAAGACTAAAGTCTACATCTAATGTGATAATATCAAATCTCAAAGTAAAATAAAAGTCAAAATAACAATGATAAATTGTAAATTTTCATAATCTATGCTACTATGCATTGTAAAGAACAAGTGCCTAATAAGGCAATATCACAATATGTTGATATAGTTGTGCAACGTGCTACAACTATGTTGATACAGTGATGTGCTTATGTGCATTGCAAATTTCAATATGCAAAATGAACCGAACGAACACGAATGGATGTTTGTTCGTGTTCGTTCATTTAAATTAACCAAACAAACAAACGAATACGAACGATAAATGAATGAAAGTTTTTGTGTTCTTGTTCGTTCGTTTAACTTAACTGAACAAACGACCAGTAAACAAACAAATTTTTTTGTATTCTTGTTCATTCGTAAAGAAAATGTGTTCGTTAATGTTTGTTTGTTAAGATACTAAATGAACGAACGTAAACGAACAAAACTTTTTGTGATCATATTCGTTCATTAAGAAATTTTGTTTGATCGTGTTTGTTCGTTAAGATGTTAAATAAAAATCAACTTGAGTTGTTGAAATTTTGGCTTTCACCCGTTCACGATGCGAATTTAGTATCCATCAATACCATACCTTAGTCTTGTTTTTATAGCTAAGGCCTAGTTGTCCAATTCCTAAATTATTAAACCCAAAACTAATAATACATGACAATTTGATGCCCCCTTACGCTTTGATGCCCTATGCAGTCGTGGGGCAAAGTCGCATGAATCACATGTGATTTTGTACGTGATGCTAGTGTAAATTAAATGTGATTAGACCGTTCTAATTTTTTCTTAAATAGATATTATTTTTGTTTAAACCCAATTATATATATATATAGAGAGAGAGAGAGAGAGAGAGATGATCAAACGAGAACAGTAACTATTTAAAAAAACACGAGAAAACTAATAAAATCATTAGTAATTTTACATTAACGCGCAAAAAAGCCACGCGGACCTGAAGCCACGGCCAAAGTCCCTTTTTCGTGTGCTAATATAAAATCACTAATGATTTTGTTACTTCTCATGTTCTTTTAAATAGTTACTGTTCTCGTTTGAACTCGACACTCTCTCTATATATATAAATCATAAAATGCGGTCAGAGAAGATATATATAACCGCATGGACTTCAAGTCTTCAACGTTAATGTGGTTGACATTGGGAGCTTCTTAAGAGTGGCCGGCAAAAGAAAGTTGTGTCACTCTGTGTATGCGCTTGTGTATATAAGAATATATATATATAGAGAGAGAGAGAGAGGGGGGGAGATGTGGGTTCATACAAGAACAATATTTGTTTATGAAAACACGAGAACAACCGAATCAATACAAAATCATATATGATTCACGTGATGATCCCCGCAACTTAAGTCGCAGACAAAGTCGCCCGCATCTATGTTTTGCGGTTAAGGTAAAATCACATATGATTTAGTACATGATTTATTGTTTTATTAAATAGTTAGCGTTCTCATTTGAACTTTCCTCTAAATAAATAATACTAAACAATATTATTATATAATATAACTTATATAATCTTTTTATTTTTAAAAGAAAATAAAAGGAAACTTAGGGGCCGTTTACCAAACGTTTACCCAGGTAAGTGCTTACCAAGTTATATTACATTAACCGACGAATATGCCAATGACCAATAATCTTACCCGGTAAGAGCGAAAGCAATGGTCGAGAGTCTTACCCGGTAAGTGAGGGCGACGGTTGTTACCCAGTTACCGGGTAAGTTTTGCCTAGAATACCGTTTTAATGGACTAAAATTTTACCGATAAGGTAAGTGATAGTGTCGAATTTAACCGGTAAGTGTTTGGGTAAACGAGCACCTTAATCTGACTAAATGAGTCATGATTTAATGAAGCTTAGTTACGAGAGTTTAAAACTAAGGACCCCATTCATAACAAAATTAAAACCACAATGATCATACTTTTAATTATTTCATTTTGAAGACCAAATCAAAATTTATATATAACTAGAGGGACAAAATAATTTACTCTATAATTTATCATTTTCTCATTAATATGAAATAATCAGGATAATCAATAATTCAAGATTTAAGAAATACTAAATTTTTATAATACCTATTTACTGTGACAATATTTTATAACCTTCTTAATATTGAATTGTATCGAAAATATAAGACAACACATAGATCCAAATGATTTTTAACACCTCCAATAAAACTAGTAAGAGATATCACATGACAAAACGTACTTTTATTTAATTCTTATTTTTGTAGTTTATTTTTAAAAATCATAATTAAAAATCTATAGTTTGAAAAATGGTTGTTTATTTTTATCTAATATAGGTGAAACTTGACATTTTTTGAAAACACGTTATTCAAAATAAACATTTTTCAAAAGACATTTATTAACAATAAACCCTGATAATATGACTTTAGAAAATATCAATCAACTAAAAAACGTTCATTCATTTTTCATGTAAGTTGCTTAATACAAACAATATGTTACTTTTGTGTACTTGGGGTGGGGGTGTGTCCGGGGCACCATTTGCATTCGTTGTCCTTTTCATTTGGTATATATTAAAAGTTTAAAACAATCAATTAATATAAAACAACAAATACAAATTGTCCCTGATTGCGTATGATGTTCATTTGACAATATTGCCCTTGGGATAGGGAATAGTTAATTGATAAATGAGCAAGTCAGCATCATTTGGTCACAAAATTATTAGCAACAACTAACAAAAGGCATCTATGGAATACTATATTGGAGAAAATGACTTCATTATCCCCATAAAAAAGGCAATTAAGTAGCAATCATAGCCGTGCTTAGTTTTTTTTATAACTACTTGTTAAAACACCCATTGACATCATCTGCATGTTAAACCATCTTGTTATCATACCATTTTTATTAAGATAATAATAGGTTTTATATATTTCCAAAAACTATAATCTCGAATGGTAATAATTTAACAAGGAATGGAAGGTGAATTAATCTTGAAATTGAATAAAATACTGTGAAAATTAATGATGAATCATTCAATCTGAATGGGAAGATGATGCCCAAATGGAGACAGAAAGCAAGCGGCGGGATTTCCAGCCCAGAACAAGTTTATTACTTGCAGATTCCTCCACCCTATACCCATCGTGAAAGAGCCCTAACAACAGTTTCGCCTGACAATGGTTTGCGAAGCTTATGTTGATCGGCTGGAAGTTTGCTTTAAAAAGCCATTCTCCCCATGAACACCATTGCCCATGATCTTCTCGATAAACCCGACCCAACGACCCCAAAATTCGTGGACCCAGGAAGACCCGTTCCACCAACGCCCGAGCCCGGCCTTGCATCGGAAACCCTGCTTCCAAGGAGTCGTAGAGAGCCGAGTAATGGTGCAATGTGTCCATGAAGCGGCCCACGAACCCTCCTTCCACTCTGGGTCCTTCTTCCTCGACAAGGGTCACCAATTTGGGGTTTAGAGTCTTGGATCCAGATAAAAAAGAAGCCACAGATGTGGTTGAACGGTAACTGGAATGGGGGAGATGCAGCGCACAGTTGATGACAATGGCTTCTCCTCTCACTAATTTTAAGGCCGAAGGTTTGAATGTTTGGTCAGGATCTAATACCTTGCATTGATGGAAGGAAAAGGGTTGGCCAATTGAAGTTGCGAAGGCAGTTAAACGACGGCCGGTTTCTTGGACGGTAGAGATGGATCTCCGGCCACTTCCGGGTCTTGACAGAGCGGTGATACGGAGGTGGGGAGTTGGTGGTCCGTCTTTACGTGAGATCAAGGCTTGCATTAGTGATGCCCACTGGATACCTTCCATGATATCATAGTCGACGATGTGGACTCGTCGTTCATGGGTGACTGCTTCGATAATTGATTGATTGGCAGTGAAATGGCCGAACTTCACGTAGGGTGACATGTCTTGTAATAGCTGGAATGCAGCCAAGACGTCAGCCCGGTGGTGGTGGTGATGTTGTTTAAAATGTAATCCTCCACCACCACCACCACTGCCGCCGCCGGTTTCTAGCAAAGCGAGCAAGGCTTCCGTGAAATAGGCGGCGAGCCTCTCCATGTTGGTGCCTTCACTTGGGGACACCAAATCCTTGAGCCGAACCAGTATCACCGCAGCCAAATCATGGCCTTTGTTGTCGCTTGTCATAGCCTCCGCCGCAGCCATCAATAGGTGGACCAGCCTCAGCCCTTTCATATCATCGGAGCCACCGTTAACTGATGATGGTTCAATCGTCAATGGACCAGGAGAAGCAACATTAATCTGATATCCGCCAGATAAGGAAACTGTCTTATCGTCCATTTCCAGTTCAAATAGGTCATGAAAGCTCTCTTGGGGCTGAACGGCAAATACATCCCAGTTGCCCACCGGTGACCACTCACCCCAATGATCATCTTCCGGGGTGGTGCTGCTGTTGGTGGTGCTTGTGGTCGTGGTGAAATCTGAAAAATCAAGTTCCGGTAGCAGCTCGTCAACAACCATGGCCATTTTCAGCCAACGTCTTTTTGAGTTGTGGACAAGTCCTTTGGGACCAAAATAATTTGGAGCTGTACTTTGTATCAAGTACTAGGATTAAGATTTGTTTAGCTACGTTGCTTAAGCATCTTTTTATAGTGGTTGCCCAGGTTCAACATATATAAACTAATTAAAAACTAAAATAAAACAAAATGATAACTTTTTTTTTTAATTATTAAAATCAATCCAAGGCAAGCCCACTTACATTACAAAACATTTCCATTTTAAAAAATCTATAACTAATCTTCAAAATTGCACGTTGCGCGATAATCAAAACACATTTTAAATAAGATATAAAAATATTATGATGCTACATCAACTAAAACTTGAAAATATTAAATTCTCGCCATACATTTATCAATACCCTTCTAATATATCAAAACATTTCTCCTCCTTTCATATATTCATCAATTTGGGATAAACAAAACTTAACTAAAATTCATTATTTGAGAAAGTACAAAATTCACATTGTATCAAGACAAGTTAAAGAGCTCAAGTCAACTCTCATGCAAAGTCAAAGTCATTAAGTCAAAGTCATAATGTAATGTGTTGTGAGTGTTTAGGTTTATAAGTGTTTTTCTAAATAGGGATATTACTAGATTATAGTATTATACATGTTCATTGTTAGAGATTAGAAATATTGAGAGATTCTGTGTAATCGATTTCCAAGTTGAATACAAATTGTTCAATTGATAAAATTGTTGTCATCTAATTGTTTTACACTGATTGTGGGACACACATAATAGTTAGATTTGAAAGAAATAAAGTTCAATTTAATTCACATGCAAGCCCTGGTAGTATCAAATGTTAAAGAAAGTAATGGCGCCCATTTCGGAAACAGGGGCGTTACAACTCAGTAAGCCCTTGAACATAATTCGACCTTGACCTGCCATACCAATTAAGAAGAGTTGATTAACCGATGAAAGCGGAAATTTTCGGAATTGAAAAATGCAAACAAAAACAGGAAAATGGAAAATGGAAAACGGAAAATGGAATACCCATCTCCAGAAAAACATTATTAGGATGGATTTCAACAAAAACAGGAAAATGGGGATTCATAATGGGAGTAACAACAAAGAACTTAAAAGCAAGGATTCAATAAAAACAGAAAAAAAACCATCTCTAATGATACCTGAATTGCAAACTAAGCGCAAAGTTGGTTTCTGAATGTAACAAAGGAGAGTCGCAGATTCCCAAAACTCATCAGTTCTCTTCAATCAATAGAAGTCATAAGCCTCTAACAACTATTTGTCGCTGGAGATGAGAATCTAGAAGAACATTGATCTCATACACATTACAAACGGATAATTACAAGTTACAATGATTCTTTCCAAATATACATAATAATGCAACACTAATAACAAAAGATGTTGGGTCTAAAATGTGTTAAGTCCAGTTAGTACTGCTACTTGAAGGAGTTACTACTGCTGAAAGAATTAATACTGCTGAAGACTTTAATACTGCTACTTAAGTAATACTACTGCTAGAAGATTACCACTGCTATACAGGATTACTACTGCTAGTAATTAGTACTGCTTAGAGAGTTAGTACTGCCAACAGAGATACTACTGCAAGATGGTTAGTACTGCTGAGGATGAAGATACTGCTATGAAGATTAATGCTGCTCGTGAAGATAAAGATGGATTGATTGCTTAAAGCGAAAGACTAGGAGCTGGAGATAAAGCTGAAAATAATTATGGAATGGATGCTGAAGATCAATATTGTTTCAATAATTATCTTGTAATCTGTTTTGTATATATATTCTAGAAGTCTTAGATTATTAAACAGTTTTTACATATACGTTTTTGTTACTAGAGAATTAGCCTCAAGATTATTAGTAATCCTTTCTTTAGAGAAGTATTGAACGTCTGTTGAGCTTGTTCAACAGATTGAGGTTTTGATTGTAATCATTAAGTTAAATTAATATAACTTGTGATTTGCAGTAATACTGTTCCATTGATTTACTGTTAAAGTGTTATTCCGCAAACTTCTTTAACATAGTTTCTGAGTGTTTAAGTTTAATTCGTTTTTCGAATTTCGATCCTGACAAAAGACATCCTTGATTCTATCTGTTCATGTCATTCACTTTGCTCTGTTAGTATAAGAATGGAAGATCGATATCTACTATATTTATTTTGGATTTTTCACTACAAACCACGAGCCATGGACTAAAATGCTCACGTATTCAACAAAAACAGGAGACAAAGAGGTGGAGAACACATAACGCACACAAAGTATGTTA
This sequence comes from Arctium minus, assembly GCA_954870635.1. Classification (NCBI taxonomy): domain Eukaryota; kingdom Viridiplantae; phylum Streptophyta; class Magnoliopsida; order Asterales; family Asteraceae; genus Arctium; species Arctium minus. The sequence continues at coordinate 100,152,328 of OX941081.1, read as the reverse complement.
ACGGTTGTGGCCTACCTAAGTCGGCAAGTCAGCAAGAGTCCAAGTCAGCAAGTCATAAGAAGGCATACAGTCTTTTAGGCATCTGCGGTAAGCACGACCCTTGATAACCATCCGGGACTCCAAATGGTAAGATCGATTGTAGTGTTGGAATGATAAGAGATCTTAGAATAAAAATATTTGAAGTAACACATATTTAGGTCACCCTACACAGTAGTAGTCATTCAAATAAGAATTTGCAATTTAGTTCAACTATACATACATCAAGAAACTAATAGAGATTTTTAATTAGTGTTGGCACTTGCCATGGGAACCTTGTTGCATTGCAAAATTATACCTTAAATTCAACTTTAAATCGGCACTCTTCATTCTAATGCCTCTTATATAATTAGATATAATTATCAAGTTAATGGACATACACAAAATAATCCTATTCCTAGTCAATTTTTGAAGTTAAAAACTAACTTGCGGCCTTCAAATCTAATTGCAACTCTTTTTAGAACAGAGGTAGGATCTTTTCACTTTAATCGATCCAATTTTACAATATCCACCAAACAAACTAATTAAAACTCCAGTACACATTAGCTTCCTAAGAAGATGAAATCGTTTAAGAGAAAGCACTGCCCAATTTGGATCGTTAGTTTCGACCTTCAGAGTCTAGACGCAAACAACAACAAATTAAAGTCGATATTGAAGAAACAAGTAGCGTAAAAGTATAAAACCTAAAAGCAAACCTGAGACAGTATATGACAACTTTGTGAAGACAACAAGCTTCTAAAAACCCTTCAAGCCAAAAAGTTTTAACAACTTTCAGCATCAAGAAGTTTTAACAGACGACACTCTGTTTGATTTCCCCCTTTTCAATTATTAGTCAAATGTTTAAAATACCCCATGAATAGGAACTAAGAGAATCGTTACTTTGATGGAAGAGCAAAAAGATGGAAAAGACGTTGAATCGAGAACCCTAACAATGGATTTAGGTGTCGAGTCGAATAAGAATAGGGATTTAGCGTGGATTGAACAGGCGACGGACAGTGGATCAATGATATTCAATTTTTATGTATTGGGATGATAAATTAGATAATATTATAATAATATAAGTAGTTTTAAAATCTCTAAAATAGTAAATATGTTGGAGTTGAATGTAATACATTTTAGAAATTTTCACTTTTAATTCTCTATTTTAGAAAAATTATAGGAAATCTATTGGAGATGCTCTTAGAAATAAATTCAGGAACATGCGATGTTTATATACCATGGATTCTAGACAGCTTCAATCGTCATATTGGGAAATCAATTTGGGAGAGGATGAAACATTACATTGGGAAGGAAGAGAGTGTTTGTCTGATTTTTTGAAACTTGTACTGTAATTTGAACCGGATGGATAACAATGTGCTTTACTAACTTATACCAAAGATATAATAACTTGTAAAGTAGAAAATTAAGTAATATGACTTTAAATGGCAGTATAATAAGCTTAGAAAGTTGTTTTTAAAAGAGAGGTGACAAAATTCATTATAAAGTAGTATATAGATGCAGAAAATGAGATTGGGGATATGGTTCAGTTTATCTTATAATTTTGATGATGTAAAATCATTAATAAATATCTCTTTATATTATTACAAAAAAATGATATTATTAATATGTAAAAAAAAATCGTTTGTGATATTTGATTTTTAATCCATTCAGCTGACATTTTAAAATCAGATAAATAGTTTTCTTTTGATAGATGAATATGGGCCTATAATTTAGTTGACATTTTAAAATCAGATAAATTATTTTCTTCCAATAGATGAAAATAATGGAACTACAATTTGGTTGACAATTTTAAAATCAGATAAATCGTTTTCTTTCGACAAATGAATATAGGCCTATGATTTAGTTGACATTTTAAAACCAGATAAATTGTTTTAAAATGATTTATGGTAAAACACAACCTTAGTGATCACTATTTTTGGTCGCTAACCATATTTCTATTTAGTTACGACCATATTTTTGGTCACTACAATCTTACGATTAATCAAAACCTTTTAGTGACCACTATTTTTTTTGTCACTAACACTAAAACTTTAGTGACCTTTCTTGATCGGAGGGGTCGCCCCCCTCTGTATCAAAAAAAAAAAAAACTTTAGTGACCACCATTTTTTTGGTCACAAACCATTACAACCCTACTACTAATGAAAACCACTTAGTGACCAATATTTTTTGTCACTAACCATTTCAATATAGTGACCACCGTTTTTTACGTCACTAACCCATTCAACTCACTACAATCTTACAACTAATGAAAACCATTTTGTGACCACTATTTTTGTCACTAACACTACAAACTTAGTTACCACCAATTTTTTTCATCACAAACCCTTCCAACTCTACAATTAATGAAAATCACTTAGTGACCACTATTTTTTGGTCACTAACCCTTTTCAATAAAGTGACCAACGTTTTTTGGTCACAAAACCTTTCAATTTCGTGACCACTATATTTTTGTCACTAACTCTTTCAATATAGTGACCAGCGTTTTTTGGTCACAAACCTTTCCAACTCTACAACTGATAAAAATCACTTAGTGACCACTATTTTTTGGTCACTAACCCTTTCAATTTAGTGACCACCATTTTTTGGTCACTAACCCATTCAATTCACTACATTCCTAAATCTAATGAAAAAACATTTTGTGACCACTATTTATTAGTCATTAACACTTACTTTGGTGACCAGCTTTTTTGGTCACTAACTCATCTAACTCAATACAATATTATAACTAATGAATCTCATTTAGTGGCAACTATTTTTTGTCACTAACACATTTAATATAGTGACCACTATTTTTTGGTCACTAACTCTTCCACTCTACAATTAATGAATTAATACCACTTAATGACTGACTTTTATTGGTCACTAGCACTTCCAATTTAGTGACCACTATTTTTTTGTTACTAACTCATCAAACTTACTACAATTCTACAACAAATGAATATCACTTAGTGACCACTATCTTTTGTTCAATACAAAATTCATTTTAGTGACCACCATTTTTGGTCACTAATCCTTTCAAAGTAATGACCTCTAACTTTTGTGACGGATAATGAAGTCGTAAAAACAATTCCTTGAGAATTAGTGACCTAGTAGTGACCAAATTTAATTTTTGTCACTAAAATTCATTTTAGTGACCGAAACTTAATGACGACCTTTGACATCGTCACTAATGTCACAGTTAGTGACCAAAATATAAATAGTCACTAAAATTTTGGTCACTAACTAAGTTTTTTCTTGTAGTGACTCTCGATTGTTCGTTCTAAATGACGACCTCCTTGTTTGACGTCCGTAGTGAATTGACGATCTCTATTATCGTCCGCAGTTTTTACCCTTGATGAGGTTTTCCACGTCACCAATCGTCTGTGTTATTTCTTTTATTTATTTATCGTCATACGATTTGTCGTCTGATCCTTACTTTAGTTGTTAAAAGCTCCACACCGACCTTATGTCATCCTTTGGACGATTTTTGGCATCAATACATTCATAGAGGAAGGTTCAAACGGAAACGCTAACTATTTAAGAAAACAACAAATCATGTGCAAAATCATAAATGATTCGGCATAAACGGCCAAAAAAATAGACCCAGGCGACTTTGGCAGCGACTTAAGTTGTGAGCAAAGTGTCTTGAATCATATATGATTGTGTACGTGAATCATGTATGACTTTGTATTGATTCGGTTGTTCTCATGTTTTCTTAAATATATATTGTTCTCGTATGAACCCACCTCTACATACATAATCTATTTTTATATTTTATAATATTTTTTATTTTTTACCACTTTTGTAAACCATAATACCATCTCCACCAGCAATGCTAATGTAGAGAGTTTAGAATTTGTTGCTCCATTAGATTTATTAAAGTGTTATCTAAAGTAGAGAAAACAAGAAACACAATCGCTACTAGGAAAATGCTTAATACCAACCAATATTTACTGACGGCCTCTAGCCGTCGGTAATTACCGACGAAAAGAAGATATTTGCGATGGATACACTGTCCGTCGGTAAATGTAATCATTTCCGACGGATCACCGACAAACATAAAATTATTTTATTCTTGATTTTTTTTAATATTGTTATCTGTCGGTAATCCGTCGGTAAACTTAATAATTTAATTAATAATTATTTTTTTCTGCATTCCGTCAGTAATCCGTCGCAAATTACAGACGGATTTCCGATGGCCGTTAGGAAATCCGTCGGAAACTAATTTATATTTTTTCCAAGATCATTACGTATGTATGTATGTATGTATGTATGTATGTATGTATGTATGTATGTATGTATGTATGTATGTATGTATGTATGTATGTATGTATGTATGTATGTATGTATGTATGTATGTATGTATGTATGTATGTATGTATGTATGTATGTATGTATGTATGTATGTATGTATGTATGTATGTATGTATGTATGTACGTACGTATGTGTTAGCCCCAATTCAGTAAAGTAAAAGTATTGAAAATATCCCAAGTCTTCATCTGAAAACAATCAGAGACTGCTGTCAAGAAAGCCAAGTCTACCTCTGAAGTCAATTTAGAGATAGACTCTTCAGCCGAGAAGAGATCCGAGATAGCTTCATCAGAGGTCTATGTCAGAGCTCTGAAAACACTCTCTCTGAAGATCAAACTGAAGAATTTGGGAGAAGCAAGACTTGGAGTTACTGAACCAGTGGAGACAATTGCAGATCTGAACAAACATAAGAGTGGTTCAATAATCATTGAGCCTATGGGATTTGTCTACAGAGTCAATCTTATCAAGAAGATCTTCTAGGCTTCAAAGGTGGCCAAATATTCAGATGAGACGTTGAAAGGCATATTAAGAATGATACATGTGAAGGAAGATGTGAATCCTAAATCTATCAAGTTCTAATCGTAAACAAAAACAATCATGAATCGAAGCTACATGTCATTGATTCAATCACAAGAATTACAAACTCAACTTATCTCTCTACTCCATCACTAGAATGGTATAACAGATCATCTCTTCTCTCATAAGCTCTCTCTCTCTCTTTAATCTGATTCTCACAAATGACTTGCTTACAAACATTACAAGGACACAAGGTATTTATACCCTTTCACAAATACAAAGAAACAAACAAATACAATATGTTGACTTTGACGTTATTAACAAATTGACTTCGACTTTCACTAAGAGTTGACTTTCCAGCTTTGACTTCTTGAACTTTCATCTTCAATCTTTATGATCTTGAATCCAACAAATCTGTGCTCTAACATTCTCCCCCTTTGAATCAAGATCATTACTAAAAAAATTTAGCAATGCGATCTTCTCTTTTTAAGCTCGATTGAAATAACTCCCCCTTTTTATCAACCTTTATCTTCTCTTGCAATCTCCCCTTTTATACAAAAATGATTTTCTCAAAGAATCAACATTCTCCCCCTTAACACTATGAAATTTCTCTTTGATAAGCTCAGAAAATTCTCTCCCATATCTTGAATTTCGGACATTTCTTTTTCTTTATCTTCCCATTTCTGAATTAAACTTTCCTTTTCAAACATCTCTTGAAACACATACTTGTAATGGACATTTCTTCAAATCTTTATCTTCTCCCCCTTTTTGATGAATAGAGCATCTATATCATCAAAACTTTCTCCAATAAATGTCTTTATATAATCTGAACTGACTATTGATCTTTCAAGAGCCTCTAATTCACCGTCAATCCGCCAAGATATTCATCTAGATCTTTTCAAATCCAGACAAATTAGGAAGGTAACACCTGAATCAACAAATGAATCAGTTAATACGCCTGTCAGTAACACAAAGTCACTATGTGTAACAAATACACATAGTAAAGGAGCTTTTATAATGTTCACTCCCCCAGGGCTTCCATCCAATCATCGAAACACCACAAAGGAAATTTCTATGAATGTTTTGACAAAGAAACAAATTCTTTATGTGTTCGTGCATGTGTAGAAAGAATTAAGTCATCAAGCGCTTATAAAGGCTCAAAATTGTGTAAACCACTGAGACAACAGTAAATAAACACAGACTCAATGTGCATGATTGAAGTGCGAAGGTGGGGCAGACTTCCTTCTGTTTCAATATCCAAATTTTCCAAATGAAAACCAGATAGATTATGTGTTGCGTCCCCTTAAAAATGTGAAACATTTTCTTTTTTTAAGAAGAAAATAAGTGGTTGGTGGGGTTATATCAAGAGTTGGCATGGGCTAGTTGCCTGTTTCAATAATGTTCACCAAGAATTGTGAAACATTAGTAATGTGGCTGCCCGACTCAGAAAGTAGTTGGTGTAGAGTTTGATATTCTTTTACTCTGATCTCACACCCTCTTTCTTTTAATCATTAAGCTCACATCTAACCAAACTCTCTTTTCCATTTTACCTCATCACACATCCCACACTCATTTCTTTTAGACTCCTCACACTCAATCACTATGGAGTAACTTCTTGGGAAGAAATAACTTGTTAACGTGATTCCATAGAAGTTCATTTAAGTCCTAGCACAAAGAACCCATATTCCTATGAAGCAAATGTTGCTCAAAATGGTTTAACTATATCAGTTAAAGCTCATATACAAATGTCAGATGTGAATATGCTCAGAGATATAATCATGAATATATGAGCATTTTTAGACATTGAAGTATTTTCAAACAAGTATATTGAATGAATAATCATGAATGCAAAAGACTTGTTTGAAAATATGACATTGTATGAAAATGATCAGAATCAAATGATATGATATAGCAATTAAAGCTTATGGTCAAGAAATAATGGATATTGTCTATATGAAACAAAAATATAGACATTCTTGAAAGAACGTTTCGAAATAAAATAACACTCAAAATTCTTTGAATACAATCGGGGTGTCTTACCGTCGAAAACATGTTTCAATATGAGACATGGTAAGAACATGTTTGAACAAAAAATCAAATCAGTGTGTATGAATACTTGAAAGTATATAGAAAAGACAATACACAAGTATTTATCTTTGGAAACACACGGTTTATAAACATTTAAGCACAAAATAAAATGAAAACATTTAAAATCACACTTCCAATTCATGAAATCTGTTTAAGAATCGGGAAGTGGTTTGAACATTTAAGAATATGTTTTTATATAATTGAAAGTTGTCCTTCTTTCAACCATATATGAGATTAAGATAAGAAATCTAACCTTTTCGCTTCGTCTTAAATCTCATGAAGTCAACTGTAGTCATTAAGATATGATCGTGTCAGCTCCTCTCGTTCTGCAAAAGTCTCAAAGTCATGTCAAAACAACTTTTATTCACAACTTTTATTCAAAAATTAAAAGACATAAAGCAGTAAAACATTGAAAGTACGAGTTCTGATCTGAAGTAATCAGAAATCATCACCTTTACTCCCCCTGAAATTATGCATCTAAAATATGTCATTGAAAAAGTACATGATAGAGATCTACAATTCTATTTTGAAATGTAGTTCATCATATCTATCGGATGCAAAATATTTTAGAAAAGTATGTACTCCCCCTTGATGGTTGATTTTCTCATTCGAGTATTGGAATACAATCTCTTATCAGCACAGGAGTAAGGTCGTTTGGTCACTGAAGTACGAGTCCTAAACTGTTGTGTTTAGAAGTCAAACTTCGTTGAAGTACGAGTTCTAAGATGATTTACTTAGAAGCCTTGGTTCTCTTACTCCTCATTAACTGTAGGTGCCTGCAACACAGAATCAGTCTTTGGCTTTGGTACCCACTGGTATTTGGGTCCATGTGTGTTAGTTGCAGTTCGAATAGGAGTTACTGAGTATGAACCATACCAGAAATGATCACTAGTTTTATGAACATGATCATGTGTACGACAATAAGAACAATAATATTTCTTACTTGACAACCTGATTAATTGATCTCTCGTGTAGATATGATCAGGTTTACCTTTACGCACTTTTTTCTTCTTTGCTTTCGTCTCATGTACACATGATTTCTTTCCTTTCAGCTCATTCTTCTTCTCATCTTTCTTTTCATCTTCTACTGGTTTCTTTTTCCAGACCAGTTTTTCTTCTTTGTATCTCCTTCTTCTTTGATGTGTACCTAAACCATCTATATTTCTATCATAGAAAAGGTTAGTACTATGAATCTGATTAGAAGATTTAACTGACCTGCTTGTTGAAACAGTTTTCTGATGTGAGCTTGATGCTGGCTTGTTAGAACCAACTGAACTATTTCTAGGTGAGTGGATTTTTAACTCTGGAGTCGTTTGCTCAGTCACTACCACCTTTGAAACAATCTTTTCAAACTCTTTAATCTTTGAAACAAAGTTGTCTCTTTCTTTACCGAGAAGGTCAATCTTCGTCTCGAATTCAGACTTCGTTTTCTTCTCTTTAAGCGCACTTTCAGATAGTTCAGATAGCTTGTCAGTCAGCTTCTTTATCTCTTCCTCAAAAATATTCCTTTCTTCCTCAAAGTCCTTCTCGACATTCTTTCTTCCATCAGATATTTCTTTAAAAAATCCAACGTTCTTCTGCTCAATCTCCTTTTTATCCTTTGCAAACTTTTCTCTTTCAATAATGATCACTTTCTCAAAATCAGAAACTTGTTGAGAAAGTTTAATGCATTTAAGCTCAACTGTCTTCTTCTCATCAGCACATTTTCTGGAAAATTCTGAGAACTTTTGTCCAAATTTTGATCTTTCTTTTTCAAAATCAAATTTGTCTTTGACAATCTTTTGCTCCAGAACAGAAATCTTTCTATTCAGTTCTTCATTCATAGTTTCTAAATCCTTAGTTTTCTTCTCATACTTCTGGACTGACTCTGCTTGTATCTGAACTTGGGCAAGTTGTTCTTCCAAATCTGAGATCTTTCCTTCCAACTTAGTATTTTCAGCTTCTAAACTCAGTAATTTTTCAACATTCAACTCAGAAGTCTGTTTCAGAAGATTTTCATTAATGGTCTTTAATGCATTGACTTCTTCTCTCAGTATCTTCCTTTCATCAGAATATCTCTTTGACCTCTTTGAGTAGAATTCAACAGATGAAGCAAGATTTTCGTTCTCTAATTTGAGCTTTTCAATCTTCGTTTCATCATCATCAGAAAAATATCCCATCTTGAATAGCTGTTACAAAAAGAACCTAAAAAAATGATCGTTAGAAATTCAGAAATTTTGATCATAATAAGAACTTTGTCCCCCTCCGCAGACTTATTACAGTTTTGAAAATTTCTCAGAAAATATTCTAAGTATGGAAACTCGCAGATCACTAAAGAAGACTTGAAACTCGCAGACGCCTAAACTCGCAGATCACTATTCACTGAGAACTCGCAGGCTTAAGCGTGCGTGTTTGTGAAACTCGCAGATGCCTAAACTCGCAGGTAATTGTTCATTGATAAACTCGCAGGCTGAGGCGTGCGCTTTTGAGAAACTCGCAAACAAAAGGTTGCGTTTTTTGAGAACTCGCAGACCGAATGAACTCGCAAACTACTGTTCCTTAGAAACTCGCAAGCTTAGTCTTGCGCGTTTAGAAAACTCGCAAAGGTCTACTTGCTCGTTTCAACACTTAGAAACTTTTTCCCAAATTTCAAACTCGCAGACTGAAGAGCTAAACTCACAGGCTTCGATCTGCGCGTTCTTCTAGATGAAACTTGCGCGTTTCACAGATCTTGCGTGTTCTTGGACTCTTCGAACAAAAAATCAAACTTTCACACTGAAATCCGTCGAAACCTTCGAATTTGATCTCGAAACTTTGTCAAATTTCTCTATTCCATATCTCGATCAGGTTACAATACAAGAATTACAAAAACAAACACAAATCGATGGAATTTAATCCAATCACAGTGAATACAGACTCGATAACAATTTTGAACAAAAATCCACAAATTCACCCTCAATCTGTGTGAATTAGCCTAAAATACATGAATCAAACTTGTTTTACACACCAAATCGAGTCTACTACAACCAAATTTACATTTAAAACAACACTGAAACTCGAAAAAAAATATGCACAGTGTTCTTCATGTTCTTGAAATGTCGATAAAAAAAATTCTTCAATATCAATCCAATTTCTGAATTCCTATCTGCTCTGATACCAATTGTGAGTCCTAAATCTATCAAGTTCTAATCGTAAACAGAAACAATCATGAATCGAAGCTACATGTCATTGATTCAATCACAAGAATTACAAACTCAACTTCTCTCTCTACTCTCTCACTAGAATGATATAACATATCAGCTCTTCTCTCATAAGCTCTCTCTCTCTCTAATCTGATTCTCACAAATGACTTGCTTACAAACATTACAAGGACACAAGGTATTTATACCCTTTCACAAATACAAAGAAACAAACAAATACAATATGTTGACTTTGACTTTATTAACAAATTGACTTTGACTTTCACTAAGAGTTGACTTTACAACTTTGACTTCTTGAACTTTCATCTTCAATCTTTATGATCTTGAATCCAACATATCTGTGCTCTAACAGAAGAATGACACAAAGCTGACCTATTGGCGAAACTAGACTTGGAATTTAGTACATTGATTAACTTCAGAGAGCTCATTATGAAGTTCCATAGGATCTGCTCTAGTGATAGGTGTTAGTTCTCTTATTTTAATTTTTTGTTGTTATCTTCTTTGCTTGTAATTTCTATCATTTGAGAAGTAACATTTAAAGAGGATGACTTTCTCCTCTTCGCTTTCTAGATTAAATTTTTGTCTCTACCATTTTGGCAATTTTTTATTTTCAATACTTAGGGGGAGATTGTTAGCCCTAATTAAGTAAAGTAAAAGTATTGAAAATATCCCAAGTCTTCCTCTAAAAACAATCAGAGACTGCTACCAAGAAAGACAAGTCTACCTCTGAAGTCAGTTCAGAGATAGACTCTTCAACCAAGAAGAGATCAAAGATAGCTTCATCAGAGGTCTATGTCAGAGCTCTGAAAGCACTCTCTCTGAAGATCAAACTGAAGAATTCTACAAGTGTTGACAGAAGAACAGATGACACGTCATTAGTGATAAGATTTACTTTTTAGATTAGGTCACTGTTCAAGCATGTCTTGAGCTTACCTTTTAGGTAATACACTGTTCAAGCATGCTTCTTATGTCAGGATAGTACACTGTTCACTTTAAGGTCCTATAAATAGGACCATCACTCCATTTACAAATGTGTGCTTTTCATACATCTTGTATCTGGCTTTATCTTTAATATATTGGAAAGTATTCAAAAGAAGATCTAATACGATTTATACATATTATTGTTGAACTGTGATACTGAATCTGCTTTGATATTTAAACTATATTGCTTCCGCTGTTCTTATTGTTTATATCATTGTTATAAGATTAAATTTGGGATCTAACAATTGATATCAGAGCTCTCTTTGTTTTCTAAACAAAGAAATATCATATCTGCATACTCGGATAGATTTACATCTTTACTGATTCAAGCTTTCAAAATCTGTGCATGTTCATATAAACCTTGGTCTATTTAAAAGAGATATGCTCCAGGTTTGAAAGTAACTCACAGTTTCACTTTTTGATAAAGGATCTTCTTAGAAAAGCATCAGTTCTTCAAATCTTCATATTTTCTTCACAATGGCAAATTCCAGTATAAGTGCCATTTAGACAGCTGGATCATTAGCCAAACCTCCTACACTTCTAAGGGATGAATATCCCCAATGGAAAATAAGGATGGTAAATTTCTTGGAAGGTATGGACAAGGATCTTTTAAGATCAGTGAATGATAGACCTCACCAACCAATGGTGTTGGTACCAAGAGTTCCACCAATAGTTCCAGCAACAGTAGATACTGCTGAAATACCTGCATACTATGAAAAGAAAACTTCAAACTTCAATGATGAAGAAACTAAAATGATGGAAAATGACTCAAAAGCTGTTAGATTACTAATTATGGCCATTCCCAATGATATATTTCAAGAACTTGATTCTTGTGTAACTGCAAAAGAGTTATGGGATCAGTTGTTAAACCAACTTAAAGGTGGCCTACAAACTCAGAAAAACAAAAGAAATATTTGCATTAATGAGTACCATGACTTTCATGCACTACGTGAAGAAACCTTGCACCAAACATATTCAAGATTCAACATTCTCATCAATAAATGCAAAAAGTTTGGAGTTATGAGGACAAAAGAAGAAAACAATGTTCTTTTCCTTAAAAGCTTAAATGAAGAATGGTCACAACTGTCCATGTCAATACAGGCCAATCAAAATCTCGAATCTTGGTCATTGACTGATATTTATGGCCCTCTTGTTGCTCAGCAAAAAGAAGTTGTTAAACAAAAATCAAAAACCTCTTTAGGTGGACCACTTGCCCTCATTTCAAAACAAAAAGGCGAGTCAAAAGAAAGTCATAATGAAGAACCAAAGAACTCAAGAGAAAAGTCAAAAAGAAAATCAAAAAAGGGCATGATAGCTGAAGAAAATGACCATTCAGACTCAGACTCAGATGAAGACATTAATGCTTTTGCCAAATCTCTTGCCTTGATTACTCATCAATTCAACAAGAAGTTTGGAAATAAAGTTTTTGAAGGGAGGAGAGATGATGAAGAAAGAAGAGAAAATCCAGAAAGAAGATTTCAGAAAACTTATTATCAACAAGAGCCCAGATCCACTCTGCATAGTGATCAAAAGGGTGTTCATTTCATCAATCATGAAGCTGCTCAACAATCAATAACTCATCAACCATTTCAACCAAAGTATCCTCAACCTCAGAGGTACTTCTAGCCCCAACCACTAGTTCAGAAGACAGAAGCAGTTGTTGCTCTTCCACCAAACCAGAATGATGGAAGATGTTTCAGATGTGGAAAACCAGGTCATTTTTCTGCAAACTACTGAGGTAGACTTATCAAAGATCAAGACTACTACAAAAACAAGTATAAATACAATGTCAGAGAAAGGGTACTTGTTGCAGAAATGGAAGACTGGTTGTCAGACTCTGTAACTGTAATTGTTTAGATCAATATGTTCGACTTTTATGTTTGACTTTTAATATTTTGAGAGAACCTTTGTAGTGAGGTTTGCTTTGTAAGCTTGTGAGAGAAATTCTTGGAGTATAAATAGCTTAGCTTTGAGAGAAGCTTGTAACCATTGCATTGTACGCTTATCATTTGTAAATCAATAGACTTGTGACTTTTTCTCTCTACACTGTCTCTCTAAAATCTTGATTTGAATTGTTGTTAATTGATATCATAAGTTTGAATTGGACATTATCAATTGGTATCAGAGCCTACCCAAGAGATTTCAGAGTGTTTGGATTATCAAATTGGATCAATTTCTGGAAAATCTTCAAGAACACAGTCGCTTTCTGAGAAGTTATTGTTTGATCGAAATTCTCATTGATTTGTTGAAATTCGTATGTAAGAATGGTTAAGTAGGATTCGATTTTTGTTTGTAAACACATTGTATTCACACACTTTCACGAATCAAACACTAGAATTGTTGTAATTTTGGATTTTCTTGAATTTTCATAAACACGAACACAGAGTCTGTATTTTGATAAATTCGCACTGTAATTTTCAGTTTTGATCATAATTGCTTGTTCAAATAGTGTTCGAATTGTGTTTTCGAACCCGATGTAATTGTTTGTAAATAGATTTGCAGGAAATTTGAGTTTTCGATCGATTTTCAGAAGCAAAGGAAAGAACTCGCTAGATCCACATTTCGCGCTAAGGAAGAACGCACAAATCACTGTTCATGTGTGTTGTGCGAGTTTTGCAGGTTCACGCATAGTACAGCTTACGAGAATTCAGTTCGGGCAAAGGGTTTTCTTGTTTGTTCTGCGAGTTCTTGGTTTCTCAAAAAAATTTCTATGTCCAGTTCGCGCAAGTACCTTCTGCGAGTTTCTTTGTTTGCGAGTTTGCATTTTGCGTGTTTTAATCTTCTTAGAAATTTCCTAAGTATGGTTTGCGCAAAGCCTTCTGCGAGTTTCACTGACTTGCGAGTTTAGATTCATCTGCGAGAAGTTCAAGTTTCGAAAATTTTCTAAGTCAGGTTCGCGCATACAGTATCTTGAGAGAAGTCACTTCGCACTCAACGATATTTGCGAGTTTCTTACTTCGCGCTCTTAGTGTTCTGCGAGTTTCTGTTTCGCGCACAAGGAGTTTAGCGAGAAGTTTGAGGAATAGTGACTTACGTGTTTTCAGTTCTGTGCAAGTTTAAGCTTTCTGCGAGTTTTATACTTGTAATTTTTCAGGAAATCTGTTTTTGTGATAATCTGGATTTGACTCTTCTAGTCAACTGTTTCTGAATCTTTTGGGAGATCTTCTGTATTCAAGCTGTCTTTCAGTAATCTTTCTCAGTTATCTGCCATCATGTCTCGAGATCTGCTCAGTATGGGATCAAAATCCAAACCTCCGGTCCTTCAAGCCGATGAATACCCGCAGTGGAGAAAAAGGATGATCAATTTCCTCAACAACCAAGATATAAAGTTGATGGTTTCAATTCTAAAAGGTCCTCATTTCCCACACGTCATGGTTGCCAGGATTCCAGCTACGGAGACAAATCCTGAAATACCTGAACGTATAGTAGGAAGAGATCCTATTCAATATACTGAAACAAACAAATAATTAGTTGAAAGAGATGCAACTGCTTTGACTTTTCTTATAATGGCCATTCCAAATGACATTTTCAACCGTGTTGATAGCCGAGAATCCGCAAAGGACATTTTGGATGAGCTAGAGAAACAGTTCATGGGATCAACAAAGTCTATCAAGACCAAACGGAATCAAAGCATCAATGTCTATGAAGGATTCAAAGCTAAAGAAGGGGAATCACTAAGAGAGGCATATGATCGTTACAACATCATCCTTAATGATCTGCGAAGAAACGGGGTTCAAAAATCAGAGTCTGAGATAAATTTCAAGTTCATCAAGAACCTTCAACCAGAGTGGGATGTATACACCATTCAAATGCAAATCAATAAAGATATGGATGAAGAAAAGTTGAATGATCTGTTTTGTGCTCTCAACCAACACGAGGACAAGGTAAAGGAGCAAGATGCAGTAAACAAAGAGTTGCTTCAGTTGAAAGACAAGCAAAAGAAGGTAGAAGACTCTTTGGAATTGATAGGTCAGGGCAAGGGAAAGATGGTAAAGTCAAGTTCTAGTTCTGGAAAGAGTATGAAGAAGAAAGACCTGATAACCAGCATGATCAATAGTTCAGAGGATGATACTCAGGAAGATTCTGATGATGATGAGTTAACCGAATTTGCAGAAAAGCTTGCACTTCTGACTTCGAGCTTCCATAAGCGGTTTGGTCGAAAAAAGTTTTATACCAAGCCAAAGCACGAGTCTTACAAG
Source organism: Arctium minus (assembly GCA_954870635.1). NCBI lineage: Eukaryota > Viridiplantae > Streptophyta > Magnoliopsida > Asterales > Asteraceae > Arctium > Arctium minus. The sequence goes on along the minus strand of OX941081.1, from coordinate 100,137,038 downwards.
TATGGCAAGCAAAAAGGCAGATATGAAGAGAGGAAAGAAAAAGAGAAGAAAGAGGAGAGAAAAGAAGAAAACAAAGAGGAGAAAGAAAAGTCAGACAAGTGTTTTAATTGTGGAAAGACCGGCCACTTCGTCAAGGATTGCCCAGAAAAGCGTGTCAAGAACTATGAGTATTATAAGAAGAAAGCTCAATTGGCAAAAGCTATGGAAAAGGGCACAACTTTGAAGGCTGAAGAGGAGATCTGGTTTGAATATTCTGACGATGAAGAGGCTAAGGTAGCTAAGGTGAATCTGACTCAAGTCCATTACAACTTAATGGCACATCTGAATGACAAGTCAGATTCTGAGGTAAATTCTACTTCTGATAATTCTGAATATTTTGATGATAATGATGAAATGATGAACTTGATGTCCCAGCTCAATCTGATGAACTCTGAGTTTTTGAAATTAAAAGAAAATTTCAAACAACAAAAGAGTACAATACAAGGACATCAAGATCAGGCTTACATCTATAAAACCTTGGCTGAAGAAAAAGAAGAAGAGAAAAATGTTCTGAAATTGGATATAACTAAACTTCAAACTAGAATTTCTGAACTACAAAAAGAGATAGTTACATTAAAAGATAAGAATCTTGATCTAACTCTTAGAGATGCATTTCGTACAAACAGACTACCAGTTGGCTGACCTTTTCACCAACCCGTTGGATGAAAAGAGGTTTACCTTTCTAGTCAGCAAATTAGGTATGTTAAATGCCATTCCATGATTTGAGGGGGAGTGTATCTTGCTTTGTTCATATATTGATTGTGTTTTGAAAACTATGAACAGTTACTTCTATTCATCATTTACTGATGAAGGCGGAATCATTTTTAAAATGATTACCTAAATTTTTTATCTTGAAGGTTATTTTTCAAGTGACAATGTTTTCTGATTATATCAGATCAGGATCCAGTCTTCATTGGTAACTTGTCTATTACTATTCTCACCGGAGAATATTTAATCATGGTTTCTGAATATCTTTGTTCAGAACTCGTACTCAACTGTTTTTTTTCCTGCAGGATGCTCAATAGATCACATCATTTCAAGGAGTTTTTATGTTGAGAAAGAGTTTATATAAATTTAATTGCTATATCTTTTATGGGGGTGAATATATATTTCACTGTTATATTTTTCTAATAAATTGACTTTTTACAGATATTTAGGGGGAGGATATCTGATGTTTTGTCGAGGACACTTAAATGATGATATACATTCGAGGGGGAGTTGAGATACTATATACTACAGGTATATCTTCTATATCTCAAACTTTATTACTTGTTGAAAGATGAACAACTTTCACTTGTGAAAAATGGTTTCTTCAAATGATCAAACCACTTCACATTCTTAAAACGTTTTCATGAATTGAGAAGTGCGATATTAAATGTTTTCATATGGATACTTTAATGATTATCTGACCGCGTGTTCTTAAAGAATAATACTAGTGTATTTTTCTTTTCATATACTTTGTCAAGTATTCATACACACATCGGTTCAGTACAATATTTCTTCACTTTGATATTACCACGTCTCAAAAGTTTAATCTTTCGATGGTAATACTCCCAGTTGTATTCTATGTTGTTTGAATCAGACATCATTTCCTTATATGTGCTTTCATTGATTAATATGCTTATATATGTTTCATATAAACATCTTACGTCTTTGATTTTCATAAATCTTATTCTTCATGAATTTTGATCTGATTTAAATCATTGTCAAATTCTCAAAACATTTCTATTCATTTCATGATATTGATTCAAATTGTTTTGAGAAATCTTAAATGATTAACATGCTCAAATTGCATTCTTATCTGTTATGAGCATACATACACTGACATTGATTTCTTGTGCTTTAATGTCAAGAAAATCATTGAGCAACGCATGCTTTTAGGACAAAAATACATGGGATTCGATGTGAGTACTTATATGACTTCCATGAATTCATGTCAACCAGTGTTTCCTACCCCGGATGTAATTCTTTGAGTGATTGTGGGGAGAGGGGTCAAAAGAATAGAGTGTTGGCGTGTGAAGAGGTAAAATGGAAATGAGAGTTTGGTTAGAAGTGAGCTAAAATGATTAAAAGAAAGAGGGTGAGAGATCAGAGTAAAAGAATATTAAACTCTGCACCAAACTTCTATCTGAGCCGGGCATCCACATAAACTGTTTTTTCACATTTCTTCGTGAACGACATTGAAATAGGTAGTGAGCCCATGCCAACTCTTGCAAACACCTCACCAGCTACTCATTCTTTTCTTAAAAAGAGAATGTTTCACATTTTCTGGGGATGCAACACATACGCTATTGGTTCTTCACTCGGAAGATACTAATATTGAAAAAGAAGAAAAGTTGCCCCACCTTCGACCCTTTTCATGCACATTTAAGTCTATGTATAACCTTTGTTGTCTCATTAGTTTACATAATTTTAAGCCTAAACAACAATCATTGTGCTAATTCTTTCATAACACAAGCACGAGCACACATAAAATTTGTTTTTCTGTCAGAATATTCATAGAAAATACCTTGTGTTTTTCAATGATTGAATGGAAGTCCTGGGGAGTGAACATCATTTCAAGCACCTTCCATTGTACATTCGTTGTACACAGTAACTTTATGTTACTGACAAGCACTCCTAACTATTTCATATGTTGATTCAGGGTTACAACTCATAATTTGTCTGAATTTGAAAAGATTCGGATAAATACATTTCATGAATTGATGGCTCGTTATCAGATCAGTTGGGGACGAATGTTCATATCCTACCAAAAAGGGGAGATTGTTACTCATGGAGACTGTGCTTATCAAATGATTTGGGGGAGATCATTCAAAGATTGTGCTGACATTGAAAAAGTTTTGATGATTCTGATTCTCACAATTCATCAAAAAGGGGGAGATATATCAAGGTTTCAAAGTCAGACCAAAGTTGATTGCATCATAAGGAAGATGGTTCACTGATTTCAAATTCAAAGTTTGAAGAGAATTTTTCTGAAGAATACTTGATTTTGTTAAAGACAAAAAGGAAGATTGATAAAAGTGTTAGTTGTTGAAAAGTCAAAGGGGGAGATTTACTTCAGATGTTAAAGTTCATACAAAGTTTTAAAGTTTTCAAGTTTCAAAGCTGTAAAGTTTGTTTGCTGAAGATTATTTTTGAAGATAAGAAGACCTGAAGATTATCGTCATTTTTTTTTTAATCTTGAATCCAAAGGGGGAGATTGTTGGATATATATTGTATTCAAGTTTAAAATAGAGGGTCTAGTTTGTAAATGTTGAACAATTAAGGGTTTTGAGTTGTAAAGTCAACTATGTTGACTTAGTATAAATAGGTTGGTTTCTTTGTAATCTTGTAGGCACGCACATAGTCATACGAATCCAAAGTTTTGGTAAGAAAGAACTCGCAGACGCACATAGCACATATACGTGAGACATGTGACTAAAAGTTAGATTTGTGATTAATTGTAAACCATATGTTTTATCTAATAAAATTGTGTTCTTAATCTGATGTATGAAATAGTATGCTAGTAATCTAGGTCATAGACCCTCTCAGCCAATCAATGAAGGACACGTGTGAAGTGCTCTGCCATGCATTTAATACATAGGGTATAAATAGAAAGATCAACTCTCCATCTGGAAAGAGCCCTAAGCCTTCATCTTTCTAAAATATAGAAACCCTTGTTTTTTATACTCTCAAATCTCCCATTCTCTATATTCTTGTGCAACCATCTTAGTGTTTCTTAAGTTTGTTTAGATTGAGTTCTACTTAATCTTATTCCGCAATAGACTTGTAAATTGTGTTGGATTTATCAATAAACAATTTATTAAACTTTAAAAACTTGTGTTTGTATTCAACCCCACCCCCCCTTCTACAAACTTGTTAAGCACCTTCCGGACCAACAATTTCCAAGTCCTTTAGTCTGTGACTTTTGGACATAGAAAATTTTGAGAAAATTTATTCTGAAAAACAAGTTTTTCCTTTTACTGACAAATTGGACACCGGTCTAAACTTTTTCAACTTTTCAGTTATCAAATGGCTAGTGAGAATCAGTCTGTGGATCAAAATGTTCAGATGGATGAAAATGATCCCCAAGTTTCAAGGGATGCACCGATGTCTTCATCCAGATTCAATTAACAGTCTCAAATTGGAGAAAATCTAGATTTGGTTATAATCCATCCGAATGACTACTTGTTATTGTACCTAAACAATCATCATGTTGATTCTGATCATCTCAACATTGATCCACTGGTGTTAAAGATCTTCAAAGGTCATCCATTGGTTCATGCTCTCATTGCCACTGCCCAGTTCCTTTGATCTATCTTCAGTAATCCTGGAGATCCATCATTTTTGAGAAAAGGAACAATCAAAGACAATTTCTGATTCATATAGATCACTTTACATATGTATTGATCTATTAGAGACTAAGACTCATTCTAGATCTACCAGGAGCTGACTCTAGAGAAGGCATAACCAGTTTTGATGTCTATTCCACTGACACAGATATATTTGAAGGAATCCGAGCGTTAGGCTATGTTGGTGAGCTTACAAGAATCAATCAGTTAAAGAAGAACAAACTTCCACCTTTCTGGTATACTATGTTCTCTGTGATCAACTGGTGCTTCACAGCAAAACATACTAGAGTGTACAATGCAAGCATGCATATTCTTAAGATTTTCCTTGCCATCGTGTACGATCAGCACATGGATTATTCCTTTATCGTTTGCACAAAACTGTATGAGAGGGTCCAAGTAATGAGAACAACAAAGAAACCAGTCTTTGTTCCTTATCAAAGGTTCTTGCAATTGATCATTAGATGTATGCTCACATGAAACAGAAACATTCCAAGAAGAGCAAACCATGAGAAAGGACCATAATTTGTAATGAGATATCTTTAGAAGCAGAAGCAAACATTTAACTACTCAATGTCGGTACCTGAGGCACTACTTGCTTATGACGATCCGAACTTTGAGTGCGTTAGAGAATATAGAGAGCCTATGGGACAACCATAATCGGTTGTTCCTGCCCAACGCTCAATCACTAGGTGAGCGGAGTTTGTGAGGGTTCAAGTTACCACGGAGGTAGTTGAACGGGAAGTGTAAAGAGAAAATGATGAGAGGGGATTGGACGGGGGTCAGTGTTCTAGAGTGGAGGTTGTGGAATCACATGCTTTTGCCATACAACAAGTTGATTCCTCATCTTAACTTCAAATGGCTATCATTCATCAATCAGGCCGCCAAGAAGAGAACGCTAAGGAAGGTCAGAACTCTGAAACTATGTCGGATCAAGCGGCAAGTGATGATGATGATATGGAAAGTGTTCATACTGCTACAGCCGAAAGTTGTGAAGATGAAAACAATGATGAACCTTCTGTACAGGTTGATGATGATGATTCTGATGATGATCATAATTAAAATGATCAAGTTATTGAGATAGTTATTGATACCACAATTCATCTAGTGGTTGGAGACATAAGGTGTATTGAGGGAGACTTAATTGAAAATTCAGAGAATGTGAGGTTGAGTGGACGGAATGAAGAAAAATATGGTGAGAGAGTGTGTAGCCTAACTTACCGTTCCAGAAGGGAAGCCACATCTGCTACTGGAACTCATGTGTTGAGTTATGGTATTGAACAAGGCGTTAGTCGCCCACTAACGCAGTTACAGACCCCAACCAACCATTCTATTACCTCACAAGAGGTTATAGTCTCACAAATGCACGGGCATTTAACACAACCGATATCTATCTTTCACTCAGAAGGCATAGATATTGAAAACAGATGACCACAAACCGAGATCTCAAATTCTTTTTTTGCACAATCGAGTCTAATGCCACTTGAGTTACCAATCTTTATTCCTACGACACATTGGTTTTCTACTGCTACCCTCGGAAGTCTTAGTGACCTGATCGGAACACTCATAGTAGATCCACCAGTTGGACTACAAAGATTGAGTGGAAGTCCTATCATTGCTAACGAAATTCCATTTTTGAACACATGCCACACAGTTGTCTCATCAACTGTCGTTTCAACGGAAAGCCGAAGTTGATTCAGAGTTACCTTACCTGACTTTATGTAAAAGAAATTTCTCGACAATGCCTTAAAGATTTTTGAATCTATCTTCAAGGATCATATCCCTAAACAGGTTTCAGTTGTTAAAAGGATGATGAAACGAAAGGATCATGTTTTTTATACAGAGCAACTTGCTCCACCTCCACCTCCACCCGTTGCTACAAGTACTGATTTTATCCATGGACAAGCTGAAATCTATTTTCTTTGAAAAGTTCCAATCTCAAGCTCCAATAGATCAAAATGATGAAGATTTAGTTGGTCTTCTCCGGTCTCAACAACAACCAGTTGTTCCAAAAGTTCCTCAAGTTCCATCAGATATTGCTTCAGAGTTCAGTTCATTCAAGCAAGATATTTTGGGTTCCATGCAGTTGATGCAGCAACAGTTTGAAGAACTATCAAAGGTTGTTCAGTTGTCTTGTAAGGCTCAGACACAAAGCTCCCAAAAAAGACATGATCGGGATCCATATCACGACCATGAGGGGGAGAGGTCTAAGAAACAGAGGCAAGATGCGAGCTTTGAGAATGTTCGTGTATCTGAAAATGTTTTTGGAAGTCAAGATCTGAATATTCAAAGTGGTAATCTTGGAGAAATAAGCGACATAAAGATAGTGTTGTATGTGGATCCAAAGGTTGTACCACGGGTTGGAAAGCCTAAGGTAGCTTCCAGAGAAGAAGTGTTGTTTCCTAGTGGTGGTTCCCCTATTGGTATCATTGACCTTACTTCTGATGATGACGAAGATGAAATTTATGCAAAGTTCTAGAGGGTCAAGGAGGAAGAGAAAAAAATTCCATAGTTGATTCAGATGATGAAGTTGCTCAAGTTGGTGAAGAAAATGTTGTTGTGAATGAAGTTATACCTGAGAATGAAGCCAATATACTTGATGGTCTTTTTGAAGACAAAGACACAGGTATTCTGCAAGAAATGTTTGGGCTAGACACTCCTGAAGACATTCGGTTAAGTCCAATTCACATTGAAATTCCTGAGCCAATTCATTTTGAAGCACTTGAGATTCCTACTTTTCATGAATTCAACTTTCCTGGAGTTTCTGAAGTTCAAGCCAATCCACCAAGTCCTCAAAATCAACCTAATCCTCAATGTCCACCAAGTCAACCCCGCAATTCAAGCCATCAAGATCAATCCATTCATGTTTCTGTCATACCAAATTCTGATGAAGCGGTCCTTCAAATGCCAATGCCAATGTTCATGATTCTTCTTATAGTCCAATGGATGCTGAACTAATACATATTTGTCATGCTCTAAGAGTTCCTTTCTTAGAAAAAGAGAAGAAGATCTTTGTTCGCAAAATTAGAAATCTTGACATCTATCTGATAATGGGAGTTATAGATAAGCCCGTTGACTTTCAGTATTAGTATGTCAGAATGATCAAACATCTGAGGCTAGCTTCAACGGAAGTGATATCTAAGTCTAAGATTGTAACTATCAAGGAAGTTCGATTGAAGAAGTTTGTTAAGATTTGGTATCCAGTTTTCATTGTACAAAGAAAGAATATGTGTGACTATACTTTTTCTAAAGATGTCTTTCATAATTTAAATTTTGATGATCTATAGTAAATGTATCATGCATTTATAAATATGGTTATTCAGAAGGAGAACATTACTTTTCCCTTGGAAGCAATTAAGAGGTTTGTTAGGATCAAGTGCTTACCACTACGCCAAAAGCAATTGCTGATGGAGAAGGCGCAACTTTATTTCCTTATAGCGTAACTGCCAGCACCACATATCGATTTAGGAAGATGCTGGTCAATGACCCAACAACCCCCCCTGCATCTGCCACACTAACAAGATCTTCGCTAGAAGTCAACGACTGTACAATATGCCTTTGGTATTTAAATACAATCCATGGGATTCGAACCCGTGACTTGCTCTGATACTACATGTTAGGATCAAGCGCTTACCTCTACGCCAAAATAAATTGGTGATGGAGAAAGCGCAACTTTATTTCCTTATTGTGTAGCAGCCAACCCCACGTTTCGATTTAGGAAGATGCTGGTCAATGACCCAACAAGGTTTAATTGGAGGCATATCTACTTCAATTACCGTTATGATTATCAGTTGGGCATAGACACTAATCAAAAGAGAATCAATATGCTTAAGCTTGACATGACACTTCCAGATCTTGAGTGTTATCCTTTGTTTACTGGATTGGAACAACCAGGGTTTGGTATTGTTTACAAGAATGATAAGAGTGAGCAAAGATTTATGAGATTGTTTGAAGTTGCAAAGTATTCTGATGGAACACTCAAAGTGATCTTGCTTCAACTCAAGAAAAGACATGATGAAAGTGAAAGAAGAAGATTTGCTGATGGAAATCACATGACAAGAAGAGACAAAATTGTAATGGAAAGAGCTATTGATGCTTTGGAGGATAGGATTGATTTTAGGAAGTCAATCAGGCATTTTGAATCTTACATGGGAATCATAGAAACAAGAAAGTTCAGTAGATGATTCCAAAGGGGAGATTGTTAAAGTATTTTTGTGATGGAATCATGATTCCTTTATGTTCTTGTTTAGTCAACTTTACTTTGAAAGTCATACTTGGTCAAGGCTTGTTTGACCGTTTAAATAGTCTTTGTCCTTGTTCATTTACGTGTGTAACCTTGAGAGAAAGTTGTAATCCTAATCACCTGTGACTAATGAGACATATGACTTTCTCTCTCTAGAAATATCTCTATATGTTTCAACTGTTTGATCTTAATTATGTTTGATTGCTTGAATTATGGACTCACACCTAGAGTTTGTGACATTAGCTAGCCCTATAGTTGTTTACGCTGACAAGTTTGAAAAACAACCAAGTATTATTGAGGTTGGTGAAACTTCAGGCGTGAAAAATGCTAACTCATCTTGTAAGAATTCAACTAACTCAACGTCTTGTGGTGTTACTGAGGTGATTGTAAAGAGGAGTGGAAGGTGGAGAAATAAAAATTCTGAACAGAAGGGAAAACTGTTGAGTCAAATATTCTATTCAAAATTAAAAGGTCAAAGTTGTAATCGTTTGTAAAAGTCCTTGTAATTGGAAAGTCAATGAATGTCAAAGTCTTAGAAAGTCAAAGTGTTTCTTAGTTTGTAACCTTGTAGTTAGGAGGTATAAATAGTTTGCTTTGTCATTAAGCATTAGGTTAGAAACTTTGATATTGTCATATCTAGAGAGAAGATTTGTAGAGAGAGAAACACATATTGTAGAGAGAGAAAGCTTCAAAATCAATGAAATACATATGATATTTGTGATTGAATCTTGTTCTTGATTGTGTTTGTGGACCTATCAATTGGTATCAGAGCTTTGGGAAAATGGTTTGTGCACAATTCATCACAAAATTCGTTCAAATTGGAGAAAAATTCATGAAGATTTGAAGAAATTGCTCATTATTGAAGTTTTTTTTGGTAACCGTGGGTTTTCGGGCCAGCTTACGCGCACCGACTAATCCCCGGGCGACCACAAATGGCCTGGAGTCATCGCAGATGAATTTCCATGGCCACAAGGGCTTTGGCAGTGCCTGGATTTGAACCCTGGTAGATGAGATTTTCACTACATCCCCCAAAGACTTTACAAGTGTACCACAAACACATTTTAGAAACAATTTTGCACAAATCTTGATCAAAATTTCACTAAATCTCAAAATCACATGTTAAAATTTTTAACATATCACTTTTCAGAAAAATGTCAAAATTTTGAGATTTAGTGAAAAATTGTTTCTAAAATGTGTTTTTAAACATGAATCCATCATAAATTTCAAGTTTCACTTTCCAAATTTCTGTTTAGAAATTTTGGATTTCATGGTGGTCTTGGGTTTTTCAAAAGGTTCTTGAGGAAAATGATTTAGATCTTGAACTTTGATTCAATCTTTTGCTGCGGTGTGTTGAAAATATATTTGTGTATTGATTAAAGATACATGTATTAACACTTTGTTGAGTTTGTTGTTGTGCATGTGTTTTTATTTTAAGAACACAGTAAACTACAAATAGGAAGAACTCGCAGGAGGTTCTTCTCTTAAGCTGCCAAATATTTCGCATGTTGCTTGTTTCAGAGAATTCTCATGATATCTGGAACTTTTCTCATCCAACCTTGAACAAGAACTCAGATCCAAGCTTTTCTTACACTGCTTCATGCGAAATCCAGAGAATTCGCATGCTACTATTCAACTTTTTGCAAGTCACCTGGAACAATAGAATTCGCATGTTACTGTAAACAGAATTCGCAAGCCACAATTCGCAAAATTTCATGCTAATTCTATACTTAGTTTCTCTGACTTGATCAAGAAATACGCACCTCGGCAAATTTTAGACTTAGAGTTTTTAAGTTTTTCTGAAATTTTTTTACACGATGACATCAAGTGGGTCTACGTATTCCTTGTTTTTAATCATTCAAATCGTTTCTAATCTCTTTCCCAGTGATTTAGAACACGTACCTACTTTCATAATCGAATTTGGTCAAGTATTTATCGAGATATAGTGATTTGAAAATTTGTCGGAGCTTCGTCGGAGCCTCGCCGGAAAACGTGTTTGGCCGGAATTTGATTTTTGATTGCTAATTTCGATTTTTAGCTTCATAATCTTGTTCCTTACTTGATTTCCATTGTTTTCAGGTAATTTAGTCCTTAACAAGCCGAAAGAGGGTCGTCGGAAAATCAACTTTGCCGGAGTTATTCATGTCGAGATATAGATCATCAATCGTTGCATGATCGAGATTTTCCCATGGGGATCGATGAGATTTTGATCAAGTATAACTCTGCAACAAACCTAGATTGATTTGGTGTAGAAATGAATGAGATATTGCCTTTTGAAGTTATCTTATCGAGTTAGGAAGAAGATGAACAGTGACTAACGGATTTTTCGTTAAGTCAGTTAGTTTCATGACAAAATTGGTCCCTGATCGTTAGTGGTGTTACATTTGTTACATTTTGGTCCAATTTTCAGTTAATCTTTGTTAGCCTTGTTAAGCAATTTTAACAATTGTCAGTGTTGATCCCTTTCGTTAATTTGTTAGTTTTTGTTAAATATTCTTACATTTTCAGTCCAATTTCGTTAGGTTTGTAAGTTTTGATAAGAGTCTTTTAACTATTAGTAGGTTTGGTCCTTCTAGTTTAGGTTTAGAGTTTTCACAGTTTTAGCCCTTGTATTTTATACTTTTAGCTCTTGTCAGATTTAGTCCCTATAGTTTTCATCTTTCAGTTTTTACAATTTTAGTTCCTCTAGTTGTGAGTTTCATTCTTTGTCATTTTTAGTCCTTCTTGTTTGTAAGTTTAGTGTTTTTACACTTTTAGTTCATAGACTTTTATAATTTTGTGTTTTTGTCGTTTTGGTTCTCGTTTTTCGTTGAGTCTTAGTATTTTCATTTTTAGTCCTCGTTTTTCGTATTAGTTTCATATTTTGTTGTTTTTAGTCCCTATTTTGTATTTTTCTTATCTTTTAGTCAAATTTTGTTCATTTTTAGTCATTTTTTTAATGTTTTTCATTTGTGTCGTGTTTAGTCCCTGGTTTTCATTACTCTTTCATTTTTATTATGTTTAGTGTCGATTTTTGCTATTTGTATCTGTTTCTGAGCATATCTGAAATATTTTTCATATTTTTGCAGGTTTGGAGATTCAAAGTCAATTTTTTCCGCGCTAATTTTTCAGAATTAATTCTTGGAAGACAAATTTATAATTTGTTTCTCTGATTTTTTTTTTTTGAAAATATTTCTGTTTTTAGTCGGGGTTTTTTTTTTCAGATTTTCAAGAGTGTGCACATAATTGATGAAAAGGGAAATATGGTCTTAACAAAGAGAGATTGTGCAATTGCATACATGCTAGAGATACCTACACTGGAAGCTGAAAATGAGAAATTAAAGATTCAGTATTTGTCTCTTCTTGATAAGATAAAGAGATTGAAAGAGAATTCAAAATTTTAACTTAAACTGAAGAGATCTGAAGAGGAATCCGCAACATTGAGTGCAAGTAATGCAAATACTACATGGTCGAAGGAGTCAACGCAAAGAGAGATAGAAGATCTCAGAACTAGAGCAAATATTGCTGGTGAAACACGTGATGTGCTTAGAAAGATGAATACTTATCTTTTCTTTGAAAGAGACCAGTTTAGAGACAAAGTTTTTAGTCTTGAGGTTGAGATAAGCATATTAAAAGAGAAAGTCTCACAAGAGAAAGACACTCAAGAGTTCAACAAAAGATAAAAAATATTGAAAAGGAAAATGTTGAGCTTCAAAGAAAGATTATAGAAATGAAGAAACAGATTTCTCAAGATTCAAAGATGGTTGAGAAAGAGAGAGAAGTGTTTAAAAGAGGAAGGAAATCTTTTGCACAAAAGTTTTTTGATTTCACAAGGAAATCTTTTGAAGAAAAGAAGACAGTGGAACTTAAATGTATAAAACTTTCCAATCAGAATTCAGATTTTGAGAAAGTTATTGTCATGGAAAGAGTCAAAGTTGAGAAAGAGAAGAAGTTAACAAAACAGAATAATGATTGACTATTCAGAGATTTTGAAGAGTTTTGAAAAGGATTTTGAAGAGGAAAGGAAGGTATTTGAAATAGAGGTCAACAAGCTTTCAAAGAAACTATCTGAACTATCAGCAACTGCACTCACAAAACAGAAGGCGAAGTCTGAATTACAAAAAAAGATTGATATATTATCTAAAGAAAGAAACAGTTTGTCAAATAAGATTACAGAACTTGAAGAAATCATTTCCAAGGTGGATATGTGAACATAGGGGGAGATTGAAAAGTTTTAGTGCACATATTTGTTGGATACAATATCATGATTACTGAAGCTAAAAGTCAACCAAGTTAAATGCACAAAGTCAACTCTCAAAGTCAAAGTTAAAGTCCCTTGTAATAAAAGTCAAAGTCTTTGTACTTGTGTTTGTAAGCGTATGTTATTTTGTCTTTCTTTTAATAGATATATGAATAGCTTAGCTGTTAGTAGTTAGAACAGTAAGAAGTTGATTGTACGTAGAGAGAGTACATTGAGTTTGTAGAGAGAGAAAGTGGTCTGAAAGCATGTATACGAAATCTTCAATTGATTGGATTGAAACATGTTGTGTATTTGTTTGTGATAATCTTGTTATTGTGATTGTTAGCAATTTGAACTTGAAATTGGGAATTAATAATTGGTATCATAGCAGAGTTTGAGTGAAATCGATCAAGAAATGGAGTCGCACTGAGTTTTTCTGAGTCTAGATCAAATTTCAAATTTTTCTGAGTTTCTGGAGTTGTAATTGATTTGATTGTATTCTTATATTGATCTAGAATGTTAGTGTATTTCATTGTATCCAAGATTTAATGAGAAAAGTCAAAGTTTGTAATATCTTAGTCAACCTTAGTGGTTTGAGTATTTCAGTATTGTGAGTGTTTGAATTGCTTGTAAGCTTGTAAGAGTTTGTCTTTTCTATAAATAGCTTAGGCTTTGTGTTGTAAGAGTTGTAAGTAACTAGAAGCATTGTAATTGTCATACACATATCAATATACGAGTTGTGAGTTTCTCTCTCTACTCTCTCTCTAGATCTTAATAGTCAAATCTTGCATCTTGATTGATTGAAAACTGGGATATTACATTTTCAATTGGTATTAGAGCCACCCCAATTGAAATCATATTGTTTGAATAGTTTCTTGGATCGATTTTCTGAATTTTCAAGATCTCGCAAAACGTCGTCTGAAGTTTCCACTGTTGGATTGATTTTTCTTTTAATTGTTGGTTTTTGTGTGTAAAAATGGTTTCATAGGGATCGATTGTTGTAATAGAATAGTTCTTTTTCATATTGTATCACGAATTGATCACTAGAACCGGTTCAATTCATGAATTTTTGGATTTTCTTGAAAAAGTACACGAACACTGTAATCTTGAATGATGCACTGTAATTTTTGGTTCTTGATCATTTTTGTGTGTTAAAAAAGTGTTTGATTTCACTTTTCGAATCTATTGGTATCATTTGTGAAGAAATTTGCAGGGAATTTCGAAATTTGGGTCGATTTCTAGAACTCAGAGGGAAGAACGCGCTAGATCTAAAGATCACGCTAAGGAAGAACACGCAAAGACAAAGAACGCGCAAGATGGAGTTTTTCTTGTTTTGTGCGAGTTCTAGCTAGTTCGCGCAAGTGTGCTCTGCGAGTTTGTGTTCTACGAGTTTGTGTTTTGCGAGTTTCAAATTCCTCAAATTTTTCTAGGTATTGTTCACGTAAAGGCATGTCCGAGTTTTACCTAACGTGTGAGTTTACATTCATCTACGAGAAGTTCAAGCATTCGAAATTTTTTCTAAGTCAGGTTCGCGCATAAAGGATCTTGCTAGAAGTAATTTCGCGCACATCATTACTATCGAATTTCTCATTTCGCGCAAGTAGTGGTTTGCGAGTTTCTGTTTCGCGCTTAAAGCTTCTAGCGTGAAGCTCAGTAATAGTGACTTACGAGTTCTGCGAGTTCTAGTTCTGTGCGAGTTCTATACTGGAATTTTTTTTTGGAAATCTTTTGCAGTGGTAATCCTAATTTGACTTTTCAAGTCAATTGTTTCTGATTCATTTGGGAGATCTTGTATATCAAGCCTATGATCAGTATTCTTTTTCACTCTGTTCAAGATGCCTACTACAGACGAAAGAGGAAATACTGTATTATCATCACGAGATGTTGCAATCATGTACATGCCGGAAATACCTGCAATAGAGGTTGAACGTGATAAACTGAAGAATCAGAATTCAGCCCTATTAAAACAGATTCAGGATTTTAATTCTAAATTGTTAAATTCTGACAAAGTCTCTGTTTGTGCTAATTGTACCAATAATTCAAAATCTGATTATGCATGTATTCTCAGCATTAAAGAGAAAGAATTAAAACTGAGAGAAAGAGAGATACATCTTCTTCAAACGAAACTGAAGACAACTGAGAATAAATTTTCAGTAACTAAAGCTGAATCAGTTGCTCTAATCAACAAGATAAAAGAGTTTGTTGATAGTCCTGGAAGCTTTTATGTCAAATCTCTTGGAAATAATTCTAAGAAAGGACAGATGGCCTGGAGAGTGAAGAGTTCTCTTGATGATGAAAAGAAGAATGACAAAGCATCTGCATCCACATCTAATGCCAAAAACAATAGTAAGCATAAAGGTAAATCTTTTGGTAATTCTGATATGTTTTATTCTACTAATCATTTGATCAGGATTGCTCAAAAGAAGATTTGTTGTTATTAATGTGGAGCAAATGACTTTGTAAGTAATAATTTTGTCAATTACTAGTATGGTTCTTATTATGTAACCCCCACAAGAACTTCAACTAACACATCAGGACCCAAATATCAGTGGGTACCTAAAGCTAAATCTGTGTTGCAGGAACCCAAGGTTTAAGGGGGAGCAGGAACAAAGGCTTTTGAACAAAGCAGTTCAAAACCCGAACATCAATGTCAAAATGTGGCTCTTGAATAATTCAGTTCAAGACCTGGACTTTAATGTTAAAGGACTATGACTTCTAAGTAAAACAACTTAGGACTCGATCATTAATGTTTAAAGACAAGAATATTATGCAAATATCCTGGCGGAGCTTATTAGAATTTAAATCATTTTATCATGATTTGAGGGGGAGCTAAATGGTAAGTATTTTCTGATCTAAGTCTCTGATTGTTTGAAAGAAGAACAACTTTCAAGCATGAAAAACGTTTTCCTAAATTTTCAAACCACTTCCCTATTTTCAAAAGATTTCATGAATTTAGAAGTGTGATTTTAAAGGTTTTTCATTATTGAGCATTAATGTTTAACTGACTATGTGTTCCTAAAGAAAAATACTTGCAATGTATTTTTCGGTTAATTTTTTGATTTTGTTAGTTTTTTAAAGTTCACGAGTTCGAACACTGTGAAAGGATCGATGTGTACATTTTAGTGAATCTTATTGAAATTCAGCGGTTGAAATCGATTCGAGAAGTGTTGGTTAGCAAATTGTCGCAGTTTGAGATCAAAATTCGATGAATTTATGGATTTTTGAGCCAAACAGAGTGGATTTTCAACGAGATCTCAAGAACTCGCATAAGTTCACGAAGAACTCGCAGATCCTGAAGAACTCACATAGAATTTAAAGATTTCACTTCTAAGAATTCGTAGATCTCTTGGTTTCGAATAAATTCTTGTCTGAAATTCTCACTAGTGTAGAATTCGCCTATGTGTCATATGCGAATTGTCTGAAATTCGCTTGAGTGAGTTGTGTGAATTGACATAATTCACATAGGCGTTTATACGAAAAGTTTTTAGTGAATATCTTTCCAAGGCAAGAATTCGCATAAGCCGTTTGTGCGAAAAGTGTAAAACTCGCATATCACTTTATACGAATTCCTAGAATTCGCATAAGAGTGAGATACGAATTCCTCAGAATTCGCATAAGGGTATCATACGAATTCTTTGTTTTCGCATAAAAAGTGTTGAAATTTTTCTAAGTGTTGAATTCGTGTGAGTCTGTCATGCGAAAAGTTGTATACGAATTCTTAGAGTTTCTTGCATGCGAATTCTGAAATAGTCTTGTGTGCGAATTCTTGTTTGATTGGTCTTGTGTGCGAATTCTTGTTAATAATTGTTTTGTATGCAAATTCTGAGTTTAGTTTGTGCGAATTCTAAGTGTTGTGTGCGAATTATGTGCTATTTTTTATTATGTGCGAATTCTGTGTGCGAATTACTTGTATCTTAGTGTATTGTGTGAATTCCATACTTTGAAAATTTTTGGAAATCTTATTTTCTGTATTTTTCTGATTTCATTTGGACTAACGATCAAATTCAAGTTCTTTTTGACTAACAAATATTCAAGGTGAGTTTTTATGATGATGAAGAAAAGATTGCCAAGCTCAGAATAGAGAACAAAAATCTTACTTCTTCAGTTGACTACTATTTAAAGAGATCTAAGAGATATCATGAGGAAAAGCGAATACTGAGAGAAGAAGTCAGTATTTTAAAGACAATTAATGAAGATCTTTTGAAACAGACTTCTGGGATGACTGAAGAAAAGGTACTAAGTTTGGAAGCTGAGAATACTGAGCTGAAAAGAAAGATCTCTGACTTGGAAAATCAAATTGTCCAAAACCAGTAAGCAGATGTTGTTGATAGGTATGAGAAGAAAATTAAGAATCTGGAATATGTAATGAAAAGCTGAATAAGAAGATTTATGATCTAGAACAAAAGATGGCCAAAGACATAGATGATTTTGAGAAAGAAAAGAAAGGGTTTGTAAAGAAGTTTTCTGAGTTTTCAAGGAAGAGTTTTGAAGAAAAGAAAACTGTTGAGCTTAAATGTTCCAAGCTTTCTCAACAAATATCTGACTTTGAGAAAGTGATCATAATGGAAAGAGACAAGTTTGAAAAAGAGAAAAAGACCATTGAACTGAAGAATGTTGGAATCTTCAAAGAAATATCTGGTCAAAGAACGAATGCTGAGAAAGATTTTGAAGAAGAAAGGAATATATTTGAATCAGAGATAAGAAAACTTACTGACAAGTTATCTGAACTGTCAACACGTGTTCTGAAAGAGCAGAAAACGAAGTCTGAGTTTCAAGAAAGGATTAACCTTTTCATCAAAAAAAGAGACAGTTTATCTTCAAAGATAAAAGAGCTTGAAGAAATTGTTTCTAAGGTGGTGGTGAATGAGCAGAAGACTCCAGAGTCAATTATCCACACACCTAAAAATGATTAAGCTGATTCTAAAAGGATAACTACAAGCTCACATCAAAAGGGTCAGTCAACTCATTTGATCAGATTCGTACTACTAACATTTTCTTTGATAGAAATGTAGATGGTTCAGGTACACAAAGAAGAAGAAGAAGAAGAAAAAAGTTTGAAGAAGAAAAACTAGTATGGAGAGTGAAAGCAGTTGATGATGAAAAGAATGATGAGAAGAAGGATGAGAAGAAAGGAAACAAGTCATTTGTACATGCATGACAAGCAAATAAGAACAATGTGCGAAAAGGTAAACCTAATCATGTTTACCCGAGAGATCAATTAATCCGGTTGTTTAAAAGGAAAAGTTATTGTTCTTACTGTCATACATATGATTTTGTTCATAACATGAGTGATCATTACTGGTATGGTTCTTATTCAATTATTCCTAACAGAACTGCAACTCACAAATATGGACCCAAATACCAGTAGGCACCAAAGCCAAAGGATGATTCAGTGTTGCAGGCACTTCAAGTCAAGGGGGTGTAAACGAACCAAGGCTTCTGAATACTACAGTTCAGGACCCGTTCTTCAAAGATAACAAGTTTGACTTCTAAACACAACAGTTTAGGACTCGTACTTCAACGAACAAAAGAGCAGACACAAGGCTGATAAACAAGCACGATCTATTCTCTTACAGAGTATTCCTAATGAGATCTACATCAAGATCGACAGCTACAAAGCCAATGCATAGAAGATGCGGGATCAACTCTAGAAAATGATGATGGGGTCAAAATTCGGAAATCAGATGAAAGTAGCAAACTGCATTAATAGCTACGAAAAGTTTAACGAAAAAGAGAATGAAAGCCTTGAGGATACACATGAGTGATTTGTTCTTCTACTGAATGCGCTTTCCAAGAACAAAGTCAAAAAGAAGCAAATCGAGAACAATGTCAAATTCCTCAGCATTCTTCAGCCTAAGTAGAAAAAGCACACGAGAAGAATGAAGCAAATGAAAGACCTCGGTGATATTCCACTCTATGAAGTCTATGAAACGTTAAGGCAGAATGAGGAAGAGGTTGAAGAGAAAATAAGTGAGAAGAAGAAGATTGAGAAAACTGTTGATCTGATTGCTTTAGTAGCTGGACAGAAAGAGAAGGAGAAGAAAGAAAAGAAGAAGAAGAAGAAAATTGTGCTCCCAAGTTCAGATGATTCTGCTAATTCAGACTCTGACAGTGATGATGGCAAAAACCTAAATCAAGCCATGTTGCTATTGACCCGAGCATTTCAAAAGAAGTTTTACAAGAAGTCGGGTTCAAATTCTCAAAGATACTCATTAGGCTCAAAGAATCATGAGCACAGAGAAAAAGTTGAAGGAAAAAGATTTGAGGAGAAGAGGATTGGAGAAAGAAAGCCTGAAGAGAAAAAAAGTTTTGTGAATGATTATGGGGCTGCGAAGAAAACAGATGAGTTGATAAAGTGCTACAACTGCGGGAAGGTTGGTCACTATGCCAAGGACTGTCGGAAGCCTACAGTCAGAAATTCAGACTACTACAAGCAGAAGATGTTGTTGGCTAAATAGAAGGAAGAAGGAAAGGCACTAATGGTTGAGGACGAGTTCTGGCTAGACCACTCCGATGAGGAGGAAAAAGAAGAGACAACACACATGTGTTTGATGGGCAAAAAGGTGAAGTTTGATGAATCAGATGAAGAAACATCCGATGAGGTACTAAACTATTCTAAAAATGATTTTATAACCAAAATGGAAACCATGATGATCGAACTTCAAGATCTTCAATCTAAACTGAAAAAGGAAAAGAGTAGAGTTGCAAAGAAAAGTCAAAAGATTTTTGAACTCAACAAGAAACTTGTTGGGAACAAAAGTTGGATTGACTCTCAAAATAAATCTGCTTCTGATTTTAAAATACAAAAAGATGGTTTTGAAAATAAGATTTATGATATTGTTTCTAAACTTTCTAAGTCCGATATTGAGAAACAAGAATGTATACCAAAAGCTCTTAAATTGTAGGCTCAAAACAAGAGCTTAGAGAAAAAGGTAAATGGTTTGGAAGCAAATTATATGCTAAAGGACAAACAGATCAAACAATTTTCTTAAACACACCTAATGCGGAAGCTGATTTTAAAGAGAAGTGGGGACTCGGTTACGATAACCCCAACTACTTAAAGAAAGCTGTTAAGTCTAAATATTGTATCCAAGATTTAATTAGAAAGTCAAAGGTGTAAGTCAACAATGTCATTGTCAACGTTATTAAAAGTCAAAGTCAAAGTTGTGTTTAGTTTTACTTAGTGGTTAAGTCTTGTATTAGGTTTGAGGTATAAATAGGTTTAGTCTTTGTTAATTTTGTAAGCACGTAATTGTAAAAATTCATAAGTGAGATATATGATTTCAGATCTACTTTCTCTCTCTACTCTCTCTAGTTTCTCTCTCTTGTTCTTGATAATTGTTACATCATTTTATGAGAAAAGCTTGATTGATTAGGATTTTGTCATTCACAATTGGTATTAGAGCCGTACCAAACGATTTTCAGAAATGATTTGAGCATAAAATTGGATTGAATTCTGGAATTTTGGATTAAAAATCTGATTTTTTTTTCAAGAAATCAAGAACACAGTGCGTATTTTCTGGAAAATGGACTTTTGATCGAATTCGATTTATTTTGTTGGTTTCAGATTGTAAGATCAATTTTGTAGTGATCGATTTGTATTTGAAATCATCTTGTAATCACACACAAACACAATTTAATCAGTTGTTTGATGAAAATGTGATTTTCTTGGTTTTTCTGTTTCACGATCACAGGTTCTGTTCTTGATCATTTTTTTTGATTTGTTGTTGTAATCTGAAGTTGACTTTGGATTTATATTCTATATAGTTAATCGATCCTTGCTGAGAATCATCAAGTTTCAATTTCAGATTTGTTTCATCAATTGAAGATCACACAAGTTGATGAAGAACACAAAAAGATCAAATCATTTGGTTTGCTTGTTTCAATTCAATTTCAGTCCACGCATAACACAAGTCGCCGAGTTTGCAGATTGATTCATTTGCTGAGTTTTAGATTGTGTTTCAGAATTGTTTTGCAGGTTTAGAAAGTATCGGATTTAATCTGTGATGAACAAACTTGCAAATCAATTTCATGAAGAATACACCAAGTGATCTGCAGTTTTGAAATTCAAGTCAGAGATAGAAATTTTTGTAATCACCGGTTGAGTTCTGCACACACCGATCCACATATCCCTGTCGCACACATTCAATTTGCAGGTTTCAATTTGCAGGATTTCATTTGAACCATCGTCTTTCCATTTTTGCGCCAAGAATTTCTCACGCAAACCACAGGTTTGCGTCATGCATACCTCACGCAAACCACAGCTGCAGTGGCTTCAAAAATTAATGTTCATATCGGTGGATCCATTTTTAAATGGCAGAAGTTTATCCAAATCAAATTGAAGCTGTGAGATTAGTGTGATTTTTAAATGGTTGAATCTATAATGGGTCGGTGAACATCAATTGCAAATTAGTGTGTATGGATCAATTCAAAATCTGATTGGATGCAATCTTTTAATGGGACGGTGCTGCAGATGTGTTTTTTCAATTGAAATGAATCGGTGCTTAAACTCACGCAAACCACAGGTTTGCGTCAAAAGCATCTCACACAAACATGCAGTTTGCGCTATATCCTTCTAACGCAAAGCTCATTGAATTTCGATTTAAATTTCAATTGGATGCGGATTTAAGTTTCAATTGAAATTCAATTGTGATTGGGTGCTTGTTTTTTAGTGGGTCGGTTGAAAGGTGCTGCAAGATGAACACCGAAGTTCAAATTGAAAAGATTGGGTTAATGTGATTAGTGGGGCTGTTTGTTTATATTTTGCTCCTACATTGCTAAATTTGATTGGAAGTTAGATTGTTAATGGGGCGGTGGAGCTTAGAGTGAGATTTGCGCTTTTCACTTATAACGCAAACCTCAGATTCAATTTATTGAAATCTGAAAATTTCAAGTCCAATCATCAGCCATTTGATTCACATTCTGCTTGCAAAATCTTCATATTTGCACCATAGTCTTCTTACACAAAGTTATTTTGATATTAGCGCAAATCGATTTGATATTAGTTTGTGCAGATTGTAATCTGCAGATTGTGCAGAATGTAATATGATATTAGATTGTGCAGATTGTGCAGATTTGATATTAGATTGTGCAGGTTTCATTTGCTCACTGGTTTCATCTGGTATAAACCTTTGTTCGTACTGTTTGGCAGATTCAAGTGTTTGTGTATTCAAGTGATTAAGTGATCAGAACACGTGTGAAACCTGTGTTTTCAAGTGATCAAGTGATCAGATCGAGTGTGTAACCTGTGTATTCAAGTGTATTGTCTGCAGTTTACATTTCCTGTGTATTCAAATTTGAATCTGCAAGTTTCAATATCAAGCTGATTCAATCTGTTAAGTTTGCAAGTTGTCTGCAGGTTTTAATTGGTTTCTTTTGATCACAGATTTCATTTGGTACAATTTGTGTTTCAACAGTTTGTGCTTAACAGTCTGCACAGTTTCAATTCAAGTTGTCTGCAAGTTCGAGTCTGTGATAAACCAAATTGCTTTGAGAAGTTCCAGAGTCAGAAAGAAAATTTTTTCAAAGATTTTCTTTGTTCTTATGTGTTTTTGACTTTCAGTCAAAATTTCTGAATTGTTTGGGAACGATCATTCTTTTTCAAGCTGATTTCTCATTCAAAATGTCAATTTTGTACAAGCCTGAGATATCTGTTATAGAAGCTGAACGAAATACTCTGCAAATTAAGAATTCAGATTATCTCAAAAGGATTAAGGAGTTGCAACTTCAATTGTTCAACTGTGTTAAAACTCCTGAATGTATAAAGTGTACTAATACTATCTCTAATTTTTCAGGTATCATCTATGAAAAGGAGAAAGAGATAAGAGAGAGAGAGAGATTATAAATCTTCAAAGCCAACTGAAGACAACTGAACAAAAATCACCTAAGCTACAAGCAGAATCAGTTGAGCTTCAAAACAAGTTGAAGGCTTTCGAAGAGAATATATCTGTCTTGAAAAGTTCAAATGTTGATCTTCAAAAGAGGATATCTGCCTTGTTGTTAGAGAATGCTGATCTGATTAAAAGCATCAAAGAAGATAAAGCTAAAACAAAACTGGAGACATCTTCTTTTCAACAGATGTCTGAAATTTCCAAGAAAACTCTTCAAGAGAAAAAGGATTTGGAGCATAGATGCAGAAAACTTTTCAAGCAAGTGTTTGAGTTTCAGAAAATTCTTATTAACGAAAGAGACACGTTTGCGAAGGAAAGAAAAGTTCTTGAGGATAAATCAACTGATCTTCCCAAACATATCTCTATTCTACAAGACTTACTTGATAAAGAAAGAAAAGCTTTTCATGAAATGAAAAAGTCTTTGGAGATTTAAAAGAAGAAATCTGAAAAGAGATATGTTGGGATTTTCAATGAAATTACTGACAACACCAAGAACTTACAAAAAGATTTTGAACAAGAACTGATTTTGAACTTACCAAAGTCGAAAACTGATTCTGTGTTGCAGGCACCTCAAGTCAAGGGGGAGTAAGAGAACAATGGCTCTTGATTAACATAGTTCAAGACCCGCACCTCAATGTCAAGATTATGGCTTCTAAGCACATCATCTTAGGACCCGTACTTCATCGATTAAAGACCTTTACTCCTATCATGATATGAGGATTGTACTCCAATACTCAAATGAGGAAATCAACCATCAAGGGGGAGTACTTTCTTTTCTAAAATATGCATTAGAGAGATATGACGGACTACATTCCCGAAGGAATTGTAGATCTCTATCCCGTACTTTTTCACTGATAAATCTTACTGATATGACGGACTACATTCTAGAAGGAATTATGGATCTCTATCTTGTTTTCATTGATAAATCTACTGTTGCATAATTTATAGGGGGAGTAAAGGTGATGGCTTCTGATCAAATAACAGATCAGGACCCGTTTTTCAATGATCAGAGAATGATATTCTGCTAATATCCAGGGGGAGCTTAAAAGATCTAAATCATTCTATCATGATTTGAGGGGGAGCTTAAAAGGTAAATATCTTCTAATCTAGATCTCTGATTGTTTGAAAGAAGAACAACTTTCAAGCATGAAAAACAGTTTCTGAAATGTTCAAACCACTTCTGGTTCTCAAAAGATTTTATGAATTTAGAAGTGTGATTTTAAATGTTTTTCAATTTTGAGCTTTAATGTTTAACTGACCGTGTGTTTCTCAAGATCAATACTTGTGTATTATCTTATCCATATACTGTAAAGTATTCACACACACCGGTTCAGTACTCCATTTGAATTTGTTATTACCATGTCTCATAACGAACCAATTTTTCGATGGGGTAATACCCTCGTTTGAAATTTCAATGTTGTTGAGCATAAACCATCTTTTCTAAATTTGTGCTTTCATTGATAAATTGTTTATATTTGTTCATATAAACAAATTATCTAATTCTTTGATACCCTAATAATTTCATTTGATCTGATTGATACATTGTCAGATTCTCAAAACAATTCTCTTGATTTCATTTCAAAGTTCAATTGCTCAAATCTCATGAGCATACTTTTTTGACAATGTTTTCATATTTGTGCTTCATTGTTCAAGTTAAACTGTTGAACAAATATTTTTTTAGGACTTACATGGGATTCATGTGTGAGCTTAAATAGAACTTCCATGGATTCACGTAACCAATGTTTCCTACCCAGGAAGTTATCCTTGAGTGATTGAGGGGTGAGGGGTCAAAATCAAAGAGTGGGGAGATAACTCATCCGGTTGAGTTTTTCTCATTGCGTGGAGCGGAAAAATGGAAAAGAGAGTTTGGTTAGAAGTGAGAATAATGTTAAAAAGAAAGTGGGTGTGAGATCAGAGTTAAAAGAATATCAGAACTCTGCACCTACCACTTTCTGAGCCGGGCAGCCACATCTACTGATTGGTTCACATTCTTTGGTGACCATCATTGAAAAAGGCAGTGAGCACATGCCAACTCTTGCAATTACCCCACCAACCACTCGTTTCTTTCTTAACAAAGAAATGTTTCATTTTCTTTGGGGACGCAACATATCTGCTATCTAGTCTTCACTCGGAAGATTTAGATATTGAAAAAGAAGGAAAGTTGCCCCACCTTCGCACCTCTTTCATGCACATTGAGTCCGTGTAATACATGTTGCTGTCTCAACAGTTTACACAATTTGAGCCTTATGAAACACAATCATTGTGTCAAATTCTTTGATACACAAGCACGAGCACACAGAAAATTTGTTTTTCTGTCAGAACATTCATAGATAAACCTTGTGTTTTTCAATGATTGAATGGAAGTCCTGGGGAGTCATCGTCAAACCAGTTCCTTAAATTGTACATTCGTTGTACACAGTAACTTTGTGTTACTGACAAGCATTTCTAACCGTTTCATTTGTTGACTCAGGGTTACCACATTCATTATATCTGAATTTGAAAAGATTCGGGTATTTTCAGTTCATGATTCAGTTATTCAGATCAAAGGGCGGCAACTGTCAAACTATCATTGAAAGAGGAGATTGTTAGTTGAATACAAAGGGGGTGATCAAAGACTGTGTTGAAATTGAAGATGTTTTGATGATCATGATGCTCACAATCATCAAAAAGGGGGAGACATTTACAAAGATTCAATTTCAATGTCATGAAGAAATATCAAAGTGAAAAGACTGGTGAAGAAATTCTGAAAGTTCAAGTCAATTCAGATGCTTCATATGATTCAAAGATAAATCAAGATGGTTCGTGAAAGTTTGTTTTTCCAAAGACGGTTCAGAGATCACAAGAGATGAAGATACAAGTTTTTTCAAAGACTTCTCAATGTTTCAAAGATGTCAAAGATTTTCAAAAGTTTCAAGATTTCAGTATCGCGTTCAAAGACATGTTGACTTTCAAAGCTGCAAAGTGAAAAAGACTTTTCAAGATTCTTCAAAGGCTGAAAGACTGAAGATTGTTAAAGCTTCAGAGTTCAAAGTTGTGAGAGACAAAAGCTGAAGAATCAAGTGCTGAAGACTAGTGTCAATTTTTATTAAATCTTGAATACAAAGGGGGAGATTGTTAAGTCTAATTATTGTATCCAATATTTAATTAGAAAGTCAAAGGTGTAAGTCAACAATGTCATTGTCAAAGTCATTAAAAGTCAAATAGGTTTAGTCTTGTATTAGGTTTGAGGTATAAATAGGTTTAGTCTTTGTTAATTTTGTAAGCACGTAATTGTAAAAATTCATAAGTGAGATATATGATTTCAGATCTACTTTCTCTCTCTACTCTCTCTCTAGTTTCTCTCTCTAGTTTCTCTCTCTTGTTCTTGATAATTGTTACATCATTTTATGAGAAAAGCTTGATTGATTGGGATTTTGTCATTCACAAAAGCAATCAGAAAACAACCAGCTTTATATAATTTTGATTTTCTATTTGCGGCTGGTAAATATTCTCATTTGAAACCCAAATTCGTTACCAAATCACCTGATAAGGTAGAGGCCAAAGAAGATGAAAATAGAAAGAATACAAAGAAAATGCAACTACCATTCTGCTATCAAAAGCTGAATGATAGTTTTCTTTCAGAAAAACCAAAGTTTTTTTCAAATGATTATTTTGCTAGGTATTCTACTACAGAGATGGAGGCAAAACCTATTAATGCATGATTTACATCCCTCCACTCGTATTAGAAAGCAAAATAATAGATCTTGATAATGTTTTATCTGATTAAAGAATTTTGGTTGACATTGAACAAAGTGTATTTTCTACTGTAGTAAAGAACATTGTTTTTAAAACTGAATCCAAAAAGTGTTCAAAATATTCTAAGGCGCCTAAAACTTCAGAAGTTGGTTTTGATGCAAATGATTTTCTAAATTCTGATGATGGGTGTGTTGAGGAAAGTATTTATATGTTTGACTTTAATGCTAAACTTCCAGATCATTCTTCTTTTATTATTAATTCTGAAGCTTTACCAAGTGTGTATGAAGTTGGTGAATCATCGACTAAGGTTGGTGAATCAGTTTCTGTGAGTACTAATTACCATGAGAAAGGTAAGAAGCAAAAGAAACGACGCTCACAGAAACGGACTAACACTGGTAAGTTCAAGAAAAGAAAAACTCAGAAATATGTTTTTCCTAACAAATCTAAATCTTTTGTTTCAGATTTGAAAAAGAAAAGGCCGGAAGAACGAACTAAATGGCGACCAAAACGGAAGATTGATGAGAGTTCAGAATCATATCCTGATAGTGCTTGTAATAGATTGACTTATAGTAGTTTTGATGTAGTTGGTACAGTTTCTTCTAATAAACAAAAACTTGTAATTCCTTAAAAGAGATATACAATAAAGCATTTACTCCAATTATCTCGGTCTGCTACCAAGTCATCTAACTATAGACGAAATGATTTTGTTTCTCGCCAATATTAAGATGATTGGTTTGGTACTTATCATGTTTATAATTCTAAATCTTCTCATGTTTTTCAAACCAAAAGAGGACCCAAATTTATATAGGTGCTAAAATCTTGTGCTAATCTGAATGGACCCACTTTTAAATGGTTACCTAAAGTTATTGTTCCCTGATTTCTCCTATGCAGACCCGTCATATGTGGTACTTGGATTCTGGTTGCTCCAAGCATATGACTGGGCAGAAAGATATTTTATCTAATTATACAGAGAAATACTGCGGGAACGTGAGATTCGACAATGATCAGTTTTCACCAATCTTGGGATATGGTGATGTTATTCCAGACAACGTGACGATTACGAAGGTAAGCTACATGGAAGGATTAGGACATAACCTGTTTAGCATTGGAAAGTTTTGTGACAAACACCTAGAGGTAAATTTCAAGGCCAAGAGATGTTTTATGTGTACTGAAGACGGTAAGGAACTCTTGGTCGGCACAAGAAAGTCCAACCTCTACACGATTAATCTGTCAAAAGTCCAGACTGACAATGAGGTTTGTCTACTATCAAAAGCCTCGCTGCAGCAAAGCTGGTTATGGCACCGAAGGCTTTCTCACCTGAATTCTCATTACATCAACAAACTGGTCATGGGCAAATTAGTCAAAGGACATCCTGAGCTTAAATACGAGAAAGAACATATGTGCGGAGCATGCGATAAAGGCAAGATGAAGAGAGCTGCTCATAAGGCAAAGCCTGAGCATAGTACAAGTTCTCCCCTTGAATTGCTGCATATAGATCTCTGCGGTCCTATGCGTATGCAAAGCATTAACGACAAGAAATATGTACTAGTGATTGTGGATGATTATTCGCGGTACACATGGGTCAAATTTCTGAGATCAAAAGATAAGACGCCCAAAGTCATCATCACATTCTTAAAGACTACCCAAGTGAATCTGCAAAAGCAAGTCAAGCTTCTTCGAACAGACAACGACACAGAATTCAAGAATAGCACTGTAGAAGAATATCTCGAATCGGATAACACATCCATATTTTGCTGCCAGAATGCCAAAACAGAACGGAGTAGTAGAGAGACGTAACAGAACGCTAGTCGAGGCCGATCGAACTATGCTTAGTCAATTTAATCTACCTCTGTTTCTATAGGCCGAAGTTGTATTGATTGCCTGCTGTATAATCGTTCGATCGCCGGTTTGGTAAAACTCCTTATGCTTTGATAAATAATCATACACCAAGCATTAAACACTTTTATATTTTTGGATGCAGGTGCATCGTGCTGAACGATAAAGAGAACTTGAACAAGTTCAGTCCCAAGGCTGACGAAGGCATCTTCATTGGATACTCTTAAACGTCTGTTGCCTACAGAGTCTATTTGAAGAAATCAAAAACTGTCATAGAGAGAGTAAATGTTACATTCGATGAAGAGCTGGCTTATGAACAACACAGTTCAGAACCCGTACTTACAGGATTACTAGCTTCTGGACAAATCAGTCCAGAACTTGTGGTTAATATTACAGATTTTGATAAAGCATCTACTTCTACATCTCATTTATCAGAATTAGATTTATTGTTTGAATCCTTTTATGATGAGTATCTTGGATCTAAATTGTCTAAATCGGTTGTGATTGACAAACCTGAAGAGTCAAGTGGTCATCATCCAGTCACTACAGATGTGTTTACTGAATTCGTTCCCCCGATTCAGCAAGAAACTCCAGTTCAAACACCTACTCCTTTAGTTGAAGATGTACATGAAACTGTCGAGACAGAAGTTGCTGACTCAGTTGGTTGCACTGTAACGTCTACTCAACAGCCAGATATTGTTGTACCAACTGATGCTTCTGCACCAAATATTTCAACTGAACCACTCTCTGAACAAGAAGAAACTGAAAGTAGATATTTAGATGAGAATCATGATTAATCTACATCAAATCCACTCCCTCATGAATACAAGTGAAGCAAAGAGCACCCGATAAGTCAAATCATTGGAGATCCATCTAAACTGGTGCAAACTAGGTCTGCTACTTTGAACATGTTTATACATGACTCATTTCTGAGCAAGGTAGAGCCAACACGCGTATCTGAAGCTCTAGCCGACTCGAATTGGGTAATTGCGATGCAAGAAGAGCTGAATCAGTTCGAAGCATTAAAAGTCTGGAGACTTGTGCCTAAGCCTGAAGGAAAGACTATCATCAGCACAAAATGGGTATTCAAGAACAAAAAGGACGAAGATGGTATCGTGATCAGAAATAAAGCAAGACAAGTGGCTAAGGGATATAGGCAAGAGGAAAGTATTGACTATGATGAGACTTATGCTCTAGTGGCGCGCATCGAAGTTATTAGAATGTTTCTAGCATATGCTACTCACAAGAACTTCGCTGTCTACCAAATGGACGTGAAGACTGACTTTCTCAACGACATTCTAAAGGAGGAAGTCTATATCTCGCAGCCTGAAGGCTTTGCCAATCCAGAGAAACCGAATCATGTTTATATTCTGGACAAAGCTCTTTACGAACTGAAGCAAGCCCCTCGAGCCTAGTACGAAGAACTATCTAAATTCCTAGTTAAGTCTGGCTTATCTAAAGGTAAGATCGATACTACTTTGTTATCAAAAATGAAAAAGACGATATCATTTTAATTCAGATATATGTGAATGACGTCATATTTGGCTCAACAAATCCAAAATACTATAAGAATTTTGCTAACCTCATGGTGTCCAGATTTCGGATGAGTATGATGGGAGAGATGAATTTCTTTCTCGGATTACAAGTCAAACATTTTTCAACGGGGATTTTAACAATCAATCAAAGTACATTTTTGATATTCTTAGAAAATTTAAAATGGAAAATTGTACACCTATTGGAACCCCGATGGCACCAGGAACTAAGATTGGCACTGATCCTTCAGGAAAAGATGTCGATGTTAGAACCTACAGAGGTATGATTGGTTCTTTGATGTATTTAACTTCTAGTAGGCCAGATATAATGTTTTCTACATGTATATGTGCTCGATATCATGCTAATCCAAAAGGATCCCATTTGTCTGCGGTCAAAAGAATTTTTAGATATCTGAAGGGCACTACAGATCTTGGTCTGTGGTATCCTAAAGATACATGTTTTGAACTGACAGCGTATTCAGATGCAGACCATGCAGGTTGTATGCTTGACAGGAAAAGTACGTTGGGTCACATACAATTTCTGGGCAATAAACTCACGAGTTGGGCTTCAAAGAAACAACTTTGTGTTTCCACATCAACAGATGAGGCAGAGTACGTCTCTTCGGTGAACTGCTGTTCTTAACTGTTGTGGATGAGAACACAACTTCGAGATTATGGCTTCACATACAACAAGATCCCGATCTACTGTGATTCGAAGAACGCCATTGCTATATTTGCGAATCCTGTTCAACATACAAAGACCAAACACATCGACGTATGACATCATTTTATCAAAGATAATGTCGAAAAAGGTACAATCGAACTTTATTTTGTAAACACTAATTACCAACTTGCTGATTTATTTACGAAGCCTTTAGATGAAAAGAGATTTAATTTTCTCGTTTGAAAACTTGGTATGCTAAATCTCAAGACTTAATCTGTGGTTACCTACTAAAGTTTTCGTTATTGTTATTTTTTTTCTTCATTTCTTTATTTTATATTGAAAGATATCTGCACTTACATTTGTTCATGATCTTAGGAGGAGTGAGAGAAGAAATTGAGATTATCTATATTCATTTGAGGGGGAGTTTATATTTTTGCATATGTTTATCACTGATAAATTTTTCGGATGCATAATCGCAGGGGAAGTAACATATAAGGAGTATGGTATATGACTTCTGATTATATCTGATCAGAACTCGTACATTAAAAGTTTTACTGCTTTGTGTCATTTACTTTTCAATAAATGTTGTGAATAAAGCTTTGTACTTTGACGACTTTGTGACTTTTTGTAGAATTGAGAGAGCGCTTGAACGTTCATATCATATATGCCTTAGAGATGACTTGATGAATTTAAGACTGAGCGAAAAGGTTTATTTCTAATCTTAATCTCATACGTGTCTGAAAGAGGGACACCTTTCAGATATGAAAACATGTTCTTAAACGTTCAAACCACTTCTGATTCTTAAAATGATTTCATGAATATAGAAGTGTGATTTTAAATGTTTTCATGGTTCATGTGCTTTAATTTCAATATAAACCGTGTGTTTCCAAAGATAAATACTTGTGTATTATCTTTTCCATATACTTTCAAGTATTCACACACACCGGTTTAACTTTTTGATTGAATATGTTATCACCATGTCTCAAATTGACCAACATTTTTTCGATGGGGATAGACATCGTTTGTTATTCAAAGTTTGAGCGTGATTTCAATTCGAAACATTTTTTTACGAGTGTCTATATCTTGATTCATATAGACAATATCCAATTTTTGTTGACCTAAGCCTTTATCGATAAATCATTTAGATTTTGATCTTTTTCATACAATGTCAGATTTTCAAACAAGTTTCTTGTATTCATTTCATTCATTCAGTATACTTGTTTGAAATATCTTCAATGTTTTAAAATGCTCAAATCTTCATGATTACATTTTTGACATTTTTGACTTGCCCACCAAAAATGATCTGCATCTCAAGAAATTCTCTGAAGAACCAACAGAAGAAGAACTCGTGGAATTCTTAAGGTTCATAGGCTATGCCATTCCAATCACCAAGAGGACCGACTTCAAAAGACAGAACCTTCCCCCTCTGTGGAATGTTCTATTTTCCATACTGAATAGATGCCTAACTTCCAAAGTAGAAAGCCCTGACTAATCAAGCCACAAAATTCTGACCATCATGTACGGGATCTTCTATGATCTCCCACTCGATTATGCAGGCTTGATCTTCAGAATGTCGTGATAACTAAACAACAAGATTAGGACAGGGGCACAGAACCAAATAATCTGGTCTTCGGAAGATTCTTCGTATTACTTCTATGGGATGACTTGATTGGGGAAGGAAAGCTACCTGCAGAGGGAAAGGTAATCAAGCTTCACGAAATGAAGTTCCACAAGCTGACAATACTAAATATGGGATATCCAGCAGCCAGACCTCTGTCGGCTAGGCTTCTGCAGTATTTGGGTAGTGATGAGGGTGTTCAGGCTTACATTCGTTGGCACAGGACTCTCGAACCGAATTCTGCAACCCCCCACATGTAGGATTTCAGGTAGGAGAGATAGTTGTTTATCTTAAGGATGAGTGTCTTGAAGGAGCACAGGATGTGGCCGCAGAGGCACAAATTGTGAGTGAGGAGAGAATAGAGATTGAGAAGGGGGTGGGTAGTGAGAGAAAGGAGAAAAAGAAACAACACAAAAAGAGAATCGCTGAAGTAGAGGTTCCAAAGGCCAAGAAGACCAAGAAGGAAAAGGCAATGGCAGAGGACATCTCGAAAGAGGTCACTGTCACAGAAACCACAGAGGTGGTTAAGCCTTTTGAAAAGAAAAAGAGAAAATTGAGAAAGTTGGCAGAAGAAGACAAGGCCGAGGAAGCTAAAGCCAATGCCTTCACCATTGAGAAAGAACCTGCAGAGGTTCCTGAAAAACCTCTGCAGAAGACAAGACGATGGGCGTTAATTTTTGAAGAAGAAACTCATAAAGAAAGACCTCAGAGTCCTCTGCAAATAGCCGTTGAGATTGCAAAAGAGGTAACGCAGAGGTACTCAGCAGGTACAGGAGAAATGATGGATATGGAGATCGAGGATGTGACATGGATGTCCTAGAGTGATGATGAGAAAATGGAAGAAAATAAAAAATCGAAGGAGGAGATCAATGAAAAAGATGCCTTAGGCACACAATCTAGCCAAACTCCATGTGTGACCCAAATTACTACCTCCACAGTTCTAGTGCAACAAGGTATTGAACAAGGACTGCACAGTCCAAACCTAAACCTATTTGGCCGGACAGAGGATATTAATTCATCCTCTGTGCCACAGTTAGTCGGGGAAACCAAATCCACCCCATCCTCTCAAAAGGATGAAGGTCTATATATAAGTGTCCATTTGCCCAAGGACATGAGACAACCCCCCCCCATAGAGGCATTTGTTGCCTCTGTAGCACACACGAGTGACCCCCAAACCACTTCAGAGTTGGTGGTGCGAGATCACGATACTTTTGTGGATCTAGAACATCCACATGATTCAATCATTATGAATCCGGCGGGAGCCTCTGAACCCTCCCACAAAAAACCTGTTGACAAAACTTCCATAGGTGATTCCTTCGTGGAACATCAAGGTTTGGAAGGAAACCCTCCAGAGCTCAACGTTCTTATAGACTCTGAAGGTGCCAAACACTCCTTGGCAAAATCTGGATCATGTGTTGATCTAGAGGTTACCACGGATAATTATGTCACAAAGGATGAGTTTAAAGCCTTTGTTGACAAAGTGTTCGAAAAACTCGACGAATTGGATGGTCACATTCCTGTCATCTCAACTCTTACTCTCGATGAAATCCGAGACGACAGTGTGACGTCCAAAAATGTATCTCTATCGGACGCTCTAGAACTCCAAAAAATCAGAAAAACCTCTATCTCCAGGGCTGACTTCAACAAACTGATTGAGGCGGTTGTAGATCAAACAGAAGCTCTGAAAGCACTTCAACAAATCTCAGAACAAAATCCTGCATATATTAAAAAGTTGTTGGATGCCTCTGCCTCGAATGCAAAGACGGATGATTTCAGAGTATGTACTACTTCGATAAACATCCAAACTGATGCAATCAAGGTCCTTGGGGACATTGCCAAGGAAAAAATGGCTAAGATAGCTGCAGAAGTCACAGCATCTGAGGTAGATAATCTATCCAAGCTCAAAGAGGAAATTAAAGACATTACTCGCAGTGTCATGGTCCCAACTCAGGTTTCATCCTCATCCTTAACACCACAACCACACGCCTCTTCGACGAACATCACAGCCCTGGATACCAAAGAAGATTTTCAAGCCATTGGACGAATGCTTCTAAAGGATCTAAATCTTCTAGGACCCGACATCTCCAAGGAAAGGAAATCAGTCGCTACAGAGATCAAGTATACAGTTGTAAAGCTGAAGTTTAAATCAGACTATGAAGTGAACAAGCTCTCGTTGGCCGCAGAGGGCATCATGGACAAGATCTCCAAGCATGCAGAAGATCACCTCTTCAAGAAAAAGAAAAGGAACACACCTGCCTCCTGCCAAACTCAGGCTAGGCAGAAGAGGGCACGACATGAGGACGAAGATCCTAATGCCTCTGGCCCTGGTCCTCATGAGGGGGAGAATCTGCAGAAGACACTTCAAAGTGCACCAGTCTTAGCAGAGCTTCTGAGTCAAGTTCCACTAAGCTTAGAGTCAAGACCTCAGAAGTCAAACCAACAAAAGGACTCTGCAGGTTCACCTCCCAAAATCCAAACAAGCACCCCAAAACCCTCAGCAAAAGACAAGGGAAAAGTGATAGCCACAAAACCTCTAAAGGGTAAAAAGTCACCCCCTCCCAACACTGAAAAACTTTTAAAGAGCTCAATTGAGGCTTTCAAAACGACAAAACCCGAAGAAGAGGACTGGGCATTTGAGTTGCAACCCTTCTCAAAACTTCCTATCCTTGATCCAATTGTGAAACCCTCTAAGGATAGAGTCGTAGAGGT
Source organism: Arctium minus (assembly GCA_954870635.1). Taxonomy (NCBI): domain Eukaryota; kingdom Viridiplantae; phylum Streptophyta; class Magnoliopsida; order Asterales; family Asteraceae; genus Arctium; species Arctium minus. Next base: position 100,102,228 of record OX941081.1, on the reverse strand, counting down.
TATCCAAGGCTTCGATAGTTTAAGGAAACCCTTCCCTGTCCCTCCAAAGAAAGATATTGAAGAAGAAGTCTACAAATATCTCTACAGTCGCGGAGTCCATGAGTTTCTGCCTACTATAAAGCTCTCAGAGGATATAATCTCTGAGGAAAGGAGGAAGTTCAACAAAGAGAAGGCTCAGCCCAAACACAAAGTCTTCTCCATGTCAATGATTTCAGAGGTTCTGGGGATAAAGCTAGGCCATACAAAGTGCAAAAATTTTTGGTTCTGTAAGTACATTGTGAGAAGAGAAGATGGAAAGATATGGACCTTCACAGATGCTGACCTACCAAATGTCCATCCTCACGATCTCTCAGAGCTTTTCAAATGGACAGAGGAGAGGTATGGGTGGAAAAGAGAGAATAAAGGACACCACTTGATCATAAATAAGATTATGAGGGAAAAGTTGTTATACTACAATTTAGTGGATTTTCAGGTGGCTCTTGATCTTGGTGTAAAAAGAATCAATCTTACTTCACTAGAGGATAGCTTATCCCCCTCTGCCAACATCCTTCCAAACTCAATCATCACATCCCACAAATTTGGCTTTGTATACCTTAACCCCAAAGGCGAAAAGAAAATCTTCATAGGTATGGAAAGCCAAAAATACTCAACTCAGTATCTCCTATACGTTCAAGAAGAAATCATCAAGCATAGAGGCACACCACTCGTCCATACTGAAGCTGCAGATGTTCTCGTGAAAAGTATAAGTGCAACTCTGAGCTTTAGAAACATGTGTGCTTTCTACTACAGAGAGTTGAAGAAGGAAGGAGGATTTGGTAGAAAAATCGATGATTTCCCAGACGCCAAGATATAGGCTATGATGTTATGTATTTTTTTCATTTTTATTTTCATTCATGTACTTAAGCTCCAATGTAATTGCCTTCTGGCATTCTTATTTTGAGTGAAAATTAGTCTTCAGATGATGAGTTCCTTTATGCGGCGCACGATGTTTTACCTTTCCAGGTGGCATTCTCTCATTAGAATGCCAACCTTTGTCTTGTACTATGGGGTGCATCCTGCTCTTATATTATAGGAGCATCACCATTGTTTGAATAACGCGAGCACACACTAACTTGAGACAAAGTTGTATTTTTTTTGGAGCATATTAGCACTCACAAGTGCATGTTCTTGGTGTATTTTGCAAGTTATTGAAGCATATTCTTCAGTAATCTTCTCTATACATTTCATGTTTATGTTTATTACTTGCTAGTGTGTTTACTAGCATTTAAGCCCTATTTTTCTACACTTCAAAACGCTTCCACACTCTTAATCATTTGTTTTTGTGTAGTTAATTGTAAATCAAGTTTAGAACACCAAACTTGGGATCAACAGTTCCCATAGCAGAGAAATTGTGAGAAATTTTCTTGTTCTCAAAGAAGTTGTCCAGAGAATTGTTTTTTAATTCAGTTACATGGTCACTTCTTATTGAGCGAACCGTTAAGTTATTTAGCACTTCCATCTTTCTGACAAAAGATATTAGTTCATTTGGGGTGTCACTCTTAGAGCAGAGAAACATTACCCAGTTATAGTGGAAGTGTTCATCTACTATGACAAGAGTATATTTCTTTCAAGCATTTGATTGACTATTGACAAGGCCATATAAATCCATATGCAAGAGTTGAAGAGGGCTTGTCACTAATGAAACTTGCTTTGATTTGCAACTACCTTTAGTCTACTTTCTCTTTTCACAAGCTGAGCAGAGAGATTACTTGGCATATGAATGTTGAGGTACAACAGAGACTAGTTCTTTTAAGGATAAAGTGTTTAGTGTTTTAAAGCTGAGATGAGAGAGCCTCTTATGCCATAGCCAGTTGATATTTGAGGATGCTTTGGGCAGAAAATATATACTTTCAGTGGTTGTTGAGTCCATGTTTATAACGTATACATTTTCCAAATGATAACCGCTGAGAGCAAGTTTTCCATTTTTGTCCATCACTGAACTTGCTTTCTTAGTAAAGCATACTTTAATGTCTTTATCACATAGTTGACTGATGTTGAGGAGATTATGCTTCAGTCCATCTACGTAAGCAACTCTTTGGAAGGTAGTTGTACCATTGCTAAGTACACCAAACCATCTGTTATAGGCTTTCCCATTTCCCCCAAAGGTCACTAATGGACCTTTTTCTTCCTTGTATTTAGTAAGCAAGTCCTTTTGGCCAATCATGTCTCGATAGCATCCACTATCTAGATACTAGATACCCTTTGAGACCTTCAAACATATGGAAGATCAATTTTATATTGGTACCCACTTCTTAATAGATCCAGGGGATTTAGTGGAGATGGAAGGTTCAACAATCTTCATAACATCTGAAGATTCAGCTTCAGTGGTAACCTTCACCTTAGTTAATTTCTTAACTTTAGTGGCATTTTTCACCTTGGCAGATTTCTCAGCTTTGGTGACCTTCATTGCCTTTGAGGCATTAATCTTCACTTTAGCTATCTTTTCAGCTTTTGTGGCATTAGGACATTTACTGACAATGTAATCAGTAAGTCCATAGTGGTAGTATTTTCTATAGCTGAAAGTGGCTTTATGACCAAGAGCATTGGCATTAGAAAACTTGAGATGAGTCGGGCCAACTCCAAAATGCCCTTAGCATTAGATCTCGGATGAATTTTTAGTTCTTTCGATTTCTAAGGCTTAATGTCAATCTTCAGCATTCGATTAGATCTTTGAGTATTTCTAGTGATCTTAGATCCAAAGCCAGAAGGTTTATTAGCTGAAGGTTTACAAGGAACCTTCTTTAGCTTGGCTACTTTAGTAACCTTCTGAGGGAGATGGGAAATAGATTTCCCTTTATCAGCAGGTTTAGATCTCTTCGATAAATCCTCAGGGATGGGATTAGAAGACGAGGAGCACTGAGTAGAGGAAGTGTCTTGAATAGAAGAGACCAACATTCCAAACTTAAGCATGGAACAATCTCTGCTAGATTCATCCTTATTTGATTTATAACCAAGACCCGTTTTATCATGATCATGGATTTGAGCACTTATGATCTCACTGATCCTATTTGAGGATTTACACCATCCTTCAACTGTAGCTTTTTCAAACTTGAGAGCGGCGATAGCTTGTTCACGTTCAATGTTGATTATTTCTTTGACAATTACTTGATCTTTTAAACATTCCTCTAAGAGAGTTAGTTCCTTGATCCTTAAATGGCATTTTTCAAGTTGTTCAGTTAAATTAATATTTTTGTTTTCAACAAGGGTTTTACCTTTCAGTGCATTGTACAAGTCAATTGTCAGCACGTCAACAACATGATGTCTCTCAGCTTCAGAAAGAGAGGGATCAGTAGAGATTGATACTTGAGAGTAATATAGCTTGTGGATGTCCCAAATGGTTCTTCCACTTCTTCTTTAATCTCAGCCATGAGACAGATATTAGCGACATCTTCTTCATCAAAACTTGATTCTTCTGATTCAGCATAGTCGTGTTCTTCAGCAATCAAACCATTACCTTTTCGCTTAAAGCCTTTAAACTTCTGATATTTTTCTTTAAGCTTGAGGTATTTGTGATCATTCGATTTTCTGGACGAAGAAGGTTTGAAGACATTCTTTGACATGCATTCGCTGGAAAAATGTCCAACTTTCTCGTAGTTATAGCAAGTAGTAGTTTCCTTATCAACATGTGTTGATTTTCGCATTTCAGATAAGGAGAGAGGCTTATTTCTTCTGAAATTGCTCTTTCTTGCAAATCTTTTAAAAGAGTTTGTCAGTGTCAGATAGATCCTCTTAGTCAGAATCTAACTCAGTGATAGTGAGAGTAGTTCGCTGAGATGGGATAATTTATTAAGAGACTAACGCAACAAAAGTGCTTTTGGAGTCTTTAGAATCTTTAACAAGATTCTTCTTCAGTTGATTTGATTGCTCATAATTGAGCAAAATCCCGTAAAGAGAACTGAGAGAAAAGTGATTTATGTCTTTTGTCAGCTTAAGACACATTGCACAAATGTCCGAGCTTTCAGGAAGACATTCTAGGAATTTAGTAAGGATCTCAGAATTAGAATAGGTCCTACCGAAAGTCCTCAGATCAATGATTAAGAAATTAAATCGCTGGTGAACATCAGATAAAGACTCATTCTTACCACAAATGAAACTTTCTTACTATCTTACCAGATTGATCTTTCATGTTTCCTGGATCTCATTGGTACTTTCGTATTGAACACCGATAGTGTCCCACATTTCTTTGGAGGTTTTCAGATGCATGATGAAATGGAAAGCTTCATCAGGCAAAGCCATAGAGATAATGGTTTTAGCCTTTGCATCAAGTTCCACTTTCTTCTTGTCCTCATCGCTCCATTGCCTTATTTCTTTAGCGACGATTCTTTCAGGGACAACGGCAGTAGTTGCAATGGCATGGACTGCGGCTATGATGACAAATGGTTCATAGGGCCGATTTGCAACATATTCTTGTATATTGGGATCTACATCTTCTAGTAATAATATCATTTGATTCTTCCAGAGAGCAAAGTTAACTCTGCAAAATTGAGGAGGTTTAGAGAGAGACCCATTATCACAATAATTAGAGTTTATGTTTAGTGCCATTTTGAAGAATAGCAAGGAACAGAAGTAAGCAAGATCTTGTTTATAGACTAAACAACCTGCTCTGATACCACTTGTTGGTCCCGAAGGTCCTAAACAAGTTTGTAGAGGGGGGCTTGAATACAAACACAAATTTTATGGTTTAATGAATTGTTTATTGATAAACCAAATTACAATTTACAGTTTGTTGTGGAATAAGATTAACTAAACCTAATCTAAACAAGCTTGAGAATCACTAAGAAGGTTGCACTGGAATAAGAAAGAAAGTTGAGGAACCTATAGAAAGCAAGTGTTTCTATAGAGTACACTGAGAGATAAGAGATAGAAGGCAACACTTAAAAAAGAATCAAACCTTTCTATTTATACCCTATGCATTAAACGCATGGCAGAGGTACTTTATATGTGTCAACATCTGGTCATACTTCTAACTTTTTGAACCATCCTCCTAGTCATATGGTGAACAGTGCATTCTTCAGAGTTGTTGTACGAGCAGAGGCAAAATCATGTGTCTTGATAATCCTTAATTATCAAATTCTAATTGGAAATTCAATCACAAACAAGATGATTATAAACAAATACACAACCTATTTCAATTTCCATTTCCAATTCACATAATCCGTATACAAGCCTTTTCTCACTCAAACTTTCTCTCTAGAATCTCAGTCTGCGTACAATTGAATTTTTGTTACAAGCTTACAAGACACACAACCACTAACCATATACCTATTTGAAAACACACACGCTTAAACACTATTACAAAAACAAAATACAATACATTTGACTTTGACTTATTACAAAGAGACTTTGACTTTCACTTTGAGAGTAGACTTTGAGCTTTGACAAGTTTGACTTTGACCTTCAGTCTTCATGATCTTGTATCCAACAAATATATGCTCTAACAATCTCCCCTTTGGATTGAAGATCATCTCTAAAAGATTTTGCAAATAAATCTCCTCCTTATGCTGAATTTGTGCAATCTCCCCCTTTCTGTACAACACAAACTATCTCCCTTTTTGATTGAACTTTAACAACTTTACCTCCTCTTGTAGACTTCTTATAAAATCAAATCATCTTCAAAAATAAACATAAACATTGAAATACAATATCTCCTTTTTATGCTCAGAACAATATCCCCTTTATTTGAAAATTCTGTCTTCAAAAGCCTTTTGTAATCTCCCCAAAGTTGTAAAAACCTCTTTCAGATATAGGAAAGAAATTATCTTCAGCTTCAACTCAGTTTGCTTCAGCAGATTGTCTTCAAAGAAAATTTTAGTAAAACTTGCTCACATTCTGAAAACTTTGAATTCTCTTTTTCAGTTCTGAACAATCTTCTTACAAAACTGCATTTCTTTGACTGAATCTTGTCCATTTCTTGAATCTCTCCATTTCTTTTACAAACTCTTCTTTATCAAACATTTCTTGATTCTCTCTCCCTTTTCTTTCTGACCAGCTACTAAGGCTATGGGATCTACAACTTTCTCAGTCCTTTTCTTCTCACTTCTTTTCTCTTCTACCTCCTCTTCATTCTACCTCACTGTCTCATTACCTCGTGCAATGGAATGTCACTGAGGTCTTTCATCTGCTTCATTCTCCTTGTGTGTTACTTCCATTGTCTTTTGAGCTCTATCAACGTTTCCATCTTCACTTGCGACAACTGTCACTGAAACTTCTCGGGTCTATTAGCTTATGACAAGTGGACTTAGAGATTTTTTTTTTCAAAAATAATTTTTGTGCGTTAATAGACCCATTGGACACCGGTCCAATTTTTTTCATCTTTCAGGTACTTAAATGGCCGTATTGACCAGCGGTTAAACAAAGGGTGGTCATGGATGAAAATATGTCACAAATAACAAGAGATGCCCCAATGCCATCATCTAGATCCCGACACCCTTCCTCCCAAAATGCAAAAAACCCAGACTTGACACATATCCATCCTAATGATTATCTGCAGCTGTCACCAAACAATCACCATGTGGATTTTGACCATCTGAGCATAGATCCACTTGTCATAGAAATTTTCAAAGGTCATCCACTGATGTATTCTCTCACTGCAAAGACTTCAGTTCCACTGATCTACCTTCAATAAGCATGGAGATCTATTGTTTTTGTTCATCAGAATGATCAACCAACATTCCATATTCAAATTGAAGAATACACTTCTGTGCTCAACTATGAAATATTGAGACTCATACTGCAACTAACATAAGCCAACTCTCGTGAAGGAAGAAATAATTTTGATGCCTATCCTACTGATGCAAGAGTATTTGCTGGAATCCGTGCTTTGGGGTATGTTGGTAACCTCGCTAGAATCAACCAATTCAAGACGACCAACTTGTCACCATTATGGTATACACTATTTTCGGTGATCAACTGTTGCGTGACATCAAAGCACATTGGGATTGATTATGCAAGCATGCACATTTTGAGACTCTTTCATATGATTGTCTATGATCTGCACGTGGACTACTCGTTTATCTTCTGGAATGAGTTATATGAACGGGTCCTAGCCAAAAGAACTATTAAGGCAATCATATTTGTGCCTTATCAATGATTCATGTAGCTGATAGTCTTCAGTATGCTCAGATCTAACAGCCAGATTCCAAGAAGAAAGAACCATGAGAAAGGACTAGAGTTCAGTATGCGGTATCTTCAAAAGCAGAAGAAAACTTTCAATTACACCATGCCAGTACCAAAGGAATTACTTGCTTACACCGATCCGACAGTTGAGTGTGTGAGAGATTATAGAGAGTCTATGGAACGGCTAGAGCCGGTTGTTCTTGCCCAAGGCTCAATCCCTAGGCGAGCGGATTCTGCGAGGGTTCAAGGTACCTCGGGGGTTCTTGAAAGGGGAGAGCAGAGGGAAAACTCACCGACAATTGTCACCGACCCATTCAATTTACACAACCACCGACCGGCTATTAATAACAAATTTTGCATCCACCGGCCAAATTAATCAACAACCATGGACAAATCAAAACAAAATTGAAATTATAGCTGATAAATCCAATTGTTTCCACCGCTGATTCAATTAATTGGAAATCACAGTAGCTCTAGAAAACCTCAAACCATTTTATTCAAACCGAAAATCAACAATACAATGCTACAAATTATCACTCTAACAGATTTCCTTCTCTCTCACTAAAAAAGAGCATATATCAGTCGATTACAAAAAAATGAATCCTAATTAAGAGAACCCTAATCGCATTCTATATATACCCAAGTACCCAAGTTATAAAAACAGTCCTCCAAGAATCAGCTAACAACTCTGTAGCCCTTCTTGAATAAAGAATATTCAGATCAACCCTCTAACAAACTTGACATGAATATATCAACCATTTTCCTAACACAAACAAATTAACAAATTGTAAATGTCGAGATTAACAATATATAAACTTTTAACACCCGCCCTTAATCTTGTCATTTAAACAAATCAATCATTCCCAGCTTAGAACACAAAAATTTATGTTGAACAACATTCAAAGACTTGGTAAATATATCAGCAATTTGTTGACTGGTATGAACCTTAACAATCTTAATCATACCTGAACTTACTTTTTCTCGAACCTGATGAACATCTATTCCGATATGATTGGTACATTCATGAAAAACTGTATTATTCGCTATTTGAATAGCGGATTTATTATCGCTATAAAAATTTACTAGAAGTAAATTATCAACATTCAAATCAACTAAAACATTAAGAACCCAAATCAACTCACAAGTTGTTGCTGCCATGGCTCGATATTCAGACTCAGTTGAAGATCTAGACACAGTAGTTTGCTTCTTAATTTTCTAATAAACCATTGAGTTACCCAAAAACAAACATTACCCAGAAACAGAGCGTCTAGAAGAGAGACACTTACCCCAATCTGCATCCATATAAACTGCTAAACGAAAAGAATATGACCTGGTAAAACTTACACCACTTCCAGGAGATGACTTCAAGTACCTAAGCACTCTCAAAGCCAATTTAAGATGAGATAGATGTGGACTATGCATGAATTGACTCAAACAGTGTACAACAAAAGCTATATAAGGTCTCGTAGAAAGCAAATAAATGAGTCTACCAATTAATCTTTGAAAAGAAGAAATATCTAACAAAGGTGGATCATCAGACACAGACCCTGTAGAATCAATTACAATTAAATTCATGTCCATTGGTGTGTTTATCGGCTTACAACCCAAATGTCCAAAATCATTAAGTAGATGCAACCAATATTTTCTCTGACTAATACACAAACCATTATCCACCCAAAAATCCAATACCTAGAAAAAATTTCAACTGACCTAAATCCTTAATTAGAAATTTACTTTTCAATAAATCTTTAACATAATTTATCTCAGATATACTACTACCAGTAGTAACGATGTCATCCACATACACAAGTAAAACAACAAATTCAGAACCAAAAGACTTTGTAAACAAAGAATAGTCATTCACACTTTGAACAAACCCATGACTAACAAGATGAGACGACAACTTCGCATACCATTGACGCGGGGCCTGTTCTATAAACACGTTTATCATCAGGATTGAAATAACCTTCAGGCAAAGTCATATAAACTTATTCAATTGAATCACTATACAAAAACACATTATTGACATCAAGGTGATACAAAGACCACTTATTTTGCACAGCTAAAGCAATAATGCATCTTACAGTGATCATTTTTAAAATAAGTGAAAACGTTTCATCGTAATCTAACCCCTGTCTTTGACTATAGGCTTTGGCATCAAGCCTGGCTTTATACCTTTCTATTTCTCCGGACGACTTATATTTAATTTTATATACCTATTTACATTCTATAGGTTTTCTACCCATAGGCAAGTCAGTCAAAACCCAAGTACCATTCCTATATAAGGCCTCCATTTTAGTATTCATAGCATCTACCCAATTACTATCTTTACAATCTTCTTCAAAGTTTGAAGGTTCAACAGATTTGTTCAAATTAGACACAAAACATAAGTTTTCTTTAGACAACTTGGCATAATTTACTAGTCTTTCTATACCATACTAAACTTTAGCTTCAACCACAAAATCATTAAATTTTTTAGGAAAAACAGAAGACCTATTTGATTTTCTATTCACAGAATAAGAGCCCTCAGGATTGAGACCAGTAAAGTGAACATCACCTTGTCCCACATTATCAGTTAAAATTTGAGTACCAGCAGATGAATGATCACCGACAGAAATGCCAGTACTACCAAGTAATTGTCCACTAGCAACTCCTTGAGACGGGTCTGAGCTACCAAATGACTCATTACTGGAAGCTTTGGACGAACTACCAAGGTTTTGTTGATCATTCACTCTGGTCTCGGTATCATTTCTATTTTGAGACTGGTCTCGTGCCTCATCGTTGGACATAAAATCAAAGGAGTCAGTAGAGCAACTAGGACCAACATCAAAGAAGTTTAGAACTATATCATCTGTAGAAACAGAATCACTAGAGCTGTTAGAACTCATTTTAAAAGGAAATATATTTTCATAAAATTGAACATCACGAGAAACAATCACCTTTTTTGAATCCAGACTAAACAACCTGTACCCTTTCTAAGAATTAGCATAACCTAGTAAGACACATTTTTCAGACTTAGTTTCAAATTTATCTGAAACATTTTGTTTTACAGATGTTAAAGCACATATTTATTGGATTCAAGTTCATACTTATCTGAAGATGGAAATCTGAAGTCAAAGCTGATAAAGTCGTCTCAACAAATAGTCTAGGGTCCTTTTGTAATAATTAGTCAAAAGTATGTTTCCGTATTTTATTTATTAGGCTTTATATTTTAGTTAATTGTTTTGTTTTTGGGCCAAGCCTTGCAAAGCCCATTAGGCTAGTAAGGCCTAAGTATAAAATGGTTTTGTTTAGAGTAAATTAGGTTAAGGAGCTTAATTAGAAAAATAATTATTGGAGGCTTGGTGTGGGTGGTGCATCGTACACAGAAGAGAGAAGTAGAGAGGATTTCGATTTCAAGCTTGTAACCTGTTGAATCGTTTGATTAATCGTATCAGGTTTGAATTATTGTGTTGTTTATTCTTTTACTTGATTGAATGATTCATTATTGGGACACACAATTGGTATCAGAGCAAACAGATTGAATTGAATAAGTTTTTGTTCGGTTCTATTTTTCTGTCAAAGATTCATAATTTTTATTGTGTAATCGTTCATTCAAGTTGTTATTGGTTGGATTGTGTTTGTTTTGTCTATTATCGTGATTGGGTATTGGTTGATTTGAATATTGCATCGATTTTGATTATCAAAGTGATGATTTTTGTTTTCTGGGTTTGTTCACGAGTTTGACACTGCATCAGGAATCGAATCCTTCATATAGTGTTTATTATTGAAATTAATTGTTGCAACATGTTCTAGTTGCTTAATCTATCGAATTGGCAAAGTTTGGCAGTGTATTTTTGAGTTTTCGATTGCTTTCTGGACTGAATTTTGGTTTCTGGGTCGAAGAACTTCAAGAACATACCGGTCGCCCGGTATTCATATTGTCCATATCGGTCGACTTGGTTTGCGTAACACACTTTACCGGTTTTTGATTCATATCGGTCGTTTATCACTATCGGTCCTATCACTTCCGGTCGAATACCTTTATCGGTCTATAGCATTCGACCGGTACACACACAGTCCACCCTGGTCATAAGAGCTATCGGTCTTTGTGTTTTATCGGTCGATTGTTTTTTATCGGTCTTTCTTACCGGTTGAAGACCTCTATCGGTCTAAGCTAATATCGATCTAATCCATTTCCGGTCGAAGATCTATCTCGGTCTAATCCACTATCGGTCTTTGACACTATCGGTCTAAGAACACTATCGGTCTAAGCATACTATCGGTCTAAGCATTATATCGTTCTAAGTTTTATCGGTCTAATCAAGTGTCCGGTTAAACCTCCACTTTGCGCAACGACCTTGATACGCAAACCTTCACTTTGCGCAAGTATTGTTCACACTATTCACTGTTCACACTATTCACTGTTCACTTTTGCAAATTTTGTTCCTGGTTTGCACAGTTCGATTTTTCAATTTTTTGCAAACTGTAATGTGGCCTCTAAAATTTTTTCAAATTTTTGCAAGCGGGACCCCCGTGCTAAGTCTGCGAAGGGGGACAAAGTTCTGTTCGTGATCAGATTTTTCTGAATTTCATTCTAAGATTTTCAGTATTGTGTGATTTTATCTTGATTTCTAACGATCTCATCCAGTTGATTGTATCGTATCAGATAAGTTAGACTACTAATCGTATCAGTAAGAATGTCTCGGGAAGCTCTTGCCATTGGAACATATGTAAAGCCACCAGTACTCTTAAAAGGGGAGTATGAGCAATGGAAGGACAGATTCTTGGACTTCATCAATCGACATGAGTTGGTAGATCTTATCAAGAAATCTCTGAAAGAAGGAATCATGACACCTCCGACCAAGGTTCTCACTGTAGCTGGAGCAAATATCCAAGAAGAAGAGACAGAGTATAAATTACCGATTGGTGAATATTCGGAAGATCAGTTGAACAGACACAAGGGTGACAAGATGGCAAGATCATTCATTCTCCAAGGCATACCGAATGAAATATACGTCAAGAATGATAGCTACAACGCTACCGGTAAGCAAATGTGGGATCAGTTGGAGAAGATGATGCTTGGATCTAAAGTTGGCAATCAACTCAAAGTTTCCACCTGCTTGAATAATTATGAAGAATTCAAAGCTAAAGCTGGAGAATCACTTGAAGCCACTTATGACAGATTCCTCACATTACTGAACGAGCTGAGCTAGAACAATATCAGCAAATCTCACGTGGAGCTGAATGTGAAATTTCTCAGCAACCTTCAGCCTGAGTGGAAGAGATTCACCAGACAAATGAGGCAGCTGAAGGATCTGCACTACATTCCTCTTCATGAAGTTTATGAAATCCTCGGACAGAATGAGGAAGAAGTGGAAAAGATCAAGGCTGAGATGAAAAAGGCTGACAAAGCAGTTGCTGATCCAGTTGCTCTTGTGGTAAAGAAATCTAAGAAGAAGAAGGTGATAGAATCTGAATCAGAAGAGGCTGATAGCGAGGCAAAGTCTGACTCTGACGATTGTAAGCAACTAAAGGAAGCCATGCTTATGTTAACGAAGGCTTTCCAAAAGAAGTTCTATAAAAATCCAAACTCCAATAGTCAGAGGTACTCGTCTGGTCCGAACAACTACAAGCATAAAGAGAAAGTTGAAGAAAGGAGACCAGAAGACAAGAAGAAGGATGGAGCTGAAGAGACCAAGAAGGAAGAACCGATAAAGTGCTACAACTGTGGCAGACTCGGTCATTTTGCCAAGGACTGCCGCAAATCAAAAGTCCGAAACTCCGACTATTACAAGAATAAGATGCTTCTAGCCAAGCAACAAGAGGCTGGAAAAGCATTAATGGCCGAGGATGAATATTGGCTCGACCATTCGGACGAAGAATCTGAAGAAGGAGAGAAGGACGAGACAGCACATCTGTGCTTGATGGGAAAGAACCAGTCAGAATCTGAAGCTGATTCTGATGATGGAGATAATGATGAGGTATGTGACTTAACTGAATCTGATTTTTTGAACCGAATGCATACCATGATGTCTAAACTCCAAGAATTAGAGTCTAAACTGAAGCGTGAGAAAGGTGTCACAAATGAGAAAAATCAATCTATACATAAACTTAGTAATGATATTGCTGAGAAAAATGTATTGATTGAAACTTTGCACAAAAATATAGACACTAGCGCTAAAGAAAAGACTATAATTCATAAAGAGTTATCTGAAGTTGTTTCAAAGTACAAAGAATGTGAGTTTAAGTCTATAGACCTTGCTAAAAGATACTTTTCTACTTCAAAAGAGAATAAATCTTTAATAGAAAAGGTGAATGCTCTGGAAGAAAAATTACATACTATTGGTCAAACTGAACACACTATTCATTTGAACAAACCTAAAGAGAAACCTGATACTTGGGGTCTTGGTTACAAAAACCCACATCATCTCAAAAAGGTTATATCTGAAGTGCCTGCACTTTATGACTTTGGGTTTATGTTATTGGTTCCTCAATATCCAGAACTCAAACCTTTTTGGACTAGTCTGTCGGAAAAAGATAAAGCCAAGGAATATGATAAAAGAAAGAACACAACTAAAGTTCAACTTCCATTTCGCTATGAGAAGTTGAATAACAGTTATAGATCTAGTAAATCAAAATTTCTTTCAAATGATTATTTTGAGAGTTATTCTGTAAAAGAGTTGGAGGCTAAACCCATCAAAGGTAAGCTTTATGTCGCAAGAAATACTCTATAAAGCAATTATTTCAGTTAGCTCCATCTAGTAATAAAAAGTTTTTAAATTATGGTGAATGTGATTATGCTTCTCGTAAATATTCTGATGTTTGGTATGGTTCATATACTGTTTCATCTTATCATTATCATGCGTCTTATCATGCTTATGGTTTTCAAAGAAACAACGGGCCCAATTTTAAATGGGTGCCAAAATCGAGTACTAACAGTGGAGGTCCCATTTTTAAATGGATTCCTAAACCTCTTCTTTCCTGATTTGTTTTGTGCAGACCCGTCATATGTGGTATTTGGATAGCGGGTGTTCCAAACATATGACAGGGCAGAAGAGTATGTTGTCTAATTATACAGACAAATACTACGGCACAGTTCGTTTTGGAAATGATCAGTTTTCACCTATTCTGGGATATGGTGATGTTGTACATGAAAATCTTACGATCAAGAAGGTGAGTTACGTTGAAGGCTTAGGCCATAACCTATTCAGCATTGGCCAATTCTGCGACAAAGACTTAGAGGTTAATTTCAAGGCCAAGACATGTTCAGTACGCACTGAAGAAGCAAAAGAACTCTTGGTCGGCACTTGCAAGTCAAACCTCTACACCATCAACTTGTCAAAGGTCCAGGCTGACAATCAGGTCTGTCTACTATCAAAGGCCTCGATGCAACAAAGTTGGTTATGGCATCGACGACTTTCTCACCTTAACTTTCGGTACATCAACAAGTTGGTCAGTGGCAAGCTAGTGAAAGGTCTTCCAGAACTGAAGTATGAAAGAGAACATTTATGTGCAACATGTGAAAAGGGAGAGATGAAGAGAGCCCCACACAAACCAAAGCCTGAACCGAGTACCAACTCTCCTTTAGAGTTGCTGCATATGGACTTGTGCGGTCCTATGCGAACGCAAAGCTTAGGAGGAAAGAAGTATGTGCTAGTTATCGTGGACGACTATACGCGATACACTTGGGTTAAGTTTTTACGGTCTAAAGATGAGACTCCCGATGTTCTCATTACGTTTCTGAAGATGACCCAAGTCAATCTGTAAAAACAAGTCAAGATTCTCAGGACTGACAACGACACAGAGTTCAAGAACAAGATAGTTGAAGAATATCTCGAATCGTACGGGATATCACATCAATACTCTGCTGCTCGCACGCCTCAATAGAATAGAGTCGTCGAAAGGCGAAATCGTACACTTGTCGAGGTCGCTCGGACAATGATCAGCCAATCTGACTTACCTTTATTTTTGTGGGCTGAAGCTGTATCGACTGCGTGTCACACTCAGAATCGCTCCATGATACACCGCAGATTTCAGAAGACTCCGTATGCGTTGATCAACAACCGAACACCAACCATTAAATATTTTCATGTTTTTGGTTGTACATGTTATATTCTAAACGAACGAGAGAATCTGAACAAGTTCAGTGCTAAAGCGGATGAAGGCATCTTCGTTGGTTATTCATCTACATCATCTGCATATCGTGTTTATTTGAAGAAGTCGAAGACTGTGATCGAGAGCGTCAATGTTACATTTGATGAGGACATGGCTTCTGAGAACATCAGTTCAAAACCCGTCATTACCGGAGTACTAGCTTCTGGACCAACCAGTCCAGGACCTGCACCTCAAGAGAACAAATCAGATGGCGCTTCGTCGTCTACTTCTAATTTATCTGATTTGGATTTATTAATTGAACTGTTCTATGATGAATTTCTTGGATCTAAGTTGCCTAACTCTGTTGTGGTTGACAGGATAGAAGACTCGATGGCTACTCATCTGACCACTTCCGATATCTCTACTGAATCAAATTCCCCGATTCGGCAAGAAGTTCCAGTTCAAAAGCCTACTCCGACAGTTGAAGTTGTGACCAACAACGCCGAGACAAAAGTAGCTGACTCAGTAGGATGTACTGTAAGGACTGATCAACAGATTGACCAAGCTGTACCTACTGCAACTTCTGCAACGACTACTTCAACTGCAACCCCCGTTAATTCTGAACCATCTGAAGGAGATACCAGTGGATTCCTAGATGCGGACAATGCTCAAACTACATCTAATCCACTCCCTCATGAACATAAGTGGACCAAAGAGCACCCGGTACATCAAATTATTGGAGATCCATCTGCACCGGTGCAAACTAGGTCTGCAACATCAAATCTATGTATGTATGAATCCTTTCTGAGCAAGATCGAGCCTACACGCGTATCTGAGGCCCTTGCCGATTCAGATTGGGTAACTGCGATGTAGGATGAGCTGAATCAGTTTAAAGCACTAAAAGTCTGGAGACTCGTAGCCAAACCGCAAGGTAAAACCATCATTGGTACGAAATGGGTGTTCAAAAACAAGAAAGATGAAGATGGTACCGTTATCCGAAAAAAAGCACGACTTGTTGCCAAGGGATATAGGCAAGAGGAAGGGATAGACTATGATGAGACTTATGCTCCAGTGGCACGTATAGAGGCGATTCGGATGTTCTTAGCCTACGCAGCCCACAAGAACTTCACCGTCTATCAAATGGATGTGAAGACAACTTTTCTGAATGGAGTACTCAAGGAAGAAGTCTACGTCTCACAGCCAGAAGGGTTTGTAAATCCAGATAAGCCGAACCACGTCTACATCTTGGATAAAGCTTATTATGGACTAAAACAAGCTCCTCGCGCCAGGTATGATATTATATCTCAATTATTGGTCAAGTCAGGTTTTACAAAAGGTACGGTTGATACCACTCTTTTCATAAAAAAGGATAAAGGCGATATCATTCTTATTCAAATATATGTGGATGATATTATTTTTGGTTCTACAAATCCTAAGTACTGTAAGAACTTTGCAAACCTCATGGTGTCACGTTTTCAGATGAGCATGATGGGAGAGATGAATTTCTTTCTCGGATTGCAAGTCAAACAATTTTCAACGGGGATTTTTATCAATCAATCTAAATACATTCTAGATATTCTTCGGAAGTTCAAAATGGAAAATTGTAAACCGATTGGTACCCCAATGGCACCTGGTACTAAGATTGGCATCGATCTTTCGGGAAAGGCTGTTGATGTTAGGACTTATAGAGGGATGATAGGTTCCTTAATGTATCTTACTTCTAGTAGGCCGGATATAATGTTTTCTACATGCTTATGTGCTAGATATCAGGCTAATCCTAAAGAATCCCATTTGTCTGCTGTAAAGCGGATTTTCAGGTATCTGAAGGGGACCGCAGATCTTGGTCTGTGGTATCCTAAGGATACAAGCTTTGAACTAACATCTTATTCAGACGCAGATCATGCTGGTTGCATGTTAGACAGGAAAAGCACCTCGGGTCATATACAATTCCTCGGAGATAAACTCATCAGTTGGGTTTCGAAGAAGCAATTATGTGTATCCACATCAACGGCCGAAGCAGAATATGTAGCTGCTGCTAGCTGCTGTTCTCATGTCTTATGGATGAGAACACAACTGCAAGACTATGGATTTCATTTCAATAGAATCCCGATCTATTGTGATTCGAAGAGCGCTATTACGATTACCGCTAACCCTGTTCAGCATACTAAGACCAAACACATAGATATCAGGTATCATTTTATAAAAGATAATGTAGAAAAGGGAACAATTGAACTTTACTTTGTAAAAACCGATTATCAGCTTGCATATTTGTTTACCAAACCTTTAGACGAAAAGAGATTTAATTTTCTTGTCTCAAGACTTGGTATGCTAAATCTTAAGACCTAATCGGTGGTTACCTATTAAAGTTTCTTATTATATCTCTTTATCATTTCTTTATTATTATTTCCGCATGATACCTGCTCTTTAATAGTTTGTTCATGATCTCAGGGGGAGTGTGAGAAGTATCTTATAGATGGTCAATGTTAGTTTGAGGGGGAGCAATACTGAATGCATTGTACCTACTGATCAATTTGTTAGTAATGCATGATTTTAGGGGGAGCGTTCAAGTCACAGGAGTATGGCGATGACTTCTGATTATTTCTGATCAGAACTCGTACACTAAGTGTTTTACTGCTTTCCGTCATTTCAATTTCTGTGAATAAAGTTACTTTGACTAGACTTTTAGATTTTTGTAGGTTGAGAGATACTTTAAAGATCATATCTTTATGACTTTCAGCTTGACTTCGTGAGATGTAAGACTGCATTCTAAAAGATATAATTTCTTATCTTCATCTCATCTATGGTTGAAAGAAGGACAACTTTCAATCATAAGAAAACATGTTCTTAAATGTTCAAACCACTTCCCGATTCTCAAATAGATTTCTTGATTTGGATGTGTGATTTTAAATGTTTTATGATTCATCTTTGAGCTTTAAGTGATAAAGTTAAACTATCTGAGCATCATGTGCTTCATAGGAAAATATGGGATCAGTGTGCTAGGATTTAAAAGAAACTTCTATGGATTCACGTTAACCAGTGTTTCCTACCCAAGATGTTAATCCTCTAGTGATTGAATGTGAGGAGTCAAAAGAAATGAGTGTGGGATGTGTGATGAGAGAATATGTCAAAAGAGAGTTCGGTTAGCTGTGCGCTTAAAGATTAAAAGAAAGAGGGTGAGAGATCAGGGTAAAAGAATATCAAACTCTGCACCAACTACTTTCTGAGCCGGGCAGCCACATTTCTAATGCTTCACATTTCTTTGGTGAACATTATTGAAACAGGCAACTAGCCCATGCCAACTCTTGACATTACCCCACCAGCTACTCATTTTCTTCTCAAAAAGAAAATGTTTCGTTTTCAAAGGGGACGCAACACATATGCTATCTGATTTTCATTTGGAAAATCTGGATATTGAAAAGATGGAAGTCTGCCCCACCTTCACATTTCACTAATGCACATTGAGTCTGTGTTTAACTAATTGTCTCAGTGGTTTACACTTTTCGAGCCTTATAAGCAATCATCTTATGCTTAATTTATTCTATCACTTGCACGAACACACAAAGAATTTGTTTCTTTGTCATAACGTTCATAGAAATTGCCTTTGTGGTGTTTCGATGATTGAATGGAAGCCCTGGGGGAGTGAACATCATAAAAGCTCCTTTATATTGTGTATTCGTTACACACAATGACTTTGTGTTACTGACAGGCAATTTTAACTGATTCCTTTGTTGATTCAGGTGTTACACTTCATTTTCTAAATTGTCTAGATTTGCAAAGATCTGGATGAACATATTAATGAATTGACGGATAATCAGTGGTTCTGTTTGCAAGATCAATGGTGGAAGAAATTTCTTGAAGACACGTTTTGATGAACTCTTTGCTCTTTTCATCAAAAAGGGGGAGAAGCCTCAATCAAGAAATGGAAGATATTCTGAAGACAAAGTGGAAGATTACATTTTCTGAGCTTAAAGAATGATCTTGATCCAAAGGGGGAGATTGTTAAAGCACATATTTATTGGATTCAAGATCATAATTATCTGAAGATGGAAATCTGAAGTCAAAGCTGATAAAGTCGTCTCAACAAATAGTCTAGGGTCCTTTTGTAATAATTAGTCAAAAGTATGTTTCCGTATTTTATTTATTAGGCTTTATATTTTAGTTAATTGTTTTGTTTTTGGGCCAAGCCTTACAAAGCCCATTAGGCTAGTAAGGCCTAAGTATAAAATGGTTTTGTTTAGAGTAAATTAGGTTAAGGAGCTTAATTAGAAAAATAATTATTGGAGGCTTGGTGTGGGTGGTGCGTCGTACACAGAAGAGAGAAGCAGATAGGATTTCGATTTCAAGCTTGTAACCTGTTGAATCGTTTGATTAATCGTATCAGGTTTGAATTAATGTGTTGTTTATTGTTTTACTTGATTGAATGATTCATTATTGGGACACACAACAGAGAAACAAAAATACCCAAAACATTTAAGATGAAACAGAACAGGTGGAAAACCATATATTAATTCATAAGGACACTTCCCATTTAAGATAGAGGAAGGCGTTCTATTAATTAAATATTTGGCAGTTAAAATTCACTCAGTCCACATATATAGAGGAATTCCACTTTGAAACATAAACGATCTAGCAACATTTAGCAAATGATGATGTTTACACTCAACAACTCCGTTTTGTTGAGGAGTGTATAGACAAGTAGTCTGATGAATAATACCTTTGATTTTAAAAAACTGACGCAGACTCGAGTTAACAAACTCAGTACCATTATCACTCCTAACAACCTTAACAGATTTCCCAAATTGAGTTCCTAACATATTACAGAAAGCAACAACATTATCAAACACTTCATACTTTTCTTTTAAAAGATAAACCCACACGGCTCCAGAGATATTATCCACAACAATCAAGAAATATTTAAAACCATCCTTACTAGGGGCTTTATAAGGTCCCCACACGTCTAAATGTACCAACTCACCAACACTACTTGCCTTGTGAATACTAATATCAAATTTTTGACGAGACTGTTTTGCCTTGTGACAAATTTCACAAGGACCAGTACTTACAGATCTCAAATTCAAAGTTTCCTTTAAGATATTCAGGACTTGGTCAGCTGGGTGACCAAGTCAATTATACCAAAGAAGATTAGAAGCAAAACAATATGGAGAATTATTAGCAGCAACCATATACTCACCACTAACATTTTTATCAAAGAAATAGAAACCACCTTCTTCACTACCAGTCCCCACTATTTTCTTTCGAAGTGAGTCCAGAACATAACACTTGGACTCATCAAAACCAACAAAAACTTTGTTATCTCTAGCAAGTTTATGAACCGACAGGAGGTTAGCATGGAACTCTGGTACAACTAGGACATCAAACATAGTAATATTATTGGACAATCTAAAATTTCCAATTTTATTAATTTTTGCTTCAGTGCCATTGGGATGAGTTACTTTAAGATGTAAATCAGCCACATCAACAACATTAAAGAGATGAGAAGAAGTGGATGTCATATGTTGGGTCGCACCATAGTCTATGATCCATCCATGATTTTGAACTTTTGACATACCTGCCATGTTGCCATTGGGTAGCTCAGAGGACTGTTGTTGATTACGAAGTCCAAGCAATTTGGTCACTTGTTCTTCAGTAAAAGGAAAAGACACCGACTTGCTGACTTGAGATCCTCCAGAAGACTCAGAAATAGAAGCATTATTGGACCAAGATTTAGAATTTTGAATCAAAGACGACCTTTGTCTATTTTGAAAATCCTTTGGAAAACCAATCAGTTTGTAGCACCTTTCAATAGTGTGTCCAGTAATACCACAATGTTTACAAACCATAACTGAGGGTCTAGGAACTCTTTTCTTATTATCAAGGCCTTTACTTAAAAAAGCAGTCTCCTGGGATTTTAAGATGGAAGAAGAGGTAGAACCCTCTCTATATGATTCATCCCTAGAAATCAAAGAAAATGCAGTTTTGACCGAGGGTAAAGGATCTCTAGTAAGAATGTTACTCCTGATGGGTTGATAAACATCATCAAGACCCATCAAAAATTGCATGAGTTTTATCAATTGATTATGTTAAAAAAAACTCATGCAAAGCATTGCAGGTGCAAGTAGGAAGCTTAACAAGAGCATCGAATTGTTTCCATAAGGAGTTAAGCTTATGTTAATAGTCAGACACAGAGGTTCCATTTTGACTTAATGAGTTTATTTTTTTCATAAAGATTAAAAGTAACAGAACCATTTACCTTATCATAACTTTCTTTCAACTCCTCCCAAAATTCAGACGATAATTTTGAAAAAACATGTCCTAAAAACAATTCTTCAGTTACAAAACTTAAAATCCAGGACAAAACCACAGAATTGCACCTGTCCCACTATTTTTCCATAACAGGATCATTTTTTGGTCGGGGACAAGTACCATTAATAAAACACAACTTGTTTTTAGTTTCTAGGGACAAATTCATAGCACAGGACAACACTTTGTAAATATCTGTACCATTTAGTTTTAAACTCAAAATAGGAATGCCACTAGTGTCACTAGGATGCAAATAAAGAGGCTCTCCAAAATCTGATTTGGTAATTTTGGAGCTCTCAGAAGAAGTAGAACTCTCTGGGGCACTAGTACCAACCGTCATGATGAAAAAACAAACACACACAAGAGAAGAACTAGGTAGATTGTAGAAGGATTCCTAAAACACTCAGAGGTGCTAGCTCAATCCACTACCTAGCCTCAAAACCAAAAAACCAAGAAGAAACACACAAAGACAAAATTCACACAGAACTCATTTTCAAGGATAAACAATCAACAAAAAAGAAACATTTATAGAGACAGACACAAAACCAAGAAGCAACAGTTATCAAGAAGAAAGGGTCTGCCTATAGGCCCAGATCACTGAGTCAGTAACCTTGCTACAGACAGAGGGTGCAAGAAGCATTTACAGAGCACTTGAAGACCTTTTTAGAAGATCCCAACGGAAGCAAGTCTATTCAGTTTAGTAGAATACAACCAAAAACAAAAAAAACAAGCCCAGGAATAATCCTAAACAAAAACTCTCACAAAGAGAAACTAAGAACTATTCTCTCTTCAAAGCCTCAGAAAACCGAGAACAAAATACTCACAAAATATCAACAGATAGTAACCCTAGACCAGAGTGAACGCAAACAAGGTTACACAAGGATTCGACACAGGATACAAATCCTTATCAAATCACAAACTCAGCAAGTAACAAACCAAGGTTACACGATGATTCCACACACGAAAAAAAACCCTTAACAAAATCACGAACTGTTCGCAAAAAAGAACAGGAACCCTAACTTCAAAAAAGAAGAAGAAACCCTAGATCGATGAAGGATAAGTCCCTTATCAACCGAGAGTCGCTAAAAAGAGGCAGAAAATAGAAACCCTATATCGATAGAAACCCTAGATCGATGAAGGATAAGTCCTTATCAAACGAGAGTCGCTCAATTTGAACAACATGCCTCTAAACAAGGCAAACAAACGAGGTTTTCTTAACAATCAAAACAAACCTCGAAAACTAGAAAAAAAATGAACAATATGCAGCAAGAGAGGATCGATATTACCAAACAGCGAAGAGAGGATGTATGGATGAATCATAGTGGCTGGAGAACGTCACCAACAGCTACAAACTATCACTCTAACAAAGCTACAAACTATCACTTCTTCACCAAAGCTCTTATACCATCTAGAAAACCTCAAACCATTTTATTTAAATCAAAAATCAACAATACAAAGCTACAAACTATCACTCTAACAAATTTCATTCTCTCTCACAACAAAAGAGCATATATATCAGTCGATTACAAAAAATGAATCCTAATTAAGAGAATCCTAATCGCATTTTTTATATACCCATGTACCCAAGTTACAGAAACAGTCCTCCAAGAATAAGCTAACAACTCTAAACCCTTCTTGAACCAAGAATATTCAGATCAGCCCTCTAACAAACTTGACACGAACATATCAACCATTTTCCAAACACAAACACATTAACAATTTGTAAATGTCGAGTTTAACAATATAAAAACATGTAACAGTAGTCGACCAAACCACTTTCTTCAAAAAAAAATTGCTATCAACAACCGCCGATTGAAAGATATGTTTAACAGCTTCCTTATCACAATCGATTCACCAACCCACTAAGAATTTGCATCCAATCATAATTGAATTCAAACGTAATTTGTTCCATCAACTATGTGTATCATTCAATCACAATAAAAATAAAAAGATGAATGGAAATGGTACACAATAGCAGTCGGTCTCAATTAATTCCACACAAATTACACCCGGGTGATGAGTGCAGGACCCGGGTCTCAATCATGTGATGACACCCGGTGATGAGAACTCAAATTAACTAAACACAGTTACCAAAGAAATTGATATAACCGCCGATTAATACTCGTCGATCAACAATTTTTGAAGTCACACATATTGCATATGCTAAAATCAAAACCACAATTACAAGTGTTATCCACCGCCCCACTATGAATTAAGTAACCAATCAGATTCCCTGACCATATGATTGCATATGTTTGTAAGTGTTGTGCGTGTGTGTTTTAAATAGGGATATGACAAGTGTAAGCTTGTAGTTGCAAGTTACAAGTTGAGTTTGAGTTGTACACAAACTGAGTTCTAGAGAGAGAAAGTAACACAGAGAGCTTGTATACGAAATTCAGTAATTGAATTGAAACAGGTTAATTGATATTTGATTCTCATCTTGTTATTGTGATTAAATTGCAATTAGAACTTGATAATCATGGGATTATTAGAGATGATGGCCAACATGATGTTGATGATGAATGAAGCTATGGCCAAGCAACAAGATTTCCTCTTGAAAGTGATCGAGGATCGGGATATGAGCAACCGGATGAATGAGACATTTGCAGAGAATGTAGTGGTGGTCGGATGTTTGAGACGGTTGACGTGAAAGGTAGGAGGGCTTGCCCCTATAAGCCCTTTCTGTGTAGCAAGACACCCGAGTTCTTCGGGTCTGACGATCCAGTTGTTTGCATGAACTGGATACGAGAAATTGAGTAGGCCTTCGACTTGTCTAAATATGATGAGGGTCAGAAGGTGAGATTTGGCTCCCAAATACTTAGGGGCCCGACACTCATATGGTGGAATGTCACCATATCTACCCTCTCCACCACGGTCTTCGCTCAGTTATCTTGGACTGAGTTCAAAATGAAGATTATGGAGGAGTATTGCAACAAGAGGGCCATGGACCGCATCGAGGAAGAGTTCCGAGCTTTTAAGAAAGGAAATCTGTCGGTGAAGGAATACACCCGATAATTCATAGAGAAGTTGAGTATGGTGGGGCATGTGGCCCCGACTGAAAGAGAGAAGATTAAGGCCTATCTCAAGGGCCTACCAGCTGACATGATGTCTATGGTCCCCAACTCTATAGCCTCTAATCTTCGCGAGACAATAGAAGAGGTGCAGATCATGTAAGACGTCTACGATAGGGACAAAGAAGAGAAGTCTGTACTAGGAGACAAGAGGAGATGGGAAAGCAACCCCGGGCTCCTCAAGAGGCCGAGGCCATTCAACGGGGGAAGAATCTTTGATAACCGCTGAGAGGCGCGATGGTGCCCAAAATGCCGAAGTAAGCACCACGAAAATTGTAACTCCAACACTAACTCTTGCACCAAATGTGGGAAGTCTAACCATGCTACAAAATATTTCCTTGTGAAGGGAATCATCTGTTTTGAATGCAAGATGCCGGGACATTTCTGGGAAGATTTTATGAAGTGGAACACGAGGAGTGCTCTAGAGAAGAAGAAGAACCCTAGGTTTCCAGGTCGAGCTTTCCAGATGACAACCGAAGAGGTCAACACATCCACCGAAGTGGTATTGGGTAGGTTCCTCCTAAACCTACATACCTGCACGTGTGCTATTTAATTATGGTGCCAGTTTTTCCATATTTGAATCTTTTCGCCAAAAGCTTGCTATGCCGACTAATAGTCTAGAGAATGCGTTAGTGGTTGAAATAGAAAATGGTAGCCAAGTGTTAACTCGTGATGTTTTGAAAGAGTGTACTCTTGGAATCGAAGGGAAGGAATTTCCGATTAACTTGATGCCTATGGTTATTAGCGGATTCGACATAGTAGTTGGCATGGATTGGCTAGCGGAGAACCAAGCCGAGATCGTATGCTCTAAGAAATTGATCCGACTACCCATTTCGGATAGTGAGATGGTGATGATCTATGGCGAAAGGAAGAAGGGATATGTAGCAATTATCACCATGGCTAAAGCATGAAAATATCTAGCAAAAGGGTGTTCATCCTTTCTAGCGTACGTGATAGATGCCAAGCTCGAGAATAAGAAACTTGAGGACGTGAGGGTGGTACACGAGTTTCTCGACGTCTTCCCGGATGACTTGCCTGGTTTGCCACCCGATCGTCAAGTGGAGTTTTAGATTGACCTTGTTCTGGGGGCGGCTCCAATTGCTCAAGCCCCTTACCGGTTGGCGCTATCTGAAATGCAAGAAATGTTGTCTCAACTCCAAGAGCTTCTGGAGAAGAGTTTTATAAGACCGAGCTCGTCACTTTAGGGATCTCCGGTCTTATTTGTCAAGAAGAAGGATGACACAATGAGAATGTGTATCGACTACCGTGAATTGAATAAGGCAACGATGAAGAATAAGTATCCGGTCTCGAGAATCGACAATATATTTGATCAACTGCAAGGAGCGGGTTGCTTTTCGATGATCAATCTTCGTCCGGGATACCACCAGGTGAGGGTGAAGGAAGACGACATCCCAAAGACAACTTTTAGGATGCGTTACGGTCATAACGAGTTCCTAGTAACGAACTGACGATGTTCATGGATTTGATTAATATAGTGTGTCGACCATTCCTTGACAAGTCGGTCATTGTATTCATTGATGACATACTCGTGTATTCCAAGAGCGAAGCAGAGCACGAGCAACACCTTTGTGAAGTCCTAAAAGTGTTGAGGAAGGAGAGGTTGTATGCCAAGTTCTCCAAGTGTGACTTTTGGCTAGAGGAGGTTCAATTCTTTTGGCCACATTATCACTCGAGAAAGAGTGAAAGTGGACCCCTCAAAAATTGAAGCAATGTTGAATTGGGAACCTCCCAAGGGTTCGTCCGAGATACGAAGCTTCTTGGGTTTAGCGGGCTAATAGCGATGATTTATTCAAGACTTATCCAAGATAGCCTCTTCATTGACCACTTTAACCCGGAAGAACGTGAAGTTTGTTTGGGTCAAGGCGTAGGAGAAGGCGTTACAAAACTTACAAAAGAAGTTGTGCGATGCCCCAATTTTGTCTCTACCTGTAGGATCGGAGGACTTCGTGGTCTATAGCAATGCTTCAAAAATGGGATTAGGTTGAGTGTTGATGCTAAGAGGTAAGGTGATCGCCTACGCATCGAGGCAACTCCAGGTTCATGAGAAGAATTACCCTACCCATGATTTGGAGTTAGCGGGGATAGTGTTCGCTTTGAAGCTTTGGCGGCATTATCTTTATGGCACGAAATGTACACTCTACTCGGATCATAAAAGTATGAAATACGTCTTTGATCAAAAAGAGTTTAACATGAGTGAAAGACGATGGATCTAGTTACTAAAGGATTACGATTGTGAGTTTCTTTACCACCCCGATAAGGAAAACGTGGTAGCCGGCGCATTGAGTCGGAAAGACAATAGTGGAAGCATTCAGGCCACCTTTCAAGAATCGATTTGGTGTCAAGTCTCATTGAAGGAATCAAAACGTCTCAATCTGAGGCCTTGTTGGAAGAAAATATCAAGGAGGAAGTGATGACAAAACGATGATTAGTCTTGACAGATCATAGTCGTGGGGTAAAATTGTTCAATGGACAAGTTTGGGTGCCCAAAGTTGGGGCAATCGGGAACTTCTTCTTGAAGACGCCCATAAGTCCATTTATTCCATCCATTCGGGGAGTACAAAAATGTATAGGTACTTGAAGCTACATTATTGGTGGCCGGTTATGAAACTTCATAAGGCACGTTATGTAGAGTGATGCGTGACTTGCTTACAAGTGAAAGTCGAGCATCAATGACCTTATGGGAGCCTTCAATCCCTATAGATCCCTGAATGGAAATGGGAGCACATTACCATGGACTTCGTTACTAAGTTTTCGAAAACCTTAAGATGTCATGATACCATTTGGTTAATAGTTGATCGATTGACCATGAGCACTCACTTTTTGGCCATGCGCGAGACCCTACCAATGGACAAGTTGGCAAAGGTTTATATCGACGAAGTGGTTTGAAGCCATGGAGTGCCCTTGTTTATTGTATCAGATCGCGATAGTCGGTTCACTTCAAACTTTTGGTATGGCCTATAGAAAGAGCTTTCTACAAGAGTGAAGTTGAGTATGACCTACCATCCTCAAACAGACAGCCAAAGTGAAAGGACGATTCAAACGGTAGAAGATATGCTAAGGTCTTGTGTAATCGACTTCGGGGATAGTTAGGACTCTCACCTACCTTTGGTGGAGTTCGAATACAATAATAGCTACTAGTCGAGCATTGGGATGGCACCGTTTGAAGCCTTCTACGAGCGGAAGTGTAGAAATCTCGTGTGTTGGCTTGAAGCGGGCGAGAAGCAATTCACTGGTCCCGAAATAGTGCAAGAAATGGCCAACAAAGTGAAAGGCATTTAGGAACGGTTGAAAGCGGCGCAAGATCGACAAAAGAGTTATGCCGACAAGAAGAAGCGACCGATGGAATTCCAAGTGGGAGACCGTGTGATGCTCAAAGTGTCCCCTTGGAATGGGATAATCTGGTTTGGAAAGTGGGGGAGGTTGAGTCCCCGTTTCCTTGGATCATTCACGGTGCTCATACGTGTGGGAATTCAGCGTACCAATTGGAGTTACCACCCGAAATGAGTGGGATCCATAATACGTTCCATATTTGTTACCTTCGGAAATGTTTGGCGGAAGAGGAGAGTGTCGTCCCCATTTCCGAGATAAGAGTGAATGAGGGTAACCGTTGTGTGGAAGAACCCGACGCTATCTTTGACCAAAAGTCAAAGAAGTTACGTCACAAGGAGATCACGATGGTCAAAGTGCAATGGAAACATCATTGTGGGGTCACTGTAATATAGGAAGCCGAGGAGGACATGAAGTGGAGATACCCTCATTTATTCGAGTAGTTTTGATGTCGAGGACAAAATCGTTTCCATGTTGGGGAGGATTGTAACACACGTAAATGTTTAAGTGAAGTCTCTCCCAAATAATCGCGATTATAGTATTTAGATATGTGGTCATTTTATAGATAAATGGGTCTCCAATCGGGATTAGTTGAATTGTTGAAAAGAAAATGAAAATCAAGTTTTAAGCCTTTAGGGCGAGTTCCAAGTGATTTGCTTGACCTCAAACTCACTTTAAACTAGCTTTGGGGACTGTTTTGTTAATAAACCCAAATGCCTTTCGAGCGAATTTTGAGTGAGTTGCTTTAACCCCCCAACTAACTTCAAACTCACCCGAACCAAAAAAATTGGGTTAAAACCCTTCACTTTTTTTCTCTCATTTCATCCCCATTTTCTCTCCAAACACTCCCAAGATCAAACCCACTTCCTTTGTTGTGAACCTAGGGCATTAATTGCTCAAAGCCTCAAGTCTTGAAGTGTTATTATTCCACCTAGTTGAAGGAAGGAGGCTAGCTACCAACAACTCACAATCTCTGTCTCCATCTTGATCTTCAACCTCAAGCTTCATCTAGGTTTTCTAGGTTTTTTTAAATAAAACCTAATTTGTGAGTTCAACCTACCTTTTCTAAACTTTATACATGTCAAACTTATATTTTAAACTCATAATCTTCCCTTGCTACATTTTATTGGTTAGAAATTATTTTGAACTAACTTGGGTATTTTTGGAGATTTTAGGGTTTTTACCATTTTGAGGTATTGAAAGTCCCACAAAACAGATTTCAATCAAAAGTTTGACATTTTATTTCATGAATCTTGAGCTTTCTCTCTCTACAGATTTTCTCTCTGTAGAATCTCTCTCTTAAACGTGTATGACAATATCTAAGAATCCTCTCTACATATTACAAAGAACCTAAACCTATTTATACCCTAATCTAACAAAGCAACTAAACTAAACATACTTTGACTAACAAGACATTGACATCGTTGACTTTTGAAGACTTTTACTATTTTGACATTTACATACAATTACAAACAAGACCTTTTATTTTAATCTTGAATACAATTCATATCTAACAATCTCCCCCTTTGAATTCAAGATTAAAAAAAATTTGACAATTATCTTCAGGTCTTCTTATCTTCAGAAATAATCTTCAACAAACAATCTTTTTCAGCTTTAAAATTTGAAATCTTTGACAATCTCCACAAACTTTACATCTTCAAAACTTTGACACTTTGCTTAATCTTCAATGTATGATTCTCCCTTTGGATTAGCTTCAATCTCTGACTTTGATACATCTTTCAGCTTTCAGATTTATCTTTTTCTTTTAATCAATCGGCCATCTGACTTTTCATTTCTCATTCATGTACTTTTCGCTTCGAAACTGATTTGACTTTAAAATCTCGAAGTATCTCCCATTTCTGACATGATCAACTTTAATCTGATCTGAACTTTGAAACTTCTCCCCAATTTTGGAATCTGGCTTTGAAATTCTGAAATTCTACCCCTTTTTGATGAACTTTGAGAATCAGAATCATCAAACTTTTTCAATGTCAGCTCTGTCTTTGATTGATCTCCCCCAAATAATCAGATAAGCACAATCTTCATGAGTAACAATCTCCTCCTTTGGTAGGATATGAACACTCTCCTCCAACTGATCTGATACGTTTTCATCAATTCATGAATGTATTCATCCGAATCTTTTCAAATTCATACAAAATGTGAGTGGTAACCCTGAATCAACATATGAAATAGTTAAAGTGCATGTAAGTAACACGAAGTTACTTAGTACAATGGAAGTACTTTGTAAGTAGCTTGGTGATGTTCACTCCCCAGGACTTCCATTCAATCATCGAAAAACACAAGGTTAATCTATGAACGTTCTGACAGAAAAACGAATTTTCTGTGTGCTCGTGCTTGTGTATGAAAGAATTTAGCACAATGATAGTTTATAAAAAGGCTCAAAATTATGTAAACCATTGAGACAACAATGATTATACATAGACTCAATGTGCATGAGAAAGGGTCAAAGGTGGGGCAACTTTCCTTCTTTTTCAATATTCGATTCTTCCAAATGAAGATCAAATAGATAATGTGTTGCTTCCCCTTGAAAAATGAAACAGTCTCTTTTTAAGAAAAGAATGAGTAGCAGGTGGGGTTTTATGCAAGAGTTGGCATGGGCTCACTGCCTTTTTCAATGATGGTCACCAAGGAATGTGAACCAATCAGATTATGTGGTTGCCCGACTCAGAAAGATTTGGTGCAGAGTTTAATATTCTATTACTCTGATCTCACACCATCTTTCTTTTAAAAAATTAAGCTCACTTCTAACCAATCTCTCTTTTCCATTTTACCTCATCACACACCAACACTCAATTCTTTTGATCCCTCTCCCCTCAATCACTCAAAAGATTACTTTCGGAGTAGGAAACACTGGTTATCGTGAATCCATGGAAGTCATTTAAGCTCACAAACTTAATCCCATGTATTTATCCTAAAAAGAATGTCTCTCAATGATTTTCTTGACAAATACCACAATAAATCATAGTCAGTGTATTTATGCTCAATAAAGATAAGAATGAAATTTGAGAAATTTAACATTTAGGATTTCTCAAAACAATTTGAATGAATGAATATCATGAAATGGATAAAAATGTTTTGAGAATCTGACAATGATTTAATCAGATCAAATATTTCATGAAGAATTATAAGTTAGGATATCAAAGACGTAAGATGTTTATATGAAGAAAATATAAATATATGATTAATGAAAGCACATATAAAGAAATGACGTCTGATCTCAAATAATTTAGAATCCAAAGAACGGGAGTATTACCATAGAAAGATTTATCTATTTGATACATGGTAATAACAACGTCAATGAAAATGCACTTAACCGATGTGTGTTAGAATACCTGACAGTATGTGACAAGATAATACAAAAGTATTAATCTTTTGGAAACACACGGTCAGATAAGCATCAAAGTATCCGAGTAAAAATCATTTAAAATCGCACTTCGAAATTCATAAAACTTTTTCAGAACGCACGTGGTTTGAACATTTTAATCCAAAAATGATTTTCACAAGAGAAAGTTGTTCATCTTTCAACAAGTGATAAAGATTATGATAAAGAAAAATATACATGTAGTCTCCCCCTAGAATGAATATGATCATTTAAGTACGCTTTGACAAAAACTTCAGATATTCTCGCCCTCAATATCTGTAAAAAGTCAATTTATTAGAAAAATATGACAATTAAAGTATAAGTAACATTTATCTTCTCCTAAAAGATATTACAGTTAATTTTTCATTCACTCCCCCTCAAAAGAAAACTTCTTGAAAAGATGTAAGCTGATAAGCATCCTTTAGAAGAAAAGACATTTGACTGCGGGTTCTAAACTTAACTATTCAGAAGCCATTATTACATATTCTCCGGTGAGAATAGTAACTTTCAGCTTTACCATTGAAGAACGTGTCCTGATATGATATAATCAGAAACCATCATTTGATATTTGAAGATCGAGTCCTGATATGTACATGATCAGAAGTCATTGTTATTTCTCCCCTTACTCTTTGGGTGCCTGCAACACAAATTTAGCTTTTGGTACCCACTGGTATTTGGGTCCTAATTTGTTAGTTGCAGTTCTATTAGGAGAGATGTAGTAAGAACCATACCAGTAATTCACATAAGTTTTACTTACAAAATCATTTGAGCCACAATAAGAACAATTAATTTTCTTTTGTGTTAACCTGATCAGTTGATTGACAGCGTAAACAAGATCAGGTTTTCCAAAAGATTTACCATTCATAACATTGTTCTTCTTTCCAAACAGTGTATGCACAAATGATTTCTGATCTTTCCCCTCATCAGAAGATCCTTTTCTTTTCCAAATCCACTTTTCTTTGCTATTTGTTTTTTTAGATTTACCTGAACCATCATCATTTCGAACATAGAAAAGATTAGAAGGAGAAATATGATTTTTATGTTCAGAAGTAAGATTATCATCTAAATCAAATAAAGGATTATTAGAAACATTCATAAAATGTGAACTCGAAGCTGTTTTGAATGAGCATTCTGAATCAGTTAGATCATCTCTCGGTGATTGAACAATTGATTCTGGCATCTTTTGCTCAGTCAACTTCACCTTGAATATAATCTCTTCATGTTCTTGGATCTTTATTGACAAACAGTTTCTTTCCTTTGAGAGTAGATCAAACTTCTTGTGCAATTCAGAATTCGTCTTCTTCTCTTTTAAAAAAGTTACAGTTCAGACAGTTTTCCAGTCAGCTTCTTTATTTCATCCTCAAATACTTTTCTTTCTTCCTCAAAGTTTTTCTCTACAGTCAATCTTTTTTCAGATATTTCTTTGAACACTCCAACATTTTTCTGTTCAGCTTTCTTCTTCTCTTTCTCAAATTTGTCTCTCTCCAAGATAATAATTTTCTCAAAGTCTGACACTTGTTGAGAAAGTTTTATACATTTGAGTTCAATTAACTTCTTCTCTTCAAAGGATTTTCTTGAGAAGTCATAAAACTTTTGAGCATATGCTTATCTTTCTCTTTCAAACTCTTCTCTTTCTTTCTTGACAATCTTTACACCTTGAGAAAATTTGTCTTTCATTTCTGTAATCTTTCTTTGAAGTTCAGCATTTTCTTTTTGAAACTGGTCTCTTTCAACTCTAATGTTATTCCCATAATTCAAGTTCTAATTGTACCAACAATCAAGATGAACAAATCTGGAAATCACATGTCATTGAATTCAAGTACAATGATTACAATCTTCACTTTCTCTCTCTACATCATGTTTCTCTCACTAGAATGATATTCAATCTGTTCTTCTCTGATCAACTCACAATACATTTACAATGAATGACTTACTTACATATTTCAAAGACGAGCAACCTATTTATACCAACTACAAACAACTAAGAAACAAAATACAACAACTTTGACTTTGATGCTTGAGAGTTGACTTTGAAGCGTTAACTTCTTGAACTCTCATCTTAATTCTTTCTGATCTTGAATCCAACAAATATGTGCTCTAACATTCTCCCCCTTTGGATCAAGATCATCTCTGAAAGGATATTGCAATTCAATCTTTTCTTTTAAGCTCAATAAAAATCTTCTCCCTTTGATGTAGAAATGATTTTCTCAAGTAGTCAAAATTCCCCCCCTATTCATATGAAAAAATTGACATTCTCCCCTTTCTTTGACAAACTCAGTATCTTCAAAAACTTTCATCAATCTTCTAAAAGTTTGTTCACCAAGAATATTAACATTCACCCCCAAGGTTCACAAAAATCTCTTTCAGACTTGAAAATAAATTATCTTCAGATTTTGCACAATTTGCTTCATCAAATTTTTCTTCAATAATTCTGAAAACTTTGAACTCTTGCCTTCAGCTTTCAACAATCTTGAATATCTCTCCCCATATACAATACAAACTGTTATTTCCGTACATTTCTTTAACATTGTTTTCTCCCCCTTTTTGATATTAACTTCTCTTTTCAACCAACATTTCTTGAACCGTTCTCCCCCTTTTTGATGATTAGAGCATAATGATCATCAAAACTTGCAACAAGAAATGTATGTATCTGACCCATGATCGTTCATACGGAGCCTTTGATTCACCGTCGATCCAAAATATATTCATCCGAATCTTTTCAAATTCAGACAAATTAGGAATGTAACACCTGAATCAACAAATGAATAAGTTATAATGTCTGTCAGTAACACAAAGTTACTGTGTGTAACGAATACACATTTGAAGGAGCTTTTGTGATGTACAGTCCCCCAGGTCTTCATTCCAATCATCGAAACACCACAAAGGAATTTCTATGAACGTTAAGACAAGAAAACAAATTCCTTGTGTGTTCGTGCAAGTATTAGAAGAATTTAAGCACATGATGACTGCTTATATAAGGCTCAAAATTATGTAAACCATTGAGACAACAATAGTATAACACAGACTCGATTGTGCATGATCGAAGTGCGAAGGTGGGACAAACTTCCTTCTGTTTCAATATCCAGATTTTTCAAATGAAAACCAGATAGATTATGTGTTGCATCCCCTTGAAATATGAAACATTTTCTTTTTAAGAAGAAAATGAGTGGATGGTGGGGTTTTAATAAGAGTTGGCATGGGCTATTTGTCTGTTTCAATAATGCCCACGAAGAAATGTGAAACACTAGTAATGTGGATGCCCTACTCAGAAAGTAGTTGGTGCAGAGTTTGATATTCTTTTACTCTGATCTCACACCCTCTTTCTTTTTAATCATTGAGCTCGCTTCTAACCAAACTCTCATTCACATTTTACCTCTTCACACAACCTACACTCATTTCTTTTTCACTCCTCACACTCGATCACTAAGGATTAACTTCTTGGGTAGGAAACACTGGTTATTGTGAATCCATAGAAGTTTCATTTAAGTCCTACAAAATGAACCTATATTTTTTTATGAAAGCACATTGTTGCTCAAAAATGGTTTAACTTGGCAATGAAGCACAAAATATGAAATACAAGTCAGATAAATGTATGTTCAGAGATGTTATCATGAGGATTTGAGCATTTTTAAACATTGAATACTTTTCAAACAAGATAATTGAATTAATGAAATGAATACAAGAAAATTGTTTGAAAATCTGACATTGTATCAAAAAGATCAATATTGAAATGATATAACAATCAAGGCTTTGGTCACAAAAAAAATTGATATTTTCTATATGAACCAAAAATATAGACATTCTTGAAACAATGTTTAGAAATGAAATCAACGCTCAATATTCTTTGAATTTCAATCGGGGTGTCTTACCATCGAAATTTTGTTTCATTTTAGAGACATGGTAAGAACAATTTCAACAAAAATTAAACCGGTGTGTGTGAATATTTGAAAGTATATGGAAAAGATAATACACAAGTATTTTTATCTTTGGAAACACACGGTTTGTTATACATTGAAGCACAAATAAATTGAAAACATTTAAAATCACACTTCTATATTCATGAAATCGTTTAAGAATCAGAAGTGGTTTGAACATTTAAGAATATGTTTTCATACCTGAAAGTTGTCCTTCTTTCAGATACATATGAGATTAATATTAGAGATAAACCTTTTTGCTCAGTCTTAAGTCTCATGAAGTCAGCTCTAAGTCATAAAGATATGATCGTTTAAGCTTCCTCTCATATCTGTAAACAGTCACAAGTCGTCAAAGTGAATTTATTCACAACATTTATTGAAAAAATCAAGTGACATAAAGCAGTAAAACATTGAATGTATGAGTTATGATCTGAAGTAATCAGAAGTCATAACTCTTACTCCCCCTGAAAATATGCATCTGTAATTTGTAGTGAAAAAGCACATGATAGAGATCTACAACTCCCCCTGAAGTGTAGTTAGTCATATCTTCAGAATACATATTTATAGAAAAAATATATATATGTACTCCTATTGAAGGTTGATTTCCTCATTTGAGTATCGGAGTACATCCTCATATCAGCCCGAGAGTAACATTACTTTTGATCTTTGAAGAACGAGTCCTAAACTGTTGTGTTTAGAAGTCAAATTTTGTTGAAGTACGAGTCCTGAACTGATTTATTCAGAAGCCACAATTCTCTTACTCCCCCTTTACAATAGGTGCCTGCAACACAGAATCATCCTTTGCCTTTGGTACCCACTAGTATTTGGATCGATGTTTGTAAGTTGCAGTTCTAATAGGAGTAATCGAGTAAGAACCATACCAGTAATGATCACTAGCTCTATGAACAAAATCATAAGTATGACAATAAGAACAATACCTTTTTCTAGACAACCTGATCAATTGATCTCTCGAGTAAGCAAGATCAGGTTTACCTTTCAGCACTTTGTTCTTCTTTGCTTTTGAAGTATGTACAAATGATTTGTTCTCTTTCTTCGTTCCTTTATTTTCTTCCTCTTTTTCATCATCAACTGGTTTTACCTTCCAGACCAGTTTTTCTTCTTCATATCTCCTTCTTCTTCTCCTCCTCCTCCTCCTCCTCCTCCTCCTCCTCCTCCTCCTTCTCCTTCTTCTTCTTCTTCTTCTGTATTTATCTGAACCATCAACAGTTCGATCAAAGAAAATGTTAGCAGGATGAATATGATATTTCTGCTTAGGCTTACTATCATCTAAATCATCAAACAAGGGATTATTAGAAACAGTTGTAAAATGTGAACTTGAAGTTGTCTTTTCAGATGATTCATCTCTAGGTGTGTGAATAAACGACTCTGGATTCTTCTGCTCAGTCACTGACACCTTGGAAATAATTTCTTCAAGTTCTTTTATCTTGGAAGTTAAATTGTTCTTTTCTTTAATGAGTATGTCAATCCTTTCTTCAAATTCAGACTTCATTTTCTGATCTTTCAAAGCACATGTTCACAGTTCAAATAGCTTCTCGGTAAGCTTCCTTATCTCTGTCTCAAAGATTTGTCTTTCTTCTTCAAATCCATTCTCAGCATTCTTTCTTCCATCAGATATCTCTTTAAAGAATCCAACATTCTTTTGCTCAATTAACTTCTTTTCTTTTGCAAACTTCTCTCTTTCCAAAATGATTACTTTCTCAATGTCTGAAATTTGTTGAGAAACTTGTATACATTTCAGCTCAACTGTCTTCTTCTCTTCAAAGCTTTTCCTAGAAAAATCTGTGAACTTCTTAGCAAACTCTTTCTTCTCACTCTCAAAATCATCCTTTTCTTTTACCATATTTTGTTCCAAATCAGATATTTTCTTTAGAAGCTTAGCATTAACATCTTCCAAACTTTTAATCTTCTGCTCATAACTTTCAATAAATCCTGCTTGTTGGATTTAGATAATCTGTTTTTCCAAGTCAGAGATTTTTCTTTTCAGCTCAGTATTATCGGCTTCCAAAAACTTTACTCTTGATGACATCTTTGGTCCTACCATCATCTTCTCAAGTTGTTCCCACAACTGTTTTCCTGTAGCCTTTTTACTTTCTAATTTGATAGAAATCTCTTTTGAAATCTTATCTGAAAAACTTTGCAATATAAAAGATTTGGCTAATTTGTCAGCTTCATATCTCTTTTTCTGCTCATTTGTGTACTTATCAGGTGATATTGGAAACTCTCCTCTTTCCGTTAACCCATTTTCTCCCATATAAGAGTATATCCTTGTTGTAGTTTTCATTTTTCCGTCCCTCAGAAATATTCTGATATACTCACCCAAGTCATGTAGATCAATGAAGTCTAGAAAGCAGTTTTTCCATGGTTCATACTCTCCTCTAAAAAGCATCGGCGGCTTCACATCCGTACCAATTGCAAGAGCTTCTCTGGAATTCATCTTGTTATCACAAAAATAACTTGAATTTGATCGTTAGTCCAAAATGAATCAAGAAAATCAGAAAAACTTAGACAAAAAATAAGAAATGAAATTTCCAAAATTCTCCAAGTCTGGAATTCGCAAGCCACTTATTAAGTACAAGGAATTCGCAAGCTATAGTGAAACACTAAGAATTCGCATACAAAACAAATCACACAGAATTCGCAAACAATAACAATTCGTAAACCATTAGAATTCGCAAGCATAAAAGACTCAGAATTCGTAGACACCTCAAAATTCGCAGACAACATATAACAACTTCAGAATTCGCAAATCATAACAAATTAGAATTCCTATGCATAGAATTCGTAAGATGATCTCCTGCGAATTCTAAAGAATTCGTGGATTAGTCAATTGCGAATTCTAAGAATTCGTAGAATACTATTCTACGAATTCTTTCCTTATGATATTTCAGAAATTACAACTATGCGAAATCCTTTAAACTTTCTTCACAAACTTCAAGATTTCTACGAATCCTCTAAACTTTTTGTGAATCCTTGAACAATCTGCGAGTTCTTGGACAGATCTGTGTGTTCTTCAACATATCTTGTGAGTTCTTGAGATCTTCGGCCCAAGAACTATCTGATTCACTCAAAAACCCATCTAAACATCAAATAACAACCTGTAACTTCGACAATTCACTCTCCTATACTTCTAGAATTGAATTCAAACAATGAATTTCGAATAAGAACACTAACAATTAAAAATTTGATCAAATACAGTGCGAAAGAACTCGTGAAAATAAAACTCTTAAAATCTCAAAATTGATGATCAATTACAGTGCAATACTTGAATTAACCTATACACACTCAATCTAGAACATAATACGAACTCAACAAGATCAATTACAACTTCTAAATCACACAAATACTCAAAAACAAATCTAGACTCGATGGAACAGTGTCAAAAAACTCATTTTCTTGATCTCTTGATTGGATTTGCTCTGATACCAATTGTTATTCCCAGAATTCAAGTTCTAATTTTACAAACAATCAAGATGAACAAATCTAGAAATCACATGTCATTGAATTCAAGAATAAAGATTACAATCTTCACTTTCTCTCTCTACAACCTGTTTCTCTCACTAGAATGATATTTAATCTGTTCTTCTCAGATCAGCTCACCATACGTTTATAATGAATGACTTACTTACAGGTTACAAAGACAAGAAACCTATTTATACCAACTACAAAAAACTAAGAAACAAAATACAATAACTTTGACTTTGACATTATTACAAAGACTTTGACTTTGATGTTTGAGAGTTGACTTTGAAGCTTTGACTTATTGAACTTTCATCTAAATTCTTTATGATCTTGAATCCAACAAATATGTGCTCTAATTTGTGGACGATTACTCGAGATACACTTGGGTCAAATTTCTGAGATCAAAAGATGAGACTCATAAAGTCATCATCACATTTATAAAGACTACTAAAGTGAATCTGCAGAAGACCGTCAAGCTTCTTAGAACTGACAATGGCACAGAATTCAAGAACAGAATTGTTGAAGATTATCTCGAATGAGTCGGGATAACACATCAGTTTTCTGCTGCCAGAACGCCTGAACATAATGGAGTCGTAGAAAGACGAAACAGAACATTAGTCGAGGTCACTCTAACTATGCCGCGTCAATCAGATCTATCTCTATTTCTATGGGCTGAAGTTGTGTCGACTGCTTGCTACACGTAAAA
Organism: Arctium minus; assembly: GCA_954870635.1. Classification (NCBI taxonomy): domain Eukaryota; kingdom Viridiplantae; phylum Streptophyta; class Magnoliopsida; order Asterales; family Asteraceae; genus Arctium; species Arctium minus. Next base: position 100,062,796 of record OX941081.1, on the reverse strand, counting down.
TCGCTCCATTATCTACCGTCGGTTCGGTAAAACACCGTATGCTTTAATAAACAATAGAATACCTAGCATTAAACACTTTCATATTTTTGGATGTAGGTGCTTTGTATTGAATGACAAGGAGAACCTGAACAAGTTCAGTTCAAAAGTTGACAAAGGCATTTTTATCGGTTACTCTCAAACGTCTGCAGCTTACAGAGTATATATAAAGAAGTCGAAGATAGTAGTTGAAAGCATTTTAGCTTATGGGCAAATTAGTCCAGAACCTGTAATTAGTGAAAATAAATCGGATAAAGCGTCATCATCAACATCTCACTTATCTGATTTAGATTTATTGTTTGGATTGTTTTATGATGAATTTCTTGGTACTAGACTGACTAAACCTGTTGTGGTTGACAGATCGGATGATTCAAGAAGACATCATCCAACCACTTCAGATATATCAAGTGAATCCAATTCCTCGGTTCAGCAAGAAGTTCCAATTCAAACGCCTACTCCATCAGTTGAAGCAGTACAAGTTAATGAAGAGCCATAAGTTGCTGAATAAGTTGGATGCACGGTAACGAATAATCAACAGACAGAAAATGTCCAACCAACTGAAGCTTCTGCACAAAATACCTCAACTGAACCCTACCTAATCCTGAACAAAATGAAGAAGCTGAAAGTGGATTTTTAGATGAGCTTCATGATCAATCTACATCTAATCCATTCCCTCATGAACACAAGTGGACCAAAGAGCACCCGATACATCAGATAATTGGAGATCCATCCAAACCGGTGCAAACTAGGTCTGCTACTCTAAACCAATGCATGCATGATTCATTCCTGAGCAAGATAGAGCCAACACGAGTATCTGAAGCTCTAGATGACTTAGACTGGGTGACTGCGATGCAAGAAGAGCTGAATCAGTTTGAAGCTCTTAAAGTCTGGAGACTAGTGTCTAAATCTGAAGGCAAAACCATAATCGACATGAAATAGGTTTTCAAGAACAAGAAAGACGAAGATGGTATCGTAATAAGAAACCAAGCAAGACTTGTGGCTAAAGGATATAGACAAGAGGAAGGTATTGATTACGACGAGACTTATGCTCCAGTTGCGCGCATAGAAGCAATCCGCATGTATCTATCTTATGTCGCACACAAGAACTTCATCGTCTACCAGATGGACGTAAAGACTGCCTTTCTGAATGACATCTTAAAGAAGGAAGCCTACGTATCTCTGCCTGAAGGTTTTGTCATTTCAGAGAAATCAAATCATATATACATTTTGGACAAAGCTCTTTATAGTCGGAAGCAACCTCCTCGCACCTGGTATGAAGTCTTATCAAAATTTTTAGTCAAGTCGGGATTTTCGAAAGGTAAAATCGATACTACTCCATTCATTAAAAAGAAAAAAATCGATATCATTTTAATTCAAATATATGTGGATGATATCATATTTGCTCAACTAATGCTAAGTACTGTAAGAATTTTTCTAACCTTATGGGAAAGATGAATTTCTTTCTCCGATTACATGTCAAACAATTTTCCACGGTGATTTTTATTAATCAAGAAAAGTACATTTTCGATATTCTAAGAAAATTTAAAATAGAAAATTGTACTCCTATTGGAACCCCGATGGCACCTAGAACTAAGATTGGCATTGATCCTTCTGGTAAAGTTGTCGATGTTAGAACCTACCGAGGTATGATTGGTTCATTAATGTACTTAACATCTAGTAGGCAAGATATAATGTTCTCTACATGCTTATGTGCAAGATATCAGGCTAGTCTTAAAGAATCCCATTTGTCTGCAGTCAAGCGTATTTTTAGATATCTGAAGGGCATTGGAGATCTTGGTCTGTGGTATCCTAAGGATACAGGTTTTGAGCTCACAACATATTTACATGCAGATTATGCAGGTTGTATGCTTGACAGGAAGGGTACTTCGGATCATATACAATTTCTTGGTGATAAACTCATGAGTTGGGCTTCAAAGAAACAACTTTGTGTACCTACTTCAATAGCCGAGGAAGAGTATGTAGCTGTGGCTAGCTGTTGTTCTTAAGTGATGTAGATGCGAACACAACTCCAAGATTATGGCTTCAAATATGACAAAATCCCGATCTACTGCGATTCAAAGAGCGCTATTGCAATATCTGCTAACCTTGTGCAACATACTAAAACCAAGCACATAGACGTGAGATATCATTTTATAAAAGACAATGTTGAAAAAGGTACAATCGAACTTTACTTTGTAAACACAGATTATCAACTTGCTGATTTCTAGAGATTTAATTTTCTCATTTCAAAACTTGGTATGCTAAATCTCACGATTTAATTTTTTGTTACCTAATAAAGTTTAGTTTTGTTATTTTTCCTCATTTCTTTATTCTTTATTATGAAAGATATTTCCACTTAAGTTTGTTCATGATTTCAGGGGGAGTGTGATACAAAGCTTAGATGATCTACATTTTAGGGGGAGTTTTAAAAATTTTGCATATATTTTGTACTGACAAATCTTATGATGCATAATTTCAGGGGGAGTTGAGTAAGGACTATGATTTTTTATTACATATTATCAGAAATCGTTCTTAACATGTTTTATTGCTTTATGTCTTTATTTTTCAATAAATTTTGTGAATAAAGCTTTGTGATTTGATGACTTTATGACTGTTGCAGATTTTGAGAGGGAGCTTAAAAGATTATATCTTATATGACTTTTGAGCTGACTTAATGAGATTTAAGCTGAATGAAAGGTTTAATTCTAAACTTAATCTCATACATGTCTGAAAGAAGGACAACTTTCATATATGAAAAGATGTTTCTAAATGTTCAAACCACTTCTTATTCTTAAAACGATTTCATGAATTTAGAAGTGTGATGTTAAATGCTTTCATTTTTCATGTGCTTTCAACGTTTCAATAAACCGTGTGTTTCCAAAGATAAATACTTGTGTATTATCTTTTCCATATATTTTCAAGTATTCACACACACCGGTTTACTATTTTTTTGAATATGTTCTTACCATGTCTCATATTGAAACTAATTTTCGATGGTAAGACACCCCGATTGAACTTCAAAGAATATTGAGCGTTGATTCATTTCTAAATGTTTCTTTCAAGAATGTCTATATTTTGATTCGTATGGACAAATTTTGATTTTTTCATGACCTAAGCCTTGATTGATAAACCATTCATACTTGATCTTATCAGACAATGTCAAATTTTCAAACAATTTTCTTGTATTCATTTCATTCATTCAATGTACTTGTTTTGAAAGATCTTCCATGATCAACATGCTAAAATCTTCATGATTATCTTTATGAGCATACAGACATCTGACATGTATTTCATTATGTGCTTTAACTATCAAATTTAAACCATTTGAGCAACTCTTTGCTTATAGGACAACATGGGTTCATTGTGTGAGAAATTAAAAGAACTTCTATGGATTCACGTTAACCAGTGTTTCCTACCCAAGATGTTAACCCTTGAGTGATCGAGAGGCGAGAAGTCAAAATAACTGAGTGTGGGTATGTATGATGAGGTAAAATGAAAACAGAGTTTGGTTAGAAGCGAGCTCAATGTTAAAAATAAAGAGGGTGTGAGAACAGAGTAAAAGAATATCAAATTCTGCACCAACTTTTTCTGAGTCAGGCAACCACATTTCTTATTAAATCACAATTCTTTGGTGAACAACATTGAAAAAAGCAACTAGCCCATGCCAACTCTTGATTTTAAACCCCACCAGCTACTCATCTTTTTCTTAAAAAGAAGATGTTTCAATATTTTCTGGGGATGCAACACTTATGCTATCTTATCTTCATTCGGAAGATGTGGATATTGAAAAACAAGGAAGTCTGACCCACCTTCGCACTTCGATCATGCATAATTGAGTCTGTGTTATAACTATTGTTGTCTCAATGGTTTACACAATTTTAAGCCTATCAAAATCAATCATCATGTGCTTAATTCTTTCAAACACAAGCACGTACACACAGGAAATTCGTTTTCTATCTAAACGTTCATTGTTTAACCTTGTGTTATTCGATGATTGAATGGAAGACCTGGGGGAGTGAACATCAAAAAGCTCATTTCCAATGTGTATTAGTTACACACAATGACTTTCTGTTACTGATAGGAACTTTAACTTATTCATTTGTTGATTCAGGTGTTACACTCATAATTTGTTTGAATTTGCAAAAATTCGGATGAATATCATTTGGATAGATAAATAGTCAGAGGCTCTTGTAAAAGTTCATTGGTCAGATTGGTTCATGACATTTCTTATGAAGGTTTTGATGATTTATTGCTCTATCATCAAAAAGGGGGAGAAAAGATGATCAAGAAATGTTTGAGATCGTCAAGAACTGAATATGGGAGAAGCTAAGTTCAAAGAATTGCAAGTTTAGCTGAAGATTGTACTAGTTTGAAAGAGCAAATTCAAAGAATTCTAAGTGAGCAAAAATTTACTGAAAATTTTCTTTGAAGATTGATTTGCTGAAGAAAAGAGAGCCAAATCTGAAGATAATTTATTTCTGATGTCTGAAAGAGGTTCTTATTACCTTGGGAGAGATTGTTAAAGCTGATTGCAAAAGATGTTGTACAAAGACTTTGGAGAGTTTTTGGAAATTTTTTGCCTTAGAAAATTTTTGGAAATTTTATTTCTAAGTTTTTTTGTATATTGATTTCTTTTGAACTAACGATCATTTCATGTTCTTATTTAACAGTTTATCTGTCAAGATGACTTCGAGGGACGCTCTTGCTATTTGAACTGATGTCAACCCACCAGTTTTATTCAAATGAGAATATGAGAAGTGGAAAGACAAATTCCTGGACTTTATAGACATAAATGAACTAGGTAATTACATCAGGTTATCTTTCTAAAAGAAGGAGTGATTAAAATTCCCAGTTTTATGTCAAATTCTTATTTAATGCAATCACAGAACAAGATTTACAAACTACTTGTTTCAATTCCAAATTATACAAGATTCAATTACAATTGTTTTGGATCACTTTCTCTCTCTACAACTTTATCTCACTAGCTTGGATGTGTACAAAATAAGTTTTCTCTAGTTACAAGCTTACTTCGACCCCTAGCCATATATCTATTAAAAAGAAAACAAACATACTACACACACTAAAACACAAACAACTAAGACTTTGACTTTGACTTATTACATTTGACTTTGACTTTGCTTGAGAGTTGACTTTTGAGTTTTGACTTGCTTGAACTTTGACCTTCAGTCTTCATGATCTTGTATCTAACAAATATATGCTCTAACAATCTCCCCCTTTGGATTCAAGATCATCTCTAAAAGATTTTGAAATTCAATCTCGTCCCTTAAGCTCAAAAATTACAATCACCACCTTTATGGATTTCTTTCATGTTGAATCTTCCCCTTTTATGCTTAAAATAATCTTCACAAACTCTTAGTAATCTTCCCAAAGTCTGTCTTCTAAGGTATTAACAATCTCCTCCAAAGATGATAGAAATCTATTTCAGACATAGGAAAGAAATTATCTTCAGATTTAGCTCAGTTCACTTCAGCAAAATTATCTTCAAAGAAAATTTCAGTAAAATATGCTTTCTTTTGGAATTCTTTGAACTTTCCCTTTCAGTTTTCAACAGTCTTCAACAATCTTTCATCAAATTGACATAAATCTCTCTTTTCAACTCCAAACTTTCTTTATCAAACCACATTTCTTGAATATCTCTCCCCCTTTTTAATGAAAGAAGCATGAAATCATCAAAACTCTTCACAAGAAATGTCTATGAAATCTGATCTGACCACTAATCTTTTAACACTGAGCCTCTGACCATCCATCGATCCAAAAAGATATTTATCCGAATCTTTGCAAATTCAGACAAAATATGAGTGTAACACCTGAATTAACAAATGAATCAGTTAGAAGTTCCTATCAGTAACACGAAGTCACTGTGTGTAACAAATACACATTGGAAAGGAGCTTTTGTAATGTTCACTCCCCCAGGACTTTCATTCAATTATCGAAGCACCAAAAAGGAATTTCTATGAACGTTATGACAAGAAAACGTATTCCTTGTGTTCTCGTGCAAGTGTTTGAAAGAATTAAGCACATATGATTGCTTTTATAGGCTCAAAATTGTGTAAACCATTAAGACAACAACAGTTAAACACAGACCCTATTGTGCATGATTGAAGTGCGAAGGTGGGGCATACTTCCTTCTTTTTCATTATCCAGATTTTCCAAATGAAAACCAGATAGCATAGGTGTGCGTCCCCTTGAAATATGAAACGTTTTCTTGTTAAGAAGAAAATGAGTAGTTGGTGGGGTTTTTATCAAGAGTTGGCATGGGCAAGTTGCCTGTTTCAATAATGTTCACAAAGAATTGTGAAACACTAGTAATGTGGTTGCCCGGCTCAGAAAAAAAATTTGGTGCAGAGTTTGATATTCTTTTACTCTGATCTCACACCCTCTTTCTTTTTAAACATTAAGCTCACATCTAACCAAACTCTCATTTTCTTTTTACCTCATCACTCAACCCACACTCAGTATTTGACTCCTCACTCTTCAATCACTCAAGGTTAACTTCTTGGGTAGGAAACACAGGTTAATGTGAATCCATAGAAGTTTCATTTAATCTCACACAATGAACCCATGTTGTTTTCCTAAAAGATCAAGTTGCTCATAATGATGAAGATTTGAAGATTAAAGTACACATATATACAAGTCAGATGTCTGTATGCTCACAGATATAATCATGAAGATTTGAGCATTTTAAACATTGAAGACTTTTCAAAACAAGTATATTGAATGAATGAAATGAATACAAGAAACTTGTTTGAAAATCTGACTTTGTATGAAAAAGATCATCAAAATTGGAACGATTTATCTGTTAAGACTTAGGTCAGCAAAAACTGGATTTTGTCTATAAGAAACAATATATAGACATTGTTGAAAGAAGTGTTTCAAAATGGAGTCACGCTCAAACATTGAATATCAAGCGGGGTGTATCACCATCGAAAAATTTGTTCAATTTGAGACATGGTGATAACAAACTCAACAGAATATTAAACCGTTGTGTGTGAATATTTGAAAGTATAAGGAAAAGATAATACACAAGTATTAATCTTTGGAAACACACGGTTTGTATATCATGAAAGCACAAATAATGATGAAAACATTTAAAATCACACTTCTATATTCATGAAATCGTTTAAGAATTAGAAGTGGTTTGAACATTTAAAAGCATGTTTTCATACCTGAAAGTCTTCCTTCTTTCAGACATGTATGAGATTAAGATTAGAAATAAACCTTTTCGGTCAGTCTTAAATCTCATCAAGTCAGCTCTAAGTCATAACAGATATGATCATTTAAGCTTCCTCTCAAATCTGCAAAAGTCACAAATCGTCAAAGAGCAAAGCTTTATTCACAACATTTATTGAAAAGTAAATGACATAAAGCAGTAAAACTTTGAATGTAAGAGTTCTGATCAGATATAATCAGAAATCATAATCCATACTCCTTGTCTTTTACTCCCCCTGTATTTATGCATCAGAAAAATTTATCAGTGATAAACATATGCAATAATATGAACTTCCCCTCATATTAATGTAGATTATCTAAGCATCTTCTCACACTCCCCCTGAAATCATGAACAAACCTTAAAGAGCTGATATCTTTCAGATTAAAAATACAGAAATGAATAAAAATAACAAAATGAAAATTTTAGTAGGTAATCACTGATTATGTCTTGAGATTTAACATACCAAGTTTAGAAACGAGAAAAATAAATCTCTTTTCGTCGAGAGGCTTGGTAAATAAACTGCAAGTTGGTAATCAGTGTTTAGAAAATAAAGTTCGATTGTACCTTTTTCGACATTATCTTTGATGAAGTGATATCTTACATCAATGTGTTTGGTCTTTATATGTTGCACATGATTTGCAGATATTGTAATGGCGCTCTTAGAGTCACAGTATATCGGGATCTTGTCAAATTTGAAGCCATAATCTCGTAGTTGTGTTCTCATCCACAACACTTGAGAACAACAACTCGCCACAGTGACATATTCTGCCTCAGCTGTTGAGGTGGAAACACAAAGTTGTTTCTTTGATGCCCAACTAACGAGTTTATCGCCTAGGAATTGTATGTGTCCTGACGTACTTTTCCTGTCTAACTTACAATCTGTATGATCTGCATCTGAGTAGGTTGTCAGTTCAAAACTTAATTGTGAGGTCCAATTGAGATCATGATTGGTTTGATTAAGAAGATAACAAGGAATCATAGGGAAGAAATCAGTAGATTATTCAACAAAAAAGTAAATCTACACTAAGAGAGACCAAGAACAGTAAGCAACTACATTGTTGATGATTGAGAAATTACAAAAATGAAAGGTTTACTTAAAAACTATTACATGATTCCTATTTATACCCCATACTCCCTTGTACACAATATAAGCCCAAACCCAATACAAGGCCCATTACAATTTATTTATTACTTTATAAAACTTCTAAATAGAACATAAAATATGTTCTAACATTCTGCCCCTAAGTTTTGTAAAGTAATCATTCTCTGATCAGCTCCAGCTTCAGCTCTTCTCCCCCTTGATTTCTTTATAAAACTTAGTGTTGCATAAACATCAAAGCATCCTTAAGCTCCCCCTAGAATGTAGCTCTTATCCTCGAAGTATCAACTAAAATATCGTATCTGATGTAGACAATAACCTCGATTGAGTGCACATAAAGACAACTTTTGACTCTAGTAAATCCAACACATTCCTTAACGCCCACAAGAATGATATGTGTGGATTATGGAGTGACACCCAAGTGCATCTTCAGTGTATAACATCTGATCTGTCTGTGAACCATGAGTTGAATTTAGAATTCAGCTTAAGAACTTCATCTGATAAGCATACGGGCGGTAGCATCCTGTAGCAACACTACAATGCAAGGGTAAAAGGCAGGCAATATTCAACAACTGATGAAAGGTACTCATTTTCTGACTGGTTTCCAGAATACCAAGTCATCAAACCCGGAACTCCTTTCTTCACAAATCAGCTGGATGATTATCGACTCTCAGGATTCTGAAGCACAACCAAAGTGCAGAACAGTGATTGCAGTCGCTCACTATACTGAGTGATCAAGTCAAAAGAATGATAAAGTGCTCTCAACGGTCTAACAACTGAAGAAGATTTCCATATTGATGATTGCAGATGCTCAGGCAGCTAACTCAATCCAAGCAGAGACCAAATCATCAAATCCAAAATATAAAAAACTTTGCAGATCATGAGCACTCGTGAAATATAGATCAGTTGCTAAGGATATGTGACCAACCAACTGTCACATATGCATTCCGCGTATAAAGCTCAGGAACAGGGAAAACTTGTATGAAATAGGGTTCAGAACAGTCAAAATTCTGAAAAACATCACCAACTATCGCAAACAATAAAAATTCGCAGATCCTTATAGACATTTGAGCACAATTCGCAAGATGCTTTAAGCTTAACCTCAAAATTCGCAGAGGCTTGCATTGCGAAACCTTAACTTTCCCAAGCCTCACATAAGCGAATCCTCGCATTTCGCAACTCTCTTCTTTACGAATCCTCAGAATTCGCAACATACATACCAACGAATTCTGGACTTAAAACATTTTTCATCTTTTGGAAGCCACATTTCGCAAACACAACTTGCGAAACCTTTGAATGTGACTTGCGAATCCTTAGGAATTCGCACACAACATAAGCACAGTGGCCTGCAAATCCTTCAAATTTCGCAATTTGACCACTTGCGAATTCTACACTTAAACGAAAATCGTTGTGTCCAAATGTTCTGCGAATCCTCCTTTCTGCGAATCCTTCACTTTCTGCGAGTTCTTCACGAACCTTGCAAAAAATATGGATCTCGAACTTATTTTCTGACTTTCTTCAATCAAGCCTTCAATACATCGATTTTTGAGTTGATACTTTATCCACAGGTTCGAAAACAACTAATAAGCACATTTGTAGTTGAAAACTTTATCTAAATCTGACTCTAAACCACCATTCGATTCAACCACAGTAATAACAAGTTTTCAAACATAATGAACTCAAAATCGACAGATTCGATTTCCTGAGATGAAAATGATACAAGAAATTGATTCTATAATGATTTACAATAGCTACTGAATCAATTAAACAAGAAATAACAATCAATTTCACAAACAATCACAGAAATCGAAATTTCAACAGGATTGTTCTATCAAAACCAAATCAGATCTCAGATCGTGCAGAAAGATGTTTTCTGTTTAGATCTGATACCAATTGAAATTGTAAGATCCCAGATCAAATCAAGCAATTCAAACAAAGATTAAAGATATAACAGTGTATAGATCTAGAGAGATAGTAGAGAGAGAAAGTGACTTTTTCGTATATATCACAGACTGAATATTACAATGTGGAACTCTTCTCTTAAAACTAACAAGTCATATCCTTATTTATACCAAGGATATAAAACTCTCACAATACTAAACTCTTAAAGTAAAGAAACTCTCAAGACATTAAGTTTGACTATGTTGACTTTACATTCTTGACTTTTCTCATTAAATATTGGATACAATAAAATACACTAACATTGTTTCCTTAGGATACCACAGACCAAGATCTGCAGTGCCCTTCAGATATCTAAAGATTCTTTTTACTGCAGACATATGGGATTCTTTTGGATTAGCCTGATATCTAGCACATAAACATGTAGAGAACATTATATCTGGCCTACGAGAAGTTAAATACATCAAAGAACCGATCATACCTCTATAGGTTCTAACATCGACTGCTTTACCCGAAGGATCAACGCCGATCTTAGTTCCCGGTGCCATCGGGGTTCCAATTGTTGTACAATTTTCCATTTTGAATTTTCTAAAAATATCAAAAATGTGCTTTGATTGATTTTTAAAAATCCCCGTTGAAAATTGTTTGACTTGTAATCCGAGAAAGAAATTCATTTCTCCGATCATACTCATCTAAAATCTAGACACCATGAGGTTAGAAAAATTCTTACAGTATTTTGGATTTGTTGAGCCAAATATGAAGTCATCCACATAAATTTGAATCAATATGATATCGGCTATTTATTTTTTAATAAACAAAGTAGTATCTTTTTTACCTATCGTGAAGCCCGACTTGACTAAGAATTTAGATAAAACTTCATACCAGGTATGAGATGCTTGTTTCAGATCGTAAAGTGCTTTGTCGAGAATGTAGACGTGATTTGGTTTTTCTTGATTGACAAATCCTTCAGGCTGTGATATGTAGACTTCCTCCTTAAGAATGCAGTGGAGAAAGGCAGTCTTCACGTCCATCTGGTAGACGGTGAAGTTCTTGTGGGCAGCATCTTCATGAAACATTTTGATTGTTTCAATGTGTGCCACTAGAGCGTAAGTCTCATCGTAATCAATTCCTTCCTATTGCCGGTATCCCTTAGACACAAGTCTTGCTTTGTTTCTGATAACGATGCCATCTTCGTCTTTTTTATTCTTGAATACCCATTTTGTACCAATGATAGATTTACCTTCCGGTCGTGGTACTAGTCACCAGACTTTTAATACTTTGAACTGATTCAGCTCCTCTTGTATCGCAGTCACCCAATCCGAGTCAGCTAGAGCTTCAGATACACGAGTTGGCTCTATCTTGCTCAAAAATGAGTCATGCATACACATATTTAATGTAGCGGACCTAGTTTGCACCAGTTTCGTTGGATCTCCAATAATTTGGCTTATCGGGTGCTCTTTGGTCCACCTATGTTCATGAGGGAGTGGATTTTGATATAGATTGATCATGATTATCATCTAGATATCCACTGTCAGCTTCATTAATTTGCTCAGGAATTAATGGGAGTACAGTTGGAACAAGAGTTTCTGACTGTTGATTTGTCGTTACAGTGCAACCAACTGATTCAGCAACTTCTGTCTCCTCGTTAACATTCACAGCTTCAACTGTTAGAGTAGGCGTTTGAATTGGAATCTCTTGCTGAATCGGGGAATTTGATTCAGTAGATATGTCTGAAGTGGTTGGTTGATGTCTTTGTGAATCTTCTGACCTGTCAACAACAACAGGTTTAGACACTTTAGTTCCAAGAAATTCATCATAAAATAATTCAAACAAAAGATCCAAACCAGATAAGTGAGATGTCGATGATGACGCTTCCTTTGATTTAGTAGCTTTAGGTACAGGTTCTGGACTGATCTGTCCAGAAGCTAGCACTCCAATAAGTATGGGTTCTGAACTGCTTTGTTCAAAAGCCATCTCTTCGTCAAATGTGACATCTACGCTCTGTTACGTAATAGAGGTAGATCAGATTGACTCAGCATAGTACGAGCGGCCTCGACTAGCGTTCTGTTACGTTTTTCTACTACTCCGTTCAGTTCTGGCGTTCTAGCAGCATAGAATTGATGTGCTATCCCGACCGATTTGAGATAATCTTCCACAGTTTTGTTCTTAAACTCTGTGTCGTTGTCTGTTTTAAGAAGCTTGAATTGCTTTTGCAAATTCACTTGGGTTGTCTTTAGAAAAGTGATGATGACTTCAGGCGTCTCATCTTTTGTCCTCAGAAATTTCACCCATGGGTACCGCGAATAATCGTCCACAATAACTAATACGTATTTCTTGCCGTTAATACTCTGCGTACGCATAGGACCATAGAGATCCATATGCAGCAACTCCAAAGATGAACTTGTACTCGGTTCAGATTTTGGCTTATGAGCGGCTCTCTTCATCTTACCTTTCTTGCACGCTACACAGAGATGTTCTTTCACATATTTCAGCTCAGGAAGTCCTTTTACCAATTTTCCCGTGACCAATTTATTGATGTAACAAAAATTCAGGTGAGAAAGCCTTCGGTGCCATAACCAGCTTTGTTACAGCGAGGATTTTGACGGTAGACAAACCTCATTGTCAGTCTGTACTTTTGATAGATTAATCGTGTAGAGGTTAGATTTTCTCGTGTCGACCAAGAGTTCCTTACCATCTTCAGTACGCACAGAACATCGCTTGGCCTTGAAATTTACCTCTAAATTCTTGTCGCAGAAATGTCCAATGGTGAACAGGTTATGTCCTAAACCTTCCACTTAGCTCACCTTCGTAATCGTCACGTTGTCATGAATCACGTCACCATAACCTAGAATTGGTGATAATTGGTCGTTGCCGAATCTAATTGTCCCACAATATTTCTCTGTATAATTAGATAAAATATATTTCCGCCCGGTCATATGCTTGGAGCAACCAGAATCCAAGTACCACATATGACGGGTTTTCACATGAGAAATCAGGGAACAACAAATTTAGGTACCCATTTAAATCTGGGTCCTACAGTGTCAGCACAAGATTTTGGCACACATTTAAATTTGGGCCCGCTTTTCTTTTGAAAACCATTTGAAGCATTGTTAGAATAATAAGAATATACATGATATGTGCCAAACCAAACATCAAAATATTGTCGAGACGTATAATCATTTCTTTTATAATTAGAAGACTTACTAGCAAACGGAGATAATTCGAACAATTGCTTTATTGAATATTTCTTGTAAGACGATACAAGTTTTTGTTTATTGGAAGCAATATTCTCAACTATATCAGTAGTACTAGATGTTCCTCTATTACAATAAGAAATAACAGAAGATGATTTAACAGTCTCTTCAACCTTCTACTTTGGTAGCCATATTGATTTAACTCCAATCTTTTCTTTTTCACATCTGAAAATTTGAAACTTTAGAATTAGAACAGTGAGTTTTAAAAGATTGCTTCTTCTTTGGCTTACCAGTGGTTTCCTGTTTCTGTGAATGCCTAGATTTCTTTTTCTTACCATTGGCACTCTTGGAATTCACAAAAACTGGTTCATCAACTTTCGTTGATGTTTCACCTTTCTCGTATATATTTGGTAATCCGAAAGAGTTTATGAAAAACTGTGAATGATCAGGAAGTTTAACATTAAAATCAAATTGACCAACACAATCATCTAACTCACCTTCAGAGTTTAAGAAATCAAACTCTTCATTAAACAGATCAGAATTATCATCGGATTTTGAAGCTTTAGAATATTTAGAAAAATCAGAATTTTTAAACACAGTGGAAAACACAATTTGTTCTAAATTCATCAAAGTTCTTTTCTTCGGCTAGAGTATTATCGAGTTCAGAAATTTTACTTTCCAACACGAGAGGAGGTACATAAATCTTACCTTCGATAGGTTTAGCCTCCAACTCTTTCGAAGAATAACTCTCAAAATAGTCATTAGAAAGGAATTTTGATTTATCTTAACTATAAATATAATTCAACTTCTCATAACGGGATGGAAGTTGCATTTTAGTTGTGTTCTTCTGTTTCTCTTTTTCTTTAGCTTCATCCTCGTCAGACAAATTGGTCCATTTAACTTTGGGCTCAGGGTATTGTGGTGCCAGTTTTAAAAATCCAAAGTCATAAAACACAAACACTTTTGAAATACCCTTTTTGAGGTAGTGTGGGTTCTCATAACCAAGTCCCCAACACTCAGTACTCTCTTTAGGTTTGTTCAAATGAATAGTGTGTTCAGTTTGACCTAAACAGTAAAACTTTTCCTGCAAAACATTCCACTTGTCAGTTAAAGATTTATTTTCTTTTGAAAGTGATGAACACTTTTTAGCAATCTCTTTTGACTCAAATTGACACAGTTTATACTTTGAAGTAGTTTCAGCTAATTCATTATGAATTATAGTGTTCTCTTTTGCGCTGGTATCAATATTTTTATGTAAAGCTTCAATCAGTATGTTCTTCTCAGCAAGATCCTTGCTAAGTTTCAATATTGATTGATCGTTTTCTTTATTGATACCTCTTTCGCGTTTAAAATTAGACTTTAATTCCTAGAGTTCAATCATCATAGATTGCATAGAATTAAGAAAATAATATTTAGACATATCACATACCTCTTCGTTGTCCTCTTCTTCAGAATCAGCTTCAGCTTCCATCTCTATCTTACCCATCAAGCACAAATGGCCTTTCTCTTCTTTCTCTTCTTCCTCGTCTGAATGATCGAGCCATAAATCATCCTCCGCCATAAGTTCCTTTCCAGCCTCCTGTTGATTGGCGAAGAGCATCTTGTTCTGGTAATACTCGGAGTTTCGGACTTTAGGCTTTCGGCAGTCCTTAGCAAAATGTCTGAGTTTGCTACAGTTGTAACACTTTGTTGGTTTTGGTTGTTTCTTCTCTTTAGCTCTGTACTGCTTCTCATCAGACCTCTTCTCCTCTATTCTCTTTTCTTCAACTCTCTCCTTGTGTTCTTAATTTCTAGACCCAGAAGAATACCTCTGACTGTTTGAGCTAGGCTTTTTGTAGAACTTCTTCTGAAAAGCTTTGGTCAGCATCAACATACCCTGCTTGAAGTTCTCACAGTCATCAAAATCAGAGTTATCTTAACTCTCTGCATCCTCGGACTCAGAAACTATGACTTTCTTCTTTTTCTTGAGGAATACTGACTTCTTCTTGACAACCAAGGCAATCAGATCAACAACTGTCTTCTCAGCCTTTTTCTTTTCCTCTTTAATCTCCTCTACCTCTTCTTCATTTTGCCTCAGAGTTTCATAAACCTCATGCAGTGGAATCTCGTTAAGATCTTTCATCTGTTTCAGATCTTTCATCTGTTTCATTTGTCTTGTAAATCTTTTCCACGCAGGCTGGAGAATGCGGAGGAATTTGACATTAAGCTCTATCTGAGACTTTTTGACTTTATTCTTGCTGAGCTCGTTCAGCAAAGTCACAAATCTGTCATAGGTTGTCTCAAGAGATTCTCCCTCCTTGGCTTTGAACTCTTCATAATTATTGAGGCAGTTGGAGACTTTAAGTTGGTTGCCTATCTTTGACCCAAGCATCATTTTCTCTAACTGATCCCACATTTGCTTGCCCGAAGCGTTGTAGCTATCAATCTTTACATATATCTCATTAGGTATGCCTTGGAAAATAACGCTATGTTCTTGAGTTTTTTTTACGAAGGAAAGGAAGGGAAAGGGGTGGAAAGTAGGAGGGAAAAAAATGTTGTGTTCTCGAGTTTTTTTAAGGAGAGAAAGGAAAGGAAAGGGAAGGAAAATATTGCTTATTTTCCTCCCAAAACTTTCTTCTCAAATGTGGGAGGAAACGGAAGGAAGTGAAAGAAAGGAATTTATAAAAAAATTAAAAATATTTGTAAAATTACATATATATCCATTAGTTACCTTCCATTGTTAAATAAATAAGGGTATATTGGTAAAAATGACATCTTTCTTTTCCTTTCTCTCCTACTCGAGAACATGAAAATTTATTTTCTTTTCTTTCCTTTCCATTCTTTTCCTTCAATCTCAAGAACACAAATACAAATATTTCTTTCTTTTCCTTCCCTTTCTTTTCTTTTCTTTTCCTTAACTCTCTTTTCTTTTCTTTCCTTCCAAAACTTGAGAACACAACGTATAAGATCTAGCCAGTCTATCACCCTTATGTCTTCTTCCTTGCTCATTTGTGTACTCCTCAAGTAGTAGAGGGTACTATCTCTGTTCATCTTCTCTATTCTCTCCTTCAACCGTGAGTGTTTTTTTTGGAGGTTTCATGATTCCTTCCTTCAAAGAAATTCTGATATAATCCCCCAGATCGTTGCGGTCTAAGAAATCTAGAAAATGGTCTTTCCCTTGCTCGTACTCTCCTTTGAAGAGTACTGTGGCTTTACGTCCGTACCGATCGCAAGTGCTTCCCTTGATGTCATCCTGTTTCAAAATATTCAATAAGAACTTGACAAACAATCGTTAGTCTAAATGAAATCACGTAATTCAGAAAATCTTAGAAAGAAATTCAGAAATGAAATTTCCCAAATTCTCTAAGTCTGGAATTCACATATAAGAGTGAAAGATATGGAATTCGCATACAAGCAAGAGTCAAACAGAATTCGCACACAACACACTTATCCACATAATTCTCATACAAACAATTCCATATTTCGCATATAGACACAAAACAAGAATTCGCATACACAGAATTCGCATAAAACACTATGCGAGTTCTGAACTTAGAAAAATTTTAAGATAAAACTTTTCGCATAAAACAATTCGTATAAAATTTTCGCACCAAAGAACTATGCAAATTCTATCCTTGAAGAAATTTTGAAAAACAATTATGCGAATTCTACAGAATTCGTATACCACTCTTCTGCGAGTTCTCAACTTTTCGCATACGAGAGTTACGCGAGTTCTGTCCTTGATTAAAAAATTTCAACAACTTTTCGCACTAACACTTTTGCGAATTCTGAAAATTTGCATGAAACAACTATGCGAATTCTTAGCTTTTCTCAGCACACATACATGCGAATTCTATGCAATTCACACCAGTCCCATCTACGAATTCTAAACTTCAAAATTTTAAGAAACAAACTTATGCGAAAATTAATGGATCTGCGAATTCTAAAGACTCTGCGAGTTCATCTTGCGAGTTCTTGAAGTGTCTGCAAGTTCTTGAGATCTCGATGAAAAACACTCTCTGATCGACTCAAAAACCGATCTATACTTCGAATTGCAATATGAAACTTTGACAATTAGTACTCTAACACATCTAGAATCGAATTCTACTACTGAATTTCAATAAAGAATACTAACAATTACAAATTGATTCAAAATACTGTGCGACAAACTCGTGGACTCAAAAACTCGACAATATCATCAAATTGATGAAAATTACAGTGCAATTATCTCACAAACCTATGCAATATTGTTCTAGAAGATAAACCAAACTAAATGAAATCAAATACAACTCGAAAAACTCACAAAGACTCAAAATTCACTCTAAGATTCAAAACACAGTGTCGAACCCCATATTTTTCTTGATTTCAATCGGATTTGCTCTGATACCAATTAATATTCCCAGTTTTATGTCAAATTCTTATTTAATGCAATCACAGAACAAGATTTACAAACTACCTGTTTCAATTCCAAATACACAAGATTCAATTACATTTGTTTCAGATCACTCTCTCTCTACAACTTTCTCTCACTAGCTTGGATGCGTACAAAATTTGTTTTCTCTAGTTACAAGCATACTTCGACCCCTAGACATATATCTATTAAACAGAAAACAAACATACTAAACGCGCTAAAACACAAACAACTAAGACTTTGACTTATTACACTTGACTTTGACTTTGCTTGAGAGTTGACTTTTGAGTTTTGACTTGCTTCAACTTTGACATTTAGTCTTCATGATCTTGTATCCAACAAATATATGCTCTAACAATGATGAAAACTCCATCAAAGATTCATTCTACGGAAGCTAATGGAGAGGAAGTTGTAAAGAAAAAATATCCAATGGATGTGGATGAATATTCTGATGAGCAGAAGAAGAGACACAAAGCTGACAGACTGGCAAGATCTTTCCTACTCCAAGGCATTCCCAATAAGATATATGTGAAGATAGATAGTTACATTGCTACTAGAAAGCAAATGTGGGATCAACTAGAGAAGATGATGTTTGGATCAAAGATAGGCAATGAGTTGAAAGTTTCAAACTGCCTCAACAACTACGAATAATTTAAAGCAAAAGAAGGTGAAAGTCTTGAGGCTACTTATGATAGATTTGTTACTTTTCTGAATGAGCTGAGCAAAAACATAGTCAAGAAGTCTCAAATTGACTTGAATGTGAAATTTCTGAGTATCTTACATCCTGAGTGGAAGAGATTTACTCGTCAAATGAAGCAATTGAAAGATCTCAATGAGATACCTTTACATGAAGTGTATGAGACTCTGAGACAAAATGAGGAAGAGGTAGAACAGATAAGAGATAAAAAGAAGAAAGCTGAGAAACTGATAGTTGATCCAATTGTCTTGGTGGTTAAGAAAAAGGAGAAAAGATCAGCGAGTCTGAAGAAGAAGAAGAAGAAGAAGAAGGTGATAGTGTCTGAATCTGAAGAAGAAAGTAGTGATGACTTTGATTCTGATGACGGGGAGAACCTAAATCAGGCAATGCTACTGTTGACCAAGGCTTTTCAGAGAAAGTTTTACTAGAAGCCAGGGTCAAACAGTCAATGATATTCATCAGGATCAAAGAACTTTGAGCACAAAGAGAGAGTGAAAGGTAAAAGGTTTGAGGAAAGGATGCCTGAAGCAAAGAAGTATGTGAACAGATATGAGGACAAGAAAGAGACTGAACCAGTAAAGTGCTATAACTTTGGCAAAGTAGGTCATTTTGCTAAAGATTGCCGGAAGCCAAAAGTTCGCAATTCTGAATACTACAAGAACAAAATGCTTCTGGCCAAACAGAAAGAAGCTGGCAAAGCATTAATGGTTGAAGACGACTACTGGTTGGATCACTCGGAGACTGCAAGTGAAAAGGAAGAAACTAGTCACATGTGCTTTATGGGTCATAATGTAGCTTAAGAAGTTTTAGATGAGGAGGATTATGAAGAGGTATGTGATATGACTGAATTTGATTTCTTAACTCAAATGCAATCCATGATGATTGAACTTCAGAATTTGCAGTCTAAACATAAACGCGAAAAGGGTATCATTGAAAAGAAAAACCAATCAATACTGAAACTCAACATGGATATTGCTGAGAAGAATGTATTGATTGAGACTTTACATAAAAAATATTGATACTAGAGCTAGAGAAAAGACTATAATCAGATAATCAATTATCTGAAACATCCTCAAAATTCAAACTGTGCGAACTTGAGATTAAAGAGGTTGCTAAAAAGTGCTTATCTTTAAAGAAAGAAAACAAGTCTTTGGTTGAAAAAGTGAGTGTTTGGGAAGAAAAACTTTATACTAGAGGTCAAACTGAACAAACCATTCATCTTAATAAACCAAAAGAGAGTAGTGAATGTTGGGGTGTTGGTTACGATAACCCACATTATTTGAAAAAGGGTATTTCTAAAGTGCCTGGATTATATGATTTTGGATTTCTAAAATTGGCACCTAAATATCCTAAACTCAGAGTTAAATGGACAAAATCATCAGATGAGGACAAAGCTAAGGAAGATGAGAAAAGGAAAAATAAAACTAAAATGCAACTTCCATTTCATTATGAGAAGTTGAATTCTTGTTACAGTTCTAAACAGTCAAAATTTCTTTCTAACGATTATTTTCAATGCCATTCTACAAAGGAAATGGAGGCAAAACTGGTTGAAGGCAAAATTTATGTTCCTCCACTCATTTTAGACAGTAAAATTTATGAACTTGAAAACATTCTTGCAGAAGAGAGAATTTTGACTGGACTAGAATATATGATATTTTCAACAGTTTTTGTAAACACTGATTTCTCCGATACTTCCAAAGTTTCTAAGTCAAAAGATGTTAATGTTCTATTCGATGAAGAGTTTGATTTTCTAAACTCTGATGGTTGTTTTGATGAATGTGTTGATCAATTTGATTTTAATGCTAAACTTCCAGATCATTCTCCATTTATTATGAATTCCAAAGGTTTACCAAGTGTATTTGAAAAGGGTGAATCATCAATGAAATATGATAAATCAATTTCTGTGAGTACCATGCATGCCATAGGTAAGAAGAAAAAAGACTAGGCATTCATAGAAACAGATTAACACTGGTGAATCTAGGAAAAGACAATCTTTCTATTATCACATTTCTAACTTTCAAAATTCATATGTTTCAGATGTGAAAAAGAAAAAGGCTGAAGTGAAATCAGAATGGAGACCAAAGCAGAAAGTTGAAGAGAATGCAAAATCATTTTATGATTCCGAATGTAATAGAGTGACTGTCAGTGATACTGATGTAGTTTGTAATATTGCTTTTTATAAAACAAAACTTGTATCTTCTTACAAGACTTACTCAATAAAGCAATTACTCCAATTATCTTCGTCTACTAATACGTCTTCCACATATCGTAGAATTGATTTTGTATCTCGAAAATATTCTGATACTTGGTTTGGATCATATCATGTATATTTTTACAATTCTGTTTCAAAAGTTTTTCAAATGATCAAAGGGTCCAAATTCAAATGGATGCCAAAATCATGTGCTAACTTGCTAGGACCCATCTATAAATGGGTACCTAAACCTGTTGTTCCTTGATTTGTCATGTGCAGAACCATCATATGTGGTACTTGGATTCTGGTTGCTCCAAGCATATGACTAGGCAAAAAGATATTTTATCTAATTATACAGAGAAATTCTGCGGGAACGTTAGATTTGGGAACAACTAGTTTTCACCAATTCTGGGATATGGAGATGTCGTGCAAGAAAATGTAACAATTTTGAAGGTGAGATACGTTGAAGGATTAGGACACAACCTATTCAGCATTGGTCAGTTCTGTGACAAGGATTTATAGGTGAATTTTAAGGCCAAGCGATGTTGCGTTAGAACTGAAGATGGTAAAGAACTCTTGGTCGGGACGCGTAAGTCAAACCTCTACACAATTAATCTGTATAAAGTCATGAATGATAATGTGATGTGTCTACTTTCAAAAGCTTCTATGTAACAAAGCTGGTTATGGCATAGAAGGCTTTCTCATATCAACTTTCGATACATCAACAAATTGGTGACTGGTAATTTGGTGAAAGGACTTCCAAAGCTGAAATATGTCAAAGAACATCTGTGTGATGCATGTGAGAAAGGTAAAATGAAAAGATCTTCTCATAAGCCTAAGCCTGAACCGAGCACAAGTACTCCTTTAGAATTGCTGCATATAGATGTATGTGGTCCAATGTGAACTCAAAGCATCAATGGTAAGAAATATGTTTTGGTGATTGTGGACGATTATTCAAGATACACTTGGGTCAAATTCCTAAGATCAAAAGATGAGACGCCCGATGTCATCATCTCATTCTTAAAAATCACTCAAGTGAACTTGCAGAAGATAGTAAGCTTCTCAGAACTAATAATGTCACATAATTCAAGAACAAGATTGTAGATGATTATGTCGAATCGGTCAGGATAACACACCAATTTTCTGCTACCAGAACATCAGAACAGAATGGAGTAGTAGAAAGGTGAAACAGAACTCTAGTTGAGGCTGCTCACACTATGCTTAGTCAATCTAATCTACCTCTATTTCTGTGGGCTGAAGTTGTGTGTACTGCATGCTATACGCAAAATCGCTTAATCATTCATCGCCGGTTTGGTAAAACACAATATGCTTTGATCAATAATAGACTACCTAGCATTAAACATTTTCACATCTTTGGATGCAGGTGTTTTGTGCTGAATAACAAGAAGAACTTGAACATGTTCAATACAAAAGATTATGAAGGCATTTTCATCGGATATTGTCAGACATCTGCAGCGTACAGAGTTTATTTGAAAAAGTCGAAGATTGTGGTGGAAAGTGTAAATGTTACATTCGATGAAGAAATGGCTACTGATCAAAGCAGTTCAGAACCTATTATAACAGGAGTTTTAGCTTCTGGACAAATCAGTCCAGAACCTGCGGTTAATGTTTCTAATTCTGATAAAGCGTCAATGTCTACCTCTCATTTAACAGAATTAGATTTATTGTTTGAATTTTTCTATGATGAGTTTCTTGGTTCTAAATTGACTAAACCTGTTGTGATTGACAGATCTGAAGATTCAAGCAATCATCATCCAATCACTTCAGATGTCTCAAATGAATCTGATCCCCCGATTCAGGAAGAAACTCAAATTCAAACACCTACTCACTCAGTTGAAGTTGCTAATGCGTAAATGTATAATCCCAGATTCAATCAACTCAAGATTTGACAATTAAAGAACACTTCTAGAGAGAGAGTGTAGAGAGAGAAAGTCACAATGTCATTAATCTAAAAATATTACATGTATGACTTTTGTTCTATACTTATACACACTTACAACATTATATATGGAACACTCATGATATACAAACTCTCACAAGACTATACAACAATGATTTTACAAAGACTTGACTTTGTTGACTTTACTGACTTTGACTTTTCACATTAAATCTTGGATACAATTTATACACTAACATTCTTCCCCTTTGTATCCAAGATTTAATAAAAAATTGACAATAGTGTTCACCTCTTGATTCTTCAAACTTTTACTCTGACGATCTTAAACTTTAAAGCTCTAAAGATCTTTAAACTTTGATGCTTTGAAGAATCTTGTAAAATCATTCACAATGTCTTTGAACAATCATCAACACTCATAAAGTCTTGAACAAAACCATTTGAATTTCTTGAAACTTCTTTGATTTTTGAAACTTTGAACTATAAAACAACTTTGAGGAATCTTTGAATGCTTGGTATCATCATCTCTTTGATCTCTGGACTGTCTATGGAAAAACAAACTTTATCGAGTCAACTTGATTTGTCTTTGAATCATCTCTGAATAATTTCTTTTCATCTGACTTGATTGAATTTAACTTTCAATATTTCTCCACAAGTCTTTTCCACTTTGACATCTCTTCATGGCTTTGAAATTATGACTTTGAAATTGAACTTTTAGAATTTCTCCCCCTTTTTGATGATTGTGAGCATCATGATCATCAAAATTCTTTTCAATTTCATCACCGTCTTTGAATAATAATCTCCTCCTTTATAAAGTGACAATCTTCGCTCTTTTGATCTGTATATCCGTCAATTCATAAAAATGTATATACCCGAATCTTCTCAAATTCAGATATAATAAATGTTGTAACCCTGAATCAACAAATGACACAGTTATTATGCCTGTAGGTAGCATGGAGCCACTTTGTACAACGAATGTGCATTGGAAAGGAGTTTTTGAGATGTTCACTCCCCAAGGGCTTCCATTCAATCATCTAAAAACACGAAGAAATTTCTCTGAATGTTATGACAAGAAAACTCGTTCCTTGTGTGTACGTGAAAGTGTACGAATGATTGAAGCTACTCAAGCTTTTTCAGGCTCAAAATGTGTAAATTGTTAGGACAACAACAAATATTACAAGAACTCAATGTGCGTGAAAGAGGTGCGAAGTGGGGCAAACTTCCTTCTTTTTCAATATCTAAATCTTCCGAGTGAAGATCAGATAACAGATATGTTGCGTCCCCAAGAAAATGAAACATTTCTGTTGGTCCCTTATATTTGAACACGATCTTACCAGACAATACAAACAATCACAAACATAAATGATAAACCAACCTATTTGATTAATAACCAAGGATTGCAGATTGATCTGATTTCTCTTTAAAGCTCTCTCTCTCTGTTTTCTCTCTGATGAATAGTGTTCTTCGTTGATTTTTGTGATATGTGATATCTCACCTAATAACTTAACATAATATCTAAACTTAATATCTAATAATAAATATCCTAAAATATCTAATAATAGATATTTAGGAATAATAATAAAATACTAAAAACAAACTTTTACATTTTATTACAAACTAACTTTAGACAAATATTGAGAGGGCTTTTCAGCTTTAGCTTCAGATTCCAGTCTTCAGATTGGATGATCTTGAATCCAATAAATATGAGATCTAACAATCTCCCCCTTTGGATCAAGATCATTACTAAAATGATTTAGTAATTCAGTATTCTCTTTCAGCTCAGAAGATGCAATCTTCTTCTTTGTCTTCAATATGTAATACTCTCCAGTTTTAGCTCAGAATGTTTTAGCAAAGTATCTTCAAAGAAAATTTCTCTAAAATCAACATGTCTTCAGAATACTCTATCTTTGAAGAATTCGATCTTGGACATTCATGTCTTCAGAATACTTTGTCTTTGAAGAATTCGATCTTGGACATTTCTCTAAACTTTTGATCTCTTTCATTTCTTGAATAGCTCTTCTCCCCCTTTTTGATGAAAAGAGCAACGACTTCATCAAAACTTTGAGTAAGAAATATCTTTCATTAGGAGCCTCTGATTCGTCAATCCAAAAGATATTCATCCAGATCTTTGCAAATCTAGACAAAATAATCGTGTAACACCTGAATCAACAAATGAATCAGTTAAAACGTCTGTCAGTAACACTAAGTCACTGTGTGTAACGAGTACACATTGGAAAGGAGCTTTTTGATGTTCACTCCCCCAGGGTTTCCATTCAATCATCGAAACACAACAAAGGTAAATTCTATGAACGTTATGACAAATAAACAAATTCCTTGTGTGTTCGTGCATGTGATGGAAAGAATTAAGCACGGATGATTGCTTATAGGCTCAAAAGTGTGTAAACCACTGAGACATCAGTAAGTTAAACACAGACTCAATGTGCATGATTGAAGTGCGAAGGTTGGGTAGACTTCCTTCTTTTCAATATCCAGATTTTCCAAATGAAAAACAGATAGCAAATGTGTTGCTTCCCCTTTTAAAATGTGAAACACTTTCTATTTTAGTAGAAAATGAGTGGCTGGTGAGGTTTGATCAAGAGTTGGCATGGGCTAGTTGCTTGTTTCAATAATGATCACCAAAGAATTGTGAAACATTAGAAATGTGGCTGCCCGGCTCAGAAAAAGTTGGTGCAGAGTTCTGATATTTTTTTAACTCTGTTTCACACCCTCTTTCTTTTAAACATTTAGCTCACTCTAACCAAACTCTCTTTTTCTGTATACCTCATCACACATCCCACACTCATTTCTTTTCGACTCCTCACACTCAATCACTATGGATTAACCTCTTGGGTAGGAAACACTGGTTAACGTGATTCCGTAGAAGTTGTGTGAAGTCCTAGCACAATGAAATCATGTTTTCCTATGAAGCATATGATGCTCAAAATGGTTTAACTATATCTGATAATCCCATAATCAACTAAATCTTTAGAGAGAGAGAGAGAGATTGAAAGCGCAAAGTAAGATCTCTATTAGATGAGCGTGAATTCCTTACAAGACACAAAGCCACAAGGGACTTAAATACCCTGCCAAATACTACACAGTATACGCAACCTAAACACAATATTAGACCAAGCCTATAAATACAATGATTATTATAAAATCTGACTTAACAATCTCCCCCTTAGTAATCATTGTCACTGTGGTCTTCAATATCCATCTTCAAAATCAACATAGACCATCTAAGCGACTTAGCGAAGCTTCTTGACTTTTAAAAAAAAATCTTCTCAGCATCTTTCAGTCTTTGTTGCCTTTGTTGCCTTGACAAGACTGGACCTGTTTGTAATTAGCTTGAAAGAACAATCGGTTCATCAGCTTGTGCTCTAGACGACACACCTCTTTCAAGTATACTCGAATGAACTTTGGTGATCGGAGCTTGAACATCAAAAGAATTAGTATCTGAGAAAACAGAATCTTGAGCAGCAGATAAACGTTTGAACTCTTTGTCTCTTTAACCTCTCCTTAACTTCTCCCCCTCATGACCTTGATGATCTGGATCAACTTGGTCATGCAAATGTTGGAGACGAGACAGCTTAAGACCTGAAAAATCAGAATAAAGGAGAAAGAGGGAAGTTTTGCGCTACATGTTGGTGGCGCAAACATAGTTTTGCGCTAGATGAAGGTGGCGCAAAGTTGAGTTTTGCGCTACCAACTGTTGGCGCAAATCTGACTTGAAATGAGAAAATTTCACTTAGTTAAGCTCTTTGACTCCCCCTACACAAATGCACTAAATATGACAATTCAAGTTAGCATTCATATAGAAAATCATATACTCCCCCTCGAATTCAGATATGATCTTTTAGAATATTCTCCTTATTCACTCCCCCTTGAATAATGCACAGACCCATTAACACGTATATGAGAACACAAGAATTGAAACATCAATGTAGAAAGAAAAATATACTGAATATGTATTTTGAAACAGCTAAACATATAAAATTTTAAACACTAAACAAATTAAATTCTACTTAGTAAAATATCACAGATTAATCCATCAGATGAAGTCAAGTGTATGTTGTTGGATACAGATACAAGTTTCATTGCATATCAAGTTAACATGTTCAGTTTCAAAAACTTTCATCAATCTATTCAGTATGCTCGCATGCGAACTTCATTTAGCTTTAAGAAAATGCAATTCTAAAAATATAATAGAGAACTTTGCATGTACTCACACTAAGCCATCACGAATTAAGACTTTCACAAATCTATAGGTTTATTGCAACTCAAACATATCACCAAGTATCATGAGATGTGTGCTCATTGGCATCTTTTAGCATTGCGCACATTGGCATCTTCACATGAGTGTGCTCTTTGGCATCTTTTAAGCTTGTGCACTTTGGCATCTTTTAATCAAAAAGTTTGGTAAGTACAGAACATGCCGTAAACATAACTTTCTATCTGATCCTATTGCAGGATTTGGGCTAGCCGCTCCCAGACCAGTTGGCCTTAGGGGACTAGGTGTCAAGCACCCCTTCGAACTTACTCTCCCAGATCAGAAAGGCTACATCGACACATCCTAAACCCATTCATACCAGTAGAACATGACTTTCGATCTGATTCTATAGAAGGATTTGGTTTCGATCACTCCCAGATCAATTGACCTTAGGAGACCAGATGACAAGCATCCCACGGAACTTACTTTCCCAAACCAGAAAGGTCACAGGTACAAACTTTTAAACTTAGAGATTTCTGTATTTTATATATATAATTCATCTCAATCTAAGTGCTTAGCCTATATTTTCATTACGATCCATAATTCAGATTTTTTAGAATTTTCAAGCATTGTAAACTATAAATATTCCGAATCACATATCTTTAAAGCAATATCAAAAGTTTCAAACATGTTGCTGACTTTTCGACTTTTGTAAGACTTGAAAGTTGAACATATAAAACTTCAATATAAACAAAGCAACTTGAAAATTTATCCTAGACACACATTTTATTCAAAAGAAAGAAAAAATGTAATACTTTTACTTTTATAGAATAAAATTTGTAAAGATTTAAACTTTTAAAGTCAACATGCCGAGTTTAAAATTTAAGACAATTGTAAAAAATTCGTCAAATTGATATTTAGTCGGAACAAAATAAAATTCAATAATACATTCTTCCACATAATATATAATGAATTTGTGTCTCAAATGAAAGATTTGGGTTGTACAAATTCAAGAGTTAGTTGAACAAGCTCAGATTTTTGAAAAACATTTGAGAAAACTGGAACAACATCATAGACAGAGATATATGCAGCAGAATTAAGTAGATGTACTCACAGTTTCTCATTAGTTCAGAACCTATATGCATTGAAGAACGAGTCCTAAACTGACATGTTTAGAAGTCGAAGTCCATTGAAGTACGGGTTCAAAGTTGATGTACTTAGAAGCCATTGTTCTCTTACTTCCCCTTGACTTTAGGTGCCTGTAACTCAGAATCAATCTTTGGTTTTGGAACCCACTTATATTTGGGTCCATGTTTGTTAGTTGCAGTTCTTATGGGAGAAAACTTGTTAGATTTGACATAGAAAGCACGAAAAAAATAATCAGATGAATTAACAGAAACATCAGTAGAGGACGAAGCATAATCATTTGAACTTGAACTAGAGGAGGAATAGGAGACATCTTTTGAAATTCGAATTATTTGCTTTATTGAGTATTTTGAAATTTTATTACAAGTAGCAAATGAATCACTTTTACAAAATTTGTCTACAGTTCGATCCTCTTCAGTCGCAGATTCATCAGATGTCCGCTTGACCCTCCATATCTGCTTTGAAGGTGTGCTCAAAGTCCTATCTGAAAAAACTTGAATCAGAAAAATTAGAACTGTCAGAAATGACTTTAGCTTGTTTCTTTGACTTCTTTGACCTTCTTTTTTTACGCTTTGCTTTATAATAATCATCATTTAGCGTAAAAGATTCATCAAGAATTTTTGATTTAAGATTTGAATCAGAAGAAGCAATTTTACCTAAGTAACACAACTGATCAGACAATAAATCTGAACTTACCTCGGAGTCAGAAAATTTTTGAGAAAAGATTTCAGATTTTAGAAATTCCTTTTTGTTTTCTTTAAAATTTGAAGAAAGGCCAGAAACAGAATCTTGTTTTTGAAAAATTAATTTTTCTTCAAGACTTGAAGTCATAAAAGAAAGAATAACATCTGTTTCAATTACACTTTGAATATTTTGATCTTCCATTTTATCTTCATGGTCAATGATTTTGCCTTCTAATACTAATGGAGGTGTATATCTCTTAGAATCATAAAAGATTGGAGAGATATTTTCCTTATCAGATTTAGTGGCATATATATCAACATAATCATCAGACACTGAAGACTTGATGGGAGATATGTCATTTAAACTTTTTCAGCCCTTCTTTGATTTGTCAGGAAAATATTTGGCATTTTCGATCGTGTAAACAAAAGAAATTTCCTTTTTCTTGTTATTCATCCTTTTCTCATTTTCAATATCTAACACTTGCTTTTCATTCATCCAATCAATTTTAAATTGAGGAGCATATTTAGCAAGAGTTAGATAATCGAATTTATATAAAGTAGGGGATTTTTCTATCGCATTGTTTAAACAATGAGGATTTTCAAAACCAAGTCCCCATTTTTTTTTATAGACTCATAACTCCGCGGTTTGTTCAAATAAATAGTTTGTTCAAATTGATTCTTTCGATATAACTTTTCTTCCAACTCATTTATTTTATCCGAAAAATTATCTTTTAATTTTGTCATTTCTGTCAAAGAATCAAGATAAGTCATATTTGATTTTTCTAAATCATCCAATTTCTTTTGAAAGATGTCTTTTGTATGATCCAAAATAGATTTTTCATCTTTCAAAGAAATTTGTAATTTATTAATCAAATTTGACTTTTCAGAATTGAATTGTTTTCCAGATAATAACTTCGAGCGTAAATCATGTAAAGCAGTTATAATGATATTCATCTGTGAAGAAATAAAGCAAATTTGATTAAGCAAGTGTTATAATGATATTCATTTTAGAATAGCAAGGAAGAGTATACAGCAAGATCTTGTTTATTTGATTAAACAAACTGCTCTGATACCACTTGTTGGTCCCGAAGGTGCTTAACAAGTTTGTAGAAGGGGGGGGGGGGGTTGAATACAAACACAGAAATTAAAGTTTAATAAATTGTTTATTGATAAATCAAAATACAATTTACAAGTTTGTTGCGGAATAAGATTAAGACAGACTCAATCTAAACAAACTTAAGAAACACTAAGATGGTTGCACAAGAAATTCAGAGAATGGGGGATTTAAGAGAGATAGAAAACAAGGGTTTCTATTATGGAGTTCAAGGATTGAGCACACCTTCAGATGAAGGAGTGAGCTTCCTATTTATACCCTATGCATTAAATGCATGGCAGGGTACTTTACACGTGGCATTCATAGATTGGCTTTGGTAGTCTCACTTTTGGAGACATGCTTTTGGCTACTTTATGAACAGTGTAGTTGACAGAGTTGGTGTACGATTTGTGGCAGAGACTTGTCCGTTCTGACACATCGTACTGGTTGTGCAAGGTAAGACAAAAGAAAACTTGAGGCATAAGCTTTGTGATCGTTGATCGCTGAGTATCTCTTCAGAGATAAAGAAGTTCAGCTATCGCTGAAGCTTTTCCTCAGGCTTCTTCGCGTAAGTAGATTTGTCTGGTCTTCGCTGATATCCGCATCAGGTCACTAGTAGACTTATCTATTGTTCAGTGGCTTCGTCTTCGATTCAGCTATGAACTATGTTGACGCGAGACTTGTCTTCAGGGATTACGTTAACTGTGTTACATGGGAAACGATCAGTGATAACTGAACAGACTCAGTTTGATCGCTGAAAGTGAAACACATACATATTAAATGTTTACAGAAAGGTCATCAGCGATAACTGAACAAACTCAGTCTGATCGCTGATGATGAAACACTAATACATATAATAACGTAATTTTCACTAAGTATAAAAGAGGGTCGTTATCAAATCACTGAGAGAGTTTGGATCAACAAATACCCTGGCCAATACTACACAGTATACGTAACCTAAACACAGTATTAGACCAAGCCTATAAATACAATGATTACTATAAAATCTGACTTAACAATATTAGTTAAAGCTCAAATATGAATTAAGAAAACATTGAAATTTACACTTCCAAATTATAAAATCTGATGAAGAATCGGGAAGTGATTTGAACATTTAAGAACATGTTTTCAATGATTGAAAGTTGTCCTTCTTTCAACCATATATGAGATTAAGATAAAGAATCATACCTTGACGTGCAATCTTACATCTCATGAAGTTAAGCTTAAAGTCATAAAAAATATGAACGTGTAAGCATCTCTCAAACTGCAAAAGTCTTATGTCATTGTCAAAGCAAATTTATTCACTGAAATTAAAAAGACAAAAAGCAGTAAAACACTGAAAGTACGAGTTCTGATCAGAAATAATCATAAGTCATAGCCTAACTCCTTTGCTTTGTAAAAGCTCCCCCTAAAATCATGCATTACAAAAATTTGACAGAAAAGGTAAATGTAGAAATTGGGTATGCTCCCCTTCAAAATAACATTGATCATCTATGAATTTCTTCTCATACTCCCCCTAAGATCATGAACAGACTTTTAAAGTGCAGATATCATGCGGACATAAAGAAAAAGAAATGATGAAAAATTTACAATAAGAAATTTTAATAGGTAAATACCGATTAGGTCTTAAGATTTAGCATACCAAGCCTAGAGACAAGAAAATTGAATCTCTTTTCGTCCAAGGGTTTAGTAAACAAATTTGCAAGCTGATAATCAGTTTTTACAAAGTAAAGTTCAATTGTTCCTTTTTCGACATTATCTTTTATAAAATGATACCTGACATCGATGTGTTTGGTCTTTGTATGCTGAACAGGATTAGATGTTATCGCGATAGCGCTCTTCGAGTCACAGTAGATCGGGATTTTGTTGAAGTGAAAACCGTAGTCGAGCAGTTGCGTTCTCATCCATAAGACCTGAGAACAGCATCTAGCAGCAGCCACATATTCTACTTCGACCGTTGAAGTTTAGACACATAATTGCTTCTTTGATGCCCAACTGACGAGTTTATCACCGAGGAACTGTATATGACCTGGCGTGCTCTTCCTGTCTAGCATACAACCAGCATGATCTGCGTCTGTATATGCTGTTAGTTCAAAGCTTCTTTAGGATACCACAGACCAAGATCTGCAGTCCCCTTCAGATACCTAAAAATGCGCTTAACTGCAGACACATGGGATTCTTTAGGATTGGCCTCATATCTAGCACATAAACATGTAGAAAACATTATATCCGGCCTACTTGAAGTGAGATACATTAAAGAACCTATCATCCCTCTATAAGTCGTAACATCAACAGCCTTTCCCGAAGAATCGGTGCCAATCTTAGTACCAGGTGCCATTAGGGTACCAATCGGTTTACAATTTTCCATTTTGAACTTCCGAAGAATATCAACAATGTACTTAGATTGATTGATGAGAATCCTCGATGAAAATTGTTTGACTTGTAATCCGAGAAAGAAATTCATCTCTCCCATCATATTCATCTGAAAACGTGACACCATAAGGTTTGAAAAATTCTTACAGTATTAAGGATTTGTAGAGCCAAAAATAATATCATCCACATATATTTGAATTAGAATGATATCGGCTTACTCTATTTTAAGGAATAAAGTGGTATCAACCATACCTTTTGTAAAACCTGACTTGACCAAAAACTTAGATAAGACATCATATCAGGCGCGAGGAGCTTTTTTCAGTCCATAAAGATCTTTGTCGAGAAAGTATACATGATTCGGTTTCTCTTGATTAACAAAGCCTTCTGGCTGCGAGACGTAGACTTCCTCCTTGAGAATGCCATTAAGAAATGTTGTCTTCACGTCCATTTGAAAGACCGTGAAGTTCTTGTGGGCTGCGTAGGCTAGAAACATCCGAATTGCCTCTAAACGCGCCACTAGAGCATAAGTGTCGTTGTAATCTATTCCTTCCTTTTGCCTATATCCTTTGGCAACAAGTATTGCTTTATTTCTGATAACAGTACCATCTTCATCTTTCTTGATTTTAAAAACCCATTTCATACCGATAATGGTTTTACCTTGAGGTTTGGGTACGAGTCTCCAGACTTCAAGTGCTTCAAACTGATTCAGCTCTTCTTGCATTGCAGTTACCCAATCTGGATCAACAAGGGCCTCAGATACGCGAGTAGGCTCGATCTTGCTCAAAAAGGATTCATGCATACACATATTCATAGAAGCAGACCTAGTTTGCACCTGTTTTGTTGGATCTCCAATGATTTGGCTTATCGGGTGCGCTTTGGTCCATTTGTGTTCATGAGGGAGTGGATTATATGCAGATAGATCAATATCATCATATATGAATCCACTGTTATCTTCTTCAGGATGTTCAGTAGGAATGGGGGGTTCAGTTGAAGTAGTAGGTGCAGAAGTCTCAGTAGGTACAACTTGGTCAGCAACTTCTGTCTCTTCATTATTGGTCACAACTTCAACTTTCGGAGTAGGTATTTGAACTTGAACTTCCTGTTGAATCATATCTGACATGGTTGAATGAGTAGTCATTGAGTCTTCCATCTTGTCAACCACAACAGATTTAGTCACTTTTAGATCCAAGAAATTCATCATAAAATAGTTCAAATAATAAATCTAAATCACATAAATGATTAGTAGACGTTGATGCCCCATCTGATTTGTTCACTTGAGACACAGGTTCTGGACTGATTTTCCCAGAAGCTAGTACTCCTGTTATCACGGGTTCTGAACGATCGTGCTCAGAAGCCATCTCTTCATCAAATGTAACGTTGATGCTTTCAACAACGTTCTTTGACTTCTTCAAGTATACACAGTATTTAGTAGATGTAGATGTAGATGTAGAAGAATAGCCAATAAAGATGCCTTCATCTGCCTTAGCACTGAACTTGTTCAGACTCTCTCTGTCGTTTAGAACATAACACTTACACCCAAATATATGAAAATATTTGATTGTAGGTGTTCGGTTGTTGATTAACACATACGGAGTCTTCTTAAATCTACGGTGTATTATGGAACGATTATGAGTGTAGCACGCAGTCGATACAACTTTGAACCATAGAAATAGAGGTAAGTCAGATTGGCTTAGCATAGTTCGAGCGGCCTCGACTAGCGTACGATTTCGCCTTTCGACTACTCCATTCTGTTGAGGCGTACGTGCAACAGAGTATTAATGTGAAATCCCGACTGATTCGAGATATTCTTTGACTGCTTTGTTCTTAAACTCTGTGCCGTTGTCAGTTCTGAGAAGCTTGACTGGTTTCTGCAGATTCACCTGGGTCGTCTTCAGAAATGTGATGAGTACTTCTGGCGTCTCATCTTTTGAACGTAGAAATTTGACCCACGTGTATCGCGAATAATCGTCCACGATAACTAATATGTACTTCTTTCCGCCTAAGCTTTGCGTTCGCATCGGACCACAGAGATCCATATGCAACAACTCTAAAGGAGTGCTTGTACTCGGTTCAGGCTTTGGTTTATGCGGAGCTCTCTTCATCTTACCTTTTTCACACGCTGCACATAGATTTCTTTGACATACTTTAGCTCAGGAAGTCCGTTCACTAACTTTCCACTGACTAGTTTATTGATGTACCGAAAATTGAGGTGAGAGAGTCGTCGATGCCATAATCAGCTTTGTTGCATCGAGGCTTTTGAGAGTAGACATACCTTCTTGTCAGTCTGGACGTTTGACAAATTGATTGTGTAGAGGTTGGACTTTCGAGTGCCGACCAAGAGTTCCTTGCCATCTTCAGTGCGAACAGAACACCTCTTGGCCTTAAAATTTACCTCTAAGCCTTTGTCACAGAACTGGCCTATACTGAAAAGGCTGTGTCCTAAGCCTTCAACATAGATCACCTTCTTAATCGTGACTTTGTCGTGTGTACCATATCACCATAACCCAGAATTGGTGAAAACTGATCGTTTCCAAATCGAACTGTTCCACAATACTTCTCTGTATAGTTGGTCAACATACCTTTCTGCCCGGTCATATGCTTGGAACACTCGCTATCCAAGTACCACATATGACGGGTCTGCACAAGAGAAACTACGAAACAAAAGATTTAGGTACGCACTTATAAATGGGACCTAAGGTGTTAGTACATAATTTTGGTAACCATTGAAATTTGGGTCCTCTTTGCTTTTGAGAATCAAATGAAGAATTAGAATTATAAGAGTGTACATGATATGTGCCAAACCAATTATCAGAATCTTGACGAGTAGCATAATCATGTTTATCATAATATGAAGACTTTCTAGCAGACAGACGTAACTGGAATAATTGTTTCATGGAATATTTCTTGCTAGAAACAACAAGATTAGGTTTAGAAACAGTAATATTCGCAATCAACACATCTTTACTAGTTATAGTCTTATTACAATCAACACTAGAAAGAACAGTCTCGTCAATCTCCTGTTTTGGTTGCCACTTAGATTTAACTCCAAGCCTTTTCTTGCTTATATCTGAATCATTTGAAACTTTTGAGTTAGAATTGTGAGTATCAAACAAATGCTTCTTCTTTGGCTTACCAGTAGTGATCGATTTCTGTGAATGCAAAGATTTCTTCTTACCTTTCACAGAGACTGATTTATCAACTTTTGTTGATTATTTACCTTTCTCAAACATACTGGATAATCCAAAGGAATTTACAACAAAAGACGAATGATTAGGAAGTTTGGCACTAAAATCAAATTGATCAAAACAATCATCTAAAACACCGTCAGAGTTTAGAAAATCAAACCCTCCATCAGTTAAACTAAACATATCATCAGAATTTGAAGCCTTAGTTGATTTAGAAAGTTCAGTATTCTTAAGCACAGTTGAAAACACTTTTTGTTCAACTTCAATCAAAAGTCTTTCATCTTATAAAGATGTCTCAAATTCAGAAATTTTACTTTCCAAAATGAGAGGAGGGACGTAAAGTTTACCTTCAATAGGTTTAGCCTCCATTTCTTTTACAGAATAACTCTCAAAAAAATCATTTGAAAGAGATTTTGATTGAACAGAATCATAACTTTGATTCAACTTCCCATAAAGAAATGGAAGTTGAAATTTGGATTTGATATTTCGTTTTTCTATTTCCTTGGCTTCATCCTCTTTATACAGTCCGATCCAGAAAACTTTAAGTTCAGGGAATCGATGAGAAAGTCTTAAGAATGTAAAATCATAAAGTGCTGGCACTTCAGATATACCCTTTTTAAGGTAGTTAGGATTCTCATAACCAATTCCCCAACTCTCTTTATTCTCTTTGGGTTTGTTTAGATGAATGGTTTGTTCAGTTTGACCCAATGAGTATAACTTCTTTTCCAAAGCATTTAAATTTGCAAGTAAAGATTTGTTTTCTTCGGAACACGAAGAATAAATTCTCGTAAGCTCTTTGAAATCAAACTCAGACATTCTCAATATATAATTTGTTTCAGCAATCTCTTTAAGAATTATGGTCTTTTCTTTTGCGCTGGTGTCAATGTTTTTATGTAAAATCTCAATCAATACTTTCTTCTCAGCAATATCCTTGCTTAAGTTTCTGTATTGATTGGTTTTTGTCATTAATAACACCCTTTTCACATTTAAGTTTAGACTCTAATTCCTGGAGTTTTGTCATCATGGCATGCATTTGATTTAAGAAATTTGATTCAGTTAAATCACATACCTCTTCGTTGCCCTCTTCATCGGAATCAGCTTCAGCTTCTATTTCCAGTTTTTCCCATGAAGCATAGATGTATTGTCTTGTCCTTCTCTTCATTTTCATCTTCTTGGTCTGACTGATCTAGCCAGAACTCATCTTCTGCCATCAATGCCTTTCCAGCTTCCTGCTGATTTGCAAGAAGCATTTTGTTCTTATAGTAGTCGGAGTTCCGTACTTTGGGTCTTCGACAGTCTTTGGCAAAATGTCCAAGTCTACCATAGTTGTAGCAATTTGGAGGTTCTTGCTGATTGGTCTCTTCAACTTTATACCTTTTCTCTTCTGGATTCCTTTCCTCTAACCTCTTTCCTTCAAATCTCTCCTTGTGAACATAGTTACTAGGACCAGAGGAATACGTCTGACTATTCGAGCTAGGCTTTTTGTAGAACTTCTTTTGAAAATCCTTGGTCAACATAAGCATAGCTTGGTTTAGTTTTTCACAGTTGTCAGAGTTAGAGTTCGCTTCACTTTCAACCTCATCTGATTCAGACACAATCATCTTCTTCTTCTTCTTCTTCTTCTTCATCTTCTTCTTCTTCTTCTTCACAACAAGAGCAATTGAATCATCAACTGTCTTCTCAGACTGTCTCTTCTCATCCATGATCTCATCCACCTCTTCCTCATTCTGCTTGAGGGTTTCATATACCTCGTGAAGTGGAATATCGTTCAGATCTTTTATTTGCTTCATCTGTCTTGTAAACCTTTTCCATTCAGGCTGAAGGATGCTTATTGACCTTGTCTTGCTTAACTCATTCAGCAAGGTCACAAATCTATCATATGTTTCTTCTAGAGATTCTCCAACTCTGCCTTTGAACTCTTCATAGTTGTTGAGGCAGTTGGATATCTTGAGCTGGTTTCCAACTTTTGAACCAAGCAACATTTTCTCCAGTTGATCCCACATCTATTTTCCTGTAGCTTTGTAGTTGTCAATCTTTACATATATTTCATTAGTTAATGCCTTGAAGAATGAAAGACTTTACTAATCTATCAGCTTTTGCTCTCTTTAGGTCTTCACCATCGAGTTCATCAAACCTAAGTTGATATGGTTCTTCCTCAGTCCCAACCCTACGAGTCTTCATAACAGGTGGCATAACTCCTTCTTCTAAAGATTTCCTGATTAATGCACCCAAATCATGTCTTTCTATGAAGTCCATGAACCGATCTTTCCACTGCTCATACTCTCCCCTGAAGAGTACTGGTGGCTTTGTGTCAGTTCCAATAGCTAGAGCTTCTCTTGATGTCATCCTGTTTGAATTCTGTTTGATAAGAACTGTTTGATTATTAGTCCAGATAAAGTCAGATAAATACTGAATAATTCGATTCAGAAAGACTAAGTCAAGAACTGGCGCAAAAGCACAACTTTGCGCTAAAGGAGGCTGGCGCAAAAGTCACTTTGATGCCCTTAAGGAGTTTTACGCGAGAAGAGGATGGCGCAAAATAGAGATTTGCGCGAGTAGTTGTTCGCGCGAAGTGGAGGTTTGCGCGAAGAGTTGATGGCACAAAATGGAGACTTGCGCGAGAAGAAGGTCGCGCAAAATGAAACTTTGCGCGAGAAGTTGATAGCGCAAAGTAGACTATGAACTGGCGCAAAACTTGCACTCTCGCGAGTTCATCCCTGTAGCTTCGAAAAACGGTTGTAATTCTCAAATAAACCTATCTAGACTTCGATTAGCAGTCCCAAAATTTGACAAATTGACCACTAACACTTCTAGAACATATTACAAGCTCTTGATCTAAAAAACAAGCACTTTTTGAAAAAAATGATCGATGGAACAGTGTGTTGAACTCGTGAACTGTTTGATACCAAAATCAAAAAATTGGAATTCGATTATGGTGCAATACTGAAATTAAACACTACCCAATCGATCTAGAACACTAATCGATCACAACCTGATCGATTTCAACACCAATAACACTCTAAAACTCAATAATGATTTTGAAGATGAAGAACACAGAGTCGATGTCTTTAAATTGATTTGAATCTGGTTTAAGCTCTGATACCAATTGTCGGTCCCTTATATTTGAACACGATCTTACCAGACAATACAAACAATCAAAAACATAAATGATAAACAAACCTGTTTGATTAATAACCAAGGATTACAGGTTGATCTGATTTCTCTTTAAAGCTCTCTCTCTGTTTTCTCTCTGATGAACAGTGTTCTTGGTTGATTTTTGTGATATGTGATATCTCACCTAATAACTTAACAAAATATCTAAACTTAATATCTAATAATAAATATCCTAAAATATCTAATAATAGATATTTAGGAATAATAATAAAATACTAAAAACAAACTTTGACATTTTATTACAAACTAACTTTAGACTAATATTGATAGTGGCTTTTCAGCTTTAGCTTCAGATTCCAGTCTTCAGATTGGATGATATTGAATCCAATAAATCTAAGATCTAACAATTTCTTTTTTAAGAAAGAAACGAGTGGTTGGTGGGGTTAATGCAAGAATTGGCATGGGCTCACTGCCTGTTTCAATGATGGTCACCAAAGAATGTGAACCAATCAGAAGATGTGGCTGCCCGACTCAGAAAGTGGTTGGTGCAGAGTTTTGATATTCTTTTAACTCTGTTCACATACCCTCTTTCTTTTTAACATTTAAGCTCACTTCTAACCAAACTCCCATTTACATTTTTCCGCTCCACACACTGAGAAAAACTCAATCGGCTGAGTTATCTCCCCCACTATTTGATTTAAGAACCCCTCACCCCTCAATCACTCTAGGATTACTTCCTGGGTAGGAAACACTTGTTAACGTGAATCCATGGAAGTTCTGTTTAAGCTCTCACATTGATCCCATGTAATTGTCCTAAAAAGAATGTGTTGCTAAACAATTTAGCTTGAACAGTTAAGCTCAAAATGTGATAACATTGTCACATGAATGTATGCTCATCAAGAATAGGAATGATAATTGAGCATTTGAACTTTGAAGATCTCTCAAAATAAGGAT
This sequence comes from Arctium minus, assembly GCA_954870635.1. Lineage (NCBI taxonomy): Eukaryota > Viridiplantae > Streptophyta > Magnoliopsida > Asterales > Asteraceae > Arctium > Arctium minus. Next base: position 100,023,386 of record OX941081.1, on the reverse strand, counting down.
ATTGAATTAATGAAATGAAATCAAGAGATTTGTTTTGAGAATCTGACAATGTATCAATTAGATCAAATATCATGAACATGGACATGAAATGGTTAGGGTATCAAAGAACTTGATAGTTTGTTTATATGAACGAATATAAACAATTTTGAAATGAACGCTCAAAGATTGAATTGATGATTTATGCTTAACAAGATTGAAATCAAACGAGGGTATTACCATCGAAAGATTATTTCTTCATGAGACATGGTAATAAGAAAATCAATATGAAGTATTGAGCCGGTGTGTATGAATATTTGGCAGTATATAGGTAAGATAATACACAAGTATTGATCTTTGGAAACACACGGTCAGTTAAAATCTAAATCTCAATAATGAAAAACATTTAAAAATCACACTTCTAAATTCATGAAATCTTTTAAGAACCAGAAGTGGTTTGCACATTTAAAAAAATATTTTTCATGCTTGAAAGTTGTTCTTCTTTCAAACAATCAGAGATCTAGATCAGAAGATACTTACAAACATTTAGGACCCCCTCAGTAAGAACAATATATCTTCTTGTTGAAAAAATCATTCTCTCCACAATAAGAACAATATATCTTCTTCTAAGCATTCCTGATCAAATGATTAGCAGAATAAAACATATCAGGTTTACCAAAAGAATTACCTTTATAATCTCTGTTCTTTTTGGCATTTGATGTGGATGCTGATGATTTGTCAATCTTCTTCTCATCAGGAAAAACCTTCACTCTCCAGACCATCTGTTCTTTCTATGAATGCTTTCCAAAAGATTTGACATAGAAACTCGCTGGACTATCAACATTTTTGTCATAGAACAGATTAGATGGACGAATCTGATTTTATTTGACATTGTTTGGTTTGACACTTTTCTTTTTGAAACCATTTTTCACATTAATGGAACTTGAAGTTATTTTAAAAGAAACAAACTGATTCTGTTGAGTTGTCAAAAGGTGATTGATTAATCACATTAGCAGAAACTTTATTTGACAATTCAACATTTGCAGCTTCTAAGTCCTTTATCTTTTTGGATAGAATGTTTCTTTCATCAGAGGGTGTGTCAAATTTCTTCTTCAAATCAATTCTAGCCATTTATTCTTCAAGAATGTCTGAGGATAGAACATATATCTTGGATATGAGCTTAGATATTTCGGATTCAAAGATTTGACGTTCTTGCTCAAAATCTTTTTCTATGTTCTTGTTTTGGTCAGAAATATCTTCGAAAATCCAAACATTTCTCTTTTCAACATTTTTCTTTTCAATTTCAAAAGACTTTTTCTTTTCTTGAAAAATTTTTCTTTCTTTATAAAGTAAGTCTTGCATAATTGAGATTTGTTTGGGAAGTTCAATCGTTTTGTCTTCAAGAACTTTTCTCTCTTTAGCAAACGTGTCTCTTTATGTAATTAAGATCTTTTCAAATTCTGACACTTGCTTGGAGAGTTTAATGCATCTTAGCTCAAGATCCTTTTTCTCTTTGATAACTTTCTTAGAATGATCAGATAGCTTTTGAGTAGAAGCTTTCTCCAAATTTGATTTGTCTTTATCTGCTTGGAGATTTTTTATCAAATCAGCATTCTTTGTCTCCAAAGCAGATATCTATTCTTCAAAAGCCTTAAACTTTTGTTGAAGATGAACTGATTTAGCTTGCAGTTCTGATGATTTTTGTTCAGTTGTCTTCAGTTGGCTTTGAAGATTCATTATCTTTCTCTCTTTCAGCTTTATTTCTTTCTCACATGTCTTAATAATATTCTCTTTTATTGCAATATATTTATCCTTCTCTTGCCTTGATGATACCTGCAAAATCAGATTTGGAATTATTAGCACATTTTACACAATCAGGAGTTTTATCAGAATTTGACAATTTAGATTTAAACTCTTGAATCTGTTTTAGAAGAGCTGAATTTTGATCCTTCAATTTATCACGTTCAACTTCTATCATAGGTATCTCTGGCATGTACATGATAGCAACATCTCATGCTAACAGTACAGTATTCCCTCTCTCGTCTGTAGTAGGCATCTTGAATGAAAAATTAGCTTGAAATGAATGATCGTTCCCAAAAGATTCAGAAAAGTTGACTAAAAGTCAAATTCAGATAACCACTTGAAATCGATCTCAGAAAAAATTCTAACTCCAGAACTCGCAGACTACTGAAACTTGGAAACCTTTGAAACTCGCAGAAAACTGTTCACTGAATTTCTCGCATACAACTTAGTGCACATTTTCAGAAGTCGCTCACAACTACTTGCGCGTTTCTAGAACTCGCAAGCCTCGACGTACGTGAAGTAACTTCTCGCAGATAACAGTGTGCGCGTTTACAAAACTCGCAGACAATGGCGTGCGTGTTTTAACTTCTCACAGAGTACTTGTTACGCGTTTCAAACTTAGAATAATTTGATCACTTTTACTTCTCGCAAATGAATAAAAACTCGCAGATCACATGAAACTCGCAGATGCCTTTACGTTTTCCATACATAGAAATTTTTCACAAAACAAGAACTCGCTAAATGGAAACTCGCAAAGCTAGTAAACTCGTAGATTACTGTTCATATCACTTCTCGCAAGATGAATTGTGGGTGTTTTCACTTCTCGTAACCACTTTATGCGCGAACTAACAACAAACTCGCATAAAACATATTCACATTCATCATGCGTGTTCTTCAGATGGTGCGTGTTCTTGCTTAACGCGAAGTGTAGATCTTGCGCATTCGACACTTAAACTCACGGATTCGATCCAAATTGTTGTAAACCTGCAAATTGATTCTCAAAAATGCACCAATATGATCGAATTTCAATCTAGAACACTTTTCTAAACAACCATTATGATTAAAAACACAAAATAACAGTGCAATATGACATGATACAGTGTTCGATGACTTTTTCAAGAAAATTCAGGAAATCCAAAAATTCGATTCAAAATTGTGATTAATTTGTGAAACAAATTGAACAAGAATGATTCTATTTCAACACATGAATCCTATGGAACCATTTTTACAATCTAAAAACAACAATCAAATGCGAATTTGATTCAACAGTGAAGATCCAAAACCAATATGTGCGTTCTTGAAAATTTTAAGAAATCGATCTAAATCAAACGATGTAATCCTTCTCTGAATTATTTTTGGTTCAACTCTGATACCAATTGTAAATGTATAATCCCAAATTTAAGCAATTCAAGGTTTGACAATTAAAAAACAATTCTAGAGAGAGAGTAGAGAGAGAAAGTCACAATGTCATTGATCATACAATATTACACGTATGACTTTTGTTCTATGCTTATACACACTTACAACATTATATATGGAACACTCATGATATACAAACTCTCACAAGACTAAACAACAAAAAATTTACAAAGACTTGACTTTGTTGACTTCACTGACTTTGACTTTTCACATTAAACCTTGGATACAATTTATATACTAACATAATGAAACTACCGAACCAGAAGTTACAAAATCAGTTGGATGTACGGTAACGCCTACTCAACAGACATCAAATGTCCAACCAACTGAAACTTCTGCACCGATTACTTCAACTGAACCCCATACTGAACAAGAAGAAGAAAGTGTATATCTAGATGTTCAACATGATCATTCTGCATCTAATCCACTTCCTCAGGGTACCCGGTTCATCAAATTATTGGATATCCATCAAAGCCGGTGGAAACTAGGTCTGCAACAGCAAATGAATGCTTATTTGATTCATTCCTGAGCAAAATAGAGCCAACAAAAGTTTCAGAAGCTCTTCGTGATCCAGATTGGGTTATAGCCATGCAAGAAGAGCTCAACCAATTTGAAGTGCTAAAAGGTTGGCGATTGGTGCCCCGACCTGAAGGAAAAACAATTATTGGCACCAAGTGGGTATTCAAAAATAAGAAGGATGAAGATGGTGTTGTTATTAGAAATAAAGCAAGACTTGTTTCCAAGGGATACAGACAAGAGGAAGGCATTGATTATGATGAGACGTATGCACCAGTTGCACATATTAAGGCAATTAGTATGTTTCTAGCCTACGCTGCACATAAGAACTTTACAGTCTATCAGATGCATGTCAAGACAGCCTTTCTGAATGGATTATTAAAAGAAGAGGTGTATGTTTCTCAACCTGAAGGATTTGTAAGTGCCGATAAACCTGATCATGTATATATTCATGACAAAGCACTTTACGGCCTCTAACAAGCCCCTCGAGCCTGGTATGATGTACTATCCAAATTCTTTGTCAAGTCTGGGTTTTCCAAAGGTAAAATCGACACCACTTTATTCATTAAAAGGGAGAAAGTTAATATCATTTTAATTCAAATAATATGTAGGCGATATCATATTTGGTTCAACTAATCCAAAGTACTGTAAGAATTTTTCTAACCTCATGGTGTCACGTTTTCAAATGAGTATGATGGGAGAAATGAACTTCTTTCTCGGATTACAAGTTAAACAATTTTCTACGGGGATTTTTATAAATCAAGCGAAATATATTGCTGACATTTTAAAGAAATTTAATATGTCAAATTATACTCCAATTTCTACCCCATTGGCACCATGAACTAAAATCGGAGCTGATCTTTCAGGAAAAGCTGTTGATGTTAGAACCTATAGAGGAATGATTGGTTGTTTAATGTATTTGACGGCTAGTTAGCCAGATATTAGGTTTTCTACATGCTTATGTGCTAGATATCAAGCTTCGCCTAAAGAATTCCATATGTCGGCTGTAAAACGCATATTTAGATATCTGAAGGGCACTGCAGATCTTTGTTTGTGGTATCCTAAAGATATAGGTTTTGAGCTAACAGCGTATTCAGACGCAAATCATGCAGGTTGAATGCTAGATAGGAAAAGCACGTTGGGTCACATTCAATTTCTTGGAGACAAACTCGTAAGCTTGGCATCAAAGAAATAACTTTGTGTTTCCACTTCAACTACTGAAGCAGAGTATGTAGCTGTTGCCAGTTGCTGCTCTCAAGTGTTGTGGATGAGAACACAGCTTCGAGACTATGGATTCCAATTCAACAAGATTCCAATATATTTTGATTTGAAGATCGCCATTGCAATATCAGCTAATCCAGTTCAGCACACTAAGACTAAACATATTGAAGTGAGATATCATTTTATCAAAGATAATGTCAAAAAAGGTACAATTGAACATTACTTTGTAAACACAAATTATCAACTTGCAGATTTGTTTACCAAGCCGTTAGACGAAAAGAGATTTAATTTTCTCATTTCGAAACTTGGCATGTTAAACCTCAAGATATAATCCGTAGTTACCTAGTACAGTTTATTTTTGTTATTTTTCTTCATTTCTTTATTTTTAATCTGAACAATATCTGCACTGAAAGGTTCTGTTCATGTTTTCAGGGGGAGTTAGATATATCTTAGGTGATCTACATTCTAGGGGGAGTTGTAGAGATTAACATATATTTTCCACTGACATATCTTGTGATGCATATGTTCAGGGGGAGTAAGGACATTGATTTCTGATTACATCTGATCAGAACTTGTTCTTAAAAGTTTTATTGTTTTCATGTATTTATTTTTCAAAAAAGTTTGTGAATAAGATTTTGTACTTTGACGACTTTTTGACTAAATGCAAATTTTGAGGGGGAGCTTACATGATCAAATCAATCATGACTTTCGAGCTGACCTTATGAGATTAATGATGAGCGTAAGGCATATTATAATCTTAATCTCATACGTATTTGAAAGATGGACGACTTTCAACTATGAAAAAATGTTCTTAAACGTTCAAACCACTTCTCGATTCTTAAAAAGATTTCATGAATTTAGAAGTGTGATTTTAAATGTTTTGATTTTATGACCTTCAATGTTAAACAAACCGTGTGTTTTCGAAGTTAATGCTTGTGCATTATCTTTTCCATATACTGTCAAGTATTCACACACACCGATTGAGTACTTTTATTGACTTTGTCCTTACCATGTCTCATATTGTAACTAAATTTCGATGGTAAGACACCCTGTTTGAAATTCATTGATATTCGAGCGTTAATTCATTCAAAACGTTTCTTTCAAGACTTATCTATATTTGATTCGTATAGACAAATTCCAATTTTTCATGACCTAAGCTTTTATTGCTATATCATTCATATTTGATCTTTTCATACAATGTCATATTTTCAAACAAGTTTCTTGTATTCATTTCATTCATTCAATATACTTGTGTTGAAAAATCTTCCATGATTAAAAATGCTCAAATCTTCATGATTATCTTACTGAGCATATATATATTTGACATATATTTCATATTGTGCATTAACTGAAAAAGTTAAACCAATTGAGCAACATTTTGCTTATAGGAAAACTACATGGGTTTATTGTGTGAGAACTTAATAGAACTTCTATGAATTCATGTTAACCAGTGATTCCTACCCAAGAAGTTAATCTTGAGTGATCGAGTGGCGAGGAGTCAATATCTGAGTGTGGGTGTGTGATGAGATAAAATGAACAGATAGTTTGGTTAGAAGTGAGCTTAAATGTTTAAAAGAAAGAGGGTGAGAGATCAGAGTAAAAGAATATCAAACTATGCACCAACTTTTTCTGAGTCGGACAACCATATTACTGTTTTCTCACAATTCTTTCATGAACTTCATTGAAACAGGCAACTAGCCCATGCCAACTCTTGACTTAACCCCACCTGCTACTCATCTTTTTCTCAACAAAGAGATATTTCAATTTTTCTTGGGGATGCAACACATAATCTATCTTGTCTTCATTCGGAAGATGTGGATATTGAAAAAGAAGGAAGTCTACCCCACCTTCGCACTTCGATCATGCACAACTGAGTTTGTGTATTACTACTGTTGTCTCAGTGGTTTACACATTTTAAGCCTATTAAAAGCGATCATATGCTTAATTCTTTCATACACAAGAACATACACACATAAAATTTGTTTTCCTGTCGAAACGTTTAGAATAATCTTGTGTTATTCAATGATTGAATGGAAGACCTGGGGAGTGAACATCAATAATACTCCTTATACAGTACATTCGTTGTACTAAGTGACTTTGTTTTACTTACAGGCATATTAACTGGTTCATTTGTTGATTCAGGTTTACATTCTTATTTGTCTGAATTTGAAAAGATTCGGATTAATATTTTATGAATGGGTGGATGTTCAGTGGCTCAGTGGCAAAGATCAATGGTCAGAAAAGATTCATGATATTTCTTGAAGAAGTTTTGATGATTTCTGTACTCTACAATATCAAAAAGGGGGAGAGATGATCAAGAAATGTATAAGTTTTGGAGAAAGTCAAGAAATGGTAAACAAGTTACGGGAGAAGTTATTTCAAGAAATGCTAACTAAAGTTCAGATGGTGAAAGTTTGAAAGATTTATTGTCCGAGTTATGGGGAGATTATTCAAGATTCGAAAGAATTCAAAGAATTTGGAAAGTTTGTTGAAGATTTGCTGAAATTTTCTTTGAAGATGAATTGCTGAAGTATAGTGAGCTAAATCTGAAGATAATTTCTTTTCTGAAGTCTGAAGGAGATTTTATTACCTTGGTGGAGATTGGTAAAGATTCTTGCAAAAGATTTTCACAGACTATGGAGGAGATTACAGAAGAAACTTAAAGAGGAAGAATGTTCTTAAAATGGGGAGAATGTGCTTTAAAGATGAATTTCATTTGAAGAGAAGACAAGTTTATCCAAAAAGAGGGAGATTGTTCATTGATACTGAAATTTGTTTTTGATTCCAAAGGGGAGCTTCAATGTATATCTTGTTGAAGATGATCTTGAATCCAAAAAGGGAGATTGTTAGTGCACAAATATATTGGATCAAAGATCATGAAAGTCAAAGTCAAAGTCAAAGCTCAAGTCAAACCTTCAAGCGAAAGTCAAAGTCAATATATTTTAGTTTTTGTCTTGTATTGTACTGTAGATATAAATTGCTTTCATTTTCTTTTTGTTTGTAGAATCTTTAGATTGAGAGAGAGTTTGAGTTTAGAGAGAGAATTTTCTGAGAGCATCCTGTTGTATACGAATTTGAATTGTAATGGAAATTGATTGATAAATTGATTGTCATCTTGATTGTTAATATTGATAAGAACATTATTGTGGGACACACAGAAAAGCTTAATCTGAAATTTTTCTAAGGACATAATTCCTACGTGCCTGTATGCGTAAAGTACAGAATTCGCATACTAGTGTAGTACGAATTGCAAAGTATTCGCATAAGTTTTCATACGAATTCTTGATCTTTTCGCATAATTTTTTGAAAAGTTTTCTAAGTATGAAATTCGTATCGATGCGAAAAGTTTTTGGTTGAATATTTTTTTTAAGTCAGGAATTTGCATCTCCATGTGATACGAATGGACCATGCAAAAAGCTTAAAGGTTTAAAAATTTTTTAAGTCAAGAATTCGCATAGCGTACTATACGAATTGTTAAGAATTCACATAAAGCTACGTGCGAATTCCTCAGATTTCATATATAGTTGCATGCGAATTGTATAGAATTCGAATAAGTTGTGCATGCGAATTGTGTCTTGTGTGTGAATTCTGATTTGTTTGTGCAAATTGCTTGGTTTTTGCGAATTCTGAAGGTTATTTCTTTTGTGTGAATTGTTTCAAATCTCAGTTATGTAATTTTCTAAACTTAGAAATTTTTGGGAACAAATTTTTCTGAAAATTTTTAAGTGGGTTATCTGTTGATTATTTTTCGAACTAACGATCAATTCTAGCACATATCTTTTTACAGATTTCAAGATGTCGTACATTGATGAGAAAGGAAATATTGTTCTCACAAAAAGAGATTGTGCTATCGCGTATATGCCTGAAATATTTGCACTTGAAGCAGAAAATAAGAATCTGAATATTCATAATTCATCTTTTCTTGATCATATTAATAAATTGAAAGAAAATTCTAACGTTTTAAAGAAAGATTTTATTTGCTCATATTGCATTTCTAACTCTAAAATCAATTTTCCAGGGATCATTGAGTCAAAAGAGAAAGAGATTTCTAATCTTCAAACCAAGCTGAAAAAATCTGAAGAGGAATCCAAATTTTTGAAAGCAAGTAATGGAAATGCTGCATGGTCCAAGAAAGAGTAAATGCTAAAAGAGCTTGATGATCTTAGAAGAAGAGTAAATATTGCTGGAGAAACATGTGATGGGCTGAAAAAGATAAATTCACAACTCTTTTTTGAACGAAACTAGTTGAGAGACAAAGTGTTCAGTCTTGAAGTTGAAATAAACATGCATAAAGAGAAAGCCTCAAAAGAGATAAACAACTCAAGAACTCAAGAGGAGATACAGAAGATTGATAGAAAAAGAAAGGATTTGGAAAGAGACAATATTGAGTTGAAGAAGAAAATTTCTGAATTGGAAGCTCAAATTGCCAAAGACAAGAAAGAAAAAGAAGAGTTTGAAAGAGAAAGAAAACTTTTTTCACAAATTTTTTTTGATTTTTCAAGAAAATCATTTGAAGAAAAGAAGGCAGTTGAACTCAAATGTACAAAACTTTCTCAACAAGTGTCAGATTTTGAGAAAGTTATCATAATGGAGAGAGATAAGTTTGAGAAAGAGAAGAAGAAAGTTAAACAGAAGAATGTTGGAGTCTTTAAAGAAATATCTGATAAGAGGATATGTGTGGAGAAAGACTTTGAAGAAGAAAGGAATGTTTTTGAGACTGAGATAAATAAGCTTACTAAGAAACTGTCTCAACTGTCAACTACTGTTTTAAAGGAGAAGAATGCAAAGTCTGAATTGCACAAGAAGTTTGATATACTTTCAATGGAAAGAAACTATTTGTCAATCAAGATCAAAGAACTTGAAGAGATTATGTTAAAGGTGAAGTTGACTGAGTAAAAGACGCCAAAATCAATTGTTCAATCACCGAGAGATGATCCAGCTGCATCAGATTGTTCATTCAAAACAGTTGCAAGTTCACATTTTGTTAATGTTTCTAATAATTCTTTGTTTGATTCAGATGTTGGTCATACTTCTAAACATAAAGATCAGATTCGTCCTTCTATGCTTTTCTATAATAAACATGTTGATAGTGCAGGTAAACATAAAAGGACAAATGAAAAAGAAAAGTGGATTTAGAGAGTGAAAGGATCCTCATATGAGAAGAAGGAACAAAAATCATTTGTGCATGTATCCAATGCAAAGAAGAACAATGTTCTAAAAGGTAAAACTTTTGGCAAACCTATTCTTGTTTATACTGTTAATCAATTGATCAGGTTAGCGCAGAAGAAAATTAATTGCTCTTATTGTGGTACAAATGATTTTGTTAGCAAAAATTATGTGAATTACTGGTATGATTCTTACTACATCTTTCCTAATATAATTGCAACTAACAAACCAGGACCCAAATACCAGTGGGTACCAAAAGCTAAATCTATGTTGCAGGCACCTAAAGACTAAGGGGAGAAAGAACAATGACTTATAAGTAAAGTAGCTTTTGACTCCATCCTCAATGTCAAAGAAAGAATGGCTTCTAAACACTACAGTTTAGAACCCGTATCTAAAAGATCAAAGTAGACTTCTGAATACAACAATTCAGAACTCGTACTTCAACGAATGTTGGTTTTTGAACAAAGCAGTTCAAGACCCGGTGTTCATTGATAAAGATGGGGAATTTGACTTCTAAATTTACTTCAATCCTAGTAATTCAAAACTCGGTTTCATGATTAAAGATTAAGCATATGTTAATGGTGAGCTTGCATGTTTTATATTTTTACTGATACATTTTCTGATTTTTCAGGAGGAGATTAAATGATAAATTCATTACACTTGTCGCAAACCTTGTTTGTTAAAATCCTGTTTGTTTTATGTTGTTATTATCAGTGTTATTGTTTAATGCAGGATTCCTCGACTGGATTCGATTTAGGGATTGATTTGAACCTTTTTGGGTTTTTGGACCTCGAAGGAAAACATGATGAAATCTCAATTTTTTGGAACTTAATGTCTAAAACTTGATGTTAATGTGATCTCATAACCCTCGTAATACGTTTCTAAAACCTTTTGATTACTTGTTTAATCTAAATCTTAAACTTTGAACTCATAAAATCGATTTTTGTCGATTGGACTACTCGACTATTCTTAGTCGATTTTCACAAATCAGTGTTCAATCTGAGGTTAAAAGTCAAATTAAAGGTTAAAATTATGCTTAAAACTCTTAATCAATGACATTAATGCAAAGTTTATGGTTCAATCATTGATTTTAATGATTTTTGTAATATGCGTTTTATGACAGTGTTCTTGGTGTTCTTGAGGACACTTTGAAGTTTCAAGTATGTTAGGGTATTTATATGTTAAATAGAAGTTTAGGGTGCATAATGTAATTATTCAATAGTTTATTTGTTAGTTGGGCCCAAAGCCCATTAAGCCCATTAATATTGTAAGCGCCATATCTATAAGGCGTATTCTAGTTCTTTATTTAGTTTAGATCTCATTCATAATTCTTCTAGTCAATAGGTTTACTTTTGCTTATCAGATATTCTCTTTGTAAACCTAAACCCTTTATTGAATATTAATCATATGACTAGAAGTTGTGGCATATTTGTTCTTCATTGATTGATTACTATTGTTCGTGATTGCACTGTACTGGGATCCACAATTGGTATCAAAGCAAAGAGACTGAAGTTTTGATCCAAAAGTGCTTTTAAGATTTAAAGAGTTAAAGAGTTAAGATGAATTGGAGAGAAGCCCTAGCCATTGGGTCAGATCAAAAACCTCCGGTGCTCTATCGGGGAGAATACCCACAATGGCATGATCGCTTCATGAACTTTATCGAAGCGAAACCAGATTACGAGGAAATACTCAAGTGTCTGAAGGAGGGGCCGCAACCCTGGTTAATGAAAGTTCTGCCTGAAAACCAAGATGAAGGTCGACCAGACCGTCATGTTCGGAAAACTCTCGGTAAGTTTACCCTTACAAAAAGGAGCATGTATGACGCTGAAAAGCATGCAAGGTGCTATATTCTCCAAAGTCTACCCAACGACATATATGCCTGCATCGATAGTTACAAGGACACAGAAAAAGGAATGTAGGACCAGATTTAAAAGATGATGATGGGTAGCAGAATAAACACTCAGCTGAAGGTGACAAATTGCATCACCCGATATGATGGCTTCAAAGCTAGAAAAGGAGAGACGCTCATGGAAACCTATGAACGGTTCAACCTGCTTCTGAACAATTTATATAAAAACCAAATCAGGAAGACGAACACCGAGAACAACATCAAGTTCATGAACAATCTTCAGCCAGAGTGGAAGATGTTCGTATCTCATATCCGTCATACTCAAGCCTTGGATAAGATTGCACTACCTGAACTATATGAAATGCTTCTCCAAGATGAAGAGGAAGTTCTTGAGTTGATGGGAAATCAAAAGGCAGATGAAAAGCCGGTGGTTGATCCGTTAGCGCTTGTTTCAGATAAAAAAGGTAAATCTGTCAGCCGCTCGTCTGAAAAGGAACCAGTGAAAAATGATTCGGAACCCGAAGACCCTGACAGTGACTCGGATCCAGAATACACTCAGATTAAAGAGGCAGTGTTGTTCTTAACCCAAGCGTTCCAAAAAAGGAAGTTCTTCAACAAGTCTTCCTCAAACAAGCATAGATACTCCACTACTCCTCTCAATCGACGTGATCATAAAGAGAAGTATGAAGGGAAGAGACGCGCTGATGAAGGTAAGAAGCCTGAGAAAAGACATGAAGAGAAAGCAAAAGATGGAGCCGATCAAATGCTATAACTGTGGTCGGTTGGGTCACTTTTCCAAAGACTGCCGAAAGCTTGTCATGGGCATCTCAGATTACTACAAAGCCAAGATGTTGCTGGCCAAAGGAAAGGAAGCAGGTAAGGCTCTCATGGCAGAAGATGACTACTGGCTAAAATGTATCTGATGAAGAAGAAGCTGATGAAGAAGCACACTTGTGTTTCATGGGCAAGCATTCAACACAGTCCGATACTGATGATGATGATCGTAATTCCCCATGTCAGGTATGTGCTCCTTACCAAGTAGCCTTAATTGATCAGATGAAAATCACTATGCAAAAATTAGACTACTGCAAGCGAACCATAAAAGAAAATGAACAACTCATCTCATCTCTGAAAAAACGTGTGTCATCACACTCTGAATTTATTGAAAAACAAAGCATAGAAATTGCAGGCAACATGTGCATAATTTCAAATCTCAAAGAAGAGTGTGAGAGTTGTTCAAAAGAATCAAAAGAGTTAAAGACCAAAGTAGATAATCTTACCTATAAGCTTCGCATGTCAGAAAATGAGAAAATTGATATTGTAACTCAAAGTGTGACTTATAAAAATAAAAATCAAAGGTTATCTACTCAGTTAAAGGATCTTGAACAGAAACTTTATAAAATTGGTCAATCTCATCAAACGTTGAATCTAATTACACCAAAAGAATTCAAATATTCAGATACGGCTATCGGTTACGATAACCCACGTTATCTGAAAAAGGCCTTATCCAAATTTCCTACGTTATATGCGTTCGAATTTTTTAGAATAGATAAAACCTACCCAGAGTACAAAATCAATTGGGCCAAGCCACTTGATGATGAGGAAACGGAAAAGGACATTTTGCGAAGGAAGAACTCTACCAAAACGCAACTTCCTTTTGTTAATGATTCATTGAATGCATCTTACAACGCTCAAAAATCTTGTTTCCTGTCAAATGACTATTTTCGAAGCTACACTCAAGCTGAACTAGAAGCTAAAACCGTTGAAACTGAGGAGGAACTAATAGACCATAAAGTTTATGTTCCACCTCTGATTTTAGAAAAGAAAATTGTTCAGCTAGAAGAGTCATTTGAACAGGAGAGGAACATTTTTCAAAAGGAAAAACACGAGTTATTATCCCAAATTGGGTGTCTCAATTCCGATAAAAAGGAAACTGTGTCGGAGGAGGAAAAGAAATTCTTTCATACATAAATAAAGACGCTTAATTCACAACTAGCTGTTGTGGCAGCAAATCTGATGAAAGAGCGACTTCACAAAGCTCAGCCTCAAGCTAAGCCTGAAATTCTCCAATATGAGAAAATTCATCTGTCTGAAAATTCCTATCCACCCTCGGATACATCTTCCTGTAAAGCCTTTTTGGGTGACTCGTCACCAAATCTTTCAAACAAAGGAAAAGAGCCTCAATCTTTAGAAACGGAACATTGTTCTGATTTTCAAAATGCTTCCACCTATGATTCGCTCAAAGAAACAAATCCTTCCGATGTTCTGAATTCTTCAAGTTATAAGGCTCCTTCTGATGAGGAAATGGAATTTTCAGCCTTTCTGAATTCTGAGGTGTGTCTAGACAGTCATTTAGACCAATTTGATTTTAATCCTTCACTTCCAAGTCACGTTGATTTTCTAACTTTTACTTGTGAGCCTCCGGTAAAATTTTACAAGGGTGAATGTTCCACATCTGCCCCACAAAACTCTTCTGTGAATAATTCTTCAAATTCTAAATCCAAAAGAAGTTCACAGAAGAAGAAAAAGACCGGTCGCTCTAAAAAGAAACAATCATCAAAATTCAAATCTTCTGACTATGGGTTTAACGGTCTTTCAGATACTTTTGGTCGACGCAAAGAAGTCAAGTACGAGTGGTAGCTAAGAAGTCTAAGAAGAGCACGGCGAAGACAGAATTAGTAAATCCAGTTTTAAATTCTAGGAAAAACAATAACAGTCATAATGTTTTTAATTCTAAACCTTTGGTTGAATGTAATGGATTATTTCCTTTAAAAGTTCATTCAATTCAGCAATTACTTCAACTGTCTCATGATTGTGTTTGTTGCTCCTATTGTGGATTGAATAATTTTGTTGATCGTAGATTTGCATCTGATTGGTTTAGGCCGTATCATGTTTCTAATTATCATTCAAAGTTTGATGCTCCCCGCCATAGGAACAGACCCAAGTCCAAACGGGTCTCCCAGTCGGGTGTTAAGTCTAATCCCAAAGGACCCATTTACGAATGGGTACCTAAAAGGACTTAACCTATTTTGCAGGATGGTCATGTGTGGTATTTAGATTCAGGTTGCTCCATGCACATGACCGGAAGAAATAAGCTTCTCACAAACTTCACCGAGAAGTTTTGTGGCAATGTATGCTTTGGGAATGACCATTATTCTCCAATTTTGGGATACGGAGATATTATCAATGATAATCTCACAATAAAGAAAGTGTCCTACGTCGAAGGTCTTGGTCACAACTTGTTCAGCACCGGTCAATTCAGTGACAAGAATCTGCAGGTCACATTTAAAGCAAATAGGTGCAGCGTTCGGACTGAAGATGGAAAAGAAATTCTTGCTGGAACGCGTCGCACAAATCTCTACACGATTGACCTCTCGTTTCTGAAAGGAGATAAGGAAGTTTGTTTGATGTCCAAAGCCTCATCCGAATAAAACTGGTTATGGCATCGTAGACTCTCGCACCTGAACTTCAAGACTATCAATAAGTTGGTGCTCGGTGGACACGTGAGGGGAATGCCAGATCTTAAGTTTGAAAAATATCACTTGTGTGCCGCCTGTGAAATGGGCAAGATGAAGAAGGCTTCTCACAGGCCTAAAGCCACTCCAAGTACTTCTCGGTCTCTTGAACTCATTCATATGGATTTGTGTGGACCAATGCGCATTTAGAGTATCAATCACAAGAAGTATGTCCTAGTGATGGTTGATGATTTTTCTCGCTACACGTGGGTTAGATTCCTTCGTTCAAAGGATGAAACCCCCGACATGATCATCTCTCTCTTAAAGAGCGTTCAAGTCAGTCTCAACCAATCGGTTCAGACTATTAGGACAGATAACGGCACATAGTTCAAGAATAAAGTGCTCACTAGTTACCTGACGTCGGTGGGTATTACCCATACTTTCTCAGCTGCTCGTACTCCTCAGCAAAACGGGGTAGTAGAGCACCGTAATCGAACTCTTGTCGAAGCCGCGCGCACGATGTTATCTCAGTCCAAGCTCCCGCTATATTTATGGGCAGAAGCAGTTGCTACCGCATGCTACACACAAAACCGTACTATCATCAACAAGCAGTTCAACAAGACCCCATACTAGATCATCAACAAACGCATCCCGAACATCAACTATTTCCATGCATTCGGATGCACGTGCTTCGTACTGAATGTCAAGGACGATCTCGGCAAATTCAGCCCAAAAGCGGACGAAGGAGTGTTCATCGGCTATTCATAGCAAGCTAAATCTTACAGAGTCTACAACAAACGGACAAAGACCGTCGTTGAGAGTGTAAACGTGACTTTTGACGAGGCCGCTGATATGGCTTCTGAACACCTAAGTTCAGAACCCACTTTAACTGGTGTGTTAGCTTCTGGACAATTACGTTCAGGATCTACACAATCTCCAGTAAATCCAGATCAAGCGTCTACGTCAAGAGCACATCTTTCAGATTTGGATTTACTTTTTGAGCATTTTTATGATGATTACTTTCCTTCTACGCCTAATGCTATATCATGTAACAGGAATGATGCTCAAGCACCAAAAGTGACACAGGTCACTGGTCCATCCGACTCAGGTGCGCCAACCTCGCCTGATGTTTCCCCCTCTACTGTCATTGAATCAGCATCCCCAAGCTCGAGTGATCCCCCACCGATTTCTCAAGTTCCTACTGAAGCACCGGCAACAGTAGGACCTCCTGAACCGACCCTTGCTGTAGGTGCTCAGAAAGTTCCCTCTCCGGCAATCCCGGATACTGTTATGGTTTCATCACCCGTTGAGTCGTCCTTTGCTACACGCCCGACTCCAGCTCAGGAGCTTCCACCTCACAGGTCGTCATCACTCAAAGCAGTTCAGGATCTACCCCCAGGTGGTTATGTGGATTCCGATACCTCACATCAGACATATCAACCTCTTCCACACGCCACCAAGTGGACACGATCTCATCCCCTACATCAGATCATCGGTAATCCTAATACACCTGTTCAGACTCGATCCACTATCGCGAAAGACTGTCTATGCTCTTCGTTCCTTAGTCGTATCGAACCTTCAACTGTCTCCGAAGCATTGAATGATCCGGACTGGGTAATAGCTATGCAAGAGGAACTCAACCAATTTGAAAGCCTCAAAGTAGGTGACTTGTTCCCAGGCCAAAGAATAAGACGGTGATTGGGACGAAATGGATCTTCAAGAATAAGAAGGACGAAGATGGAATCATAGTCCGGAACATAGTGCGTCTGGTAGCCAAAGGATATCGCCAGCAGGAAGGAATAGACTATGATGAGACGTTCGTACCGGTTGTACGAATAGAAGCGATTCGCATGTTCCTTGCCTACGCCGCTCACAAGAACTTCATCGTCTTTCAAATGGATGTGAAATCCACGTTTTTGAATGGCGTTCTCAAGGAGGAAGTTTATGTCTCGCAACCCGAAGGCTTCGTGATTTCTAACAAACCGCATCACGTCTACTTTCTTGACAAGGCCTTATACGGTCTCAAGCAAGCGCCACGAGCCTGGTATGATGCACTCTCATCCTTCTTAGTTAAATCTGGCTTTTCCAAAGATAAGATCGACACCACTCTATTTATTAAAAAGGAAAAGCATGATATTATTCTTGTACAGATCTATGTCGACGACATTATCTTTGGCTCAACAAACCCCAAGTACTGTCAGAACTTCTCAGCCCTCATAAGTAAACATTTTCAAATGAGCATGATGGGTCAAATGAATTTTTTCTTGGGTCTTCAAGTTAAACAATTAGCTACAGGAATTTTCATTAATCGATCTAAGTACATCTCGGATATTCTTCGGAAATACCAGATGGAAAATTCTTCACCTATGAAAACCCCCATGTCTACCAGTATAAAGCTACACTCCGATCCTAACGGAAAGGATGTGAATGCTACAACTTATAGAGGAATGATAGGTTCCCTGATGTACTTGACGGCTAGCCGGCCAGACATAATGTTTTCGACATTCTTGTGTGGAAGATTTCAGTCAAAACCGAAAGAGTCTCATTTATCTGTAGTTAAGCGTATATTTCGTTATTTAAAAGGTACTGTTGATCTTGGTTTATGGTACCCGAAAAAGACAGGTTTTGAACTGACAGCTTATTCAGACGCTGACCATGCCGGAAACATGCTGAATCGGAAAAGCACGACGGGACATGTCCAGTTCTTGGGTGATCGTCTTCTCAGAGTATGTAGCAGCCGCCAGTTGCTGCTCGCAAGTCATTTGGATGCGCACCCAGCTGAAAGACTATGGATTCCATTACTCGAAGATCCCCATTTACTGCAACTCGAAGAGCGCCATTGCGATATCAAGCAATCCCGTCCAACACACAAAGACGAAGCACAATGATGTGCGCTATCATTTCATAAAAGACCATGTGGAAAGAGATACCATCAAATTCTACTTCGTTAATACAGAACATCAGATAGCGGACCTGTTTACCAAAGCCTTGGACGAAAAACGTTTTAATTATCTAGTGTCCAATCTCGGTATGCTCAATCTGAAAGTTTGACCATTCCACAGACCTGTACGAGTCTCATTCAATAACAAATGACTGTGACTTAATGCCCTAGTGACTCGTCTCTGGATGTTCATATCCACACTCATTGGTTTTTGCATTTTACTCTTTAAGTTCTGTGCAAGTTTCAAACTTCTGTATTAATAAATTAGCGTTCGTTCGTTTTATTTTTTCTCGTGTGTTTCTTTTTCTTCGTGGTGTTTCATTTTCTTTTGCAGTCCATTAGTTCGATCACTTAAAGAGTATGTTGTTTGTGGTAACTTTCTCGAGTTGTTCCTGTGTCAAGGGGGAGCCCTATCGACAGATGATCAGTAAGTTTTTCGAGTTCTCACTCCAAGGGGAGCAGGTAAGTTATTCCTCTATCTCGTTTCCTGCCTGCCATCGTCGAGGGGGAGTAAAGATTCTTCCTTGAGCGAAAGTGATTCCTGTTTTGAGTGGGAGCCGTTTCCGTTAAATCCTTCAGTTTCAGTAGTTTTTTAGTTTTTTTTATATCCTTAGATTTTGTTTAAGTTCTGTTCTTTTATCGGAAAAAAAAGTTTTAATTGAATTTTGGACCGGCCCATCATCGGTAACCGGCCCATATCTCGACCCAGCTCGTGACCCGACCCAAACGGATCTTGCCCTAAAAGCGTGACCCGGGCGTTTAAAACCCCGGGCTCTCTCTTCATCGATCTATCTCTCTCTCAAATCCTCTCAATCACTCTCTATCTCTCTATCGCTCGCTCAATCACTCTCGCTCTCGATCTGCTCTCTCTCTCTCTCGTCCTCGACACATCTTCGATCTCAGGTATGTTAATCGACTTTTTCTTTCTCTCTAATCTCTCTCTCGCCGGTAAATCATTTCCCCGGTCGACGATCCATCGACCCCGGTCGATGCCCTAGTCCAATCGACCTCGGGCGCCTTAATCGCCGAAACCTCGATTAGTGTATATCTCGATCGGCTGCGATTTCGATTGGGACGAATTCGTTCCTTACTAGTCCGTCGCCGCTATCGACATCAGTCGTTTAGGGGTTTTCCATATCGATCTTCGTTAGAGTTTTCAATAAGAGCTTTCTGTGTTTTTGGTTTCGATAAAGATTAGCTTGGGTTTGTATTGAATCTGAGTTTTTCAGTGGGAGTACACCACCGGTCGACCTAGGTGACACCGGTCACCTTAGGTCAACACCGGTCCCCGGGACGACACCGGTCGCTTGGGTGACCCCGGTCGATTCTTCCCTAGGCTTAAGTTTATGAGTAAATATGATTTGGTTTGTTTGCTTTCATACGATTTGTTTGGCCTAAAGTTCCATCTCTATCTTAATGGTTTTGATTTAAATCATCTGGTTTCTTTAGAAATCAAGTGATGTCTTATGGTTAGATATTCGTTTTTGTTCGTATAAGACACCGGTCGACTCCGGTCGCTTGATACCGGTCGACAAATGTTAAATAATAGTTGTTATGTATTTGTTGTCTGGTTTTGGATTCTGAGCAGGACACCGGTCGACACCGATCGTCTAAGACACCGGTCGACACCGGTCGTTCCTGGTCGTTTAGACCCCGGTAAATAAGTGACCCTGGTCGCTTTAATGGTATTGACACCGGTCGATGGTGTTACCCGGGCGATTCCTTGTTTCCCACACCGCGCCCTGTGCGCCGCCCCGTACGCCGCCCGGTCCGTTGTTGACCCCGGGCGTTGCTGACCCCGGGCGTTACTTGACCCCGGGCGATGCTTCACCCCGGTCGACTTTGTACCTCGGGGTCTTTGAATTTGTCCAAGTATGTTTCTGTTGGTTTGGGGTTTGGTTGGTTCTACATTAGTTTAACTCCAGTGTACTCATTGAATATGAGATGAGCTAGATTGCAGTTAGGAATTTATATACAGAGAATGCTTATTGTCTTTTTGATCAATGACTTGGAATTTTAAATGGTCATGGTGTCTAAACCATTGATCGATTAATTCCATGGAGATCTTATTTTTAATGTATCTCAGGACTAACATTCTATATCTTAACAGGTACAATGGCTCACAACCCGAACCAGGAGATTGATGCCATCACTGACAACGAACTGATTCATCCGGATTAGTTCCTTCCACTCACGCCAAACAATTTCCATCTCGATGTCACTCAACCTGAGTGTCAATACCAAGTAATGATCAAGATCCTCCGTGGCCACCCTCTCTCTTATGCTCTCACCGAGACCGCCGACGTTCCACACATCTACTTACAACAATTCTGGCGCTCACTCACTCCGGTTGAGGCCGACGATGGCTTTCATCTGGAAGGCCGGATTGACACCACCACCGTACTGCTCACGCGAAATCTCTCCCGCCAATTTCTCCACATGCCTAACGCCACATCTTTTGCTGGGAGAAACAGCTTCGATCCGATAGTCCCTGATGCTATTCTTTGTTCTGACATTCAGTCACTGGGCTACAGCACGCATCTCCGTCTCCCATCCACATTCAACCGCAAGAATCTGACAACCATATGGTACACGCTCTTCACTTACCTCAATCGGTGTCTATCGGCTATCACGAAAGGCATCGATCAAACAAGCATCAACATCCTCCGCCTATTCCATTCCATGGAATTCCACCGACATGCCGACTACGCTGACATTCTCTGGTTCGAGTTAGTTCAGAAAGTCCGAGACAACGCGACAAGACGACGGAACTTTATTCCATATATGCTCTTTCTCCAGATCCTCATCCGCAACTAAATGGATCTTCATCCAACCATCGCTCGCCGGTCTTCACATCCGACATGTCCGCATAACCAGACACGTCGCATCCTAACCCGTTGTTGGGACTGTCTGAATGTACTAAGGATGAATAATTCTGCTATTTGAAAGGTATTACTACTGCAAGATGAAATATTACTACTGCTAGTAGAATTAATACTGCTTGAAGAGTTAGTGCTGCTACTTGAGTAGTTAGTACTGCTTGGAGAGTTAGTACTGCTAGTAGTTAGTACTGCTTGAAGATTACTACTGCAAGTGAAGAGTTAATACTGCAAGCATGATAATACTGCTGATGATGTTAATGTTGCTGGATAAGGAAGAAGTTAATATTGCTTATAAAGATAATGCTTGAAGAGAAAGAATAGGAGCTGGAGATAGAGATGAAGATAATTATGGAATGAAGATCAATTTTGTTTTGATAATTATCTTGTATTTAATTCTGTATATATAGTCTAGATGTTTTAGCATAAGTGATATAAGTTTTACAAGTCTTTCATATACGTTTGTTTTAGAGAGAATTAACCTCAAGACTAGTATTGATCCTTTCTATAGAGAAGTATAGAACGTTTGGTGAGTCTGTTCAACAGATTGAGGTTGTATTTGTAATCATTAAGTTTTATGCAATATAAACTTATGATTTGAGTTCATATTCTGTGTTTTTGATTAATTGTTAGAGTATTATTCCGCAACTTCTTTAACATTGTTTCTGAGTTTGTATTAAATTCTTGTTTAGAATTTTCGATCTTGACAAGTGGTATCAGAGCTAGAAAACTCAGAAATCTATAATCATGGACAGTTCAAGTGACAGCGTTTTGGTATCAAAAGTTCCCATGTTCAAACCCAATGAGTTTGACATGTGGAAGATCAGAATCAAGCAATATATTCTTCTCACAGACTTCTCAATGTGGGACATCATTGAGAATGGTCCCTCAGATGGAGGAAAGATGGATGCAGAAGGAAAGAGACCTCCACCAAAGACTGATGGAGAGAGAAAGATGAGGCAGACAGAGATGAAAGCCTTGAGCACTCTGCTCTTGGCTATACCTAATGAGTACCAACACCAGTTTTGCAACTGCACGGATGCTCAAATTCTATGGAATGCACTGGAGAAAAGATTTTCTGGTACCAAAAGTACCAAGAGAAATCAGAAGGCCATCCTGAAGCAGCAATATGAAAACTTTATGTCTACAAAGAATGAGTCCATGACTCAAACTTTTGATAGATTTAATAAGTTAATTGGTGAATTGGCTACTGTTGGTGTTCAGATAGATCAAGATGATGTCAACAGAAAATTTCTAAGATCTCTTGGTGATGAATGGACTATGTACATTGTCTCCTTCAGACAGAATGATCAACTAGAGGACAACGAACTGGATAACCTCTATAATGACCTTAGAGTGTTTGAAGAAGAGGTAGAAGCAAAGAAGAGGCCCTCTGGATACTCATACAATGTTGCTCTTTTATCATCCTCTACTGATTCTGCTGCTAATACAGAATCAGTTAGTGTTGCCCATGGATCAAAGCAAGATGGAGCTAATGACTCAGTTTTGGAAGCTTTTCTAGCCAGTCATGCTAATTCCACTCTAATTAATGATGACTTAGAACAAATAAATGCTGATGATCTGGAAGAGATGGATATCAAGTGGCAGATGGCTATGCTCACAATGAGGGTAAAAAGATTTATCAAAAGGACTGGAAGGAATAATTTTGCTTAGAAAAGAGAAGATGGGGTTGGATTTGATAAATCTAAGGTTGAATGTTACAAGTGTCACAAGCTGGGGCACTTTGCAAGAGAATGCAAGAGTGGAATGCCTCAACAACATACTAACAATCATCAACCATCACAGTCCACTAGCTTCAACAACAGGAACTCTTCTCAAGCTCTTGTTTCCCAGGATGGAATGGGATTTGATTGGAGTGATCAAGCAGAAGAAGCAGTTCAGAATCAAGCTTTAATGGATAAAGTTTCAGAGTCAGCAAGCACTGATATTCCCACAGAGGTAAAATCTAACCTTTGCTCAAAATCTTGCATAGAAACTGTTAAAAAGTACAGGGATCACAGTCAAAGCATGTGTGATGACCTAAAAAGGTTAGAGAAAGATAGAAGAGAGTATGTTGTGATTGTTGAGAATTTGGAAGAACGGATTAAGGCATACAAAGCCAATGAACTTCAACACACATATGATACTAACTACTTGAAGTGGGAAAAGAATCAGTTAGAGCTTAAGCTTAAAAAGTCTGAAGAGGAATGTGAGAAGATAAGGAGTGATTTTGAGAAAGCCAAGTTGGACATTGAGAAGTTTTCCAATGCCTCTAAAGCAATGGACTCACTTCTAAAATCTCAAGTCCATGACAACCTGAAAAGAGGTTTAGGATACAATAGTACCCCACCACCCTATAACAATAACTATATCCCTCCCACTTCAGATCTCTTAGAAAGACAAGAGAAAATAGACTTACCTGCAGGAGCCACAAATGTGGATCATCTTGATAGTGTAGTGATTGAGGAAGAGGCTGAAGAAGAGACCACTAAGAGTAAGAATATGGATGACCTTAAAGAAATTCCTTTAGAAAATCATATCCTTACTAATGAAGGGGGGGTAAACCTTTTGTAAAGAGTGAAAAGGCGGAAAGTTCTAAGAGAGGGAAGGGAAAGGTACAGGGAGTTCATTATATGCAAACCACTGTTGTTAATCCCTGTACTTGTAAATAGAATCAACCCCAACAACATGATAAAACAAGGGGAAATCAAAGAAACAGAAATAATCAGTGGGCATTAAAACAAGGAATTGATCTGAGAAAAATAAACAGACCAAAGCCTTGTTTTATCTGTGGCAAGTTAAACCATCTAGCCAAACACTGTTATTTCAATCCTATTAACCAAAGGATCACTTTTCATAGAAATATACAAAATCCTATTGGTTATAGGAAGCAAATAAGGAATCATATGGCTGAGAATGTCAGAAGGGCACCTATAAAATCTCATGCTCAGAATAAGTTTGCTAATTCAAAAAAAAAATGCTCCAAATAAGCCAATGAGTAACTTAAAGAAAAAGAAAGCAAACAACTTTGTCCAGGTTTGGGTTCCAAAAGTAAAGAAATTTGTTAGTACTGCTACTTCAAATAGTACTGCTGACAGAAATAGTACTGCTGCAAGCAATACTAATGCTAACCCAATTAGTACTGCTAACAAAATTAGTACTGCTAACCCAATTAGTAGTGCTAATGATGTTAGTACTGCTAACAAAGTTAGTACTGCAAATCAAGTTAGTACTGCTTCTAGTGACAGGCCCATTATTCTGACAAAGTATTCAAGTAATAAGATTCCTTAGTTTGATAATCTCATCAAGTCAGAATATGAATATGTTGATGAGAATGGGAAACCCAAGACCACTTTGACTTGGGTTCCTATTAAAAACTAACTGCTTTATTTTATGTGCAGGGCAACCAACAGGTCAAGGGAAGAAGCATTTGGCATGTTGATAGTGGTTGTTCCAGGCACATGACAGGTAACATGGCCTGCCTTCAAAACTTCAAAAGAATAGATGGAGGACATGTTGCTTTTGGTGATAATCCAGCAGGTGGAAAAATAAGTGGAAAAGGTAATGTGTCAAAAGGTAAGATGATCTTTGAGGATGTATACTATGTTGAGCAATTGAGATACAACTTGTTATGTGTATCACAGGTCTGTGACAAGAAACATAGCATATTATTCAATGATACTGAATGTATGATCCTTGCTCCAGGGTTCAAGGTAGTTGATGAAAGTATGATACTACTTAGAACTCCTAGAAAGGACAATATTTATTGCTTAGACTTGGAGAATGTATCTTCTGATTCATCTTTAAATTGTTTATTTTCAAAAGCTTCATTGGATGAATCATCTCTTTGGCACAGAAGGATGTGTCATATGAACTTTAAAACAATGAACAAACTTGTGAAAAACAACCTTGTAAGAGGTTTGCCACAAAAGGTATTTTCATGTGATGATCATTGTGTTGCATGTCTTAAAGGCAAACAGCATAAAACTTCTCATAAGTCCAAAGAGATAAATACAATCTCTTCACCTCTTAATTTACTGCATATGGATCTGTTTGGACCTACAAATGTGATGAGTATTGGTAAGAAATCCTACTGCTTGGTTATTGTTGATGATTTCTCTAGATTCACTTGGGTCTATTTTCTGAGGACTAAGGATGAGACAAGTGGACTGATCAAATCCTTTGTCTTTAGAGTTGAAAACCAAACAAATCTAAGAGTTAAAGTCATCAGGTCTGATAATGGAACTGAATTCAGAAACAATGACCTAAACAGCTTCTGTGAGGAAAAAGGCATTGAAAGACAATACAGTGCTCCTAGGACTCCTCAACAGAATGGTGTTGCTGAAAGGAGAAATAGGACTCTGATAGAAGCTGCTAGATCTCTGTTGGTAGATTCAAAACTTCCAATTACTTTCTGGGCAGAGGCAGTTAATACTGCATGCTATGTTCAAAACAGAGTTCTAGTAGTGAAATCCCAAGACAAGACACCTTATGAGCTTTTTAAAAAGAAGAAACCTTTTATTGGATTTTTCAAACCATTTGGGTGTCCTTGCACAATTCTCAATACCAAAACTCACCTAGGAAAGTTTGATAGCAAAGCTGAGGATGGGTTTCTTGTTGGATATTCATCTCAAAGTAAGGCCTACAGAGTTTTCAACACCTCTTCTAGAATTATTGAGGAAAGTGACAATGTCAAATGCAATGAGAACACACCAAATTAACTTGGTTCAGGTCCTGATTGGCTATTTGACATTGATTCACTGACTAATTCTTTGGGTTTCAGTAATAAGCATAATCCAGGAACAGGGACAGAAAAGGTACAAGTACAAAGACAAGAGTTTGTGTTGTTCCCAACACCTACTGCTGATCCTGTTGAATTCTGTGACCAAGATAAGAAAGATACTTCATATTCAAAGGAAACTGATCCAGCTCAGAATGAAGAGGAAAGAGGTGAAAAGGAAGATTCAGGAATCAAAGGTCCTGAGATGCCATGTTTGGAAGAAGATGACACTGATGATGATAACTCTTCAGTTTTTGGTGGAGGCACTCCTGAAAAGAATGACTCGAATCTGGAAGAAGATATTAATGAAGAGGTTGTTCATCAAAAAAGAGTTCAGAAAAATCATCCTCCTAAATTGGTGATTGGTGACATCAATTTTCCTATAATCACCAGGAATCAAAGTAAGTTGGGAGGATTGAAAGATATACAATCAGGATTACTTTCTTGCTTTCTATCACAGGTTGAACACAAAAAGGCATTTGATGCAATGAAGGATCCAAGCTGGATAGAAGCAATGCAAGAGGAGCTACTGCAGTTTGTGCTGTAGGATGTATGGGATTAGGTTGACCTTCCTAAAGGACACAGAGCTATAGGCACTAAATGGATCTTCAGAAACAAGAAAGATGAGAGAGGAATAGTAATAAAGAACAAGGTCAGATTAGTGGCATAAGGGTATACTCAAGAAGAGGGAATTGATTATGAAGAGGTCTTTGCACCAGTGGCCAGGAATGAGGCGATCAGGGTATTTTTAGCCTATGCTTCTTTCATGAAGTTCAGGGTCTACCAGATGGATGTAAAGAGTGCTTTCCTGTATGGGAGAATTGAAGAAGAAGTGTATCTCTGTCATCCTCCAGGGTTTGAGAATCCAAATTATCCTGACAGAGTATACAAATTGAAGAAGGCACTCTATGGGCTACATCAAGCACCTAGGGCATGGTATGACACTTTGTCTACATATCTCTTGGAAAATGGTTTTCAAAGAGGAATCATAGACAAGATTCTGTTCATTCAGAGGAAGAAGAAGGACATCATTATAGTGCAAATCTATGTGAATGATATTATCTATGGATCCACAAAAGATCAAATGTGCAGAGATTTTGAAGATTTGATGCACAAGAGATTCAAGATGAGTTCAATGGGTGAACTTACTTTCTTCCTTGGGCTACAAGTTAAGGAGAAGAAAGATGGGATATTTATAAGCCAATCCAAGTATGTGCAGGACATTCTTACTAAGTTTGGATTCTCATATTCAAAGCCTGCAAGCACACCCATGGAGACACACAAACAGATTACTGCAGATCTTGAGGGGGAGGATGTGGATGTTCATCACTATAGATCCATGATTGGCTCCCTCATGTACCTCACTGCTTCAAGACCAGATATCAGGTTTCCTGTTTGTGTGTGTGACAGATTTCAAGTAAGGCCTAAGCAGTCACACTTTCAAGCAGTCAAGAGGATATTCAGATATCTCAAAGGTCAACCTAGATTAGGTCTTTGGTATCCTCATGACTCACCATTTGACCTACTTGCTTATTCAGACAGTGACTTGGGTGGTGAAAATTTGGATAGAAAGTCAACTTCAGGGGGATGTCAGTTTTTGGGTGCAAGACAAGTGTCATGGCAGTGCAAGAAACAAACCACAGTGTGCACCTCTACAACAGAAGCAGAGTATATAGCTGCTGCAAGCTGCTGTTCACAAGTACTCTGGATTCAGAATCAAATGCTGGACTATGGTATGATTTTTCTTCACACTCCAATCTTCATAGACAATAACAGTGCTATTAGCATTGTTAATAATCCAGTCAAGCACTCCAAAACAAAGTATATAGAAATCAGGTACCACTTTATCAGAGACTGTAATGAAAAGAAGATAATTTAGGTTGTGAAAGTCCATACAAGTAACCAATTTGCTGATCTATTCACCAAAGCTTTTGATGTGGGTAGATTCACATTCTTGGTCACAAGTGTGGGCATGATAAACACTGAATAAGCCTCCTTTGATGTGTTTTATGTACCATTTCTGTATAGACTCCTTCCTATCTACTTTCTCATATTGTATTGTGCATGGTGTTGCTAACCTTGTGTGTTTAAGTGTTTCAGATTGCTTAAATTGAATACTTGGTACTTCTAGTTAAGTTAATACTACTCTCTATATTAGTCATTTTGACAGTTCAAATATGGTTAAGTATGGTTACTACTGCTAGGTAGTTTATACTGTCAGTGCAAAGTTACTACTGCTTACCTTGTTTCTACTGCTACTCAGTGTTACTACTGCTGGAATGTGTTAATACTGCTAGTCTGAGTTAATACTGCTTGTCTGTGTTAGTACTGCCAGTATGTGTTTCTACTGCTAATATGAGTTAATATTGAGAGTTGGTTAATACTACTAGGGTACTTAGTACTGCTTCTAACTGAAACCCTCCACCTATAAATACCCCTTTGTGACCGCCAAAATACAAACGGCTCTTTGAACTTCCATTCCTTCTCTTTCTCTCTCTCTCTCTCTCTCTCGATTTCTTGCTCTCCGGTGTATACCCACGTTGCAATTCAAACCCTAGACTCAATCAGAACGATGACAGGACTAGAATTATTTGATGAACACAATGAGGTTGCTATGCTGCAAAAAACCAAACAGGCTGAAGGTTTTCATCAGATTGTGGATTTCCTCAAATCGTCACACATTGCCCATGCCCTCACTGTTAATCCCACAATATGTATAGAACATCTACGACAATTTTGACAAATGCTACCATCCACACTGAAGAGGGCACTCAGGTCATCAAAATAAGGGTGTGTGATAAACCTCTGACCATCTCAGAAGAGTGTATTCGCATCCATCTACGCTTAGATGATGCCTCAGGTATTACCTCTCTTCCTAAGGAAGATCTCTTCCAAGTTCTTAGTTGTATGGGGTATGAAGGTCCCACTGATGTATTTAAGTTTTTCAAGAACAGATTTTCACCTCAGTAGAGATTTTTTGTTCATAACCTACAACACTGCATTTCAAGAAAAATAACTGGTTGGAGTGAGTTCAGCAGCACCATAGCCTATGCTTTGGTCTGCTTAGCGACCTCTAGAAAGTTTAATTTCTCTCAAATGATTTTAAATGATTTAATGTCAAAGCTTGATATCAAATCAAAAGGCTTCTATATGTATCCAAGGTTTATACAAGAAGTACTTAATAAGGAATTGACGAATTTACCTACCTTCAAGGAGGTATATGTACCAAAACTCCCCATGGGGAAAGTGTTATCAAACATGAAAAGGTCTTCCAAGGACTTTTCTGGCCAAGACACTCCATTGTTCTCTACAATGATGGGTGTGTCTCTTTCCCATGGTGAGGCATCAGGGTCACAGCCCACATCTGACCACCCAACTGATGACCTACCCACACCATTCCATTCTGTTAATATTCCTCAGATCTCTATTGTCAAGCCCAAATCCCCAATCACCAAAACATATATCAGGAAAAAGGTACAGAAGGTTCCTTCCCTTCCTGTATTTTCACCCCCAAAGCCTTCAAGCCCTCTAATGGAGCATTCTCCATTAGAGAATATCGAAAGGGAAACCATAGGGGTGTCTCCCAACCCCAAGAAGGTGCTAAATAAGGAGGAGGAAGAGCATGTGGGCAGTGAGGCTCACACTACTGACTTTGCACAAGGTGCAGGGCAGGACAGTGTGAACATCTTTAAGACCTTCCCCACGGCAACTTTGGGTGAGCAATCATCCAAAGGTCCCAGGTGCCAAGAAACCAAGGGGGTAGAGGGTGCTTCTGCTAGGCAGAAGACTTCTACTAAAACTTCCAAGGATCCTTCCAGGGTGGTAAAAACACCCAAAGGAGGTGAGGATAGATATAACTATGAGGAATTGATGGAAACTATTGCAAATGTCAATCTGGAAATACTCAAACAAGGTGCAGAAATAAAGGAGATGAAACTGGTGATTCTTTCACAACAAGTGCAGATAAGCAAATTAAAGAAGATGGTTCTAAGGTTGGCACAGAAAAAGAAGAGAAAGCAGTTTGTGCTAAAAAAGAGGAGCATAGATCATGATCCTACCAAAAAGGGGGAGACAACTGAAGCTGAAACTGAAAAACAAAGTCCTGTTGGCATGGAATCTAAATTTGAGGGGGAGTTGGGTACAGAAGCAGAATGTAGCAAAGCAGCAGAAATAGGTCTAGCAGCAGAAACTAAGAAGGTTGCAGTAGAAACTGAAAAAGTAGCAGTAGAAACAGGGCTGACTATTGAGGAAATACAGATTGTAGAAACACTAGTGAAAACCAAAGCTGACACTCCCAAGGATACTCAAAAGGCTAAGGGAGTGGAAATCAAAGAAGGTGGTCTAGCAAAGAACAGAAAAGAAGCTAGTATTGCTGAGATTAAGGGTAAAGGCAAAGAGAAGGTGGTTAAATCTGTAAAAGCATCAAAGAAACAAAGTCAAATAGCTCTAGATGAAGAATTGGCAAGGAAGATGCAAGCAGACCTTGAAAAGGAAAAAGAGATTCAATCTGCCAAAGACAGAGAGATTGCATTGGAGTTGGCCAAGAAGATAAATGAAGAATATCAAAAGAGTCTGAAGTCTGCAGTTGCTGCTAAGAAAGTCACAAAGAAGGCTTCAAGGCAAAGGCTACCACTGAAGACTAGACAAAGACAGCCTTCCAAGACATACTTAGCCAACCAAGAAAGAAGGAAGATGATAAACTTCCTGAAAGGAGCTATTGGAGTTCCTGAGGGAATGTTTACAGGTATGTCTTTTGGAAAGCTTGAAGAACTTTACAAGAAGGAAATGGCAAAGTTGCAAGGAGACTTCATTCAAAGGGTTGAGGTTGAAAGAAAAATGAAAGAAAGGCATGATCTGCATATTCAACAACCTTTTCCTGAAAATGAAGAAACCACTCCTACAAAAGAAGTGGAAGAAGAACAGAAAGAAGAAACACTTGCTCAAACAGTCAAAGTTGTCAAAAGAATGAAAACCATAACTTCAAAGAAACAGATCAAAAGGCCAAGGATTGAAGAAGTTCAAAATAAAGTTGAACCTGTTGTTGCAACCCCTGAAGAACAATCAAGTCAACAAGGTGCAGAATAATCTGAACAATCTGAGGTACATGTTGGTTTGTATATGACAGTGACTGACAGTGAACCTGTAGAAGCTGACCCAATATCAGTCCAAGATCCTGAAATTATCCATTGGGATATCCTGAAAGATCAAAGGAAGAAATACTTCAGGATTAAAAGGATGGGAGACAAGTATGAGGTTTACTCTACTTGGGGCAAAATCATCAAAAGTTGTTCCAGATCAGACTTAGAAGAAATGTTCAAGGTTGGAATGAGCTTGTATGAAAAAGACTTGACAGGAGCAGGAATGAGCTTAATAAAACTATCCATGGAGTACTTATGCATGATGTTTGATCCTAGCAAAGTTCAACATGTTGTCAGAGATCAGCATCTGGAGAATAAATTCCAAAGAATACACAATTGGATGTTATTTGAAAGGTGTGGAGTCTATGTCATCACTATTGACAAAAGCTACCATGAGTACTATTTGGTTGACAAGATCTATGACCATAGCAAAGCCAAATTGCAAGGTATGTTAAATGCTAAGCTGGTATGTTCAAAGGATTCTGAAATGGCCAAGATAGTAGTCAGAAGAACTATCAATCAGAGTTTGGGTCTGGATCCTAATCTATGCAACTAAGATGGAGTTTTGAAAGCATCATGGAGGAACACATCTTGAAGAACTTAACTTCTCAATCTGAAAAGTTAAGTTAGGGGGAGATTGTTGGGACTGTCTGTCTGAATGTACTAAGGATGAATAATTCTGCTATTTGAAAGGTATTACTATTGTAAGATGAAATATTACTACTGCTAGTAGAATTAATACTGCTTGAAGAGTTAGTGCTGCTACTTGAGTAGTTAGTACTGCTTGGAGAGTTAGTACTGCTAGTAGTTAGTATTGCTTAAAGATTACTACTGCAAGTGAAGAGTTAATACTGCAAGCATGATAATACTGCTGATGATGTTAATGCTGCTGGATAACGAAGAAGTTAATACTGCTTATGAATATAATGCTTGAAGAGAAATAATAGGAGCTGGAGATAGAGATGAAGATAATTATGGAATGAAGATCAATTTTGTTTTGATAATTATCTTGTATTTAATTCTGTATATATAGTCTAGATGTTTTAGCATAAGTGATATAAGTTTTACAAGTCTTTCATATACGTTTGTTTTAGAGAGAATTAACCTCAAGACTAGTATTGATCCTTTCTATAGAGAAGTATAGAACGTCTGTTGAGTCTGTTCAACAGATTGAGGTTGTGTTTGTAATCATTAAGTTTTATGCAATATAAACTTATGATTTGAGTTAATATTCTGTGTTTTTGATTAATTGTTAAAGTGTTATTCCGCAACTTCTTTAACATTGTTTCTGAGTTTGTATTAAATTCTTGTTTAGAATTTTCGATCTTGACACCCGTCCTGACCCGGACAATCTAGTCGCCAGACTTATTCCTGACGGGTTATTGGCCTATGCGAGTCCTACAGCGCTGAGTGTGATAGATTATAGGCGCACACACAACCTTCCAGCTCCTATGGTCCATCCAGAACCAGAAGGACCTCCTCGGGGAGCAAGACCTGAGCGACGTGAGGGTCCACGTACGAGAGGCGGTAGAGTCTGGAGGGCTGGGGCTCCCGGACAGGGTGTGCAGAGTGAAAATATTGTGAGGGGTTCTAAAGCGGGCAGCGCCGTTAGACAAAGCCAGGCCAGTACTTCTCGCAGATCGCCTACACCATCATCGACAGCCTCTCAGATGGTGGAAGAGGATACAGCTATAGAAACCGATCAAATTCAGTCCTGTTCTGCCACTAAATCTGAGGAAACAACAGATACATCTGGCACCCAGTCGGAATCAGCCACCGAAGCATCGAAATCAAGTGATTAGTCATCTGACTCTGATGGTGACGATGACAAGCCTACACCTGGAGAGACAAGGATAGCGGAGGGAGTTATAGTTGAACATGAAATTGTGAGTAGAGAGAGGGAAAGGAAGAGTAAACATGACTCTGAGCGAACACGAGTGATGAGGAAACCTTCTACGGTTTACCTCCACCTAACCTCATCCAGCCAGGTAGCCACATCTGCTACCCAGTCTCATGTGTTGAGACAGGGTATTGAAGAAGTCGTCGTAGACCTAGCGACGCAATTGCACGCCCCCTAGACACTCCGACATGTCTCAACAGATGTTGGTTTCAATTTCACACGGGGATTTAGCACAAACGCTACCGGTCTCTCGCTTGGAGAGTACCGGTATTGAAACAAGAGGACAACAGCCCCCGTCCTCGCCTTCTTTGGGTGCACAGCGTCTAGAGCCATTTGATATTATATCTCCTTTGACTAGGACACAGGTACCTTTCTCGGCTACTGTTGGAGGCCTTAGTGGCCCGACCGGAACACCCATAGTAATTCCAACTTCGGTTGGTTTACGAGGATTGGATGGAAGTCCTACCACAGCTATTATTACGCCAGCTGTGAACGTAGGCGGTGCGACTTCTACAGTCATCACCACAACTGGAAGTCTAAGTGACCCAGGAGTTAGTCACCCTGAGTTCGTCTCAAGGGAATTTATGGAGGGCGCCCTAAAGGTTGTCCACTCTATCATGCGATCCGAAATGAGGGAAGAGGTAGATGCACTGAAACGTCTGATCAAAGGCAAAGGTCCAGCGACTGAGCCTGAACCACTACCTCCTACACCACAACCCTCTACTACTGCTTAAGATATGTCTATCGATGATCTAAAATCCATCCTTCTAGCCAAACTACTTGCCCATTCTCAAGTTGAACCCACCCAAGATGCCGATCTACTTTCCTTACTTCGTGCCCAAGCATCTACTCCAACACCACCACCCCCAGCCACTATATCTCCTGAAGCCTTCCAGCACCAATAAGAACTCCTTCAGTCTTTGCAGCACACAATATCTATATTGACTAAATGAGTTTTATCCTTGGAAGACACTTACCGAAGACAGGCAGAACGACTCAAGCGCAGACATGAAGACCAGGATGATCCTGATCACTATGAGGGGGACAAGCGCCAAAGACTATCCAAGCCGGAGACAGAACAAACAGTGGGAACAGTACAGGTGGAAAAAGAAAGGGGTTCGGGTTCAGGTACTCAACCGGAAGGGCAAGAACAGGTCTAGGAGCAGATTATGGATTTGATTTTATACGATATTCCAACAGTTGAAAAGCCTGAGGAACAATATGAGGGTTCATCGATAGATCCGGAAAAATGGGCTATAATAGTTGATCCATATTCAGATACTGACTCGACGGAAGAACCGATCAACATGGAAAGAGCACTGGTAGTCTTTCAAGTCGAGATTGATGAGCTTTTCAATTCTAAATTTACGGCTCAAGATTATCAGCCAGATGTACAACCTTCTGTCGAGGTATCGCTTTTGACCTATACAGCAGATCACCCTGATCTTCCACAATCAGACATTCCTGAACGATCTCCTCCAGCATCGCCAGCATCACCAGTTTTAGGAACAGATAGTACTCCGCCAGTTCAGCCGTCTAAATGGGAAAGAGTCAGAATTAAAGTACCATTTCTTGAAGAAAGCCAGAAGAAAAACTTTGCCCATTGGATTCGGAAGTATGATGAAGTCGTAGCTCATGGTATTCAGTCGATGAAAAATAGGGAGAAGCAACGAGAGCTTCTATTCGTGTATAATTACTTCCAACACAAATACAACAAGACAAAGCTCAGAATTTAATCAGTTGATCAGATTCACGCTTGCTACTTCAAAGGTGTAAAATATTCATTCTTCGTGGTGACAAGAGAAGATGGTAAGCAGTGGAGTTTTTCTGAAGCTGATTTTGAACGTCTTGAACGACACGATCTTCTATTCCTGCTTAGAGACTTAAAGACCAGAACTATCCGACCTGGGGAAGTTACAGATGCACTTGAAGCCATAAAGAGATACATGAAATGTGCAATGAAGCTTGCCTCGGTAGAAGACTTTCAGATCGGGTTAGAAAGCAACCAACCGAAGAATAATCTGCTTAAACCTTATTTGAGTATTCCGTCAGATGCCCAGAATGTACTAGCTTTCATAGTTCTAAATTTTCCAGAATTAGGCATGACATACGCGAACGACAAAGGTGATATGCGTTTTATACGATACAGTCAGATTGCCAGATTCTGCGATGGTACTTTGATGTTGCTTAGAGACAAGTTGAAGCGTGCAGTTGATCAAGATGAAAAAGGTATTCAGCTTCTTGATCAGAAATACAAGAATCTTGTTCTCGAAGCACTGGGTGTTATCATAGAGCGGCTAGAGTACAGAACGTCAATGCGCTATTTCGAGATCAGTTTCGGGTTTCGAAAAATATATGTTCCGAACTGGCGTGATTATGAACTTCTATTTAAAGGGGGAGATTGTTAGGGTATTTATATGTTAAATAGAAGTTCAGGATGCATAATGTAATTATTCAATAGTTTATTTGTTAGTTGGGCCCAAAGCCCATTAAGCCCAATAATATTGTAAGCGCCATATATATAAGGCGTATTCTAGTTCTTTATTTAGTTTAGATCTCATTCATAATTCTTCTAGTCAATAGGTTTACTTTTGCTTATCAGATATTCTCTTTGTAAACCTAAACCCTTTATTCAATATTAATCATATGACTACAAGTTGTGGCATATTTGTTCTTCATTGATTGATTACTATTGTTCGTGATTGCACTGTACTGGGATCCACAAAGTAAAATGTTAATTTTCTCAAGTTTTTTGAAAGACTCATGTGTTTTACGAATCTTTGAGATGTTTGTTTCTCACGAATCCTTTGTTTTATCTCTTAGAAAAACCCTAAGGACAGGATTCGCTAACCCTAACTTTGTGAATCCTGAATGCTCTTTAGTGTCAAAATTCTTCTAAGTGAGGAATTCACAGATTAACATCTTGCGAATTCTGAGTCAAGTCTAAAATGTCCTAAGTGTAGGATTCGCAGAATGCTTCTTTGCGAATCCTGAACACTTTCCTTGTTTCTCCATTCCTAAGTCTAGGGATTCGCAACTCTGTGTCCTACGAATCCTATACTTAGTGAATTTCAGAAAAATGCTTTTCAAATGTCTAACTTTTCAAATATTGTTTCTGACATCTTAGACCTTGTCCAAACCTTTTTGTCTCATCTTTCACGTCAAATGGCAGCCACCAATTCTCCAAATGTGCAAATGGATGAAAACTCTGTTCATGAGGCTCATCAGGAGCACTCCATTCCATCAAGCAGAACAACTGTCCATCCACCACCAAATGTCAATCCTGACATGTTACTCATCCTACCTTCTGACATGGTGCCTCAAACTGCAAACAACCACAAATTTGAATTTAAGTTGAACATCAATCCACTGGTGAACCACATCCTTCAGAATCACCCTTTGAACAAAGCACTGTCTGATAGTGCTGATATACCTGAAATAAATGTTCAACAGGCATGGAAGACCATCCATCTCACTCACATCATAGTTGGACAAATCAGATATCCAGTTCTCAGAGTCAATGTTGACTTCTATTCTACTGATATTTCTCTTGAATTGTTCAGAAGATCCCTTCAATTGCTAGAAGCTAATTCATTGGAGGGCAGAACATAATTTCATGATCTACCCACTGAAGATATTGTTCTTAATGGAATTAGAGAGATGGGCTATGTTGGTGAACTAAACAAAGTCAGTCAATTCAAGAAGAACAATCTGCCACCCTTCTATTATGCATTGTTATCAGTTATCAATCAGTGCTTAACAGCAAAAACATATGGAACTGACAATGCCAGCAGCCATATACTGAAGCTCTTCTATTCTATAGTGCATGACTTGCACATAGACTATGTTGTAGTATTTTGGACTAAACTGCTTGAGAATATATCTGCCAAAAACAACACTGTCAAAGTCATCAACTATTTGCCATATCAGATGTTCATGACTATCTTGATCAGGAGTGTACTGAGAGGGAATAGGCAGATCCCCAGAAGGAGTTCTCATGAAGCAGTTGTGATACATGAAATGAAGTTCTTGGTTAAACAGATGAAACAGTTTGCTTACTCCATGCCCATTCCAGAAGTGTTATTTAGATATGTTGATCTAGAGGTCGAGTGTCTTCTAGAGTATAGAGGATCTATGGCACAACCAGAACTGGTTATACCTACCCAAGGTCCAACCCCTAGGCTAGCGGAGTCTGAGAGGGTACCTGTAACTCAAGGAGTTCGGGTACGGGGTGTGAAAAGAAAAAATACAGAGAGGGGAACCGGAGGGGGTCGGAGACCAAGATTTGAGACTTCAGGGTCACGGGTTCTTACCCCACCTCATGTGACACTTGTAGTCAATGAAGGTCTAGGCTCTGCAAATACCTTGGATCAACAACAGCATATCACTGAACAACATTCTTTGGAAGAACAAGAAAGAAAAGCACAAGCTAATGAAAAACCTGAAACTCAGCTCTTGAATTGATAGATCGAAGCAGTGATGAAGAAATGCATTCTGTTACCAATACACCGGACAAAATCACGGAAAATGTTGACTTGGGAAGAGATGAAACAGATTCTGAGAAAACTATAACTGGAAGAAGAGATGATGATGCAAATGATGCGGATGAATCAGATGATGAGAATGATGACAACAATAATGATGGTGGTGCAGGAATTTTAAATGTTGAGGATGATGAACCAATAGATGCCTTTGTAGGTTTCTATAATATGGAAATGGACACCAATACTGTTGAACTTAATACTGCCACTGCTGATGCAGTCATTGATAATGTAATTAGAGGAATAAGGAGAATTGAGGGAGACATAGTTGAAGATGAAAGTGAGATTTTGAGAGAAAGGGAGAGAAAAGAAATAGAAGAGAGAGAGAGAGAGAGATCCTCAACCCACTATTCCCGAAGATCAACCAAATCAAACACTTTAGTACATTTGTTGCCTGAAGTTGTAGACATGAGTAGATCACTCATGCAATTCCATGCCCAAACCACCCATTCTAAATCCTCTCAACAGGAGTTAGTTTTATTTTCTCACGGGGATTTAACACAAAATCTATTAATGTCTCATTCGGAGACATCTGATATTGAAAACAGAGATCAGTTGCCCCTGATCTCAATTCCTTTGAATGCACAAGTCCTAGAGCCACTTGTTAGAAATACAATTTTTGTAAATAGGACACTTTTTGCAGGTTTTGATCTCAGTCGTCTTCGTGACCTGAGCGGAACATCCGGACTAGATCCGCAATCCGGACTACAAGAACCGGATGGAAATCCTATCATAGCTAACTCCATACTAGTTTTAAGCACAGGTCAGACAGTAGAATCATCTAATGTTGTGCAAACGGGCAATCTAAGTGATCCCGGTGTTAGCTCACCCGACTATGTGTCAAGGGAATATCTCAACAGCGCCTTAAAGGCTGTTGACAATAGGTGGTCAGAGAAATATGATAGAGTTGAGAAGGAGCTGGGGGATATAAAGAGAATGTTAAAGGGGAAGCAAGTTGTTGAACCTGAGCCCACAAGGAGAGAACCAGTAGTACCTACCCCGTTACCAAATACACCAAACACTGTTGACTTATCCATTGAGGAGCTAAAGTCGTTGCTTCTCGCAAAACTTTTATCTCAATCTTCGGATAACCAACAAGATGCAGATCCTTTTTCACTTCCGCACTCCCACCACCACCACCAACAACAACCACCAATATCTGTGCAACCAACATATATAGGTAGAGCCACAAAGTCAAACTTCTCTGATGCAGATGTACAGAAAGCTTTCACTCTTTTGAATCAAGCTTTTCAGTTCTCTTGCCAAACCCACATAGTTGTTCAGTTTAGAAGGCATGATCATGATCATGAGGGGGAGACAAGGATAGAACAGTCTTCCTCTGGAAGACAATTGGTTGTGGTGGAGAATGTTGTGCCCATAAGTATTGTATCTGGAAGAGAAAGATCTAGCAATCAAGGTGAAGGTACAAGTACAAGTCAGAGAGATGAACATGTTAAAAGATCTAATCAGGACATGGTATAGAATATTAGTGATGATGAAGAAGATTTAGAGGAAGGAGAGACTAGGAGCTTAGTTGTTTATGTTGCTAATGATGAGTCAAGGGTTGAAAAGCCTAAGACAGCAACTTGTGAAGAAGTGATGGAGGCTATGGGAATCACAACATGCAACTTCATTGATGTAGATAAGCTAGACATATATGAGCAAGCTGAAGCAAAGTAAGAAATATTTTGGAAGGTGAGGAAGAAGGTGAAAAGGAAATGGATTTTGGTCTACAATGTGCAAGTCATCCAGAAAACTCTGTCAATGCTGAAGAATGTGTCAAAAATGCATCTGAAGCAGAAATTCCTTGAAGCATTCTAAATGAAAGTGTCTTTGATGACATATTTGGTGTTGATTTTGGAAGAGATTATCAAGATGATGATCAAGAAGATGAACCTATACAAATTTCTGAGCCAGTACACAATGATGATGATCCAGTACAAGTGAATGTGGCTGCAAAAGAAGATGAGCCCTACATTCCAACTGGTATTCCAATAGTTTCTCCTGACAGAAACTGTGTTTTTCCTACAGCTAGTGAAGCCTCTGTTCCTAATGCTCAAAATGTTGCCTTGCCATTGCCCAAGTCTGTAAAAAGGGTTTTCAGATCAAATGTCTCAGATCCTTCTGCTCCTATCTTGATTTACATGGAAGAGTTGAGAAGATCTCTGAGTAAAGAAAGGAGGAGAATGGAAAGAGAAGAGAAAAGAAGAAAGAGGGAAGCCAGATAAAGAGTAGAGAAAGAGAAAGCTGACAAATAAAAAGTTGATGTTGAAGCTTTACCCTACATAAGAAACCCTAACAGTCCAAGAATTCTGAGTGTAGCTGAAAGACCAAAGCCTGTGTTTGTAACTCCTAGGGAAGTAGAATTTCTTGCAAAGAAACAACAAGATGCTGAAGAAGGTCCCTCTGTTCCAGTCAGAGGTGGATCGATACCTTTTACAGGTTATGATGAACAGGGCACTTCTCTAGAGTTTATTCAGCTGATCAGAAAGTCTCTCAGAGTTCCATTCCTTGAAGAATCCATCAAGATTTTTGTGAAAGAACTGATAAAGATTGATCCTTGCAAACTGTATGGAGTGATTAACAGACCTCTAGACTACCAAAGAAATTATATGAAGTTGATGAGAACCCATCCAACGACCCGAATGATGAAGATCCGTTGAGATGGCAGATTGGACCGATCACAAGATCCCGCTCCAAGATGTTCAAAGATGCTCTCAATGAGTTGATAAAATCCTGTCGGAAACAATCACTCATCAATTCATCAAATAACCAAGGAAATCTTCGACTTTTGATCCAAATTGAAGGCCAAGATTAGTCTAAGGCTTGGTAGCCCAAGTTGTGATTATTTCATCAATAAATCACCCAACTCCAAGAAAATTCGGCCAACTCCACACAAGGCCCATGTTTAAGCCCTAAATCACTCATTTCAAGTCCAAATAGACTCAAATCAAAGCCCACTTAAAGAGTAGTCTTTTTCCTACAATTTAAGAAGGATCCAAGCCCAAAGAGAAGCCTAATCCACGTCCATGAATCTGCCCAAAAATAGATCCAAGTTCAAGTAACTCATATCATTGAATTGGAAGGCATTTTGAAGGGTCCTATCATTATGAAGGCCTTTACTTACAAGATATTAGAGAGTTGCCTCAAATTAATGTCTAGAATTTAATTGAGTCTTTTGATTTGTCTTTTTGTATCCTATAAATAGGTTGCCTTTGTAATCTCTTGAAAACACCTTTGATTTGAATGATAATTGTGAGTTTAAACTCTTTTTGTTCTTTGTGAACTTTAGAACTTATCAAGTATTCTTGCTTGTGGCGTTCAATACTTATCAATCAACTTGGTGAGTTGATTGTGGCGTATCTTATACCAAGGTTCTTGTCTCTTTATAGACAACGGGTCGCGGTTTCACCAATACTATCTCGGGCAACCAATAGACGATCGGGAAAATCACATCATTTGGTATCAGAGCTAGCGCTATTGGTTTGCATATCATTTCTTTTCTATCTTTCCTTCTTGTTAATTTCCTTTACTTGAGATCCAAGAATCACGTATTGGTAGCGGGTCTTGTCACAAGTTGACATGGTTCCTACTAGTGACTATTGAATTCTCTGCTTCAATTTCGTTGGTATATAGCTTCTAGCAAAAAGAAAAAAAAAAGAGGTCAAACAAAAAAAAAACTATTTGGGCAAAAAAAAGGCTTAAAAAAAAGAAACAATAGAAAGAAAAAGAACACAAAAAAAAGTCGAGTTTCATATCTTCTTCTTACATTGTGATTATTTGATAATATCATAGTCTATGTTGTTTGGTAAGTTTGAATTCCTCAAGGCCACAAGCCAAACTTGATAATTGCTTCTTTTGTTCTTTTAGAACTTTAAGAGGTTTAAAAGAGTGGTAAAAGGCTGTGTGGTGAGATTAATCGAGGGTAAAAGCCATTTGTGAGATACACGGGGGTTAAGTGAATCATTTCTTGAGAGAAACACGTGAGGGAGTGTTGAGAGGAACTAACCTTTATTTTTGCAGAATTTTAAGATGGGGGATGATCAACCCCTTCCGAATCTTCAAATTCAAGCCATAATGGATGAGATGCGGCAGATGATGACCAATGAATTCAACCAAGTTCATGAAAGAATGGATCGAATAGAGGCAAACGTACGAAGACTACCATCTCGTGAAGGTTCCGTTGTGAATGAGGAAGAAAGAAGCGATGAATGGGATAGGAAATCTGAAAG
Source organism: Arctium minus (assembly GCA_954870635.1). Lineage (NCBI taxonomy): Eukaryota > Viridiplantae > Streptophyta > Magnoliopsida > Asterales > Asteraceae > Arctium > Arctium minus. The sequence goes on along the minus strand of OX941081.1, from coordinate 99,981,570 downwards.
GAGATTGGCTAGGACAAGGTGGCGTATAGACAATAATTTGAGTTCCATAAAGATGAAAGTCCCTTCATTTCAAGGAAAGTTGGATCTGGAAGCATACCTCGATTGGGAGAAGAAAATGGAGTTCATCTTTGATTGTCATGAATACTCCAACCGAAAGAAGGTAAAACTTGCTGTCATTGAGTTTTCTGATTATGCACTAACATGGTGGGATCAACTTTTGATTAGCAAGCGAAGAAATGGAGAAAGGCCTATCGAGAGTTGGGAGGAAATGAAGATGTTCATGAGGAGACGTTTTGTGCCTAGTCACTACTTTCGTGACCTTCACAATAAGCTCCAAAATCTCAAGCAAGGGAACAAGTGTGTTGAAGATTATTTTAAAGAAATGGAGGTTATCTTGATTAGGGCCAACATTGAGGAGGATCGAGAAGCTACAATGGCCAGGTTCTTACATGGTTTAAATTTTGAAATACATGATCGTGTTGAAATGTATCATTATGTTGAAATTGAGGACATGGTTCATATGGCTATTAAAATTGAGAAACAACTTAAGAGAGGGGGAGGATCACGAAATAGTACTTGGAAGACGAGTTCTTCAAAGAAAATTGAAAACACATCTTCTTCTTCTTCTTCTTCTTCTTCTTCTTCTTCTCCTAATCCCAAATCTGGTTCTAAAGATATACACTCTTCAAAAGGAAAATCTGATTCTTCTACTCCTAAGAATCGTGACATAAAGTGTTTTAAGTGTCAAGGCAGGGGTCATATTGCAAGTCAATGTCCAAACAAGCTTGCAATGGTGATTCGAGAAGATGAGGAAATTGAGACAGATAAATCAGATTCCACAAACTCACTAGATGGTTCGGATGATGATGAAGAGTTGGCAGTCCAAGGAGAGTTGTTGGTTGCTAGAAGATCCTTAAGCGCCCATTCCAAGGAAGATGATGATGCACAAAGGGAGAACATCTTTCACACTCGATGCTACGTTCAAGGCAAGGTATGTAGTGTTATAATTGATGGAGGCAGTTGTACTAATGTGACGAGTTCTTCTATGGTTGAAAAGCTTGGTTTACCTACTACGAAGCATCAAAATCCATACAAACTCCAATGGCTTAATGATAGCGGTGAGGTACGAGTTTCAAAACAAGTGTTGGTTTCTTTTCGCATAGGGAAATATGAAGATGAAGTCTTATGTGATGTTGTACCTATGCAAGCAAGTCATATGTTGCTTGGGAGGCCATGGCAGTATAATCGACATGTAAAGCATGATGGCTTTACCAACAAGTACACTTTTGTACACAAAGCCAAACCCGTAACTCTTGTACCCATGTCACCTAGTCAAGTTTTTGAAGATCAAGTTAAACTTCAAAATGATGCAAAAAAAATAAATGAGCCAAAAGAAAAAAATGAACAAGGATCAAAAGAAAAAGGATAGGATAAGAAAACACCCATGGGAAAAAAAGAGAGTCAATATTGTGCTTTGGCAAAAAAAAGTGAGATAAAAGAAGCTTTAAATTCTGAAATGCTTTTTGTGCTTCTTTTGTTCAAAGAGGCTCAATTAGCCACTAACAACTTGGTCGGTACCATTCCGAGCAATGTTATGTCTATCTTGCAGGAATTTGGAGACTTGTTTCCGGAAGAAGTTCCCGATGGTTTGCCACCAATCCGTGGAATTGAACACCAAATTGACTTTGTACCCGGAGCTTTCATCCCAAACAAACCAGCCTATAGAACAAATCCGGAAGAAACCAAGGACTTGGAAAGCCAAGTTAAAGAGTTACTTGCAAAAGGATTGGTTCGAGAAAGCATGAGTCCTTGTGTTGTTCCAGTCTTGTTAGTACCAAAGAAGGACGACTCATGGAGGATGTCTATGGATTGTCGCGCCATCAACAATATCACGGTAAAGTATCGTCATCCAATTCCTAGATTAGATGATATGTTTGATGAACTGTATGGTGCAAAATTATTTTCGAAAATTGATTTGAAAAGTGGTTATCACCAAATCCGTATGAGAGAGGGTGATGAGTGGAAAACCGCTTTCAAAACAAAACATGGTTTATATGAATGGTTAGTGATGCCCTTTGGTTTAACTAATGCTCCTAGTACATTCATGAGACTAATGAACCATGTTTTGAGAGATTTCATTGGAAAGTTTGTGGTTGTTTACTTTGATGATATTTTGATTTACTCCAAAAGTTTGGACGATCATCTTGAACATCTAACTTCTGTTTTGAGTGTGCTTAGGAAGGAAAAGCTTTTTGCAAACTTGAAGAAGTGCACCTTTTATACCAATCATGTTGTTTTCCTTGGATACATGGTAAGTTCACAAGGAATTTCTGTTGATGAAGAAAAGGTAAAGGCCATCCAAGATTAGCCAACTCCAAAGAGTGTAAGTGAAGTGCGAAGTTTTCATGGTCTTGCAAGTTTTTATCGTAGATTTGTTAAAAACTTTAGCACTTTGGCATCACCACTCACAGAAGTCATTATAAAGGACGTCGGTTTTAAATGGGGCAAAGAACAAGAGCAAGCTTTTGAACAACTTAAATTTCATTTAACCCATGCTCCTTTGTTATCTTTGCCCAACTTTGATAAAACCTTTGAAATTGAGTGTGATGCATCAGGTATTGGAATTGGTGCAGTTTTGATGCAAGAAGGTAAACCATTGGCATATTTTAGTGAGAAGTTGAATGGGGCAACCTTGAACTACCCCACTTATGACAAAGAACTGTATTCATTGGTCTGTGCATTAAAGACATGGCAACACTATTTGTGGGCCAAAGAATTTGTCATACATTCTGATCATGAGTCCTTGAAGTTCTTAAAGGGGCAACACAAGTTAAACAAAAGACATGCTCGATGGATTGAGTTTCTTGAGACATTTCCTTATGTCATCCGATACAAGAAAGGTAATGAAAATGTTGTAGCTGATGCACTTTCACGAAGATACTCTTTACTCTTTTCTCTTGACTGTAAAATTCTTGGTTTTGAACAAGTCAAAGAATTGTACCACAATGATGCCGATTTTGGACAAATTTTTCAAGCCTGCGAAAAATGTTCTTTTGAAAAGTTTTTCAAACATGAGGGGTTTTTGTTTAAGGAATCAAAGCTTTGCGTCCCTAACTCTTCCTTGCGAGAACTTTTGGTTAGGGAAGCGCATGGTGGAGGCCTTATGGGTCATTTTGGCGTGACAAAAACTTTGGCAATTTTACAAGAACATTTTTATAGGCCAAAAATGAAAGTTGATGTAGGACGAATATGTGAAAATTGTGTTGTTTGCAAACAGGCAAAATCAAAAGTTCAACCTCATGGTTTATATACTCCTTTGCCTATACCAAGTGAACCGTGGGTTGATCTTTCAATGGATTTTGTGTTGGGTTTGCCAAAAACCAAGGGCGGCAAAGACTCAATCTTTGTGGTTGTTGGCAGGTTCTCTAAAATGGCTCATTTCATTGCATGCAACCGAACTAATGATGCATCACATATTTCTGATTTGTTTTTCAAAGAAATAGTGAGGTTGCATGGGATGCCAAGAACCATTGTCTCAGATCAAGACACAAAATTTTTGAGTTACTTTTGGAAAACCTTGTGGGGAAAATTGGGAACAAAACTCTTGTTTTCCACAACTTGCCATCCCCAAACTGATGGTCAAACAGAAGTTGTGAATCGCACTCTTGGTACCTTGTTGAGATCCATAATTGGAAGAAATGTCAAAACTTGGGAACAATGCTTACCACATGTTGAGTTTGCTTATAATCGTCATGTTCATTATGCTACCAAGTTTTCACCTTTTGAAATTGTGTATGGTTTTAAGCCATTAACTCCAATGGATTTAACTCCTTTACCTGTGAGTGAGCAAGTGAATTTAGATGGCAAGAAGAAAGTTGAATTTGTTAAACAAATCCATGAGAAGGCAAAAAGAAACATCGAAGAGCGCACCAAGAAGTATGAACAACAAGCAAACAAGGGCAAAAGAAAGATCACTTTTGAATAAGGAGATTGGGTGTGGCTTCATCTGAGAAAAGAACGATTTCCAACTAAACGGAAGTCAAAGTTGATGCCAAGGGGAGATGGACCATTCCAAATCCTGCAGAAAGTTAATGAAAATGCTTACAAACTTGACTTGCCTATTAAGTATAATGTGCATGATGTCTTTAACGTTTCTGATTTGAGTCCTTTTAATGCATGTGACGATTTGAGGACAAATCACATTCAAGAGAGGGGGAATGATGAGAACCCATCCAACGACCCGAATGATGAAGATTCGTTGAGATGGCAGATTGTACCGATCACAAGATCCCGCTCCAAGATGTTCAAAGATGTTCTCAATGGGTTGATAAAATCCTGTCGGAAACAATCACTCATCAATTCATCAAATAACCAAGGAAATCTTCGACTTTTGATCCAAATTGAAGGCCAAGATTAGTCTAAGGCTTGGTAGCCCAAGTTGTGATTATTTCATCAATAAATCACCTAACTCCAAGAAAATTCGGCCAAATCCACACAAGGCCCATGTTTAAGCCCTAAATCACTCATTTCAAGTCCAAATAGACTCAAATCAAAGCCCACTTAAAGAGTAGTCTTTTTCCTACAATTTAAGAAGGATCCAAGCCCAAAGATAAGCCTAATCCACGTCCATGAATCTGCCCAAAAATAGATCCAAGTTCAAGTAACTCATATCATTGAATTGGAAGGCATTTTGAAGGGTCCTATCATTATGAAGGCCTTTACTTACAAGATATTAGAGAGTTGCCTCAAATTAATGTCTAGAGTTTAATTGAGTCTTTTGATTTATCTTTTTGTATCCTATAAATAGGTTGCCTTTGTAATCTCTTCAAAACACCTTTGATTTGAATGATCATTGTGAGTTTAAACTCTTTTTGTTCTTTGTGAACTTTAGAATTATCAAGTATTCTTGCTTGTGGCGTTCAATACTTATCAATCAACTTGGTGAGTTGATTGTGGCGTATCTTATACCAAGGTTCTTGTCTCTATATAGACAACGGGTCGCAGTTTCACCAATACTATCTCGGGAAACCAATAGACGATCGGGAAAATCACATCAGAAGTTTATTGAGAACTTTTCAAGAACAAAAGGATATACTAACAGAGCTGGAATTCTTCAGATAAAGGAAGTCAGAATGAAGAATTACTTTGCTATCTGGTATCCAGAGTTTGATGTTCAGAGGAGAGATCTAAAGAAATCAACCTTTAGTGAAACTGACTTTAAACACTTGAAGATAGCAGGCATGGAGTTCATTTACTATGAATTCAGAAGCAGAGTGGTCAGACCTAGAGCTGTAGTTTTTGCACTTGAACCTGTGAAGAGGTACATGAGGTGTATGGTCAACAATTCATACATTCTTGATTTTCAGTTGGGAGCAGAGACAAATCAGAATAGTGTAAACATGACTGCCCCTAACTTCAATCACTACTTGATGAGAGATTTGGAATTCTTCACACCAGTTGTAACTCCTAAACTTGGAGTTATATATGTCAACACTGAAACTCACAAGAAACAATTCATGCAAGCAAGTGAAGTAGCAAAATTCTCAGATGGAACCTTAAAGATGGTGCTGAGAGAGTTAGAAGAGAGGCATAGACATTTAGAAATGAGAAGACTTGAAATAGGAGATCATATGCCTAAATCTGACATAATTGCTATGGAAAGAATGATTCAAGCAATCAGAGATAGAATTGAATTCAGAGAAGGCATCAGAAGATTTGAATGTTTCCTAGCTATGAGGAGAACTAGTTTCAGAAGGTGGAACCATTGAAGATTACAACCTTGATTAAAAGGGGGAGAATGTTAGATCATGTTTAATCAAGTTTTAATAGTTAGTCCTTTGTTACATTTTGTTATGTATTTTGTTAAGTTTGACTTTTGTAGGAGTCAAGTAAATTGACCCTATATATAGTCCCTTGTTATTTCCCTTTTAGATTAAGTAGGTTAAGGGTTAAGAATCTAATTCATAGTATTGCAGCCTCCTTTTGTGAGATATATGAATATAGTATTTTCCCAATGAATGATCTCTTACCTTTGATTCATGTATGTTATTACTCTAATTATTATTGTGTGTGCTTGATTCTAGAAACAACAAATAGTATATCGATGATATCCACGATCATCCGCGGTTTTGACACTCGACGAGGTTTTCCACATCACCAAATATCTGTGCTATTTCTTCTATTTCTTTTATTGTTTCGAATGTTCAGTTTGTAGTTCATTAGCTCCACAAAGTAACCATCAATTGCTTTTTTTCATTTTCTCCGCATAAACACTGGCAATTCTCCAAAATAGTGGCATCATCAGCCCTGACACACGACGTCATGTGCATGCGCCCATTCAGTCGCAAAAACCGGTGATTCATTTTCCAAAAAACTGAATCAGTTGAAGGAAACCAAATCAAATTTCAAATGCCAATATGTCATCTTATCTCTAGAAACCGACTTTTAGATCGAAATTTGAATTTCAAATGAGTTATGAAAAACAAATCTCGGGGGGTAAATTGTTTCGGTGAAAATTTATAACAATGACCAACTAGCATAAATCCTTGTGATATGTGTTGTTCCGAACTCTCTCAGTGATTTGATGATGATCCTTTTATACTTAGTGAAAATTACATTAAACTGTTGTACGTATTCCTGTTTCACCATCTTCAATCAGATTGAGTCTGTTCAGTTATCGTTGAGTGGTTTTCTATGTAAACCGTTGATGTAATCTCTGAAGACAAGACTCACGCTCAAGAAGATCATCACTGACATCGAAGAATAATTAGTTGATGATGAAGACAAGTCTACTAATGATCTGAAGTGACATTCAGTGAAACAAAGACAAGTCCACGCAGCGTGACAAATCAAGGTCAAGCCTCAACTATTGCCTCTCAGCATCAGTGATCCTTGATCCCTGATCATCAGCTATAGTTGATCGTGAAGCTTGCTTATCAATATTTGTATGTCTTGTCCTCTGTACAAATAGTACAAAGGTACAAAAGCAAACTTGCTTTTGTCCATACTCGTACAACCACCCCTTTCCACTACACTGTTCACCATACGGTTGAAAGCATGCTAAAGATAAAGTCAAAAGACATGAAGTCACTGGAAGATGGACACGTGGATTATACACTCTAGCATGCATTTAATGCATAAGGTATAAATAGGAGAGAAACCTTCATTTTGAAGGGTCCTCAATCTTCTGTGTGAAACTTGCAGAAACTTCATTTTCTGCAAACTCTCTTCTCTCTATATTTTACTCTTGTTGAAGAAAACTTGGTGATTCGTAGATTGTTTAGATTAGGTTTATCTTATCTAATTCCTCAATAATCTGTAAATTCTGTTTTTGATTACTCAATAATCAATAAACAAATTTAAAAGTAAATTTTGTGTTTGTATTCACCCCCCCCCCCTTCTACAAACATAAACCCTTGTAGAACCTTATTCGGGACCAACATAAATCCTTGTGATATGATATTATCAACAATGACGATGTCCTCAATATACGATCGTTTATAATAACGACTGTCGACTTTTTTTATTTTTAACCTCGACAACCGTTATCATTCTTTATTATTGCAGGTTTTAGTTGTAACTGAAGAATTATGACCACGATTAATTTATCAATGCTCATGATATAACCGAAGACCATGATTCAATTACTGACCATCAAGATCATTGTGACAATTGAAGACACCTATTACAAATTTTCAAGTATATAAGATGATCAAGACATTCGAAGGAGGACACATCGGTCGTTCTGCTCTCAAACCGCTCTCAAATAATTCTCTATAGTTGAAACAATCATTCTAACTTTAATCATGACATTACATATTAACCACGTTCTATAATATTGATATATGTTATTAAGGACGCCGTCACTGATTGACGTCCATTCTTCATCGACAATATCGAAGATCGTCCACGATTTTTACTATCCATAGGGTTTTCCGGGTCACCAAAATATTTATTTATTATTTTACTTTGTTTACTTTAAAAGTTCAATTTATTGTTGATTAGTTCCACAATCCAAATCTTCAATTGTTTTTTGTAATTTTTGGCATAAACATCGGGTAAGATTCTTAATCCTTTAGCATATTTATCTGATAAGATAAAGTAAGCCGATAAATCCTTACCGGATAAACGCTTATTAAACAGACTCTTTATTCTCATTATCTCTTAAATATATTGTTTGGAACTCGGGGGTCCAAAATATCAATACAATGTAATATATAAAAAAGGTAAAAATAAAAAATGAGTGATTAAGACATAAGATTAGAATATTTTGTGCAAATATAATAATGTTGACCATGTGTTTATTGGATAATTAAGCCTGCTGACGCCATACATGAACTTGTATTTATCTATTAAATTAATTGGTCATAAATATTAATATTTTTACTACTTCAATTATTCATAACAATTATTTAGTTTATAAAAATTAATTATTATTTCACTAATCAACTATTTTTTGTCAATTAATTATTTTATTATACACCTGAAAAGTTCTGACGTAGCTGACAGTAGGCATCTCTATTTTATATGATATATTTTTTTTATTGATTTAATAAAGGGAAATTAATTAAACTAGTCATTTCAGAAAATCGGCTTTATCTCCTGACCAATCTCTCTCTTAATTTATTAAAATAGCCCATAAGTTCGTGAAAGATGTTCGTATATACGAACACATCCCTAAATCTGATAAATTTGACATATGTTCGTAATATATGTTCGTATATACGAACATAATTTAAAAACTCAACAATTTTTATTAACTTCGTGAAATGGGTTCCTGGGAAATGAAATCAGTTTAAAAAAATTACATTTATGGCCCCTGTTCGTATTTCACGAACCAAACTTACCTTTTTGACCATCTTGTGAGCTAAAGAAATATTATAAATTTACAATTTTAGCCCCTGTTCGTATATATCATGTGAGTGATACGAATATACCGAATTACAAGTTTGGCCCCTGGTTCGTATATATTATGTGATACGAAGTAAATGGTTTAAATAAAAAGGCAAGTTACAATTATGGTCCCTCATCTTTGAAACATTAATCAAATTATTTTCAATTTTGGCCCTAGTTCGTATCATATGTTCGTGTATCACGAACATAGATTTCCAAATAAAAAGGCAAGTTACAATTATGGTCCCTCATCTTTGAAACATTAATCAAATTATTTTCAATTTTGGCCCTAGTTCGTATCATATGTTCGTGTATCACGAACATAGATTTCCAAATTAAAGGAAAGTTACAATTATGGCCCTTCAACTTTGGCCCAATAATCAAAGTATTAGGGCCAAAATTGTAAATACTTTGATTATTGGGCCAAAGTTAAGGGGCCATAATTGTAACTTTCCTTTAATTTGGAAATTTATGTTCGTGATACATGAACATAAATTTCCAAATTAAAGGAAAGTTACAATTATGGCCCCTCAACTTTGGCCTAATAATCAAAGTATTTACAATTTTGGCCCTAATACTTTGATTATTGGGCCAAAGTTGAGGGGCCATAATTGTAAATATCCTTTAATTTGGAAATCTATGTTCGTGATACACGAACATATGATACGAACTAGGGCCAAAATTGAAAATGATTTGATTAATGTTTCAAAGATGAGGGGCCATAATTGTAACTTGCTTTTTTATTTAAACCATTTACTTCGTATCACATAATATATACGAACTAGGGGCCAAACTTGTAATTCGGTATATTCGTATCACTCACATGATATATACGAACAGGGGCTAAAATTGTAAATTTGTAATATTATTTAACTCACATGATGGTCAAAAAGGTAAGTTTGGTTCGTGAAATAGGAACATGGGCCATAAATGTAATTTTTTTTAACTGATTTCATTTCCCAAGAACCCATTTCACGAAGTTAATAAAAATTGTTGAGTTTTTAAATTATGTTCGTATATACGAACATATGTCAAATTTATCAGATTTAGGGATGTGTTCGTATATACGAACACCTTTCACGAACTTATGGGCTATTTTAATAAATTGAGGGAGAGATTGGTTAGGAGATAAAGTCGATTTTCTGAAATGGCTAGTTTAATTAATTTCCCTTTAATAAAACATATATGTTTTCCTTATAAAAAAATGAATCTTTATTGTTAACATTTGAATTGGTATTATCTTTTTTTTTTTCAATCAGCATGTTTCTGAATTTTATATGTTAGAGGCGGTAAAAATGAGCGATTAGTCTTTGATTTTTCTTTGAATATATAAACAATTGAATTTTTTAAAATTAGTTATCTACATTTTTTTAACATAAAAGAAACTACCGCTAGAATTGTTCACTACAAGAAAAATGGCCTTTAGAGAAGGTTTCATTTTGTACTTAAAAGTTTAAAAAGCTTCTCTAAAGGCTTTAGAGAAGTTTTTCAATTCCGTCAAAAAACTTTCTATATAAGGGTAGCTAAAAGTTTTAGGGAGGGTTTTCAAACGGTATGTTTACGTTTTAGAGATTATCGCCATTCAAGTATTAAAAATAGAATCTAGACTTAAACATAATTCAGTCCACCTAAATGAACCTTTATACGGTAAAGAACCTCCACAAATCCATCTCAAAACACGTTTAACATCAATAACCCATCGATTCCATCATTGATCATTTCACTGCCCATATAATTTTGTTCATTAATTTCATTAATGTTTGTCAAATTCTCAAACTGTTGTGTTATATTGACAAAATGCTTATATAATTCCATAGCTAAATGGTGATATGACTGCTTGATTCAGTAAATCATTATTCAGTTGATTTTTCAAATCAATAAATCAATACCTGGTATAAGTTTTTAAAACAATTTATGGAAGCTACAATTTATAACAAGACGACCCTTTTCAAAAAAAATAATAAAATGAAAAAAGAAGAGAATATGTATGAGTTACATATTTATTTAATAAATACATTAAATAAAACATTATTAAGTTAAATTAAAATAAAAGGGGTAGTATTATCTATAATCATAGTGATAATTCCTAATAACTCGAGATTGAGCTTGTTTTCCAAACTAATTTCTAACGATCCTTAATAAACTGATTTTATCACAAAAATAAATCTATAAGATCTTAATTATAAGGTTTTATCACATACGATAATTTGTTGGATAATCGTCATCAATCATATGTGATAATTTTAGATATTTTTGTTAATCATATGTAATTATATATATTTACATTTATAGATCTTATTTTGATGCAAATAATATCACATGTGATAATACGTCACTTATATTCGAACACATATTATCACAATGATAACACGTAATTTAATTATATTCACATAAATATTATAGTATGTGATCAGTGGGGGAGCCACCAAGGCACCAGGAGGTGCAATGGCTCCCCCTAAGGTTTTGAATTTTTTTTAAAATATAGTTGTAGTTATTTTTATATAGTAGTGGACACCAATGATTTAGACCATTAAAATGAGTTTAGCTACCTGTGACATCTCATGCCTCAAGTATTAATCTCTCTTAAGATTTTAGAAATTTGTGGCTTTAATTTAAGGATTATGTGGTTTACCAAACATTTACCTAGTAAGCGTTTATCAGCAAGAGTACTACTCTTATTTACCTTATCGGGTAACATTTTCGACCATCAAAATAGATTTTTGGTAAAACATCTTTTATTCGATAGCTGTTAAGATTCTCGGTCCCTGCTATGTCTCTTATCGGGTAAGTTTCTAGGTCTTTGTCATGCTTATCTGGAAGGCAAGTGACACCTGATAAGTATTTGGTAAACGACCTATTAGTAATGGAACAATTTTTTTTTAATATTGCTAAACAAATTATGCATCAATTTCAACCGATTATGCAGATAAAGAACAAACATATTCATATTATGCAGAAGAAGTCATAAAGAACAAATAATATTGTGATAGCTAATTTGGTAGTTTGGAAAGTTAAATATCATGAAAATGTGAGAAGGGAAGGTTCATATATGAATCTATTGCGAAAATCCGGAAAAATCTATGTGAATTCATGTTACGAATTATTCATATAGGCTCTGTGGCCCAAGAATTACTAGCTATATCATATTTAGATTGACACAAACACTTTTATTAGATCAAACATATGAATTACAATTAATCACAGATCTAACAATTAGTCACAGATCTCACGTATGTGTGTTTGTTCTTTGTGTGTGTGTGTTCTTACTCTCTCTCAACAACCACCAATATTACACCTTCACTTTCACACACTTAATCTCTTACTTACACAAGTCTCTCTCTAAACAACACAGCTACTTGCTTATATATAGGTCAACATGACCAAGCAAGGTCAAACCTTCTAAGCTCTCTTACAACACACACAAACAACTATTACAACAATTACAATAATGACCCTTATTTAATCTTGAATACAATTACAGTCTAACAATCTCCCCCTTTGGATTCAAGATTAAAAAAATTTGGCAATAATCTTCAGGTCTTTATATCTTCAGAATTGACTTCAACTTCAAATCTTTTCTGGCTTTGACATCTTGAAAACTTTGACAATTCTTCAAACTTGTCTCTCTCTTTGAATTAACTTTTGCATAAACTCTGACTTTCTCTTTGATAAGCTTTCTTTGACAAACTTTCTTTAATCTTTGACTTCAATCAGCTGAAAACTTTATCTCCTCTGAAATCTTTAAAACTTCAATCTGATCTTGAACTTTGATTATTCTCCCCCTTTTTAATGATTTGTAAGAATCAAAATCATTAAAGCACTTCAAAGTCAGATCCGTCATTGAATGAACTTCCCATCATCTGATAAGCACATTCTTCAAGAAATTTCATCTCCTCCTTTGGATAATAAACAATCTCTCCCATATAGGAAAATTATAAATTTCCAAAACATGATATGATAAAATCTGTCAACTAATCTGAAAGAGCCGTTGAACCATGAATGTATTCATCTGAATCATTTCAAACGAATTAAGAGTTGTAACCCTAAATCAACATATGAAACAGTTAGAAATGCCTGTCAGTAACACAAAGTTACTGTGTACAACGAATGTACAATATAAGGAGCTTGTTTGATGATGACTTCCCAGGACTTCCATTCAATCATTGAAAAACACAAGGTAATTCTATGAATGTTCTGAAAGAAAAACATATTCTCTGTGTGCTCGTGCTTGTGTTTTGAAAGAATTAGCACAATAATTGTGTTTCATAAGGCTCAACATATGTAAATCACTGAGACAACAATGATTGTACATGGACTCAATGTGCATGAGAAAGGGTCGAAGGTGGGGCAACTTTCCTTCTTTTTCAATATCAGTATCTTCCAAGTAAAGATCCGATAGATTATGTGCTGCTTCCCCAGAAAATGTGAAACATTCTCTTTCTGAGAAAAGAATGAGTAGCTAGGGAGGTTTTATGCAAGAGATGACATGGGTTATTTGCCTATTTCAATGATGGTCACGAAAGAAATGTGAACCAATCAGTAATGTGGCTACCCGGCTCAGAAAGATGTTTGGTGCAGAGTTCTGATATTCTTTTAACTCTGTTCTCACACCCTCTTTCTTTTAAACAGTTAAGCTCACATCTAACCAATCTCTCATTTCCATTTTACCTCAGCTCACTCCCACACTCAATTCTTTTAGACCCCTCTCCCCTCAATCACTCAAAGGATTTCTTCCGGGGTAGGAAACACTGGTTATCGTGAATCCATGGAAGATCTAGTAAGCACTCACACTGAATCCCATGTTCCTAAAAGTACATGTTGTTCAATGATTTTCTTGACATGTAAAGCACAAGAAATCATATATCAGTGTTTGTATGCTCATTTAGAAATCAGAAATGAAATTTGAGCATATTGAACATTTAAGATATCTCAAAACTTTATATGAATGAAAAGAATAGAAATGTTTTGAGAATCTGACAATGATTAAGATCAGATCAAATTATCATGAAGAAAAAATATTTAGGAATTCAAAGACGTATGTTGTTTATATGAACAATATATAAACATATTATCAATGAAAGCACAGTAAAAAAAATGAAATGACGTTTGATTCAAACAACTGTGAATACCAAACGACGGGAGTATTACCATAGAAAGATATATCATTTGATACATGGTAATAACAAAGTCAATTTGAAAATACTAAACCAGTGTGTGTATGAATACTTGACAAAGTATATAGAAAAGAAAATACACAAGTATTATTCTTTAAAGAACACACGGTCAGATAAACATATAAGACTCTCAAGTATCCAAAAATCATTTAAAATTCACACTTCTCAAATCATAAAAACATTTTAAGATCGTGAAGTGGTTTGAACATTTTAAAAAACATTTTTCACAGGTAAAAGTTGTTCTTCTTTTACAAGTGTTAGAGTATAAGGATTTGAATGTTATACCTGTGGATTAGAATCCTTAATTCCTCCTGGGATGAATATAGCAAGTAAAGTATCCTTGAATAGATATCCTCCCCCTTGATATCTGTAAAACATCAATCTTGTTAGAAATATTATTATAAAAAAAATATAGCAATATAATTTCCAAACTCTCTTTCAAATGAAAAACTTCCTGAAAAGATATAATCAAGAAAGCATCCTTCAGAAGAAAACATTTGATTACGGGTTTTGAACAGAATTGTCCAAAAGCCATTATGCTTTGAAGCACGGGTTCTGAACAAATTTGTTCAGAAGCCTTTGTCACATAACATATCCTACAAGAAAAAGATTTTGGTAATCATTATAAAAATGATTCCGCTTTAGTCAGTCAACATATGATGAAATATCCAAAATATATTCAAATAAAGCACAAGATTAGAAAAACTCCCCCTAGAATCATGAAGTGGCGTTTAACATACCAAGTTTACTAACTAAAAAGGTAAACCTCTTTTCATCCAACGGCTTGGTGAAAAGGTCAGCTAACTGGTAGTCTGTAGTCACGAAGTGCATCTCGATATCGCCCTTTTCGACATGACCCTTTATAAAATGATAACGCACGTCGATGTGTTTTGTCTTGGAATGCTGCACTGGATTAGCAGTTATCGCAATCGCACTCTTAGAATCACAGTAAATAGGAACTCGTTGGTAAGTATATCCGAAATCTTTTAACTGTGTTTTCATCCAGAGGACTTGTGAACAGCAGCTTGCGGCAGCTACATATTCAGCCTCGACGGTGGATGTAGAAACACAATTTTGTTTCTTAGATGTCCAGCTAACCAACTTATCACCTAAGAACTGACAAGAACCAGAGGTGCTCTTTCTATCCAGTTTGCAACCTGCATGATAAGCATCAGTATAGGCAGTTAAATCAAAAGACGAACCCTTAGGATGCCAAAGGCCTAACTCAGTAGAACCTTTAAGATACCTAAGTATCCTTTTTACAGCATCCAGGTGTGATTCCTTCGGATTAGCTTGATATCTCGCACAGAAACATGTAACAAACATAATATCCGGTCTACTGGCAGTTAAATACAGCAGTGAACCAATCATGCTATGGTACACTTTTTGATCTACTGATTTTCCAGAAAGATCTGCATCTAAAAGTGTGCCCGTTGCCATCGGTGTTTTCATCACTGAACTGTTAGTCATGTTAAATTTCTTTAAAATATCTCGAATATATTTTGACTGATTGATGAAAATGCCTTCGGGTAACTGTTTCACTTGAAAACCAAGGAAAAAATTTAGTTCACCCATCATTGACATTTCAAAACGAGATTCCATAATTCTTGAAATTTTTTTACAAAACTTTGGATTTGTAGAACCGAAAATTATATCATCTACATAAATCTGAATTAGAATCATATCATCACCTTGCTTTTTCAGAAAGAGAGTAGTATCAATTGTACCTTTCTTGAATCCTGAAGCGAGTAAGAATTGAGTTAAAGTTTCATACCAAGTTCTTGGTGCCTGTTTGAGTCCATACAATGCTTTGTCTAAGACATAGACATGATCAGGGTACTTTGGATCAACGAATCCTTCTGGTTGAGCAACATATTCTTCTTCATGCAATATCCCATTTAAGAATGCTGATTTTACGTCCATTTGGAAGACCGTAAAATTTTTATGCGCTGCATAGGATAAAAAGATTTGTATCGCTTCCAGTCGTGCCACAGGAGCAAATGTTTCTTCATAATCAATCCCCTTCTGTTGACAATAACCCTTTGCAACAAGGCGATCTTTATTTCGAACTACAACTCCAGATTCATCTCTCTTATTTCTGAAAACCCACTTTGTTCCAATAACGGATTTTCCTTCTGGAAGTGGTATAAGTCGCCAAACTTTGTTCCTCTCAAATTGCAGAAGTTCATCTTGCATCGCCAGTATCCAATCTGGATCACGCAAGGCTTCTGAAACTTTCTTTGGCTCGATGGAACTTAAAAAACTTGAATACAGACAAAAATTAGCTGATGCTGCACGCGTTTGTACACCCGACTGTGCATCACCAATGATATTATGAAGTGGGTGATCTCTTGTCCATTTCATTGTACTTGGAATCGGATGAATTTCAGCTTGAGTATTATCTTCCTCATATTCATCATATACTGCAGGTAAATCTTTATCAACCCCAGATGTGCTCGGGACATCTTGTACAGCCTCTTCTGAAGTAAATATTTCTGGAGCAATAGAAGAATCACTCGGAACTTCTGTTGCAGAATTTGGATCTGCATGCACATAATCAACATTAGTATCTTCAGAATGTATATGTGGAGATGTACCTGATGTGGTTGAAATTGTGACATTTTCAGAAGGTCCTGAAATATCTGCTATTATAATTGGAACCTCTGAAGTTGATGCGGATATGCTTGATTTTTCAAAATCTGCACAAATATCCATAAAAGCATCAAAAAATAATAAGTCTAATTCAGCTGTAATTTTATTTGAATTAGAAGACTTATTCTATTGGACTTCAGGTTCTATTCCGTCTTGAATAGAAACTTTCTGTTTAAGTATCCGATAGGCTTTAGATGTTAACGAATAACCAATGAAATAGTCTTCGTCAACCTTCTTGTCAAACTTACCAAGATTGTCTCGATCATTGAGAATGTAACACCTGCAACCAAAAGTACGAAAAAATTTAATATTCGGTTTTCGATGATTAATAAGTTCATACGCTGTCTTTTTATGTCTTTTGATGACAATCGTGCGGTTTTGTGTGAAACACGCAGTAGCTACGGCTTCAGCCCACAGAAATATTGGCAATTCGGAATAAGCTAACATTGTCCTCGCAGCTTCCACCAGTGTTCGATTTTTCCTTTCAACTACACCGTTTTGTTGAGGAGTGTAGGCAGCAGAAAAGTTGTGAGAGATCCCAACAGATATGAGATAACTCTGAAGCTTTTCATTCTTGAATTCCGTGCCATTGTCACTTCTCAAAGATATAATCGGTAGTTGTAGTCGAACCTGAATCTTCTTTAAAAACTCAATGATCAGCTCTGCTGCATCTGATTTGTTCCTTAAGAATTCCAGCCAAGTATATCTGGAGTACTCATCTATCATGACCAAAATATATTTCTTACCATTGATAGACTGAGTCCTCATCGGGCCGCAAAGGTCCATATGTATCAATTCAAGAGGTGTTGAGGATGAGAATTCTGTCTTTGCTTTATGAGATATTCGCTTCATCTTTCCCATTTCACAAGCGGGACAAAGAGAATTCTTCTCAAACCTTAGTTCTGGTAGACCTTTGACAATGCCTTGTCTCGCCAACTGATTAATCGCATCAAAGTTTTGATGAGACAGACGCCGATGCCATATCCAACTTTCAGCTCGTGAAGCTTTTGCAATCAGACAAACAGGTCTTGATGCAGAAAGTGTTGGAAAATTCACAGAATAAAGATTTGCATTCCGCTTGGCTTTAAAAACTTCACGACCATCTTTATCTTCAATATAACAGCATTTATATAGAACTTGAAATTGACTATCGCAGAATTGACTTGTACTGAAAAGATTATGATCAAGTCCTTCTACATATAGTACTCTTTTGATCGTCACGATGCCATTTGTTAACGATCTGTGTCCTCGAATGTATCCAGTAACCTCAGAATTTGCATAATTTACAGTACCGGCAGGTTCCTCAACATAATTGTGAAGTAGATGCTTAAATCCTGTCATATGGCGCGAGCATCCTGAATCTATATACCATGTATGTGAGGCCTGCACAATTTTAACTATGCGTTTGTGCTGTGAAACGCAAGACTCAGTGTGCGTGTGTGCCGTGAAACGCAAGACTCAGTGTGCGTGTGTGCCGTGAAACACAAGACTTAGAAAGAAAACTTATTGTGCGTGTGCGCCTTGAAACGCAAGACTTAGAATGTGTTTGTGTCGTGAAACGCACATCTCAGATGAATGAAACGCATACTTCTAAAATCAACAAATTTGCATCAAAAACTTATCTAAACCTCGAATTTCAATCTGAAATTTTGACAATTCATTCACAAACACATTTCGAACACAATCATAACAAGCAATTTCGATTAAAAACACAAATCATCACATTTTAATTCAAGAACAGTACGTGAAACTCAAGAACTCGAAAAACACCAAATCTTCAAATTGATGATCAAATCACATGGATTTCAAGAATTAAAAGATACTAACTCGATCGATTTCACAAAACGAACATAACCTAATCGATTTCAACTCAGAATTTTCACTAAAACTCAAAATCGATTTGAACTTTTATGAACAATGACGTGAACAGTACGACTCAAAACATTTTCTTGATTTTCAAACGGATTTGGCTCTGATACCAATTGTGGCCCAAGAATTACTAGCTATATCACATTTAGATTGACACAAACACTTTTATTAGATCAAACATATGAATTACAATTAATCACAGATCTAACAATTAGTCACAGATCTCACGTATGTGTGTTTGTTCTTTGTGTGTGTGTGTTCTTACTCTCTCTCAACAACCACCAATATTACACCTTCACTTTCACACACTTAATCTCTTACTTACACAAGTCTCTCTCTAAACAACACAACTACTTGCTTATATATAGGTCAACATGACCAAGCAAGGTCAAACATTCTAAGCTCTCTTACAACACACACAAACAACTATTACAACAATTACAATAATGACCCTTATTTAATCTTGAATACAATTACAGTCTAACAGGCTCACATATGCATCTTCAAATTGGATTTTCTCAATGATTTACATATGAACCATTCTTTAACGTTCCTTACCTTCTCACGATATTTAGCATCATATTTGAACCTCCAACTATATATGTTGATGTTCCCCCTAGACCCAAATCCTCGCTCCGCCCCTGTATGTGATATGTACAAAATAAAACATATGTTAAACAAAACTACTCACATGTGATTCAAACGTGGATCAAAAACAGAAAAAAATGGTGAAAAAGATAATGAATTAGTTATGGATATCACATGTAATATTTGATAAAAATTATGAATTTTTTTTATCAAAAGTGTATATAGAAAAAAAATTACATACAACTTGACAATTTTTTATTTTTACGAATTAATCAAAATTAAAAAAATAAATAATTCTAAAAGGTATAATGAGAGTTTTAAGTGATTTAAATAATGTTTTTATTACATTAATTTATATCTTTAACAAAATATTTGATCTAATTTAAAATGATAATTATTTAATTTCTAAAAGTATTTTTTATTTTCTATTTATGATATTTTTTTTAATTAAAAGATTATGTGGTTCGTATTGTTTATCGCATATTAGCAAATTAATTGTTTTCTCATTACCCGCCACTATATATCTATACATATTGGGGTGGTTTTATTTGCAAACCACCCTAATTTGTGCAATTGCAAACTCAAGCCAACCATTCACAATTTTTTTTTTCTTAATTATGAGGATTGATTAGTTAAGAATATATGAAAAAAATTCGTCAAAAATATATGAGGTTGATTAGTCAAGATTATATGAAACAAGTTTTATTAGAATGAGAAAATAAATGAAACAATTTTATCAGAATAAGAAACTACATGAAGCAATTACATTATTATATAGAAAACAAAAATATATGAAACAATTTCATCAAAAATAGAATTATACGAAACAATTTTATCAAATTAAACAATGTCATTATACAATTCATCAAATCAAACAATTTTATTAAATTAACAAATGAAATCGATTGTTTATACGATTTGTACAAATTATGGTAGTTTGCATTTGATCCCTCCCCTATATATCTATATATAGAGGTGGATTCATACATGGACAATATCAATTTAAGAAAACACGAGAATAGACGAGTACATACACAATCATATATGATTTACACGACTTTGCCTCGACTTAAGTTGCGGGCAAAGTCGTCCACGTCGATATTTTTGGTCGTTAATACCGAATCATATATGATTTTACACATAATTTGTTGTTTTCTTGTTTTCTTAAATAGTTAGTGTTCTCGTTTGAATCTTCCTATACATATATATATATATATTTAAATATATATTGGGTTACGATTAGAATGAAAATTATAATGAGAAGGGTAAGAAGGGATCTCCATCCTTGCATTCACACATTTGGATAAGATATACGGGGATGAGATGCACCAAGATGCATCTGATCAATTCCGTATGAAGCACGATTCATGAGATTAGTTTGGGATTAAAAGTGATCAAGGGTCTAGATTTCTTTTACCTTCTCACATTAACTTTTCTCATTACACGATTTTTCATGTATATAAAATATAATAAAACACTTGAACAAAACATGGTTTTCAAAATATTAATAGAAATCCAGATATTATTGATTTTTATTTGTTTTCTTTTTTCCTTTTATTTGACATCAATTCGATTAATTTAAATGTTAAATTATGTTTTCAAAAAATATGAGTATCAAACATATTTCTGACATCAGACATCTCATTCAACATAGAAACTTAAGTATACTTTTTGAAGTATGATTTCCAATACTTAAAAACATTAAAGAACAAGGTGTGAAGTGTTGGACTATTCGAGGATTAAATATAGGATTAGGAAAGCACATTCGAGGAATCTACCATTTTTGGATGTCTGATTCCCTAAATTGAGAGAGATATGTCCACCACCAACCATCTCTCTCTCTCTCTCTCTCTCTCTCTCTCTCTCTCTCTCTCTCTCTCTCTCTCTCTCTCTCTCTCTCTCTGTGTGTGTGTGTGTGTGGTGGGGGGGGGGGGGGACTTTATTATATAACACTAAAGAAAAATGTGAGAACCCTAACAAGTAATAATTGGGTTTAATCTATGGGAGGGACGGCTTTGGAGGTGTAGACGTGTAGTTGCTGCACAAGGCCTCCGATCATCATCGATGCCTTCCAAATACTTTTAAAATTCTTTTAATTTTAAAACAAATTAGAAAATTAATATATAAATTAGTGAATTACATTGGTCATCTATGTGGTTTGCTCAAATTTGTATATGGTTTCTAAAACAAACGATATTAATAGTCCCTAAAATTTTAATTTTATAATATTTATAATCCCTACACTTTACACCACCAGTTAGTAATCATTATATCATTATGAAGGACTAATCAAGTTTTACACAAACTACATGAAACGAAATTGTAATTCACCTTAAATTTATTGTGTTTCACTTACTCTAGACTTTCTTTATAAATAATTATTAAAAATGTTTTATATATTTAATCACAAATTAATTTTTTTTAAATTAAACTATGTATTAAATAAAAATGTTATATTTATTCTAAAAACGTTTAAATTGATAAAATAATTTTTGCATTAAAAATTTGTGATTTACATCTTTTTAATTAGATTATTTTGTTAAATATACTTTATATCATCAATCACAAATACAAATAATTATATTTATTTAAAAACTATTTTATTAACAAAATGACTTTTGCATTAAAAAATACCTAGTTTGAAAAAATAAAGAAGACAAGAGAAATTCACATATTCTTTTGGTTGGACATTATTTTACAATCAAAATGTCATAAATCAATTACGGTTAACATAAATTATTTGTAAATAATCAAACTATAAATAATTAAAGTAATAAAAAATAAGAATACACTCTATAAATTAAAATTATAAAACAACAATTAAATAAAACAAATAAGTAAAACTATGGCAAAATTCTACAAGAATAATGATTAACTATATGAGCAACTATAAAACAAACGTTTGTTGTCCAAAAATATAAAAACTTGTGATATATTAACTTTGAAATACCATGCGAGCATGATGTTGATGTATCGCAATTTTTTATATTTTTGGACAACAAAAATTTCTTAATAGTTGATAGCTCAAATAATTGATCTCATGTTAACCATCCTTGATTTTTAATGTTTCACTTACATATTTTAATGTCAAACTGAAATGATATGTAAATTTCTCTTAACTTTTCTACTTTTCCAAGCTTCAGATTATCTAATTTAAATGTCATTTTGTTAACTTAATAGTTTTTATATAAAATTAGATAGTTTTATTTGATATTTAATTTAATTTAAGAAATTTGATTTACGATTGGTTCTATAAAATATTTTTTTAACAAATGAATTTAATCAAAAAGATGTGAATCACAAAAAAATAAAATTTGGGATTTTTTAATATAAGCATTTATTTTGTCAACTTAATAGTTTTATATAAAATAGTGACGTGAATAAGTTTTTAATGATTCTAGAAATTTAATGTTTTTAGTTATCATTTTATAGTGAATTACAATTTTGGTCTCTGTTGTTTATGTAAATACTTATTAGTCATTCATAATAGTTTGTTAACTAAGGTGTTAAGTTTAGGGATCTTGAGTGTTATGAATTTGAAAAGTTAAAAAAAAACATAGATAGTTTGTTTGTTTGAGGGATCAAATGCAAAATATAAGCAAACCATTTCACTCTACATAAATTAATGGGCAAATTGCATAAAAATGTAACCTACTTTATTGTCATTCTTATTTTGGGTAACATACTTTCAAAACCTTCATTTTGGTACCTAAGATGAAACTTTTCAAATATCTAAGTACCTAGGTAACTGGTATAATCGAGAACTGGTTACCACGCTCACTTGACCGATGAAGTGACATGCAACTCAACATTATTCGATGATGTGGCTATCGATATGGATTTTATTATTATAAAATAATTACAAAATGTATTTTTATTTTAATTTATATGAAACGATTAAAAAAATTATATAGAGAGAGTATACGTCTAGGTCACTACCAAGAGAACAACCATCATTTCCAGATATTATCTTCGGTCACCATCAACACTGTTAGCCCCAAATCTGAACCAATGAAAGCATTGAAAATAACTAAGTCTTCATCTAAAGACTTTCAAGGGACATCAGCAAGTCTGTCTCTGAAGTCAGTTCAGAATCAGTCAGAAGAAAGCAAGTCTGTCTCTGAAGTCAGTTCAGAGTCAGTCTTAAAGAAAGTATGTCTGTCTCTGAAGTCAGTTCAGAGACAGTCTCACGGAAAGACATCAGAGAGCCCCTCATCAGGAGATCCTACTTCAGAGCTCTGAAGATGTTCACTCTGAATTTCTAGACAAAGAAGAACAGATGACACGTCACCTTGTGATAAGATTTACTTTCTAGAGTAGGTCACCTTGTGATAAGATTTACTTTCTAGAGTAGGTCACTGTTCAAGCATGTCTTGATCTTACCTCTTAGGTAAGATACTGTTCAAGCATGCTTCTATTTGTCAGATAAGTACACTGTTTACTTTATGGTCCTATAAATAGGACCATCACCTTATTGTTCAAAGTATGCTTATGAAGTCTTATAACTGATAATATAAGTTGAATATTTTATTGAAAGAATATCTTGTTTTATCTATTATCTGCTTTATGAACTGTGATATTTGAATCTCCTTTGATATTAAATTATATTGCTTCCGCTGTTATTACTCTTATTGTTTATATCATTGTTGTGAGATTAAATCTGGGATCCAACAATTGGTATCAGAGCCTCCTTTGTTTTCTAAACAAAGAAAGATCGCATCTGCATACTCGGATAGATTTACATCTCATTGATTCTAACTTTCAATATTTGTGCATGTTCAAATAAACCTGGTTTATTAAAGAACACCATATGCTCAAGATTTGATAGTAAATCACTGTTCAATACAAAAAGTATCTGTTCTTCAAATCTTCATCTTTTTCTACAAAAATGGCAAACTCAAGCATAAGTGTCATTTATACAGCTGGGTCATTAACAAAACCTCCTACACTTTTAAGGGATGAATATCCCCAATGGAAGATAAGGATGGTAAATTTCTTAGAAGGTATGGACAAGGATCTTTTTAGATCAGTGAACGTTAGACCTCACATTCCAATGGTGTTGGTTCCAAGAGTTCCTGCAACAGCAGATACTGCTGAAATCCCTGCATATTATGAAAAGAAAACCACAAACTTCACTGATGAAGAAACTAATATGATGGATAATGACTCAAAAGCTGTTAGATTACTTATAATGGCCATTCCCAATGATATCTTTCAAGAACTTGATTCTTGTAAAACTGCAAAAGAGATATGGGATCAGTTGTTAAATCAACTTGAAGGAGGCCTACAAACCCAGAAAAATAGAAGAAATCTATGCATCAATGAATATCAAGATTTTCATGCTCTACCAGAAGAAATATTACACCAAACTTACTCAAGATTCAACATTCTTATCAACAAATGCAGAAAGTTTGGAGTGATAAGAACAAAAGAGGAAAACAACGTTCTTTTCTTGAAAAGCTTAAATGAAGAATGGTCACAACTGTACATGTCTATACAAGCCAATCAAGATCTTGAGTCATGGTCATTAACTGACATTTATGGCACTCTTGTTGCACATGAAAAGGAAGTTATGAAGCAAAAATCAAAACTGTCTTTAGGTGGACCCCTTGCGCTTGTTTCAAAACAAATTTCGAAAGAAAACAACTGTGAAGAGTCACAAAAAAGTTTGGAAACAAAAAGAAGATCCAAAAAGGTCCTAATGGCAGAAGAAAATCATTCAGATTCAGACTCAGAAGATGATATCAATGCCTTCGCCAAATCTCTTGCATTAATCACTCATCAATTTAACAAGAAATTTGGCAAGAAAGTATTTGAAGGAACGAGAGAGAATAAAGAAAGAAGAAATCCTGAAAGACGATTTCAACAAGATGGTGTTAGATTTCAACAAGAACCCAGATTCACTCCATATAGTGATCAAAAGGGTACAAACTTCAACAACAATGATGCAACTCAACAATCAAGACCTTAACAATCATTTCAACCAAGGTATCCACAGCCATAGAGATATTTCAAACCTCAAGAACAGAAACCAGAGACAAGTACTGCCACTCTTCCAACAAATCAAAATGATGGAAGATGTTTCGAATGTGGAAAATAGGCCATTTCTCTACAAACTGCAGAGGAAAACTTGTCAAAGATCAAGATTACTACAAGAACAAATACAAGTACAACGTAAAAGAAAGAGTTCTTGTAGCAGAAATGGAAGACTGGCTATCAGACTCAACAAGCGACGGCGAGGAAGAACCTACCAATCTCTGTGGTATGGCTTTTTCAGATGGAAATCAAACTGATGGAGCATCAGAAGACAACTCTGAAAAGGTAAACTCTCTTTACACCTCTGACAGTGATCCTGAAATAGATGCTTTTAAACTAATTAATGAACTTCAGGATCTAGAGCAAAAGTTTCTTGAAGAGAAAAAGAAAAGAGAACAAGTGACAAAAGAGCTCATTTTTTTCAAAAGAGAAAAGAATCTTCTGGAATCAGAAAAGAAAGAATTTTTTCTTGAAAAAACCAAACTTGAAGAAACTCACAAGCAAAAAGAAAAATCATTTTCAGAAGAAATAAGGAAAATTGAGAAAGTTTTAAAAGGAAAAGAAGAAGAAGTAAAGAAATCTGAGTATGAAAGGCTAAATTCTATTGCCTTAACCAAATATTTTCAAAAGGAAAGAGAAATCCTACATCAATCTCTAGATAGAAAAAATCTTCGAATCAAAAGCTATGTCAATGCACAAGGTGTTTTCGACAAAATAAAAACTCAAATGGACTCCCAAGGGCTGGGATTCAATGAGTTGAATTCATTTACTGTATTGGAAAAAGCTTCACTTTCTTCCACTTTCCGTATGGGAAAGGTCCAAAGCTTTGAAGGTACATCTCTGAATAATTTCAAAAGAATGAAAACATCAGAGGGATAAAAAACAAGAGCTTTAAATTTCAAAAATACTACATACTCTGAAGTAAAAAACTTTCAAAAGTCTGTGTTACAGATAAAAGAAGAAACTTCAGGGGTACTCTTCACAAAACCTCAAAGCAATGATCCCAAAGAAAATTTCAGATTTGATGCTTTCATCTCAAATGAATCAGAGACATCCGAAACAAGTACTTCTGAAAATGAATCTCAGAGTTCACTTATTCCGAATGCCCCTCTGTATTCACCAAAGTCGGATGAAAACATAAGAACTACATTTGAAGATGATGTTAAAAAGATATGGAAAGAAAATGTCATGGAGGACTTAAAAAGAAAAGAAAGCATGAAACGGATCATTAAAGTCTCTAGAACAAAAGAAATTGAAAAACCAATAGAGGTAGCTATCTCTATTAAAACTAAGAGAGACTTTCTTGATTCTGATTCAGAATCTGATCAAGAGATTGATGAACAGATTTTTTGTAAACCAGAGAATGTAATTAACGAAAAGATAGAAACTGTTGGGTCTGGTATTTTGAATGTTCCAATTTCAATTTTGAAAACCAAAACCAGAATACCAATAAGTCCTGATTTTGCAAATATGTGTTTACAAGCAAAAACGTCTCTGGAACTTGAAAAAGAATTACAAGAAAAGACAAAGAATAAAACAAAGAATAAAACAAACACTTCTGAATCTTACTCCTATAAAACAATAAAATTCTCTCCTGAACAAAAAGGCAAATGGACAAAAATTAACCATATTGATCCTGTTTGTGCAGTAAGCAGCAAAGAAAAGAAGATGTTTTTGATCAAGAAAAAGCAACTTGAAAAGAAGACTGTCTTTCAAGCAAAAAGGAAAGAAGTAGTTAGGGATACATGTAATATTCCTAATGCTAGTTTCAAAAGAAGTCAAAATGTAACAAATGCTTTTAATAAAAAGAAAAACTTTGCTCCTACTTCTTCTTGTTCTATTAATTGCAACTGCATTCATCTCTTGATCAACCTCAAAAATCATTTCAGAGGATCACATTGTCTTCTGAATCAATCTCTGAAAAATATCTCAGAGACAAAATTTCAACAGAAGACAAGTAACGGCAAGACATCAAAAGATGAGATGCCAAAAAGTCATACAAATCCACCAAAGTCTAACATAAAAGGACCCATAATGAGATGGGTACCTAAGAAACAATAATCTGTCTTGCAGAATCGGTCAATGCCAATCTGGTACCTAGATTCTGGATGTTCAAGGCATATGAATGGAAATAAGGAACTTCTATCCTCATTCAAAGCAAAATCTGGAGGAGCAGTTACTTTTGGAGACAATGTGCAAGGACAGATTAAAGGATATCATCATGCAGGATGTAAGCTTGACAGAAAAAGTACCTCTGGGTGCTGTCAGTTACTGGGCAATAAGCTGGTAAGTTGGTCATCCAAGAAACAAAACTGTGTTTCAACTTCAACTGCAGAGGCAAAATATGTTGCTGCTGCTAGTTGTTGCTCTCAAGTAATATGGATGAAAACTCAGCTCAGAGATTATGGCCAACAATATGAAAGAATACCCATTCTGTGTGATTCAAAAAGTGCCATAGCCATCTCTGCCAATCCAGTACAACATTCAAAGACAAAGCACATTGATGTAAGGTATCATTTCTTAAAAGATCATGTTGAAAGGGGAACAATAGAAATGTATTTTGTACCAACTGATCTCCAACTTGCTGATATTTTCACAAAATCTTTAGATGAACGAAGGTTCAATTTTTTAATTAGCAAGTTAGGAATGTTGAATATGTCTACCTAACAAGGAAGAAACTCAGAGTCTCTGATCAAATTATCAGAGCCTCTGAACCAAGTAGCATATATCAATATCAGTCTCTGAATGTTCTCCAAACACATGACAAGGGGAGAAAAATAAAAAGTTGTTCTTTTGTCAAGGGGGAGAAAAAGAACTTTTCAGAAGACATCTCAGAGTCTCTGAATTTCATCTCAGAGTCTCTGAAATTGAGAAAAAGAAATTTTCAAATGTCAACTCAGAATCTCTGAATTTTGTCTCTGAATCAATTAAATTTATATCAGAGTTTCTGAATATGGTCTCTGTAGTCTTCTCAGAGTCTCTGAAATTAATCTCAGAGTCTCTGAAATTAATCTCAGAGTCTCTGAAATTGAGGATTTTTTTTTCACAAATCATCTGTCAAGGGGGAGTCAACAACATTCAGACCAAGTTATTTCTCAAACAAGAACTTTTTAATTAATAAGCAATTTTTGATATCATTTGAAATTAAAATTTCAGTTTAACTGAACCTTTTTATTACAAGTGATATCTTAGATTACTTCTTAAGGCGAAAGGTTTGTCTAGTCAGCACAAAGAAGTTATTCAATTTTTTATTGATAAATGGCGCCCCTTTCCTATTTTCTTGGAACCTATATTCGTAGGTACAACAATTTTCAAGGCCACGTGTCACAAAAAGGGATGAGTGAAAGGCCAAACGACTTTATCAAAAGGGTCAAATCACTGCCGTTTCACCTTATGCACTCAAGTGTATCTTTTTTTAAATTTGGATACAAAAACAATTTTACATCCGGATATTCATTTTTACAAATTACTTTCGAGCACTCTCTCTCTTTCTCTCCAAAAAGAATTTGAACTTCATCATCTTCACTTCAACCCAAAAATGGCGTCTTCAAATGAATGGTGCAAGTTTTTTCCCAAATCTGGCGAACCTTCAAGACTGTATCGTTTTCCAATCAAAGACAACAATCACATGATTCAACTTGATTCTACCAAATTTGAGGAACAATACGGAATAATCTGCGAGTTCTTCTCCAACTGTGAACTGACTCAAGCCCTAACTGCTTTTACCAATGAATGTCCACTCTCGTTTGTTCAAGAATGGTATTCTTCCAGTCACTACAGCGATGCACATAACGGAATAATAGGCGAGTTCGACATATCTCAAGTCGTAAAATGTCGGATACTCATAAATCCTATTGTTCTAAGAGAATTTCTCCCACTCCTAACAGCTGAGGAACTTCAAATCACGCGTTTTGAAAAACGCCCAACTTCTGAAACCCTACTCCAGTTTATTCGAATGCTAGGTTACAACACTGAAATCACCAGATTGAGCAACTTCCGACGACAACACCTACCACCAATCTGGAACTTCATGTTCTCTGTCTTAAACCGCACTCTCACCTGCAAACTGGGGAGCATGGATCAAGCAACACCAGAAATTCTGTCAATCATGTATGCCCTATTCTTCAATCTCAACTTGGACATGGCCGACATAATCTTTGATATGATTCTGACATCAATAGAGAAGAAGAACAAATGCTTGGCCAAGGACCCTGAACAAACGACCCAATCATCCAAAGTTCCTTCAATAACATTCCCTAGATTTCTGTCTTTAATCATCCATGCGGCGATCGAGAAGCTTCATATTTTGATCACCACTGAACAACCCAAAACTCCTTTCTACATAATGAACAACTTAAAACCGACGATTCTATCTGAAGGCTATCCAGAAGCAAGGAGGATCCCTCACCACATGTTGAATCAGGTAAATCCTCAATCTGTAGACTTTGCTTCTTATCTCAGTGTTGCCCAAGGACTAGAACCAGTTCTGGGAACCCCAACACACTTAGGTCCTGAACCTGGAATGGAGAGTAAGAGCATCTCGGCTTCCGAGGGATCTGAGGACCCTAAAGTACAGAGCTCTCACAAGAGTGAACCAGAGGATACTCTTGCTAGAGAAACCGAAGTTGAGAGAGATGACAGAGCACTTGAAAGGGCTGTCAATGAGGAAGTAATGGAAGAAACCTCATCTGCTAGTGTAGAGGATAGCTCGATTAGCTCTGAGGAAAGTGAGGATGAATCTTCAGAGACTAGCTCTGAAGATTCTCAGAGAGAAGAGAGCAAGTCTTCTAAGGACTTGGAGAAACCTGAGAGTTCTTCCCCTTCCACACAAAAAGATGCCTAAAGGCACATATATTTTAGGACACCAACACCATCTCCCAGTGCAACCACACAATCTAACATACATGATCCAGAGGTAATTGTTATTGAATCAGAGGTGCACACCTCGAACCCAAACCAGCCAGCCACTTCAGAGGTACCTTTTTCCACCTCTGAAGTTCACATAACTGAGGAAACTCAAATTCTGGATAAGCCCTCTTCACAGGACTTAGCCAATACTTTAAGTACTCAGTTGCCTCAGAGTACATCAGAAAATCCTACACATAATGATGCCTCTGTGGCTCATCTCTCACCCTTTAGACATATCCAGAAGTAGCTGTCCAAGGGACAATGGCTTGACCTACAAGAATAAGGATTGACTTGCCTGGATCGCAAGCTCAACTCCCACATTCACTTCCAGTCCTCTGAATCTGAGGAGGAGGACTTGGTTGAGAACAGAACACTCAGAGATGATTCTCCGAAACATCAAGGATTGAGTGGAAGTCCTTCCAAATACAAACGCAAGTTTTCTGGTGGGACTTGTAGTGATGCAGTGAAGAAATCCAGATTTGATGATTCTGAGGATTCAGATGATGATGAGAACTCTGAATCACAAGATAGGGAGATCAGAGATACAACCACGCACACCTATAAAGCTGCTCCCTCTGCACCAGTTCAAGAGAAGGAACCAGAGAGGAACACCACCTCTTCTGATGAAAACAGAACTTTGCAAACATTCACAACACCGGTAATACTTTTCGCCTCATCAACACCAGGTGTTCCAATCACTCCAGTTACCGATGCAACTCCATAGAAAATTGGAGCTCTGGAAGAGGAAGAAAACGAACAATTAGTAGATTTTTCTACATCCTCTGAAGATGCATTCTCATCACCCGAAAGACAACCAATGGTGATGAGAGATGCCTTTGACTCAGAGTCTGAGAAAGAACAGAAAGATTCTGACAGAGAGGAAGAAGCTGCTGAGATCAGATCGAAGTAATTGATGTCGAAGAGTATGTTTTCAAAAATGCTCAACCTCATTATACCTCAACAACTTCAGAATTAAGAGAATCTCCAGAGATAGATGGATATATCTCTGAACAGCCTTCAGAGATAACTCAGTCACAACCCAAGGACAAAGAAACCAAGGTTGTTGATGAATAGGCTCCTCAAGAGAATTTTGTTCAGAAAACAAGCATCGTTTTACTAGCCAAGGTCTTCACTCATCCTCCCACATTCTTAGAATCTACTCCTGAAGCATCGATAGAAGATCACTTTCGGCATATATACTGTGAGTTCAATATGGAAGACACTCAAGTAATCCCTCTGAATCCAAGAATCAGAGAGGATATGCCAGACTACGAACGAAGATTCATACAGGCAAAGACATCACCAAGAAAGGCGGTTCTCAACGATGCTCCAATAATAAAAGTTGAGAAAATCACTGAAAAGACATTCGCCTTCAACAAAATCATATATAGGCATTATGTGGTGACTCGATCTGATCAAAAGATTTACGAGTTCAATGATAATGATCTCGTAAATCTAAATCCGTATGATCTCACTCATATCTATGCCTATTGCTCTGCGAGATACGATTCAGGAAGAAGGGAGATAAGAATGAGCATGGTTGAAGTAAGATGGGCAATGGAAGCTTACATCAAACACAGAGCCAAACGTGAATTTCAGATTGCTCTGAACTTGGGTGAAGAAAAGCTCGGAGTGACTGAACCAGTGGAAACCATCGAAAACCTGGACAAACAGAAGACTGGATCATTCATTGAAGAACCTCTTGGTTTTATCTACAGAGTGAACCAAGAGAAGAAAATCTTTCTAACTTCGTAAGTAGCGAAGTATTCTGATGAAACATTGAAAGGTGTACAAAAGATGATTCATGTAAAGCAAGAACGGCACAGAGCAGACCTACTGGCGAAACTACACTTGGAAATTGGCTCAATGATTAACTTCAGAGAGCTAATCATGAAGTTTCATAGGATATGTTCTAGTGATAGGTTCTGATTTTTTTTTGAATATTATTCTCTTGTAATTCCAAATTCTTATGAGAAGTAATATTTACAGAGGATGACTTTCTCCTCTTCGCTTTCTAGTTAAATGTTCTATGTGTTCTTTATTTATTTTCAGTACTTAGGGGGAGATTGTTAGCCCCAAATCTGAACTAATGAAAGTATTGAAAATAACTAAGTCTTCATCTAAAGACTTTCAAGGGACATCAACAAGTCTGTCTCTAAAGTCAGTTCAGAGTCAGTCTGAAGAAAGCAAGCCTGTCTCTGAAGTCAGTTCAGAGTCAGTCTGAAGAAAGCAAGTCTGTCTCTGAAGTCAGTTCAGAGTCAGTCTTAAAGAAAGTATGTCTGTCTCTGAAGTCAGTTCAGAGACAGTCTCACGGAAAGACATCAGAGAGCCCCTCATCAGAGATCCTACTTCAGAGCTCTGAAGATGTTCACTCTGAATTTCTAGACAAAGAAGAACAGATGACACATCACCTTGTGATAAGATTTACTTTCTAGAGTAGGTCACCTTGTGATAAGATTTACTTTCTAGAGTAGGTCACTGTTCAAGCATATCTTGATCTTACCTCTTAGGTAAGATACTATTCAAGCATGCTTCTATTTGTCAGATAAGTACACTGTTTACTTTATGGTCCTATAAATAGGACCATCACCTTAATGTTCAAAGTGTGCTTAAGAAGTCTTATAACTGATAATATAAGTTGAATATTTTATTGAAAGAATATCTTGTTTTATCTATTATCTGCTTTATGAACTGTGATATTTGAATCTCCTTTGATATTAAACTATATTGCTTCCCCTGTTATTACTCTTATTGTTTATATCATTGTTGTGAGATTAAATCTGGGATCCAACAAACACCATCTCCGGTAACTATCTCCGACCTCCGTCTCAGTGGTGTCTCATGGATGAGAAGAGAAGTTCATCTGGGTAAGAACCATGAGCAACCGAAGTGACAAGACACCTAAACCACAACCATACCTTGTCGGCCACCATCTCCATCTTCGACGAGAAGCTGTTAATGATGGGTTTGTGTGACAGGCTCATCTGAGCATGAACAATGGATGCAAGAGTAAGTGATGATGAACTTCAAAAGCGCTCGTGGACATACATCAGTGGGGTGTATTATTGCTCTAGAGACAAAGACCGGAGACGATGGTCGGAGATAGAGGCCGATGTTTTGATGGAAGCTCTCGATGGTGGAGGTGGAGTTAGAGGCTGAAGATGGTCTGCAGACAAAGGTTGGATGGATGCTGGATATTGTGGCTAGAGACGGTGACCGGAAAGGCATGGTTGTAGTCTCCGTTTTTTTTGTCGTGCATGTGTATGTATGCACATAGACATAAAATGGTTTTTTTAATTATTTTATAGAAATGAGGGAGAAATAGAATAAAGTTTAATTTTATAATTATTTTCTATGTAATAAAATCCATATCAACAGTCACATCATCAAATAATGTTGAGTTGTATGCCACTTCACCAGTCAAGTCAACATGGTAACCGGTTAAGGGTTACACCAAATAATTAAATATTTGAAAAGTTTCATCTTAGGTAGCAAAATGAAGATTTTAAAAGTATGTTTTCTAAAATATGAATGAGAATAAAATAGGTTACATTTTTATGTAATTTTCCCTAAATTAATAAATAGAATAATTTGAGCACATTACCTTACAGCTTAGCGGTGTGCCTTAATTTTACCCAGGTTCAAGTTTGTAACGTGTGTTTTTAATTTTTTTTTATAACTTTTTAAGTACTTAGGGGCTATTTGGTTAACTCTTAATGGTGCTATTAAGAGCCTACCTCTGAATCGGTAAGAGGTTGGGACTGTTTGGCAAAAAAAAGAAGCCTCTTAACCATGACAAAAGCCTCTTAACCATTTTGCATCTAGGGTAATGCAAAATGGTTCAGAGATGATTTTTTTCCACAATTGCCCTCTTTCACTTATTTTTCACGCCGCATAGCTCTCGTCTTCTCCAACAGTTCTCTTCTCCCATAATCGCCGGTCATCACGTCAACAGCCTCTCTCTCCGGCCATCCTGTCGATAACTTCCCTCTCCATCTCGCAGCAGGTATAAACTTCTTCTTCCTTCGATTTTAAACTTCTTCTTCCCTCGAACAGCTCCTTCGATTTTAAACAACCACTTTGAAATCGAACATAGAATAAAGAAATCGACTTGATTTTTGAACAACTCCTTTGTTTATCGAGTTGATTTCGTCGAACAGCTCCTTCACGTTTTTGAAGTTCTTCAAGTTTGATTTTTGAAACAAACCCTTTGTTTATCGACTTGTTCTTCACATTTTTAACCTTTTCAAGTTTGATTTATTAAATAACCCCTTTGTTTATGAACTTTTTTGTTAAAGCACAGTTTTATTGGATTCAAGATCATCATTATCTGAAGATGGAAATCTGAAGTCAAAGCTGGAAAAGACGTCTCAACAAATAGTCTAGGGTCCTTAGTAATAAAAGTTAAAGTTTATTTTATGTATTTACATTATTAGTCTTTTTCTTTTAAATAAGTTAGTTTGTTTTAGTAGTTGGGCCCAAGCCCATTAGGCTAATATGGCCTAAGTATAAATTAGTTGTTATTAGTGTTAATTAGGTGTTGGAAAAAGGGAAGGGATTAATTGTTGGTGAGTGTGGGCGCCGTATACAGAGAGAATTAGAGAGAGCAGAGGCGATAGAAAGAATACAGAGGGGAAGATTCAAACCTTGTAACCATTCGAATCGTTTGATAATCAATATCAGGTTTGCATAATCGTATAGTTTAATTGTTTGCTTGATTGAATCGTGAATCACATGGACACACGATTGGTATCAGAGCTTAACAGATTGAATTGAATTTTTTTTTTCGGTTCTGCTTATCTGTAAAGATTCAAAATTTTTATTGGGTGATTGTTCTTTCAAGCTGTTATTAATTGGGTTGTAATCGTTTTGCATATTCTATTGATTTGGCATTGATTTATGTGAGTATTTGATTGCTTCTGATTGTCAATTTTATGATTTTTGCTGTTGTTGGTTCGTTCACGAGTCGACACTGGTTCTTCATACAAATCTCACTTAGAGTGGTTTTTATTGAAATTAATTGATTGCAATCAGTTCTAGATGTTTAATCGATCGAATTGGCAAAGCCTTGTAGTGTAATTCGAATTATAGATTCGTTTTTGGGTTGATTTGTGTTTTCTGGGTCAATAAACCTCAAGAACATATCGGTCGATTTTACCGGTCGTCCGCATAATATCGGTCAATTCTTGTTACCGGTCGCCCGGACAACTCAGAGTGTCTATCGGTCGAAGCATTTTATCGGTCGACCGTATAATATCGGTTGACTTATCGGTCGATTTTACCGGTCGATCTCTTACTATCGGTCAAATCTAGATACCGGTCACCCGAATATCTCACAGGTTATATCGGTCCATACCTTATCGGTCGAATATCCTTTATCGGTCCATACACTTTACCGGTCACGCACTCCTTATCGGTCCACATCAGTGTACCGGTCGACCCATCTCATATCGGTCTCACTGTTTTACTATCGGTCCAAGCACGATACCGGTCAAAGAAACTCCTCCGGTCAGACAACATACCAGTCGTGTAACATACCGGTCGACAAGTTCCCGGTCAACAGTGTTTGCGCCACGACCTTGTCACGCGAACCACACTTTGCGCCACCCAAGGCTCGCGCAAATCCTACTTTGCGCGACCCACATCTCACGCAAACCTCTGTTTGCGCCACCCGCGGCTCATGCGAATTCCTTCTGTGTGCCACCCACTGCTCGCGAGAACCTCTACTTTGCGCCACCCGTATCTAGCAGAAACCTCACTTTGCGCGACCTATCTCTCGCGCGAACTGTCCTTTTTGCAGCCCTGTCTTAGCTAAATTTTTGCGTCATCTTCTCTGATTATTTTATCTGTGATTTATTCTGTGCTAGTACTGCAATTAAATTATTTTTGGAAATTTATTTTTTTTGAAAAAAAATTTAGTGTAGTTTTATCCAACTCCTGATTCTAACGATATCATCTAGTTGATTGTCTCAATATCAGATAAGTTTGATTTCTAATCAATATCAGTAAGGATGTCATCTCGGGAAGCTCTTGCTATCGGAACAGATGTGAAGCCACCAATACTCTTCAAGGGGGAGTACGAGCGATGGAAGGACAGATTCTTGGATTTCATCGATCGAAATGATCTGGGTGATTACATCAGAAAATCTCTGAAAGAAGGAATCATGACACCTCCAACCAAGCTTCTCACCGTAGCTGGAGAAAATGGAGAAGAAGAAGAAAGAGAGTATCCATTACCGCTTGGTGAATACTTGGAAGAACAGAAGAAGAGACACAAGGGTGACAAGCTGGCAAGATCATTTATTCTCCAAGGCATACCGAATGAAATCTATGTCAAGATTGACAGCTACAACGCTACCGGTAAGCAAATGTGGGATCAGTTGGAGAAGATGATGATCGGATCAAAAGTCGGCAACCAACTCAAAGTTTCCAACTGCTTAAACAATTATGAAGAATTCAAAGCCAAAGCTGGAGAATCACTTGAAGCCACTTATGACAGATTTGTTACATTGCTGAACGAGCTAAGCAAGAACAAGATAAGCAAATCTCAAGTTGAGCTGAATGTGAAATTTCTCAGCAACCTTCAGCGTGAGTGGAAGAGATTCACCAGACAGATGAGGTAATTGAAAGATCTGAACGACATTCCACTTCACGAAGTTTATGAAATCCTCAGACAGAATGAGGAAGAGGTAGAGGAGATCAAGGCTAAGATGAAGAAGGCTGACAAAGCAGTTGTTGATCCAATTGCTCTTGTGGTCAAGAAGAAGTCTAAGAAGAAGAAGGTGATAGCATCTGAATCAGAAGAGGCTGATAGTGAGGCGAATTCTGACTCTGACGATTGTGAACAACTGAAGGAAGCCATGTTAATGTTAACCAAGGCTTTCCAAAAGAAGTTCTATAAAAAGCCAAACTCCAACAGTCAGAGGTACTCATCTGGTCCGAATAACTACAAACACAAGGAGAAAGTTGAAGAAAAGAGACCAGAAGAAAAGAAGAAGGATGGAGCCGAAGAGCCCAAGAAGGAAGAACCGATAAAATGCTACAATTGTGGCAGACTCGGTCACTTTGCCAAGGACTGCCGAAAACCAAAAGTCCGAAACTCCGACTATTACAAGAATAAGATGCTTCTAGCCAAGCAACAAGAGGCTGGAAAAGCATTAATGGCCGAGGATGAATACTGGCTCGACCATTTGGATCAATAATCTGAAGAAGGAGAGAAGGACGAGACAGCACACCTGTGCTTGATGGGTAAGCAGCAGTCAGTAGCTGAAGCTGATTCTGATGATGGAGATAATGAAGAGGTATGTGACTTAACTGAATCTGATTTTCTTAATCAAATGCATGCCATGATGTCTAAACTCCAAGAATTAGAGTCTAAACTGAAGCGTGAGAAAGGTGTCATTAATGAGAAAAATCAATCTATACATAAACTTAGTAATGATATTGCTGAGAAAAATGTATTAATTGAAACTTTGCACAAAAATATAGACACCAACGCTAAAGAGAAGACTATAATTCATAAAGAGTTATCTGAAACTGTTTCTAAGTATAAAGAATGTGAGTTTAAGTCTAAAGAGCTTTCTAAAATGTACTATTCGACTTCAAAAGACAAGAAATCTTTAATTGAAAAGGTGAATGCTTTGGAAGAGAAATTATATTCTATGGGTTAGTCTGAACAAACTATTCATCTAATCACACCCAAAGAGGATAAAGAGAAGTGGGGACTCGGTTACGAGAACCCACAATGTCTCAAAAAGGGTATATCTGAAGTGTCTGCTCTTTATGATTTTGGATTTATGACACTGGCACCTGAATACCCTGAACTTCAAGTTTTCTGGACTAAACTGTCTGAAGAAGATAAAGCCAAGGAATATGCTAAAAGAAAGAACACAACTAAAGTCCAAATTCCGTTTCGTTATGAGAGGTTGAATAATAGTTATAGTCCCGATAAATGAAAATTTCTTTCAAATGACTATTTTGACATTTATTCTGTAAAAAGAAATGGAGGCTAAGCCCATAGAAGGAAAGCTTTACGTCCCTCCTCTAGTTTTGGAAAGTAAAATTTCTGAACTCGAGAATATTCTTACAGAAGAAAGAATTTTGATGGACTTAGAACAAACTGTATTTTCAACAGTGTTCAAAAATACTGAGTTTTCTAAACTTTCCAAGGCTTTAAAATCTGATGATAGATCTGGTTCTCTTGAAAATGAGCTTAATTTCTTAAACTCTGATGGTGTTCTAAATGAGTGTGTTGCTCAGTTTGACTTTACTTCCAAACTTCCTGATCATTCATCTTGTGTTGTTAATTCTTTCGGATTACCGAGTGTGTTTGAAAAAGGTGAAACATCAACGAAAGTTGACAAATCAGTTTCTGTGAAATATAAGAATGCAAAAGGTAAGAAAAGAAAATCTCAGCATTCATAGAAACCGATCACCACGGGTAAGCCAAAGAAGAAGAACTCTTTTGATTCTCATCATTCTAACTCTAAAGTTTCAAATGTTTCAGATGTGAGAAAGCAAAGGCTTGGGGTTAAGTCAACATGGATACCGAAACAGAAGATAGACGAGAAAGCTAAATCTAGTTCTAGTTTTAATTTGAATAAAAAGACTTCTAGTAAAGATGAATTGATTGTGAATGTTGCTACTTTTAAATCTAATCTTGTTGATTCTCGCAAGAAATATTCCATAAAGCAATTATTCCAGTTAGCTTCTTCTAATAAAAAGTTTTCAAATTTTGGTGGATTGGATTATGCTTCTCGTAAATATTCTAATGTTTGGTTTGGTTCATATAATGTTTCATATTATCATCATCATTCTTCTCATCATGCTTATGGTTTTCAAAGAAAAAGCGGGCCCAAATTTAAATGGGTGCCAAAATCATGTACTGACAATGTAGGACCCATTTATAAATAGGTACCTAAACCTCTTCTTTCCTGATTTGTTTTGTGCAGACCCGTCATATGTGGTACTTGGATAGCGGGTGTTCCAAGCATATGACCGGGC
The DNA here is from genome assembly GCA_954870635.1 of Arctium minus. Taxonomy (NCBI): domain Eukaryota; kingdom Viridiplantae; phylum Streptophyta; class Magnoliopsida; order Asterales; family Asteraceae; genus Arctium; species Arctium minus. The sequence goes on along the minus strand of OX941081.1, from coordinate 99,942,448 downwards.
AGAAGAGTATGTTGTCTAATTATATATACAAATACCGCGGGACAGTTCGGTTTGGAAATGATCAGTTTTCACCAATTCTGGGATATGGTGATGTTGTACACGAAAATCTCACGATTAAGAAGGTGAACTACGTTGAAGGCTTAGGGCACAACCTTTTCAACATTGGACAGTTCTGCGACAAAGACTTAGAGGTTAATTTCAAGGCCAAGACATGTTTAGTACGCACTGAAGAAGGGAAAGAACTCTTGGTCGGCACTCGCAAGTCAAACCTTTACACCATCAACTTGTCAAAGGTCCAGGTTGACAATCAGGTATGTCTACTATTAAAGGCCTCGATGCAACAAAGCTGGTTATGGCATCGACGACTTTCTCACCTCAACTTTTGGTACATCAACAAGCTGGTTAGTGGAAAGCTAGTGAAAGGACTTCCAGAGCTGAAGTATGAAAGAGAACACTTGTGTGCAGCGTGTGAAAAGGGTAAGATGAAGAGAGCCCCACACAAACCAAAGCCTGAACCAAGTACCAACTCTCCATTAGAGTTGTTGCATATGGATTTATGCGGTCCTATGCGCACGCAAAGCTTAGGCGGAAAGAAGTACGTGTTAGTTATCGTGGACGAATTTACGCGATACACGTGGGTCAAGTTTCTACGGTCTAAAGATGAGACGCCCGAAGTTCTCATTACATTTCTAAAGACGACCCAAGTCAATCTGCAAAAACAGGTCAAGATTATCAGAACTGACAACGGCACAGAGTTCAAGAACAAGATAGTTGAAGAATATCTCGAATCGGTCGGGATATCACATCAATACTCTGCTGCACGTACGCCTCAATAGAATGGAGTCGTCGAAAGGTGAAATCGTACACTTGTCGAGTCCACTCGAACAATGCTCAGCCAATCTGAATTACCTCTATTTTTGTGGGCTGAAGCTGTTTCGACTGCCTGTCACACTCAGAATTGCTCCATGATACACCACAGATTTCAGAAGACTACGTATGCGTTGATCAATAACCGAACACCAACCATTAAATATTTTCATGTTTTTGGTTGTAAGTGTTATGTTCTAAATGACAGAGAGAATCTGAACAAGTTCAGTGCTAAGGCGGATGAGGGCATCTTCGTTGGTTATTCCTCTACATCTACTGCATATCGGGTTTATTTGAAGAAGTCGAAGACTGTGATCGAGAGCGTCAATGTTACATTCGATGAGGAAATGGCTTCTGAGCACGTCAGTTCAGAACCCGTAATTACCGGAGTACTAGCTTCTGGGCCAACCAGTCCAGGACCTGCACCTCAAGAGAACAAATTAGATGACGCCTCATCATGTACTTCTAAATTATCTGATTTGGATTTATTATTTGAACTGTTTTATGATGAATTTCTTGGATCTCGTATGCCTAAATCTGTTGTGGTTGACAGGATGGAAGACTCGATGACTACTCAACCAACCACTTCCGATATCTCTACTGAATCCAACTCCCCGATTCGGCAAGAAGTTCCAGTTCAAATGCCTACTCCGACAGTTGAAGTTGTGACCAACACCGACGAGACAAAAGTAGCTGACTCAGTAGGATGTACTGTAAGGACTGATCAATAGATTGACCAAGTTGTACCTACTGCAACTTCTACAACTACTACTTCAACTGAAACCCCCATTCATTCTGAACCATCTGAAGGAGATAACAGTGGATTTCTAGATGCTGAACATGATCAATCTACATCTAATCCACTCCCTCATGAACATAAGTGGACCAAAGAGCACCCGGTACATCAAATTATTGGAGATCCTTCAAAACCGGTGCAAACTAGGTCTGCAACATCAAATCTATGTATACATGAATCCTTTCTGAGCAAGATCGAGCCTACTCGCATATCTGAGGCCCTTGTCGATTCAGATTGGGTAACTGCAATGCAAGATGAGCTGAATCAGTTTGAAGTACTAAAAGTCTGGAGACTCGTACCCAAACCTCAAGGTAAAACCATCATTGGTACGAAATGGGTGTTCAAAAACAAGAAAGATGAAGATGGTACCGTTATTCGTAACAAAGCACGACTTGTTGCCAAAGGTTATAGGCAAGAGGAAGGGATAGACTATGATGATACTTATGCTCCAGTGGCAGGTATAGAGGCAATTCGTATGTTCTTAGCCTACGCAGTCCACAAGAACTTCACCGTTTATCAAATGGATGTGAAGACAGCTTTTCTGAATGAAGTACTCAAGGAGGAAGTCTACGTCTCGCAGCCAGAAGGGTTTGTAAATCCAGATAACCCTAATCATGTTTACATCTTGGATAAAGCTTTTTATGGACTGAAACAAGCTCCTCGCGCCTGGTATGATATCCTATCTCAGTTCTTGGTCAAGTCAGGTTTTACAAAAGGTACGGTCGATACCACTCTTTTCATTAAAAAGGATAAAGGCGATATCATTCTTATTCAAATATATGTGGATGATATTATTTTTGGTTCTACAAATCCTAAGTACTGTAAGAATTTTACAAACCTCATGGTGTCACGTTTTCAGATGAGCATGATGGGAGAGATGAATTTCTTTCTCGGATTGCAAGTCAAACAATTTTCAACGGGGATTTTTATCAATCAATATAAATATATTCTTGATATTCTTCGGACGTTAAAAATGGAAAATTGTAAACCGATTGGTACCCCGATGGCACCTGGTACTAAGATTGGTACCGATCTTTTGGGAAAGGATGTTGATGTTAGGACTTATAGAGGGATGATAGGTTCTTTAATGTATCTTACTTCCAGTAGGCCGGCTATAATGTTTTCTACATGCTTATGCGCTAGATATCAGACCAATCCTAAAGAATCCCATTTGTCTGCTGTTAAGCGGATTTTTAGGTATCTGAAGGGGACTGCAGATCTTGGTCTGTGGTATCCTAAAGATACTAGCTTTGAACAAACAGCTTATTCAGACGTAGATCATGCTGGTTGCATGTTAGACAGGAAGAGCACCTCGGGTCATATACAATTCCTCAGAGATAAACTCGTCAGTTGGGCATCGAAGAAGCAATTATGTGTCTCCACATCAACGGTCGAAGCAGAATATGTAGCTGCTGCTAGCTGCTGTTCTCAGGTCTTATGGATGAGAACACAACTGCGAGACTATGGGTTTCATTTCAATAGAATCCCGATCTATTGTGACTCGAAGAGTGCTATTGCGATTACCGCTAACCCTGTTCAGCATACTAAGACTAAACACATAGATGTCAGGTATCACTTTATAAAAGATAATGTGGAAAAGGGAACAATTGAACTTTACTTTGTAAAAACTGATTTTGATCTTGCAGATTTATTCACCAAACCTTTAGATGAAAAGAGATTCAATTTTCTTGTCTCTAAGCTTGGTATGCTAAATCTTAAGACCTAATCGGTGGTTACCTATTAAAGTTTCTTATTGTGTCTTTTCTTCATTTCTTTATCATTATTTCCACAAGATATCTGCTCTTTACTAGTTTGTTCGTGATCTCAGGGGGAGTGTGAGAAGTACTTCATTGTTGATCAATGTTATTTTGAGGGGGAGCATATTTAAATGCATTGTGTTTACTAATGACTTATTAGTGATGCATGACTTTAGGGGGAGCGTCCAAGTCAATGGAGTATGGCTATGACTTCTGATTGTCTCTGATCAGAACTCGTACATTAATTGTTTTACTGCTTTATGTCATTTCAATTTTAGTGAATAAAGTTACTTTGACTAGACTTTTAGACTTTTGCAGATTGAGAGATGCTTACAAGATCATATCTTTATGACTTTAAGCTTGACTTCGTGAGATGTAAGACTGCATTCAAAAGGTATAATTTCTTATCCTCATCTCATTTATGGTTGAAAGAAGGACAACTTTCAATCATAAGAAAACATGTTCTTAAATGTTCAAACCACTTCCCGATTCTCAAACAGATTTCTTGAATTGGAAGTGTGATTTTAAATGTTTTCTGCTTCATCTTTGACCTTTAACTGATCAAGTTAAATCACCTGAGCATCATATGCTTCATAGGAAAACATGGGATCAGTGCGCTAGGACTTAACTGAAGTTCTATGGATTCACGTTAACCAGTGTCTCCTACCCAAGAAGTAAATTCTTAGTGATTGAGTGTGAGGAGTTTAAAAGAAATGAGTGTGGGATGTGCGATGAGGGAATATGAAAAAGAGAGCTTGGTTAGATGCGAGCTTACTGTTTAAAAGAAAGAGGGTGTGAGAACAGAGTCAAAATAATATCAAACTCTGCACCAACTACTTTCTGAGCCGGGCATCCACATTACTAATGTTTCACAACTTCTTCGTGAACATTATTGAAACAGGCAATTAGCCCATGCCAATTCTTGCCATTACCCCACCCACCACTCATTTTCTTCTCAACAAGAAAATGTTTTATTTTCAAAGGGGACGCAACACATATGCTATCTGATTTTCATTTGGAAAATCTGGATATTGAAAAGAAGGAAGTTTGCCCCACCTTCGCACTTCACTCATGCACATTGAGTCTGTGTTTAACTACTTGTCTCAGTGGTTTACACATTTTGAGACTTATAAGCAATCATCATATGCTTAATTTATTCTATCACTTGCACGAACACACAAATAATTTGTTTCTTTGTCATAACGTTCATAGAAATTGCCTTTGTGGTATTTCGATGATTGAATGGAAGCCCTGGGGGAGTGAACATCATAAAAGCTCCTTTATATTGTGTATTCGTTACACACAGTGACTTCGTGTTACTGACAGGCAATTTTAACTGGTTCATTTGTTGATTCAGGTGTTACCTATCAATTTTGTCTGGATTTGCAAAGATCTGGATACACATCTTTATGAATTGACGGATAATCGGAGGTTCTGTTTGCAAGATCAGTGGTCAGACATTTCTTGAAGAAAAGTTTTGATGAACTCCTTACTCTTGTCATCAAAAAGGGGGAGAAGCATCAAACAAGAAATGTGGAGAATACAAGTTTTGAAAGAATTTCTGAAGATATGCTGAATTGAAGAAGTTTTCTTTGAAGATGATTTGCTGAAGCATTCTGAGCTGAAACTGAAGATAATTTCTTTCCGAAAGATATTCTCATTGTTTGGAGAGAATTGCTACATTCTGAAGACAAAGAGGAAGATTGCATCTTCTGAGCTTTCAAGAGAAGATTGAATTGCTAAATTTATTTTAGTAATGATCTTGATCCAAAGGGGCAGATTGTTAAAGCACAGTTTTATTGGATTCAAGATCATCATTATCTGAAGATGGAAATCTGAAGTCAAAGTTGGAAAAGTCGTCTCAACAAATAGTCTAGGGTCCTTAGTAATAAAAGTTAAAGTTTATTTTCTGTATTTACATTATTAGTCTTTTTCTTTTAAATAAGTTAGTTTGTTTTAGTAGTTGGGTCCAAGCCCATTAGGCTAATATGGCCTAAGTATAAATTAGTTGTTATTAGTGTTAATTAGGTGTTGGAAAAAAGGGAAGGGATTAATTGTTGGTGAGTGTGGGCGCCGTATACAGAGAGAATTAGAGAGAGAGCAGAGGCGATAGAAAGAATACAGAGGGGAAGATTCAAACCTTGTAACCATTCGAATCGTTTGATAATCAATATCAGGTTTGCATAATCGTATTGTTTAATTGTTTGCTTGATTGAATCGTGAATCACAGGGACACACATTTTTCTTCAATGCACAAATGTCAACACAACTCCTAACATTTATATGCAGAGGGAATAATACTGATTTAGATGAGGGGGAAACTTTTCTTTTTTATAAACAGCCCCGTTGTTTAAACAACCCCTATCAACTTGTTTCTTCACTTTTTTTTATTTTAAACAGCCCCTGTGATATTGGTTTTTAAGTAGGATTTATGTTGGTTCTTCAAGTATGATGTATGTGGAATGTTATTGATGCTACTGTCATGTTAACGTTTTTTGATTTTAAGTAGGATTTATGTTGAATCGAGTATGATTTATGTTGGTTCTTCAAGTATGATGTATGTGGAATGTTATTGATGCTACCGTTATGTTCACGTTTGTTTATTTTAAGTAGGATTTATGTTGAATCGAGTATGATTTATCTTGGTTCTTCAAGTATGATTTATGTTGGTTCTTCAAGTATGATTTATGTGGAATGTTATTGCTGCTACTGTTATCTTGATTGATGCTTCTGTTGAATTTTTTTTTCTATATTTTTTTTCCTTTTTAGACACAACATTTAATTTTTATACCAAACTTAGAAATCATCTAGTGTTTCGATCATGATTAATCTTCTTGCTATACCCTATTTGTTGACTAGGTATGGAATTAGTTGGTGAATCTTCACACCAAAAGAAACGTAGGATTACATGGAAAAAAGATGGGTTGGTCCTCACATTTCTTGAAGCTTGTATACACGAGACAATAAAAAATGGACGGGAAGGTAGTAGTCTTAAGGCACAATCATGGAAGAATGTTGGAGAAGAACTAAAAAGGAAACATAATGTTGTCGTAGACCAACGACAGATGAAAAATCACTACGATTACCTTAAGAGGAAATATGCAGCTTGGTGTAAATTGAAAAACAAAACAGGCAATGTCTACGATCCATCAACCAACACATTCAGTCTATCCGAGGAAGAATGGAAGATAGAAATTTCGGTCATTTTCTTTCTTATCTTTTATATAATTATTCTTTTATAATATATTTATTTATATGGATATAATTCTTTTAAAGCAACAAAGTAAATACATGGAACCATTAGACTTATGACACGTAAGTATGGAGTACTTTAGTTATTGGGTTTGGATTAAGCTTGTTTTTGGGAAGATGTTTGTCTTGGATTAAACTTGCTTTTTGGATTAAACTTGTCTTTTGGTAAGATGTATGTTTTGAGGCTATGTATGTTTTGGGTTAAACTTGTAATTGGTAAGATTTATGTTTTGGATTAAACTTGTCTTTTGGTAATATTTGTGATTTGTTTTGGATTAAACTTGGTATTGTGTTGTTTTTGTGTTTAATATATGATTGGCTCATTTGTTATATCGTATGTTATTTTCAAGGTAATACATGGACTTTGAGGAAGAACTTTTGTTAGTTTTGATCATCTATTGGTGGTGGAAATACAAATATTCACCAACAATAGAACGAATAAGAGACAACACTTCTGTTATAACTGGACATGTGTATACTTTAGAATTGTTAGGCGGATAGAATACCCAATGTGTTGAATTGATGCGGCTTTCTCGTGATGCATATATACTACTGTTGTAACACCCTAAAAATTTGGGGTAAAATAAAACTTAAAATTTTGGCAACAAGACGACTAAAAATAAGGATTTATAACCTGTAATAAGAACAACTAAAACCCCAAGATGAGGGTTAGTTTGTACAACCAAGTGTAGCGGTAAAGATGAAACATAATACACAACAACCTAATTAATCTAGAAAAAATTAATTAACTAGATTAAATACAGGTGTTGCTATGTCTCCAAAAATCGCTCTTCTCTCAAGACCCCAAAAATGATACCTGAACCATGGTGCTCCTAGGTGTGCTTTTGGTGGATCAAGGTGCCCTAGACACACCGTTAACTGAACCTGTGAGTCAAAGTACACATGCACAAGTGTTAGGTTAAAGTCAAGAAGGATATATAAGAAGTTCACATTTTATCAAGAAGCACAAGTACAACAAGTATATGTTACCGATACGCCTTTAGATTAAGTTCGTGCCATCATCCCGTTTTGGGATAATCAAATTCAACCTGTATAAATCACCAGAGATAATCTCCAAATAACGGGGAAAAATCCGTTCCATCTTGGGTGACGAGAACACGTGAGTGGAGTAACCCGCGATGTTAAATTAGATTTCACCACATATCCCGATCCTAGTTCCCATGCCACGCCGGACATCACAATCCTCGGACCGTTTATGCCTCTAACGCCTACTCCGTCGAGTTACGCTCCAAGGACTTATGGACATGGATGCCTATCCAAAGTAGACGAGTTACAACTCGGAGACTTGCGTCACCTATTGCCTACTCGCTAAAGACCCAACGGTCAACAATTGCATTTCATTTAAGAACCATATAATTCCTCGTGCACAAGGGATTAGATTTAACTTCTGCATTTAAGTCATGCTCACATAGATAATTAGCACATTCCATGCGAAGAACACATTTAATTCAAGAGTACATTAAGACTTAGTTCATGCATATCTCTACTCCATTACTTGAGTGACAACATAGAAACCTCACTAGGTGATATACATAAGACCCAACTGCTGATAAGAATAATTCTTCATATTTCCCATACCCATAAATAAACATTCACCATAACAATTATTTCATACATACAAGGCCCTTAACACATTAAATGAAGCTTAACATGCCAAGACCTCCATACATGGTAAGTACACAAAACCCTAGATTTAGTTTACTTGAATACTTAGAAATGTTCATATAAGCAAATAATAATGCAAATCAAATAGTAATGGTTTAGGAGACTCACCAATAGGATTGTAATGACAAACCTTAGAAATGGAGAAACCCTAGATTTGAGAACCTTGAACCTCAAGAAGATGGAGCTAGCTACCAAGAGAGAGGAACCCTAGTTAGCAATAAATATACCTCACCAAGATTCTAGGGGTGATTAAAGGTAGAAAAGATTAAGTTATTGAAGATGAGAAACCTTACCTAGGAAGAGAAAATCGACTATCTTCAAAACCCCAAACAATGCAATAAATGAAACTCTCAAGAAATCAGGCATTAAAAGCCTTTCACCCCGACGACGATTGTGACACGCGAGAGTGATAGGGCACTCTCGCTGGTCACTCTCGCCGAGTTTGTACCGCAACTTCGGCCCGAATGACCAAAATTGGTCTCCGCGATTGTGACACCGCGAGAGTGACACTGACACTCTCGCCCGAAATGTACCGAGAGTTCCCCTTGGGCCTCGGCGATCTTGCCACCGCGAGAGTGACCATGGCACTCTCGCCAGTCACTCTCGCTGAGTGCTCAACCTTTGAAAATTCGACTTCTTTCGATCCCGCTCTCTCGACCGATTCTAAGGCGATTTTTATAAAAACAAACTATAAGCAATTATGATTACTAAATAATTCATGGTCCCAAAATTTGGGGTGTTACAATCCTCCACCCCTTAGAATAGATTTCGTCCTCGAAATCGTAACTAGACAAATAAGCGCGGATAACGCTTCTTCATGTCTTCTTCCACTTCCCAAGTCACATTGGATCCTCGGTGGTGTTTCCATTGAACTTTCACCATAACCACTTCCTTGTGTCGTAACTTCCTTTTCTTCCTTTCCAAGATAGTCTCGGGTTCTTCCACGCACCGATTGTTATCCACCCGAATCTCTAACAAGGGAATAACGCTCACTTCTTCGGCTAGACACCTTCTCAAGTAACACACGTGAAATATGGGGTGAATTCCGTCCATCTCGGGCGGAAGATCCAATTTGTAGGCTTGAAGCCCAATACGCTCCAAGATGGTGAAAGGTCCTAAGAAACGGGGACTAAGCTTCCCACGTTTTCTAAACCTGATTAATCCTTTCCACGGTGAAACTTTCAACATTACTCTTTCACCCACTTGGAATTCGACCGACCTCCTCTTCTTGTCCGCGTAGCTCTTTTGTCGGTCTTGAGCCGCTTTCAAATGCTCTCAGATGCTCTTAACCTTGTCGGCCGTTTCTTACACAATCTCCGATCCGACAAACTGTTTCTTGCCCGCTTCTAGCCAACAAACGGGTGTTCTACACTTTCATTCATACAACGCCTCAAACGGTGCTATGCCAATACTCGAGTGATAACTGTTGTTGTAGGCGAACTCCACTAATGGAAGGTGTGAATCCCAATTTCCCCCGAAGTCGATGACACAAGATCTCAACATGTCTTCAAGAGTTTGGTAAAGAATTCAAACATATTTCATGAATTGGAAGTGTGATTTTAAATGTTTTCAAACTTTACTTGTGATTACATGATTAAAAACCGTGTGTTTCCAAAGATAAATACTTGTGTATTGTCTTTTCTATATACTTTCAAGTATTCACACACACACACACACACACCGGTTTGACTTATTGTTCAATAAGTTCTTACCATGTCTCAAATTTTGAAACATATTTTTCGATGGTAAGACACCCTGCTTGTACTTTAAATATTTTTTAGCGTCATTTCATTTCGAAACGTTCTTTCAAGAATGTCTGTATTTTGATTCATATTGACAATATCCGTTATTCTTGACCATAAGCTTTGATTGTTATATCATTCATTTCTGATCATTTTCATACAATGTCAGATTTTTCAAACAAGTCTCTTGCATTCATATTCATTTATTCAATTTACTTGTTTGAAAATATTTCATTGTTTCAAATGCTCATATCTTCATGATTATATTCTGAGCATACGAACATCTGACTTGTATTTAAGCTTTAATTGTTCAAGTTAAACCATTTTGAGCAACATATGTGTTAAGTCAGATTTTATAGTAATCATTGTATTTATAGGCTGGGTCTAATACTGTGTTCTTAGTTGTGTTTTCTGTGTAGTATTATCCAAGAGTATTTAAGTCCCTTGTGGCTTTGTGTCTTGTAAGGAACTAACGCACATCTATTAGAAAATATTCTTTGCGCTTTCAACTCTCTCTCTCTACTTTCTCTCTCTAAGATTTGGTTGATTTTGGGATTCAATTGGTATCAGAGCCATTCTAAATCTGAGAGAATTTAGAGAATCGAATTTTAAATCTGAATTTGTTAAACAATTCAGAAGATTTGATTGATTTTCTTGATTTCGATCAAGAAAATCTCGTTTTCTGAGTTTTTGGCAAATTCCTGTTGTTTTTTGAAAATTTTTCATTGAAATTCGGTTTGTTGGATTCGTTTTTAGTGCTAAATCATTTTTGATTCACATCGATTCTCAAGAAATTCAGTGTTTGTTTCTCAATTTTGAAATTTTCGAGTTTTGGTTATTCGAACGTATTCTCACTGTTTGATTTCAAATTTTTTGTTTTTGCGGTTTTTGATCAAATTGGTTGATTCATTCTTGTTAGAAAATTGATTTCGAGCAATTCTGTGAAAGAAAATTTCATTAAAATCGGTTCTATAATTTTTTTTTAGAAGAGTTCTGAGTTTTCTTCATCTTTGCGCCAGATCCAAAGTTTTGCACGAGTTCATCCAGACTTTGCGCGAGTTCATCAAGTTTATCAGGGATTCAGTTGCTGGAGATAAAGTGACATTTTCATCAGTAACTAGTCACGCAAATCTCAACTTTGCGTCACAGGTTAAATCTTCGCGCAAAGATAACTTTGCGTCACCTTTACTTCACGCAAAACCAAGTTGGGCCAGTAACTTCCCGCGCAAGGTTAAGTTTGCGCCACTAATACCTCGCGCAAATCATAGTTTGCGCCACCAAAGATTCATGCAAAGCAAGTTTGCGTTATCGTCGTCTAGCGCAAATCTCTTTTGTGCCATCTACTATTCACGAAAAGTCAAGTTTGCGCTATCAACATCTCACGCAAATCTCTAGTTTGCGCCAACTCCTCTGTTTCAGACTTAGCATTTTTCTGAAGTTTTTCTCTATGGATTCTGAAAAGTTTGCATTTCAAGCTCAGTTCTACAAGAATGATATCATGATGTCATTGGGCACAGAAACTCGTCATCCGGTTCTGGTTGATGAGAATGAGTTTACTCAATGGCAAGATCGGTTTCTTAATTTCATCGAGCGTCAAAATAACGGAGATGACATGATGAAGATTCTAACTGAAGGATCTTTTGTAAAACCCACTCTGGCTTCTGGATTATCAAAGCCTACCGTCGAGTACACACCCGATGAGTTGGTGCAATATAAAGCCGATCATGATGTAAAGGCTAATCTGATGCTAGCTTTGCCAAATTCTATCTACAACAGGATTGATTGCTTAATAAACAATCCTAATCTAATGTGGGCACAACTAGAGAAGATTATGCTTGGATCTACAGTTGCAACACAACTTCGGCATACACGGTACATGAACAACTTTTAAGAATTCAAAGCCAAAGATGAGGAGCCACTGAAAAATGTTTATGACAGGTTATGTGTAGTGATAAATGATCTGAGGAAGATAAAAGTGGAAAAGACTGAGCTGGAGACTAATCTGAAGTTTCTTAATGCTTTGCAACCAGAATGGAATAAATCTTGCCATCGCTTGAGGAATGATCTTAGGATATCTACCATGCAAATCCAAGAGATGTATGAAATATTACTAACAGATGAGTGCATAGTCACAGAGAAGAAAGCCAAACTTGACAAGAAAAATAAGAAGACAGTGGACATAGTTGCACTTCTCACAAGCAAACTGTCTGAACAAGCATTATCCGAAAATGCTTATGATGGTGTAACTGATGACGACGGTGAGGCACTTCAGAAAGCTATGATTCTTCTCTCTCAACACTACAACAAAAAGTTCCAACCTCGTTCGGGTTCCAACAATCTTCGCTTCACTTCTGGATCTAAGAATGTCAAAGTGCCCGAGGTTAAGAAAGCAGATGCATGCTTTAACTGTGGAAAGACGGGTCACATTGCTAAGGAGTGTCGAGTGAAGAAAGTTCGGGATTCGGCATATTATCGGAAGAAAATGGAACTGGTCGAAAAGAGAGAGAATGGAACTGCTTTGTTAGCTGAAGAAGAATTTTGGCTAGATCACTCTGAAGACGAAGATGATAATATCGAGACTGCTCATATGTGCTTCATCGGAGATGATCAGAGTGATGATGATGAATCTTCCACTGATGAAGATGAGGTATTTTCTGAATTTGATTACACATTTATTTCTTCACAGATGAACATTATTATAACTGCTTTACATGATTTACGCTCAAAATTATTATCTGAAAAACAATTAATCTGACTCAGAGGTAAGTTCAGATTTATTGTCTGATCAGTTGGGTTTCTTAGGTAAAATTGCTTCTTCTGATTCAAATCTTAAATAAAAATTTCTTGATGAATCTTTTACGCTAAATGATTATTATTATAAACCAAAGCGTAAAAGAAGTAGGTCAAAGAAGTCAAAGAAACAAGTTAAAGTTATTTCTGACAGTTCTAATTCTTGTGATTCAAATATTTCAGATAGGACTTTGAGCACTCATACAAGGCAGATGGAGGGTCAAGCGGACATCGGATGAATCTGCGACTAGTGAAGATCAAAATGTAGACAAACTTTGTAGAAATGATTCATTTGCTACTTGTAATAAAATTTTCAAATATCTCTGAATATGATGTTATTCCAGTTTTCTCATGTTTTTCAAGAATCTGAGCATGTTCAACCCAAAACTTTAATATGAGATACAATTTTTTTTATACATTATGTGGAAGAAGGTATTATTGAAATTTATTTTGTTTTGACGAAATATCAATCGGCATGTTGAATTTAAAAGTTCAAATCTTTACAAATTTATATTCTATAAAGTAAAAGTTTTACAGTTTTTCTTTCTTTTGAATAAAATGTGTGTCTAGGATAAATTTTCAAGTTATTTTGTTTATATCGAAGTTTTATATGTTCAACTTTCAAGTCTTACAAAAGTCGAAAGGTCAGCAACATGTTTGAAACTTTTGCATTCTGCTTTAAAGTTATGTGATTCGGAATATTTATAGTTTAAAATGCTTAGAAATCCTAAAAAGTCAGAATTATGGATTGTAATGAAAATATGGTCTAAGCACTTAGATGTAAAACTGGGTGATTGAGATGAATTATATATATAAAATACATAAATCTCTAAGTTTAAAAGTTTGTACCTGTGACCTTTCTGGTTTGGGAAAGTAAAGATTTTTTTTTAAAGTCAAGAAGATTCGCTAAGTCGCTTAGATGGTCTGAGTTGATTTAGATGATTGATATTGAAGACCACAACGCCAATGATTACTAAGGGGGAGATTGTTAAGTCAGATTTTATAGTAATCATTGTATTTATAGGCTGGGTCTAATACTGTGTTCTTAGTTGTGTTTTCTGTGTAGTATTAGCCAAGGGTATTTAAGTCCCTTGTGGCTTTGTGTCTTGTAAGGAACTAACGCACATCTATTAGAAAATATTCTTTGCGCTTTCAACTCTCTCTACTTTCTCTCTCTAAGATTTGGTTGATTTTGGGATTATCAATATGCTTAATAGGAATATGGGTTCTTTGTGCTAGGATTTAAATTGAACTTCTATGAATTCACGATTGCCAGTGTTTCCTACCCAAAAAGTTATTCCATAGTGATTGAGTATGAGGAGTCTAAAAGAAATGAGTGTGGGTTGTGCGTTGAGGTAAAATGGAAAAGGGAGTTTGGTTAGATGCAAGCTTATTGAATTAATAGAAAGAGGGTGTGAGATCAGAGTAAAAAAAATATCAAACTCTGCACCAACTACTTTCTGAGTCGGGCAACCACATTACTAATGTTTCACACTTCTTCGTGTACATTATTGAAACAGGCAAATAGCCCATGCCAACTCTTGACAAAACCCCACCAGCCACTCATTTTCTTCTTAAAAAGAAAATGTTTCATATTTTCAAGGGGACGTAGCACATAATCTATCTGGTTTTCATTTGGAAAATCTGGATATTGAAATAGAAGAAAGTCCGCCCCACCTTCGCACTTCAATCATGCACATTGAGTCTGTGTTTATCTACTGTTGTCTTATAAAATCAATCATCATATGCTTAATTCTTTCTATCATTTGCACGAACACACAAGGAATTTGTTTTCTTGTCAAAACTTTCATAGAAATTTCTTTTGTGGTGTTTCGATGATTGGATGGAAGCCCTGGGGGAGTGAACATCAAAAATCTCGTTTACAATGTGTATTCGTTACACACACGCTAACTTAGTGTTACTGACAGACATGTTAACATATTCATTTGTTGATTCAGGAGTTACACGAATATTTTTTCTGGATTTGAAAAGATCTAGATGGATACATTGTTCGAATTGGCAAAGAATCAGAGGCTCAACTTGATAGATCAGTGCTCCGAACAGAATTTCAGTGACACTTCTTGACAAAGTTTTGATGAACCAGATGCTCTATTCATCAAAAAGGGGGAGATGATTTTAAATAAATGTTCAAGTCAGAAATTTCAAAGTTAAAAGATTTGAATATGACAATGTTCAAAGTTTGAAAGTTTGAAAAGATTTATGAAGATATGCTGATTTTGAAGAAATTTTCTTTGAAGAACTGTTTCATAAAGCATTTCGTGCTAAATATGAAGATAATTTCTTTCCCGAAGTCTGAAAGAGTCTTGTGATCATTCTGAAGAGATTATTGAAGATTGTTGGTATTTCTTGAAGATAAACTTTGAGGAGATTAAAGTTAAAGATCAACCAAAAGAGGAAGATTGCAATCAGATTGAGCTTAAAGGGGGAGATTGTTTTGCTAAATCTTTTTGTGATGATCTTGAATCCAAAGGAGGAGATTGTTAGAGCATAAGTCTGTTGGATACAAGATCATGAAGACTGAAGGTTAAAGTACAAGAAGTCAAAGCTGAGAAAGTCAACTCTCATTAAAAGTCAATGTCTTTGTAATAAAATGTCAAAGTCAAAGTTCTTGTATTTGTTTGTTTCCTTTGTTATTTGTAGTAGGTATAAATACTTTTCATTTGTTGTTTAATAGATAGATGAGTTAGAGTTTGAGTTTAGAATTTGAGAGAGAGTTTTAGAGAGAGAAAATCGTCTAGAGAGAGAAAATAAAAACAGAGTTGTAATCGTTTGAGAATTGAATTGAATCAAACAGGTAATTGAAAACATCTTGTTTGTTTAGTTTGCAATTAGAATCTTGATTTCAGGGACACACAGATCATCAATTTGAGGTAGAGGATACTTGTTCTTTACGGTCACCTTGTTCAATTCTTGGTAATCGATGCACATCCGCATCGACCCGTCCTTCTTTTTGACGAAAAGTACCAAAGCTCCCCGAGGCGAGGAACTCAGTCTCACGAATCTCTTCTCCAACAACTCTTGTAGTTGTGACATCATTTCCTGCATTTCGGTCGGGGCGAGACGGTAAGGCACACGGGCAATCGGTGCTGCTCCCGGGACTAAATCGATTCTGAACTCCACTTGGCGGTCGGGCGGCAAGCCCAGCAGATCATCAGGAAAAACATCCAGATACTTACTAACGACCCGAACGTCTTCAATCTTTTTCTTCTCTGCCTTGGCATCCAACACGTAGGCAAGGAACGATGGGCAATTCTTCGCAAGACATTTACTTGCTTTGATGGAAGAAATAAGAGCCACTTCACCCTTACGCTTCTCTTCGTAGACAAAGACAAAACCCCCCCTCGAAGTCGGTAATCGGATCAGCTTCTTTGAACAAAAGATCTCCGCCTTGTGTCATGACAACCAGTCCATTCCGATCACCACATCAAAACTCCCAATCGCCATGGGAAGTAGGTCTACTTTAAAGAGTTCCCCACTAATATCTAGATGGCACTTTTCCAACACTTCCCGCAAGATAACCTGTTCCCCATTCGCTATCTCTACTACTAACGCATCGCTAAGAGTACTAGTAGGCACATTCAATTCTTTGCAAAAAGCGAGAGATGCGAAAGAGAAATTTGCACTAGAATCAAATAGCACCTTAGCGGCAAAGGAGTTGAGTAAGAACGTACCCGACACCACGTCGGTGGTCTCCTTTGCTTCTTCTCTCGACATTTGGAAGGCCCTCCCTTGAGCTTTAGGAACGGATTCCTTCTTCGGTTGAATCGGCGGGTTCCCTCCTCTAGCTCCACCCCTTAGCTTGGGGCAATCTCTCATGACATGGCCCGCCTCCCGGCATTCAAAGCATACCGGCCCTTGGAGAGAGCAACTTTGACTAGTGTGACCTAACTTGCCACACTTGTAACACGAAAGAGGGTTGGCGTGGGAGTTGCAAGAACCGAAGTTCTTACGTTTACACTAGGAACAACAATTCTCATCCCGACGATTATCAATGCTTCTTGCGTTGGGTTGATATTTCGGTTTCTTGAACGGGGTCGGTGAGCTCTCCCCCTTCCTCTTTTCCATGGCCTTTGACTTTTCTTCCTTGTCCTTTGCGTAGACCCTTTCCATTATCTTTGCCTCCTCTATAAACTCCCGAAGATTTGTAGCTTTAGAATTTCGAACTCTGTTTCCCATATCCGCGGGTAGACCCTTCA
This sequence comes from Arctium minus, assembly GCA_954870635.1. Classification (NCBI taxonomy): domain Eukaryota; kingdom Viridiplantae; phylum Streptophyta; class Magnoliopsida; order Asterales; family Asteraceae; genus Arctium; species Arctium minus. The sequence goes on along the minus strand of OX941081.1, from coordinate 99,925,341 downwards.
AGTAGGCCTTTATCTTTTCCTTTTCGGTTGGGGCCATGTGCCCCACGAGATTTAGATTATCCATGAAGAGACGGGTATACTCTTTCACCGTCGATTTCCCTTTCGTTAAGGCTCGGAACTCTTCTTCGATCAAATCTATCTCTTGTTCGTTGCAATATTCCTTCATAACATTCTCCTTGAACGTAGCCCATGACATCTTTGCCAAAACAGTTTCCCCAATATTTGCGTTGTAGACATCCAACCAGATTAGAGCCGCACCCCGAAGCATTTGGGAACAAAAATTCACCTTCTGACTTTCTTCGCAGCCACAAGCTCTAAAGGCCTGCTCGATTTCCTTCAACCATCTCATGCAAGCCACAGGATCGTTGGCCCCGGCAAACTCTGGCGGCTTGCAACCCATGAAGGATTTATACGAACAACCCTTCCCTGCTTGTCTTGTCTCTATAGCTACCAATCCCTCTGTACGGATCCCGCCTCCGGTACCACCCGAACCGACTACCGTATTCTCCGCAACCACCTCTGGTCTCCGAAGGCTGGCATCCCTTTCTTCTAAAATTTTCAGAAACACTTCTTGTTGTTTTTCCATGGTCGGGGTCACCATTTGCATAACACTGGCCATCATATCCCCTTGAGGATTTGCTTCTTGAAAACCGGGTTCGTGGAGGCTAACTCCACTCTAGGTATGTGCTCCACCTCTCCGGTGAATATCGGTGACATGTTGGGAGGAACTACAGTCGCCACCCGGACTACAGGATTCGGGTTAGACGAACTATCCTCATGCATTTCTCCTTCTATCGGTGGTCGACTCCGAGTATTTACCATTTCGGATCTGCCACACAATTTAGAGGGAAAAATGAGATAAACAACACAAGAATTACACAAGAAACATACTCATACGACTCATTGATTATCATAATCATAGTAATTCAAGTACATCCACGTAATCATATATTCCTAATAAGAGTAGCTAATAGTCTCAGCTTAAGTCTAGGCATCGAGTTTATGTACCTAATTCACTTAGAAATTCTAAGGTCGTCCCATCTTAGAAATTCTACCCAAAGCTCGCAGTTCATAACTTAATAGTCTCAGCTTAAGTCTAGGCATCGAGTTTATGTACCTAGTTCACTTAAACTAAGGCTCTGATACCAACTTGTAACACCCTAAAAATTTGGGGTAAAATAAAACTTACAATTTCGGCAACAGGACAACTAAAAATAAGGATTTAGAACCTGTAATAAGAACAAGTAAAACCCCAAGACGTAGGTTAGTTTGTACAACCAAGTGTAGCGGTAAAGATGAAACATAATACAAAACAACCTAATTAATGTAGAACAATTTTATTAACTAGATTAAATACGGGTGTTGCTATGTCTCCCAAAATCGCTCTTCTCTCAAGACCCCAAAAATGATACCCGAACCATGGGTGCTCCTAGGTGTGCTTTTAGCGGATCAAGTTGCCCTAGACACACCACTAACTGAACCTGTGAGTCAAAGTACACATGCACAAGTGTTGGTTAAAGTCAAGAAGGATATATAAGAAGTTCACATTTTATCAAGAAGCACAAGTAAAGCAAGTATATGTTACCGATACGCCTTTAGATTAAGTTCGTGCCATCATCCTGTTTTGGGATAATCAAATTCAACCTGTATAAATCACCAGAGATAATCTCCAAATAACGGGGAAAAACCCGTTCCATCTTGGGTGACGAGAACACGTGAGTGGAGTAACCCGCGATGTTAAATCGGATTTCACCACATATCCCGATCCTAGTTCCCATGCCACGACGAACATCACAATCCTCAGACCGTTTATGCCTCTAACGCTTACTCCTTCGAGTTACGCTACAAGGACTTATGGACATGGATGTCTATCCAAAGTAGACGAGTTACAACTCGGAGACTTGCATCACCTATTGCTTACTCGCTAAATACCCAACGGTCAACCATTGCATTTCATTTAAGAACCATCTAATTCCTCATGCACAAGGGATTAGACTTAACTTCCAGATTTAAGTCTTGCTCACATAGATAATTAGCACATTCCATGCGAAGAACACATTTAATTCAAGAGTACATTAAGACTTAGTTCATGCATATCTCTACTCCATTACTTGAGTGACAACATAGAAACCTCACTAGGTGATATACATAAGACCCAACTGCTGATAAGAATATGTTAGTGTATTTTGTTGTATCCAAGATTTAATGTGAAAAGTTAAAGTTTGTATTGTCAAGATTGTCAACGTTAGTGTTGTGAGAGTTTCTATACCGTGAGAGTTTAGATTTATGTGTGAAGTCTTGTGGTATAAATAGTGTTTGTATTGTTTTGTTTAAAAAGTAGCATTGTATCTTTCATATCAATAATATACGACTTGTGACTTTCTCTCTCTACACTCTCTAGATCTTAAATGTCAAATCTTGCATATTGAATTGTGATTGAAAACTGGGATCATACACTTTCAATTGGTATCAGAGATGAACCTATTCATATTCAGAAAGATTGGATCATCAATTTTAGATTGAATTCTTGAAAACTCAAGAACACGCAGATAGTATTTCTATTGTCACTATTTGATCAAATTGAATTGTGTTAGTTGATTTTTGGGATTAAAAATGGTTTAAGTGTGATCGTTTTGAGTGCTAAATCATTTTGTATTCACACAAATTCACAATTTAATCATTGGAAAAGATTCAATTTTGGATTTTCTTGATTTTTCTTAAAAATGTTCACGAACACTGTTTCATATGGATTGCATTGTAATTTTTGATTTCTAGGAATTATATGTGTGATAGAAAAGTGTTTAGAATTGGTTTTCGAGCATATTGCTTCAATTTGTAAAGCGATTTGCAGGTTATTCAAGTTTTTGGGCTGAATCCGTAAGTTCAGAGTCAAGAACGCGCTAGATCTATGGTTCACGCTAAGAAAGAACGCGCAAGCTACCAAGAACACGCATGATGATGATCTTTGAGATTTTGATGTTGGTTCGCGCATAAAGTTCTTACGAGAAGTGATAAAACGCGCATAATCATTCTGCGAGTTCATCGTTCGCGCACAAAGCTTCCAGCGAGAAGTTCTATGAACAGTAACATGCGAGTTCCTTAGACGTGCGAGTTTACATTTAGCGAGAAGTAGATTGTCAAAATTTTCTAAGTATGGAACGCGCAAGGATCTATTGACGTGCGAGTTTGCATTTACTTGCGATAAGTTCAAAGTTTGAAATTATTCTAAGTCTACTTCACGCATAACACACCTTGTGAGAAGCTACTTCGCGCATAACTCTTCTAGCGAGTTCCACATTTCGTACAAGTAGTGGTTTGCGAGCTTCTTGTTCGCGCATATAACGTCTAGCGTGAAGTCAATTGAACAGTTCTTTGCGAGTTTTATATTCTGCGAGTTTGCATTGTTAGCGAGTTCCAGAGGTAGAATTTTTCTGAGAATTATTTTCAAGTGGTGATCTGTGTTTGACTTTCAGTCAAATTTTCTGAATTGTTTGGGAACGATCATTCATTTCAAGCTCATCTATCATTCAATATGCCAACTACATATGAGAGAGGGAATACTGTACTGTCATCCAGAGATGTTGCTGTCATGTACATGCCTGAGATACTGGCAATCGAAGTTGAACGTGATAAACTGAAAAATCAAAATTCAGTTCTTCTAAAACAGATTTAGGAGTTGAAATTTAATTTGTCAAATTCTAATAAAACTTCTGATTGTATAAAATGTGCTAATAATGCTAAATCTGAATTTGCAGGTATCGTCAAGGAAAGAGAGAAAGAGATTATTGAAAAACTGAAAGATATTGCTATCAAAGAGAATATCATCAGTGCAAAAGAGAAAGAGATTAAAGAAAAAAAGAAAATGATTGCTTTAAAAGAGAATACTATTGTGACATGTGATAAAGAGTTAAAGCTGAAAGAGAGAAAGATTGTGAATCTTCAAAGCCAACTGAACAAAAATCTTCAGAATTACAAGCTGAATCAGTTGAGCTTCAACAAAAGTTTAAGGCTTTTGAAGACAAGATATCTGCATTGGAGTTAAAGAATGCTGAACTGAAGAAAAGCCTCCAAGCAGATAAAGTTAAAGCTGATTTAGAGAAATCTTCTACTCAACAGCTGTCTGATCTTTCTAAGAAAACTTTACAAGAGAAAAAGGATCTTGAGCTTAGATGCATTAAACTCTCAAAGCAAGTATCCGAGTTTGAAAAGATTATTATAACTGAAAGGGATACTTTTGCAAAGGAGAGAAGAGTTCTTGAAGATAAAGTACTTGAATTTCCTAAACATATTTCTACATTACAAGACCTACTTGAGAAAGAAAGAAAATATTTTCAAGAAAATAAAAGGTCTTATGATGTTGAAAAGAAAAATGTTGAAAAGAGAAATACTAGGATTTTCAAGGAAATATCTGAAAAGACCAAGAACTTGGAAAAATATTTTGAACTAGAACGTTTAAATTTTGAATCTGAAATATCTAAGCTCATATCCAAAATATATGTTCGGTCATCAGATGTCCAAAAAGAACAGATGGCTAAATCTGATTTGAAACAGAAGTTTGATACACTCATTGCTGAAAGAAACATTTTATCTGAAAAGATAAAGAACTTTGAAGCTGTAAACGTTGATATGTCAGATAAAGTTTTAGCTGATGTGATTGATCAATCACTGTTGATAACTCAACAGAATCAGTCTGTTATTTCAAAACAGCTTCAAGTTCTATTCATGAAAATGTTTTCAAAAAGAAAAGTGTCAAACCAAACAATGTCAAATCAAATCAGATTTGACCATCTAATCTATTTTATGACAAGTCTGTTGATAGTCCAGCGAGCTTCTATGTAAAATCTCTTGGAAAACATTCTAAGAAAGAACAGATGGTCTGGAGAGTTAAAGGTTCTTCGGATGAGAAGAAGAAAGACAAAGCATCTGCTTCCACATCAAATCCCAAAAAGAACAGTGCACACAAAGGTAAATCTTTTGGTAATTCTGATATGTTTTGCTCTACTAATCATTTGATCAGGATTGCTCAAAGAAGATTTGCTGATCTTACTGTGGAGTACATGACTTTGTAAGTAATAATTTTGTTAATTACTGGTATTGTTCATATTATGTTACCCCCACAAGAACTGCAACTAACATATCAGTACCCAAATACCAGTGGGTACCAAAAGCTAAATCTATGTTGCAGGCAACCAAAGTTTAAGGGGGATCAAGAACAAAGGCTTCTGAGTAAATCAGTTTATAACCCATGCTTCAAAGAACAAAGGCTTTTGAATAAAACAGTTCAAAACCCGTACTTCAATGTCAAGAATTGTGGCTTCTGATTACAACAGATCAGGACCCGTTCTTAAAAGTTTAAGATAAGTATATTTTGAAAATATCCAGGGGGAGCTTATCAGAATATAAATCATTTTATCATGATTTGAGGGGGAGCTTAAAGTGTTAAGACTGATTTTGTAGTAATCATTGAACTTATTTTCCTTAGTCTTATCTGTGTTTAGAGTGCTTATCTGTATTGTTAAGGCTAGGGGTATTTAAGTCCCCTTGTTGCCTTTGTTTTGTAACTTTGGAGATCATATTGAATAGAACTGTTACATTTGGCGCTCCTACTTTCTCTCTCTACTTTCTCTCTCTATGATTTAGTAGATTATTGGACTTTCAATTGGTATCAGAGCAATTTGAATCTTGAGAGGATTGAGAGAAACTGTTTTTGTTTCTGAATTTGTGGATTAAAGCAAGAAATTTGATCGATTTTCTTGATTTTTTCAAGAAAATCTCGTTTTTTGCTTTTTCATCAAATTCAAACTGTTTTTTTAGTGAATTTTGTTGCAAATTGGTTTGTTGGATTCGTTTTTGATAGAGAAACATATTTGATTCACATCTTTTTGCAAGAAAAACAATTTTAGATCATCAATTTTGAGAAATTTCGTTTTTCTGAAAACTCGTTTTTTGTGTACTGTTCCATTCTCGAAATCTTGACTTTGTGGTTCTTGATCGTTTTTATTGTTTGAAAATTGTTAAAAACTTGTTTTCGATCAATTCTGTGAGATTTAGTTTCATTAATTTCATGGCCATAACCGATTTTTGCAAGTTTTTCTTGATTTTCAGCGATTTGCACCAGATCTGAACTTTGCGCTAGTTCATCTCAGGTTTGCACGAGTTCATCCAGTGCCTTCTGCATCTTCAGGTTTTTTTCTCGATCAATTCAGCTTTTCGCTTTGTGTTCATCACGCAAAGTGAACTTTGCGTCTCCCGTGCATCAAGAGAAGTATAGTTTGCGTCTCCCGTGCATCAAGAAAAGATCAGTTTGCGTCTCTTTCTGTTCGCGCAAAGTACAGTTTACGTATTCCTCAGCTCACGAGAAATTCAGTCAAGTTGCATTTCCGATTTTGCGCATTAAGAGTCTCACGCAAAGTTACATTTGCGTCTCTAGCTCCTCACGCAAAGCTTGGTTTGCGCTTTATTCGCCTCATGAAAAGTTTGGTTTGCGCCTTCTTCAGCTCACGCAAAGCTAGTTTGCGTCTCCCTCGGCTCACGTAAATCTAAGTTTGCGTCTCTGGTTACTCACACAAACTTTCAGTTTGCTTCTTACTGTTTCCAGACTTGAAGTTTTGCTGACTTTATCAAGATGTCTCTACAAGCACAGATTTACAAGAATGACATAATGATTTATTTGGGATCTGATACTCGTCCTCCAGTTCTGATAAATGAGAATGAATTTCAGCAATGGCAGGACAGATTCATCAACTTCATAGAGAGACAACCAAATGGTGACAATATGATGAAATCTCTAACTGAGGGTCCTATGGAGAGGCTCATGAAAGAAATACCAACTACTGCAACTACTCTGGCTACAAGAGTTGCAAAGTCTATAAGAGAGTATGATGCTGACAAGCTCTTAAGATATCAAGCTGATAGTCAAGCAAAGTCAAATTTGATTCTTTCTCTACCCAATTCAATCTACAACAGAATTGACTGTTTCAAGCAAAATCCTATGCTTATGTGGACTCAATTGGAAAATATAATGTTTGGATCAGTTGTGGCTACTCAACTTCGTCAGACCAGATACATGAACAATTTTGAGGAATTTAAGGCGAAAGATGGAGAAAGTCTGAAAAGTGTATTTGATAGATTTTGGGCAGTGATCAATGATCTGTATAAAATCAAAGTGACAAAGACTGAATTGGAAGCAAATCTGAAGTTCTTAAACGCTCTCCAACCCGAATGGAGCAAATCCTGTCATCGAATGAGGAATGATGTCAGGACTTCAACAATGCCAATTCAGGAACTGTATGAAATCCTGATGACTGATGAGAACATGGTTCTGGAAAAGAAAGCAAAGATTGAGAAGAAGAATAAGCCAAAGACTATTGATCCGATTGCTCTTCTTGCAACTCAGCTGGCAGAACAAGCTTTATCTGAGAGTGCATATGATGGTTCAACTGAAGATGATGGCGAGGCTCTAGAAAAAGCCATGATTCTTCTCTCTCAACACTACCAAAAGAAGTTCCAACACAGATCAGGATCAAACAACCTTCGCTTCACTTCCGGCTCAAAGAAAGTGGAACCCGGTGTTCCCTCAAAGCCATATATTCCAAAATATGAGCCTGCTAAAGTAGTCGAACCGAAAAAGGAAGAGAAGAAGATTATGAACTGCTTCAATTGTGGGAAACCCGGACACATAGATAAGGAGTGTCGTGTGAAGGTGATCAAGGATTCTGCTTTCTACAGAAAGAAGTTGGAACTGGCAGAGAAGAGAGAAAATGGAACCATTCTGCTTGCTGAGGAAGAATATTGGCTTGATCATTCTGATAATGAAGCTGAGAACGAGGAGACAGCAGCTATGTGCTTTATTGGGGATGACAAGAGTGATGATGAAGAAGATGATACTTCAACTGATGAATATGAGGTACCTTCTGAGTTTGATTATAACTTTATATCATCTCAAATGAACGTTATTATCAATGCTTTACATGATTTACGTTCAAAGTTCACATCTGAAAAGCATGATAATCAAGAAAAGTCTGTTTTGATTGAAAAGTTGCAAATTTCACTAAAAGATGAAAAATCTATTTTAATAGATACAAAAGAGAAGTTTCAAAAGAAATTGAATGAGTTAGAAAATTCAGATCAGACTTATCGTGATTCTTTAACTGAATTGACTACTTTAAATCAAAATCTTTCTGATAAAATAATTATTTTAGAAGGAAAATTATATAAAAGAGAACAAACTGAGCAAACAATTTATATGAATAAACCAAGGAGTGAAGAGGCAATAAAAGAAATATGGGGACTTGGTTTTGAAAATCCACATTGTTTAAACAATGTTATCACAAAACCCCCCACTTTGTATAATTTTGATTATCTAAGTCTTGCACATTATGCTCCTCAATTTAAAATTGTGTGGATGAATGCAAAGCAAGAATTAGAAATTGAAAATCAGAAAAGAATGAACAACAAGAAAATGGAAATGCCATTTGTTTATACGAGTGAAAATGCTAAGTACTTTCCTGAGCAATCAAAGAAGTCCAGAAAATCCAAAAATGTTTTAAATGTCAATTATTCCAATAAATCTTCATTATCAACTGATTTTGTTGATATATATGCCAATAACACTAATAAGGAAAATGTATCTCCGATTTCCTATGATTCTGGGAGATATATTCCTCCATTAGTGTTAGAGGGTAAAATAGTTGATCTTGAAGATAAATTGGAAGAACAATGTCTTCAAACTGTTTTAGAAAACGATTTATTTCTTTTTTATAATGAAAACAAGTTTTGAAGACAAAATTACTTGTGGATTTTTTGTCGATTCCAAGGAAAATACTCAAAATGTTAAGAACAGTGACCATTTGCGCCAACCATTGGTAGCGCAAACTGACAACTTGCGCCATACATTGGTCGCGCAAAGTTCAGTTTGTGCCACCAAAGGATCGCGCAAACCGTCTCCAGACTTGTGTTTTTCTGAAAGCTCTCACTCCAAGGCAAGTTCAAATGTGTTGAATGCTCAGTCTGATTTCTTAGATAAAATTTCTTCTTCTAATTCAATTGTTGATGATTCTTTTATGCTATATGATCAGTATTATAAACCAAAGCGTAAAAGAAGAAGATCAAAGAAGTCAAGGAAACAAGATAATGTCGTGTCTGAAAATTCTAATTCTTCTGATTTTTCTGTTTCAGATCGGACTGTGAAGAGGTCAACTAAGCTGATATGGAGGGTTAAGCAGAAATCAATAGAATCTGAACTGTTAGAGGATAAATGTGTAGAGAATCTTTGTCATACTAATACATTTGCCTTTTGTAATAAGAATACAAAATATTCAATTCCGCAAATGATTCACATTGCAAAGAATGTCTCATATTCTTCTTCTAGTTCTGATTCTGATGATTATGTTTCTTCCTCTATTGATGATTGCATTCATATGATTTCTGAAAATAAATTTTCGAAAAATAAAAGACACAAATCTAACAAGAAGGGACCCATAAGCATATGGGTACCTAAATCTGTGTAGTTTATGTATGTGCAGCTTATTCATTTATGGTATCTGGATTCAGGGTGTTCCAAACACATGACGGGCAACAAATCTCTGCTTTCAAATTTTAAAAAAAAATGTTGCGGTCATGTTAAGTTTGGAAACTACGAGACTGCTCCCATTCTAGGTTATGGTGATCTTGTTCAAGGTAATATAACTGTCAAGAGAGTCAGATACGTCGAAGGCCTTAGTCACAACTTATTCAGCATAGGACAGTTTTGTGATAAAGATCTTGAAGTCAGCTTCAAATCTAAACGAGTAGCTGTAAAGAATGACAATGGCAGGGATTTACTGGTTGGAAAGAGAAGATCCAATTTATATACCATTGATCTTTCAAAGGTTAAAATCCCATCAGACATCTGTTTGTTATCTAAAGCCTCTGTTCATGAAAGCTGGATATGGCACCGACGACTAGCTCATCTCAACTTTAAATACATGGATCGCCTTGTCAAGACTGATTCAGTGAGAGGTCTCCCTATACTTCGTTTTCAAAAAGACCATCTCTGTCAAGATTGTGAGAAAGGAAAGATGAAGAAAGCTCCTCATAAGCCAAAGCCTGAACCCTGCACTTCGGACATTCTTGATCTACTTCACATTGATTTATGCGGACCGATGAAGACAAAGAGTATTGGAAAGAAAAGATATGTCTTAGTGGTTGTTGATGATTACTCACGGTATACATGGGTTAAGTTTCTCAAGTCTAAAGATGAAACTTCTGACATTCTATTCAACCTCATCAAGACAATTCAGACCAACAAGAAAAAAGCAGTCAAGGTTGTCAGATCAGACAATGGTACTGAATTCAAGAACAACACTCTTCAAGCCTTTTATGAAGATCACGATATTCAACAACAGTTTTCTGCTGCTCGAACACCGCAACAGAATGGGGTTGTTGAACGAAGAAACAGAACGCTTGTCGAGGCTGCCAGATCAATGCTTGCTTATTCTGGTCTTCCTTTGTCTCATTGGGCTGAAGCTGTCTCAACTGCTTGTCATACTCAGAACAAATCAATTCTGCATCACCGATTCAACAAAACACCATATGAGCTTATGAACGGCATCAAACCTAATGTCAAATATTTCAAGTCATTTGGGTGTAAATGTTATGTTCTGAATGACAGAGTCAATCTCAAAAAGTTTAGTCCAAAGGCAGATGAGGGTATTTTTCTTGGGAATTCTTCTAATTCTGCGGCTTACAGAGTCTTTCTTACTTCTGCAAGAAAAGTGATAGAGAGTGTCAATGTAAAATTTGACGAAGCTGCAGTTTTGGTTTCTGGTCAATCAGGCTCAGAACCCGCACTTACAGGGAATTTAGCTTCTGAATAAGTCAGTTCAGAACCTGCAATACAACCGTCAAATCAGGATCCTTCTTCTTCCTTGCTTAATCTTTCTGATCTTGATTTTCTTTTTGAGAATTTTTATGATGATGTTCCCAAATATGATACTGCTAATGTTTCAAATGTTTTGAATCAGGATACTGTAAGCGCATCTACTTCCAATTCCGCTGCATCTATCTCTGACCCTGATGCTGTTCCAGTACCTCCTGTTATTCAAAACAGTATTTCTTAACAACATATTTCTGAACCTGATCTCACACAATCAGAAACTGAGCCTATTCAAGAAAAATATGTTCAAGAACAACCTGTTCAAGAAGAACAACTTCAGGATGAAGAACAACTTCAGGATGAAGAACAACTTCAGGATGAAGAACAAACTGCTATTGTTCAACCAACACTTCCAGAGTCTAATTCTGAAGTTGTTAACTACCTCCTCCTCAAGTTAAAACGGTTGATGTTTCTTCATCTGACATAGAAGGTCCTGAAACTCTCTCTCAACAATTAGAAGTTGTTCAAGAAGTCATAGATCCTCTCCTTCATACCACCAAATGGACAAGATCTCATCCTATTCATCAAATTATTGGTGATCCTCAAGCAAGTGTGTCTACACGTTCCAAGACGGCTACTCACAACGAATGTCTCTTTACTTGCTTTCTAAGCAAGATTGAACCAAACAAAGTATCTGAAGCATTGGAGGATCCGGATTGGATTATAGCAATGCAAGAGGAGCTCATTCAATTTGACGCGCTAAAAGTTTGGATACTTGTACCACGGCTAAAAGGAAAGAGCATTATTGGCACAAAGTGGATATTCAAGAATAAGAAAGACAAAGATGGTATCGTCGTTCGTAACAAAGCTAGATTGGTAGCCAAGGGATATCGACAAGAAGAAGGAATTGACTACGATGAAACTTTCATGCCGGTCGCTCGATTAGAAGCTATTCGTATGTTTCTGGTTTTCGCTGCTTATCGGAACTTTACAGTATATCAGATGGATGTGAAAACATCCTTTATGAACGGGAAACTGAAAGAAGAAGTCTACGTTTCTCAACCAGAGGTTTTTTTTGACAAAGAACGTCCTGATCATGTCTATTTTCTCGATAAAGCATTATATGGTCTGAAACAAGCACCGAGGGCGTGGTATGATGAGTTGACAGCCTTCTTGATCAAATATGGGTTTACCACAGTATCTATCGATACTACTCTTTTTATATATCTTTCCAACTTGGATATCTGCTTAGATCATACTTACGTAGATGATATTATTTTTGGTGTGACTAATCAATCATTATGTACTTGGTTTTCTGATCTTATGACCTCCAGATTTCAGATGAGCATGATGGGAGAAATCAATTTCTTTCTCGGCTTACAAGTGAAGCAGCTTCCAGATGGAATTTTTATCAACCAGTCGAAGTACGTGTTTGACATTTTGAAGAAATTCAAGATGGACATATCTTCTTCAATCGGTACAGCGATGGCTCATGGTGCCAAAATTGGATTAGACCCAGATGGAAAAGCTATGGACGTCAAGAATTATAGAGGAATGATCGGATCACTCATGTATCTAACTGCAAGTCGACCGGACATAATGTTCTCCACATGCTTATGTGCCAGATTTCAAGCCAAACCAAAGGAATCGCATCTGTTGGCAGTCAAGCGCATATTTCGATACATCAAAGGAATTCCATACTTAGGTTTGTGGTATCCTAAGAGTTCTGATTATAAACTAACTGCTTACTCTGATGCAGATTTTGCTGGAAATTAGTTAGACCGGAAAAGCACATCAAGTCACCTTCAATTTTTGGGTGATCGACTGATAAGCTGGGCGTCGAAGAAGCAGAACTGTGTGTCTATCTCAACTGCAGAGGCAGAATACGTCGCCGGAGCTAGTTGTTGCGCTCAAGTGCTTTGGATGAAGACACAACTTCGTGATTACGGGATGTTGTACAAAACCGTTCCTATCTATTGTGACAGCAAATCCGCAATTGCGATATCAGTAAATCCGGTCCAGCACACAAAGACCAAACACATATGAGGTACCATTTCATAAAGCATCATGTGGAAGAAGGTACTATTGAATTATATTTTTTCCCAACTGAATATCAACTTGCTGATATCTTTACAAAAGCTTTAGATGAAAAACGTTTTAATTTTCTGCTTTCAAAACTCGGCATGTTGAATTTAAAAGTTTAAATCTTTACAAATTTTATTCTATAAAGTAAAAAGATTTATAGATTTTCTTTCTTTTGAATAAAATGTGTGTCTAGGATAAATTTTCAAGTTGCTTTGTTATATTAAAGTTTTTATATGGTCAAATTTCAAGTCTTACAAAATTCGAAAGGTCAACAACATGTTTGAAGCTTTTGAAAATGCTTTAAAGATATGTGATTCAGAATGTTTATAGTTTACAATGCTTAGAAAACCTAAAAAGTCAGAATTATGGATCATAATGAAAATATGGGCTAAGCACTTAGATGTAGAACTGAGTGATTGAGATGAATAATTCTATATATAAATTAAAAATATCTCTAAGTTTAAAAGTTTGTACCTGTGACCTTTCTTGTTTAGGAAAGTAAGTTCCATGGGATGCTTGTCATCTGGTCCCCTAAGGTCAATTGGTCTGGGAGTGATCGAACCCAAATCCTTCTATAGAACCAGATCGAAAGTCATGTTCTACTGGTATGAATGGGTTTAGAATGGGTCTATGTAGCCTTTCTGATCCGAGAAAGTAAGTTCCAAGGGGTGCTTGACACCTACTCCCCTAAGGCCAACTGGTCTGGGAGTGGCTGACCCAAATCCTGCAATAGGGTTAGATAGAAAGTTACGTTTACAAAATGTTCTTTACTTACCAAACTTTTTGATTAAAAGATGCCAAAGTGCACAAGCTTAAAAGATGCCAAAGAGCACACTCATGTGAAGATGCCAATGTGCACAATGCTAAAAGATGCCAATGAGCACACATCTCATGATACTTGGTGATATGTTTGAGTTGCGATAAACCTGTAAATTTGTGAAAGTCTTAATTTTTGATGGCTTAGTGTGAGTATATGCAATGTTCTCTATAATATTTTTAGAATTGCATTTTTCTTGAAACTAATCGAAGTTCGCATGCGAGCACACTGAATAGATTGCTAGAAGTTTTTGAAACTGAACATGTCTTAACTTGATATGCAATGAAACTTGTCTTTGTATCCAACAACACATGCTTGATTTGAACTGATTGATAAATTTGTGATATTTTAGTGAGTAGAATTTCAATTGTTTAGTGTTTAAACTTTTATATGTTCAGTTGTTTCAAAATTTATATTCAATATAATTTTCTTTTACACTGATGTCTTCATGTTTGTGTATCCATTTTTTTGTCAAATTGGTCTGTGCATTTTTCGAGGGAGAGAGAACATCTGAATGATAAAAGCTGATATCTTTTGTTTTTTAGGGGGAGTGAATAAAGTGGTCAGATATAAAGATGATAATATACTTCACGTGCTGATCAGAAATTCATCAGGTAAGTATTTCTAATATTTCTATACAAATGCTATTCTGATAGGTTAAATTTTGTGCATTTGTGTAGGGGGAGTAAATGATCTTCCAGGTTAATTTTTTTTTTTATGTGTGTTATTAGTTGTATTTTTTTAGGAGTGTTATTTTTTTTTAGTGTTAATTTTTTTTAGTGTTAATTTTTTTTAGTATAATTAGCTCTTGTACTGTTCACTTTTACTCTTCTCGCTCCATTTCTATTTTGAACTCTTTACTGTTCATCTTCCTTTTCTCTCTGTGCACCGATCTTCTTTTCTTTGTTTCAGATTTTGATCTTCGATTCAGGTATGTTTTCTATTTCCTTTTGTACTTGATTACTGATTATGTTTTAGTATAACATTGTTCGTATTTGTTTTTGGTTTCATAATCGATTTCTTACTGTGCGATTTTCATTTTCTACTGTTCATCGTCATTTTCATTCAGATCGATCTTCATTGCTGAAATCAATTGTTGGGTTTGTTTTCTTTACCTATTTCGATAATCAGGTATGTGTTTTTTTTCCCTTTATTTTGTTGTTTAGTTGCTTTGATTTTGGTTTTTTTATGTTTTCGCGACTGTTCATCTTTGGGTTTTCAATTTTTCACATTTTTTGAGTTGATTACTGATTTTAATCAGTCTTAAAGTGGTCGAAATTTGTTTTTAATCTTTCTTTAATGAATTTCGAACATTTCTCTTGTTTTGAAAAATCAGAGATGAACTCGCGAAAATCTTTGAGTGTTCTAGGGTTTTTGCGTATGAAGATGGTCACGCAAACTTAAGTTTGCGTGACCTTCTGGTCACGCAAAGTTAAGTTTGCGCTAACAACAGGTCACACAAATTTCAGTTTGCGTTACCAGTTGGTCACGCAAAGTTTATCCGTGTGTGTTCTGTTCTTTATATCCAGTGTATTTGCGCAACAAGTAGGTCGCGCAAAGTTTACTTTGCGTTATCTGTTGGTCACGCAAAGTTATCTCTGCGTTACCTATATGTCACGCAAACCTGTGATAATGAAATTTTTTTTCCAGTTAAAGTTTTCTTCACAAGTGAATCATGCAAACCTTGTTTTGCGTTATTAACTGTATACGCAAACCTCAGTTTGCGTCTCTTGCTTGGCACACAAACCTTCCTTTGCGTCTCTAGTGCATCGCGCAAACCTCAGTTTGCGTTTCTCACTTGTCACGTAAACCAGACTTAGAATTTTTTTTCATTTTTGAGTTTTCTTACCTTGTCTAACTTTTCTTCGTTTTTGTTTTCCAGGTAATACAATGGCTTCTCAAACCAACACTTATCCAGTAATCCAAGACGATAATGTTATTCTCGATGACCCATCTGATCGTGCTTCACATGAGACGACTATGCCGTCTGTTCCTTCTGTCGGGGCAAATCTTTCTGCGTCACGTCGAACACCGAATGACGTGTTTCCGATTATGATGTTCATTTTTCCATACAATCCGAACAACTATTTCGTGGATTTTGACAGGATCAAAATTCATCCAGTAATTCGTGCCATTCTCAAGGGTCATCCGCTTGCTCCAGCTCTTACCTCCTGTGCTGATGTTCCTGAAGTATATCTTCAGCAGGCATGGCATTCAATATCAAAGAATGAGCTTGTACGACCTCATCGATTCGATCTTCAAATTGACTAGTATGACTGTTTTCTATCATATAAGCGTCTTCGGCTGATTTTAGAACTCCCTGAACCTGATTCACGACCGGGCCGCACTTCTTATGACCAGTTTCCTTCTGAATTGGATGTTCTCGACGGTATTCGGAATCTGGGATATCTTGGTGCTTTGAATAGGGTAAGTGACTTTGACAAGTCAAATCTACCTCCAGTGTGGTATGCATTGATCTCTGTTCTCAACAGGTGCCTTACATCGAAGCATTCTGGCACGGATAATGCAAGTCTGCATTATCTTCGATTGTTCCATGCAGTTGTTTATGACCTGCATGTCGACTACACGTATATTTTTTGGACCGAACTTTCGGAGAGAGTGCAAGACAAGCTTACTCATAAGAAGCGCAAGTTCATTCCTTTTATTCGTTATATGAAGCTTATAGTTCGCAGTATGCTCAGAAGTAATCCTGCTATTCCTCGTCGTTTGAATTGGCCTCAAGTTCTGGATACTGAGATGACATATATTCAGAAACCGAAGCAATCTTTTAACTATTCCATGTCGATTCCTCAAGATCTCATTATGAATTATGCTGATCCATCTGATGACAGTATAATTCAATACTGTCTGGAGATGATCTTTCTTTGGAAGCTGCACAAGCTGTACCGTCTCATGATGAACAAGCTACATCTTTTCATGCTGATCAAGAGGTTGAAGTAGCTGTTGCCGAACAAGAGGTTGAAGAAGATGTTGCCAATAAACAAATAGATGATGTTCTTGCCGCTATTGTCACTGAACCTGTTGTACATGATGATTCTGCTACTACTGATGATACTACTGATGGAGATGGAGATAGAGATGCAGATGCTGGTAATAATACTGCTGGAGATGAAGATAATGATGATGATGACACTGATGGTAATGATGGTGACCAACCTGGTGTTCTTGTTTATGAAAGGAAGTCCAGGGAACCAGAAGTGATTGTTCAAGATGATGTTATGTATGAAGCCGAATCCATTCCTATTAATCCTGCAGTTGCTGATCTTCAAGTTGATGAGCTTGATATAGCATTTGCTAATGATACGACTCAATTTCGAGATCAAGGTACAACAGTTTCTCATTCTTCGCATGCGCTAATTTCTTGTGTCGAGACTTCTTTAGTTGAAATATGTGATACGACGGAGAAATTCACAACTTTGAATGAGGTTATTCATCAACTGACTAATCGTATGGATGCTGAGAAAGAGGAACAAGTGCAAAAGCTAAAGGCTCTTTTCAAAGGTAAGATTCCAGAGATTGATGCTACTTCGATGCCACATGAGATTCCATTCAGACGACCGACTGGGGTAGTTATTCGTGAACCTTCAACTTTGTCTACCACTGCTCCAGCGATTGTTTCTATTCCGCTTCCTCCACCATTTTCACAATCAGTTGGTGTATCTGCTTCTACATGTCCTCCAGTATCTTCTTCAAGTACTCATGTTCAAGATCTTCCGATTACAGAGTTATCAGATTTGCTCTATGCTCGCCTTATTTCTATGTCTCCGCCTGATCAACAAAACCAGGACTTGATTTCTCTGCTGCGGACTTTCCAGCCAACTCCGCATCCAGCTCCTACGTCTGATTCTGATAGGATTTCTGCATTATCTGAAGAGTTCAATTCTTTCAGATCTGAAGTTAGAACAAATTTTGTTGATCTCAAATCTTTCATGACTCAAGCCTTCTCTGAACTATCTAACAGGTTTGATCTTCATGAACAGAATTGCAGAACTGAAGCAGGTCCGTCTCATAAAAGGCGACATGACCAAGATAATCCCGATCATCAAGGTCATGAGGGGGAGATGAACAAGAGACAAAGAGTGGAAGGGTCTTCAGCTAGAGAAGATCAAACTCAAGAAGAGGCAATTGACAGAGAAAAGAGTGCTGAAAATGTTCAAGATTGCAGTATTGAAGATCTTGTGAATGTTATGATAGAAAGTGCTGATTTATCTTCCATGTCAAATGTGCTGAATATTTCTGAGCAGAATATTGAGAACAACATGCAAATTGGTGTATATGAAGATCCAGATTCTGCACCAAAGTCAGTAGTACTGGATGATTCTGAGATTGCAAATGACATGAGATCATTCTTTGCAAACTTCATTAAGATCAACTCAGACGATGATGATAACATCAGACACGAGAAACTTTGCAAGGTTAAAGAAGAAGAGTATGAGGATATAGTTGTGATATCTGACACTGAAAATGATTCTGTTTTTATGGATGCTAAAGATGAAGAAATTGTAGACTTGTTGTACAGAGATCTTCCTTCTCATAATGAGATTCCTGAAGCAACTCAAGGTCCTGAAACTGTTCCTGCTACTTCTACTCCTGTTGAAGGTACAGCTCCGACTACCACTGCTCCTTCAAGCACATTTGAAGTTGGTCAGTCGTCCAGAGCACAAGCTGATGTTCCTCCTTCTCAACCTGTGATTCCACCGACTATCCTAGAAGAAGGACCAACTTTGTCTAGACAGCAGAGACTAAGAAGTTTGCAACAACGACATATGGCTTCAAGGCTATGATCGGATTTTCTAGAAGACTCTCAGAGTAATATTTTTGTTTCTAGAAGAAGACCGATAAACATTCATGAAATTCTTGGTGTAGAAAAGGAGTCAGACGAATATCAGTATGAGTACTTAATGTTCATCAAGTGCCAGCGCCGTGGAAAGAATCTCGTTTCTTCTCCACATCTGATTGTCCAAGTTATCAGCGTCACGATAAATAAGTTTGTTAATATCTGGTATCCGGATTTTAAAGTGGAAAGAAGAGATTGCAAGTTATACACTTTCTCGGAGGCAGATTTTAATGATCTATCTATTGATGACATTGAGTTTCTTTATAATCATTTCAGGGATCTTTATCATAGAACTCAAGATATCTCTTAAGCATTGTTTGTGATCAAAAGGTTTATTCGGCGCTAAATCAGATTCTATAGAGTTTTTGATTTTCAAATGGCTGCTGAAAGTTTTCAAGCAGTGGTAAATCTTCAAAGACCTGACCGTAGCTTGCCGAACATTGACTCATATTCCTTATTCACTATTCTTCAGAATCCATATGGAGTTATATACAGGAATGCTTCTAGTCAGGAATGCTTCCTCAGATTTGAAGAGATTAACCATTACTCTAATGGAACGTTGAAGGTGATCAAGCTATAGTTGGAACAACGTTTAAATGATGCTCAAAGAAGATTTTTGGAGACAAGAAGAAATTTGTATCAAATTGATAATGATGAGATTAGACTTCTCAAGAATACTTTGAATACAATTGGTGAGAGATTGTTGTTTCGCTCAACTCTAAGACGCTTGGAAGTTTTGCTTGGTTTAAATCGTCTTCGTCAAAGAGAAGAGCGCCAATGATTACTAAGGGGGAGATTGTTATGACTGATTTTGTATTAATCATTGTATTTATTTTCCTTAGTCTTATCTGTGTTTAGAGTGCTTATCTGTATTATTAAGGCTAGGGGTATTTAAGTCCCCTTGTTGCCTTTTTTTTGTAACTTTGGAGATCATATTGAATAGAACTGTTACATTTGGCGCTCCTACTTTCTCTCTCTACTTTCTCTCTCTATGATTTAGCAGATTCTTGGACTTTCATAAAGGTAAGTATCTTCTGATCTTAATCTCTAATTGTTTGAAAGAAGAACAACTTTCAAACATGAAAAACGTTTTCTTAAATGTTCAAACCACTTCTCTATTCTCAAAAGATTTCATGAATTTGGAAGTGTGACTTTTAAATGTTTTTCATTATCGAGCTTTAATGTTTAACTGACCGTGTGTTTCCAAAGATTAATACTTGTGTATTATCTTGTTTATATACTGTCAAGTATTCACACACACCGGTTCAGTACTTCATATTTGATTTGGTTATTACCATGTATCAAATGTTTAATCTTTCTATGGTAATACTCCCGGTTGTATTCACTGTTGTTTGAATCAAACGTCATTTCATTATTATATGTGCTTTCATTATTAAAAATGTTTATATATTGTTCATATAAACATACTACGTCTTTGATTTCCCAAAATATTATTTTTCTTCATGATAATTTGATCTGATCTTAATCATTGTCTGATTCTCAAAACATTTCTATTCTTTCATGATTATTCATTCATATAAAAAGTTTTGAGAAATTTTAAATGCTTAAAGTGCTCAAATTTCATTCTAATTCTTAATGAGCGTACATATACTGACAAATGATTTCTTGTACTTTAATATCAAGAAAATCATTGAGGCAATACATGTTTTTAGGACAAATACATGGGATTCAGTGTGAGAACTTAACAGAACTTCCATGGATTCACGATCACCAGTGTTTCCTACCCAGGAAGTAATTCTTTGAGTGATTGAGGGGAGAGGGGTAAAAAGATTGAGTGTTGGTGTGTGAAGAGGTAAAATGGAAATGAGAGATTGGTTAGAAGTGAGCTTAAATGATATTACACTCTGCACCAAACTTATTTCTGAGCCGGACAGCCGCATAAACTGTTGTTTCACAATTCTTCGTGAACGACATTGAAAAAGGCACCTAGCCCATGCCATCTGTTTGAACGACATTGAACGACATGTTCTGTTATGTTGCCCCACCTGTTTGAGCCAGCCTTTCTCTGCATCCTCAGAGGATCCATCATCATTGAACATCTCTTCAAACAAATGATGAAGGTCATTTTCTCTAGATGAATCACCAGATTCTTCATCCCGCAATTTGAGTCCTGAGCTGATTTGCTCAGAAGTCATCTGAAAAGAGTCATCAAAAGAAACATTAATACTTTCAAGTATATGTTTTGATGTTCGTACATAGACTCTATATGCCTTAGAGTTTGATGAATAGCTGACAAATTTGGCTTCATCAGCTTTAGGACTGAATTTCCCTATTTGCTCTCTGTCGTTCAACACGAAGCATCTGCAGCCGAAGATGTGAAAGTACTTGATATTTGGCTTTCTTTGGTTGAGTAGGTGGTAAAGGGTCTTTGCATGTCTCTTCACAATCAAAGATCGATTTTGGGTGAAACATGTGGTTGAGATGGCTTATGCCCAAAAGGAAATCGAGAGTCCTAAGTCAGTGAGCATAATTCCGGCATCTTCCACTAGTGTTCTGTTCTTGTGTTCAAAAACACCGTTTTCTTGTGGAGTCCTTGCAGCAGAGAAGTTTTGTGAGATGCCCTCTTCCGTAAGATAGGCTTCGATGGTTGAGTTCTTAAATTCTGTGTCGTTGTCACTTCGAACTCTCTAAACCCTACAATCATGAAGAACTTGTATTCTCTTAAGGAGATTGATTAGTACCTCAGGAACATCTAATTTCTTTCGAACAAATTCCACCCAAGTATATCTAGAAAATTCATCTATGAGTACAAGGATGTACTAGAGTCTGCACAGATATAGGACCACAGAGGTCTACATGAAGCATTTGCAGAGGTCTAGTGCAAGATATGTCTGATTTTGTCTTATGGGCAACCCTTTTGAGTTTTTCCATTTCACATGCAGAGCATAGATGATCTTTGTCAAATCTTATACTTGGTAGCCCACATACCAGGTCTAATTTAACAAGTTTGCTTAGAGTGTGAAAGTTTAAGTGACAAAACCTGTTATGCCAGAGCCAAGCTTCCTCATTCTTACTTGAGACCAAACAAAGTTTTTCATCTTGGTTGATTGACTTGAAATCCATGAGATACAAGTCACCTCGTCTTTTGGCTCGCAGAAGTTCTGTGGTTGTTTCTTCTTTCAACAGAGAACAGTATTTCTTTTTAAACATTACATCTAGTCCCTTATCATATAGTTGGTTGACACTTAGTAGGTTGTGCTTAAGGCCATCTACATAAGCTACTCTATTGACATCGATGTCTCCATTGGCAATGACTCCATAGACTTTGATTTGACCCTTCTTATTGTCTCCGATGGTCACAGAACCACCTCCATGTTTTTCTTGATAAGAGGAGAGCAACCCTATGTCGCCAGTCATGTGCCTTGAACACCCGGAGTCTAGGTACCAAATGGGCACATGTTGTTTCTTCTGCGGACAGATCAAGAGGATTTAGGTACCCATTTCCAAATGGGTCCATGCTTGTTAGGTGTCTTTAAAGATGCCTTAGCACCTTTGGGTTTGGTTTTGTTAAGTCAGATTTTATAGTAATCATTGTATTTATAACTTTGTAGCTAATACTGTGTACTTAGCGCTATTCTATCTTGTATTGGCCAAGGGTATTTAAGTCCCTTGTGGCCTTTGTGTTGTGTAAAAGTTCAGCGCATTCTTGAATATATAGATACTTTGCATCTTTCACTTTCTCTCTCTACTTTCTCTCACATAGATTAGATTGATCTTGGAATTATCAATTGGTATCAGAGCATAATCTTTTCTGAGAGATTTGATAGAAACAAATTTTCAATCTGAATTTGTTAGTAAACAGAAAATTTGATTGATTTCTTGATCTTGGTCAAGAAAATCTCATTTTCTGAATTTTTCCCAAATTAGTACTGAAAATTGATTCGTTTTTCTTGAAATTTGGTTTGTTGGATTCGCAATCTTTGGTAGATCATCTTTGTTTCACATCAAATTTCAAGAATATCAGTATTTGAAGATCAATTTGAGAATTTTTGTGGTTTTTGAAATGTTCGATAAGTTCACTGTTTGATTCTCAAATTTTCGATTCTGCGAAAGTTTGTTAAAATTGGTTGTTATTTGTGGTTAGAAAACAGGTTTCGATCATATCTGTGTGGGCAGAATTCGTCAAAATTGATTTTGTGATCGAATTAGAAGATTTAGTGATCGAATTGGTTGTTTTGCGCTAGATCTCGGTTTTGCGCCAGTTCTTCCTAGTTTGCGCTATCTTCATCTTCTTGAAGATTGTCATATTCGACTAAGTCTTCAAGAGGTTTGCGCCACTTCATCGATTTTTGCACCAGTTCTTCAAGGTTTTGGCCAACATCAATCAGTTCATCAGGGGTTAAGTTTCTAGAGCAAAAGTGAGAATCTCGCCACCTTCAGTAGTGCAAATCTCTTCTTTGCGTCACCTTCTCCTCGCGCAAACCTCTAGTTTGCACCCCCTACTTCTCGCGCAAAACCTGTTTGCGCCAGCCTTTCTCTGCTTCCAGACTTAGCATTTTCTGAGTTTTCTGAACATGAGGATCCATGAATAGAATGAACAAATATGAACATGAATCGCGTGGCAATACAATATAATGTTGTTCATGTAAACATGAATAGAACCCAAAAGGGGTCAAGCTCATATTCATACCAACAACATAAAATGGGTTCATCGCACTTACAGAAAATAACCCAAAAGATTTACACATAAATCATCCAAGAAAAAAGAAATCAAAAATCAAATCCTATTTTCACAAAACATGTATCTAGGAGAAAATAAAATAAAAGCATGCATGTGTTCTTTATGGGGTCGAAGGTGGGGAAACATTATTTTCTTCCAGACTTAGCATTTTCTGAGGATCCTCTGATGAAATTGGCGCAAAACCTCACCAAGCTACTCATTCTTTTTCTTAAAAAGAGAATGTTTCACATTTTCTGGGGAAGCAACATATAATCTATTAGTTCTTCATTTGGAAGATACTGATATTAAAAAAAAAGGAAAGTTGCCCCACCTTTGACCCTTCATCATGCACATTGAGTCTGTGTATACCATTGTTGTCTCAATGGTTTACATACTTTGAGCCTTATGAAACACAATCATTCTGCTTAATTCTTTCATAACACAAGCACGAGCACACAAAAAATTTGTTTTTCTGTCAGAACATTCATAGAAAATACCTTGTGTTTTTCAATGATTGAATGGAAGTCCTGGGGAGTCAACATCAAACCAGCTCCTTAAATTGTACATTCTTTGTACACAATAACTTTGTGTTACTGACATACATTCCTAACTGTTTCATTTGTTGATTCAGGGGTTACAACTCATAAATTGTCTGAATTTGAAAAGATTCGGATAAATACATTCATGAATTGACGGCTCTTTATCAGATCAAATGGGGGAGAATGTTCAAACTATTACCAAAAGAGATCATGAAGATTGTTTTACATTGTTTAATTGGGGGAGAAGTTTCAAAGACTGAGATGACTTTGAAATGAGTTTTGATGATTTTGATTCTCATAATTCATCAAAAAGGGGGAGAAATTCTGAAAGTTTAATTTCAAAGTTACAAAGTGAAAAGACTTGTGGAGAAATTTACAAAGTTCAATTCATTCAAGTCTGATGAAAATAAATCATTCCGATATGATTAAAAGATAAATCAAGATAATTAAGAAAGTTGGTTTTCTGAAGATGATCCAGAGATGAGTGAGATGAAGATACAAATATTGAAAGATTCCTCAAAGTTCAAAAAGTTTAAGTTGTTTCCAAGAAGCTTCAAAGATTTTCAAATTCTTGTTCAAGTCTTGATGACTTTTCACAGCAAAAGAGAATGACTTTTCAAAGATATTGCTAACGATTTTTCAAGATTCTTCAAAAGCTGATCGGTTAAAGATTTTCAGAGCTTCAAAGTTCAGAGATGACAGAGTTAAAGTTTGAAGAATCAAGCGCTGAAGACGATTGTCAAATTTTTATTAAATCTTGAATACAAAGGGGGAGATTGTTAGTGTATTTTATTGTATCCAAGATTTAATGTGAAAAGTTAAAGTCTGTATTGTCAAGATAGTCAACGTTAGTGTTGTGAGAGTTTCTACACTGTGAGAGTTTAGCTTTATGTGTGAAGTCTTGTGGTATAAATAGCGTTTGTATTGTGTTGTTTAAAAAGTAGCATTGTATCTTTCCTATCAATAATATACGACTTGTGACTTTCTCTCTCTACTCTCTCTAGATCTTAAATGTCAAATCTTGCATATTGAATTGTGATTGAAAACTGGGATCATACACTTTCAGAATAATTCTTCATATTTCCCATATCCATAAATAAACATTCACCATAACAATTATTTCATACATACAAGGCCCTTAACACATTAAATGAAACTTAACATGCCAAGACCTCCATACATGGTAAGTATACAAAACCCTAGATTTAGTTTACTTGAATACTTAGAAATGTTCATATAAGAAAATAATGATGCAAATCAAATAGCTATGGTTTAGGAGACTCACCAATAGGATTTTAATGACAAACCCTAGAAATGGAGAAACCCTAGATTTGAGAACCTTGAATCTCAAGAAGATGGAGCTAGCTACCAAGAGAGAGGAACCCTAGTTAGCAATAAATACACCTCACCAAGATTCTAGGGGTGATTAAAGGTAGAAAAGATGAAGCTATTGAAGAGGAGAAACCTTACCTAGGAAGAGAAAATCGGTTGTCTTCAAAACCCCAAACAATGCAATAAATGAAACTATCAAGAAATCAGGAATTAAAATCCTTTCACCCCGATGGCGATTGTGACACGCGAGAGTGACAGGGTACTCTCGTTGGTCACTCTCGCCGAGTTTGTACTGCAACTTCGACCCGAATGACCAAAATTGGTCTCCGCGATTGTGACACCGCGAGAGTGACACTGGCACTCTCGCTAGTCACTCTCGCCCGAAACGTACCGAGAGTTCCCCTTGAGCCTTGGCGATCTTGCCACCGCGAGAGTGACCATGGCACTCTCGCCAATCACTCTCGCCGAGTGCTCAACCTTTGAAAATTCGACTTATTTCGATCCCGCTCTCTCGACTGATTCTAAGGCGATTTTTATAAAAACGAACTATAAGAAATTATGATTACTAAATAATTCATGATCCCAAAATTCGGGGTGTTACAACTGTGCAACCAGTTTAAACAAAAATATTGGTTGCAAGACAGTAGAAATGTCACCGTCGAGGAGAAGATTGCTATTTTATTGACGATTATTGGTCATAATGAACGCTTTATAATGGTTAAACGGAGATTTCAACATTCCATAGAGACTATTCTAGACATTTCCGTGAGGTGTTACGAGCAATGATGAAATTTGCAAGAGAAGTTATACGACCAACAACTTTCGAGGAAAACTCGAATACATCAGAACGTCAAAGAAATCTCAGACAAATATTTCCAGTATGTTTTCTCAAATATTTTTTGTAAAACTAAAACATACAATTTCTCTAATAAGTTGCATTTTATAACAAAGGGGGCAATTGGTGCGTTAGATGGAACGCTCGTACATGCAATCGTGCCTGCTGATCAACAAGCTCGTTATAGAGCTAGAGGAAGAGGTGAATGTTATCAAAATGTTTTAGGTATTTGTGATTTTAATATGATTTTTATGTACGTTTGGGCTGGATGGGAGGGTATAGCACATGATGCTCGAGTGCTGAGAGAAGTTGCATTTAGTCCAACATCCAGCTTTGCATTTCCTCCACGAGGTATGTACACTTTTTACTTATTTTTTTAATATTTATCGTTTCTTATACATTTTATATAAATATTATCTTTGTGTAAATATTGTAGATAAATATTATCTTTGTGATGCTGCTTATGCCAACACTCGTGGTTTTATGACTCCATACAGCAATACGAGGTATTGGCTTGCTGATTTTCGACGACAACGTGCCTTGACAAGAGAAGAAAGATTCAACCATGCTCATGCGCAACTCAGAAATGTTATCGAGCGTGCCTACGGTGTCTTGAAGGCAAGGTTTCCAATTTTAAAGCAAATGGCTCCCTATCCGTTTCGAATACAAAGAAACGTTGTAATTGCTTGTTTTGCGGTTCACAATTTTATAAGAAGATGCAATATCCACGATCAGCTATTCATGGATTATGACAATGACTCCATATTTATTTCCGAGGGACAAGAAGAAATTGAGGGAGGTGATGAAGATGACATGGATGGAAGGCCTTTGGTACTGAAAACAATGAGTACATGGTTAATTTACGTAATCAGATTGCGAACCAGTTAATGTTAAAGGAATAAATTTAAGAATTGTTTGAAAACTATTATGTTGGAATTTGATTGTTATGTTTTGTTTATTCTAGAACTTGAAAAATTAATGTTATGTTTGTTTGGATTAATATGAAATGCTTTTTTGAACTAATAATATTGATTATGTAGTTATATTTGCAAAATAATTGTTTTATTCAGATATCTTCCAAACAACTATCTGCCAAACGACTATCTGCCATTCTGAACTAAATCATTCATAGGGTTAAAATGGTAATTTGTTGTCATTCAGACTGTCCATTCAGAGCCGTTACCAAACAACCATATTTCATTCTGCACTAAATCATACCGAGCCTCTCAACCATTCTGACCTCTACTATTCTGCACTAAACCATTCAGCAACTGCTAAACAACCTCTTAAACTTTTAAAGATTTTTCTATGTGCCTTAGTGCCTAAGTTTTTTTTGCGATGATTTAGGTGTATAATTTTTTAAGTATTTTTTTAAATCTTTATTAATCTGATAACAAAATTTGTATAAGTATTTTTAATAAACTTATTTTATAATTTCTTCTTCTAACTCAAACTCAAACTCAAACTCAAATCCGAAATCCTTAATTCTTAATTTATTTTTTAATTTTCTTCTACAATCTTCATTCGTCATGGTCACCAAGAAGCAACGCCTTCCTTTGACTTTTTCACTTTCAAAGTTTTAGGTACAAAATTAGATTGAATATTGTTAAAGTCCTACATCAGCTAGATTGGATGATTTCATATATATATATATAGAGAGAGAGAGAGAGATAGAGAGAGAGAGAGAGAGAGAGAGAGAGGTAGGTTCATTTGTTAACTAACATTTTGTTGTGAACTTTGTGAACCACTCCAACCAATAGAATTGCACATTTATATGTTGTTTGTATTCCATTAACCATTAATGACAAAGGGAAAAAAGTAAATCTAAATATATATAATATTTATTATAATTATATGGGAGTTACAAAAATTTAAATTCCACAATTTTAGCTTTCTTTGATAACAAATTTTTTTCTATAATCAATTGCTAAAATTGTATGAACATCACAAGAAGTATAATAGCTCCATTTCAACAAATCGAAACAATGGTAGGTGAAAGTGTAGTGTCTCATAGGAGAGACCCCATAAAGAACACATGCATGCTTTTATTTTATTTTCTCCCAGATACATGTTTTGTGAAAATAGGATTTGATTTTTGATTTCTTTTTTCTTGGATGATTTATGTGTAAATCTTATAGGTTATTTTCTGTAAGTGCGATGAACCCATTTTATGTTGTTGGTATGAACTTGAGCTTGACCCCTTTTGGGTTCTATTCATGTTTACATGAACAACATTATATTGTATTGCCACGCGATTCATGTTCATATTTGTTCATTCTATTTATGTTCATATTTGTTTACATGAATCTTATGGGTTCTATTCATGTTTACATGAACAACAGTATATTGTATTGCCACTCGATTCATGTTCATATTTGTTCACTCTATTCATGTTCATATTTGTTTACATGAATCTTATGGGTTCTATTCATGTTTACATAAACAACATTATATTGTATAGTATATTCTATTGCCACTTTATTCATGTTCATATTTGTTCACTTAAGTATGATGTCAGTTACGAATCGAGGGTGAATGAGGGTGAATCGGGGGTGACGAATGGGGGTACGATTTTTTGGAAGGATAATTAATGGAGATAATAAAGAAGCTTATTTAATTGATTTTCCCCAAAATACCCCTAACACCATAGTTCATTCCTAATGTTACATTAAATGTACATTTATTACACCATCTAAAAGATAATTAAATTTCAACCCTTGATATCCAAGATCAAGGGCTAGAAATGGTTCACAAACTTAACAAGAAAGAGGGGGGATCATTCGAGAATGACAACTGTTTAAAAGAATGAAAGAATAGCTCTCAACCAATCATTGTTAAGAATAATTCCAAAATTAATAATATCCAAAAATAAGGTAAGAAGTGAAAATATGTCAAAATATGTTATTGATTATTTTTAGAATCTTACCAAATTTCCTTTAATTCTCATTCAATCTCAATCAAATAAATTAGACAATCCCCATTTTTTTAAACCCACTCCTGATTTTTTTGAAACCCTAATACAGATTTTGGTGTTAATTCATAAAATCACATATGATTTTGGCATTAAGTAAAATAGATAAGCATTTTGTTTAATTCATTTGTACTCTAATCACATGTGATTTAGGTTGCAAACTAATAACATCATTTTATCCAAACTATTTATCATAAAATCACATATGATTTTGTGAAATATATCAAGTATAAAAATCTGTCTAATTAGTAAAAAGTGTAATCACATGTGATTTAGTGATGCATATTACACATAAATAACTTGTCCAATTTCTTGACAATATAATCATAGGTGATTTTGGGTTGCATATTATATCTAAACATGTTGTGCAACATATTTATCATATAATCATTTGTGATTTTGGGTTGCATATTCAGGATTTGCTTAAAGAAACAAACAAAATCAGATCAATTACTGAAATGGATTAACCGATTTGTTTGATTAAAGAAAAATGATAAACACGATTTTTATTTAAATGATTTATTGTTATCCCTTATTTTTTAGGAAGTCAATACTATCCTAAATTAATTCATATCATATATGATATGACCTTAATACCCTTTTAATCTAAAATTTGGAAAGTATTATTTTCGGAATTATTATAAAAAATGATTGGCTGAGAGTTATTCCTTTATTCTTTTAAATAGCTTCCATTCTCGTTTGAACCCACCTCTACTTTGTTAACCTCTTAATTCTTGTTAACTTTATTAACTTTTTTCAACCAATAGGAAGCGATTTTCAATTATGAATTCACATGTATGTCCAATAATTAAATAGGGGTATGAATGAAATTTTATGTAGTTTTTTTGTAACATTCATTTATTGAGGAGTTACAAATCTCATATTTTCCTTGATTCTAGCCATAAGTTTAATTCTTAATAATTTTGTAAGATTTAGGGGTTGTTTATTTTTTTCTAAAAATCTCTTAATGGCTCTTAAGTCTGAATTATTCAGATATTTTTACACACCACCTCTTATTAATTATAACTAAATTAAGACTTCAGACCTTAGACCTTTTAAAAAACAAACGACACCTTAGTATTAAAGAAGGGTATGAAAATATTGTTGCATCATGAATATAGGCAACAACATTATGAATTGTAATTCCCAAATTCAAGCACTTAATCACAGATTGACACACACCAATTCACGAGTCATATTGTATTTGATTTGCTCAATGATTACAATATGAACTTTCAATACAAACAGTGTTTCTCTCCATATCACAAGTTTCTCTTTTGTTTGTGTGCGTGTGGTCATTTTTTTGGGACAAAAGCTTTTTATACCTAGTCAACATAAGTTGACTTTACAACTCAAACTAAACAAACAAAGTCAAACACATTGACTATACAAGACTTACAAACGATTACAAAAACCAACTATTGAACAATTACAACTTTGACCCTTTTTAACCTTGAATTCAACATTCTTGGCTCAAGAATCTCCCCCTTTGGATTCAAGATTAAAAAAAATTTGACACGAATCTTTAGGTCTTCTTTCTCTTGAAAAAACTTCAGCAACAAGTCTTTCACAACTTTGAAACTTTGTCACTTTGAACAACCTTTGATACTTCAAAAACTTGATATCTTCTTCAATCTCCCCCTTTGGTAGAGAATACACATTTATCTCTCAGAAATTATCTTCAAATTTTCTTTGAACTTTGAACTTTCTTCATCAACTGTCTTGCTTTTGACACTTTGTCATCTCTATCTTTCACTTTAACTTGAACTTTCTTCAGAATTTGAATTTTGAATTCTCTTCCCCCTTTTTGATAAAGAAATGAAAATCTGACTTTGAAACACTTGAAATTTCTTCCCTTTTCAACTTTCACTTTGACTTTGCTTTCTTCTGAAATTGAACTTTGAATACTCTCCCCCTTTTTGATGAATGATGAGATATCAGAATCATCAAAACTTTAACAATTTCAGCACAATCTTTGATACATTCTCCCCCTTTAGGATACGGTAACAATCTCCTCCAAAATGATAATCAACAATCTCCCCTTAAGAGAATTATTAAGTCCTAAATTCAAGTTCTTTCTAATTACAAACAATCAAGATGAACAAATCTAGAAATTACATGTCATTGAATCAATTATCACGATTACAAGATTTACTTTCTCTCTCTACATTCACTCTCTCTTTCTCTAGAATGATATGAACATTGACTTCTTCTCTAATTCGTATATTCTCACAACCTTACAATCTGAATTCTACTACAAAATACAAAGACTTAAAGCTATTTATACCTACACACAATTACAACAAGGAAACTAAAAGTACCAGACACTTTGACTTTGACTTTTATTACAAAGACCTTGACTTTGATGCTTGAGAGTTGACTTTCAGCTTTGACTTGCTTGACTTTCATCTTAATTCTTTATATCTTGAATCTAACAAATATGTGCTCTAACATTCTCCCCCTTTGGATCAAGATCATCTCTAAAAGAATATTGCAATTCAATCTTCTCTTTTAAGCTCAATTTGAATCTTCTCCCTTTGATGTAAACAAAATCTTCTCAAGTAATCAACATTCTCCCCTATTCATATGAAAAATTTACATTCTCCCCTTTCTTTGATAAACTTTGTCTTTAAACCTTCAACAATCTTCCCAAAGTTTGTTCTCCATGAATAATAGCATTCTTCCCAAAGGTTGATATAAACTTCTTTCAGACTCTTAGAAAGAAATTATCATCAAATTCTTCTCAGTTCGCTTTAGCAAAATTATCTTCAAATAAAAACTCTTTCAACTCTTTCAACTTTTGAACAATCTTCAACAATATTTCTTCAAATACAATTCTTGATCATTCCTCAAACATTATTTGATCTTCTCAACATTTCTTGAACCTCTCTCCCCCTTTTTGATGATTGCGGCATAGAGATCATCAAAACTATCAACAAGAAATGTCATTTCATCTATTCTGACCACTAATCTTTCAAAATCTGAGCCTCTGATTCACCGTCAATCCATAAATATATTCATTTAGATCTTTTCAAATCCAGACAAATTAACGTGTAACACCTGAATCAACAAATGAATCAATTTATATGCCTGTCAGTAACACAAAGTTACTGTGTGTAACAGATACACATTGGAAAGGAGATTTTTGATGTTCACTCCCCCATGGCTTCCATTCAATCACCGAAACACCACAAAGGAATTTCTATGAACGTTATGACAAGAAAAACAAATTTCCTTGTGTGTTCGTGCAAGTGTTAGAAAGAATTAAGCACATGATGATTGCTTATAATAAGGATCAACATGGTGTAAACCACTGAGACAACAGTAATTAAACACAAACTCAATTGTGCATGATCGAAGTGCGAAAGTGGGGCAGACTTCCTTCTTTTTCAATATCCAGATTTTTCAAATGAAAACTAGATAGATTATATGTTGTGTCCACTAGAAATATGAAACATTTTCTTTTTAAGAAGAAAATGAGTGGCTGGTGGGGTTTTTATCAAGAGTTGGCATGGGCTAGCTGCTTGTTTCAATAATGTTCACGAAGAATTGCGAAACACTAGTAATGTGGCTGCCCGACTCAGAAAGTAGTCGGTGCAGAGTTTGATATTCTTTTACACTGATCTCACACCCTCTTTGTTTTTAATCATTGAGCTCGCTTCTAATCAAACTCTCATTCACATTTTACCTTAACACACAACCCACACTCATTTCTTTTTGACTCCTCACACTCGATCACTAAGGATTAACTTCTTGGGTAGGAAACACTGGTTAACGTGAATCCATAGAAGTTTCAATTAAGTCCTACACAATGAACCCATATTTTCCTATTAAAGCACAATGTTGCTCAGAAATGGTTTAACTTTATCAGTTAAAGCACAAATATACAAGTCAGATGTCTGTATGCTCATAGATATAATCAAGAAGATTTGAGCATTTGAATACATTGAAGATATTTCAAACAAGTGTATTGACAGAATAAAATGAATACAAGAAACTTGTTTGAAAATATGACATTGTATAATAAAGATCAATATCGAAATGATTTTTCGATTAAGGCTTAGGTCAACAAAAAATGATATTGTCCATATGAACCAAAAATATAGACATTCTTGAAAGAACGTTTAGAAATGAAATCACGCTCAAACTTTGAATAACAAACGGGGTGTCTTACCATCGGAAAATATTGTTTCAATTTAGAGACATGGTAAGAACGAATTCAATAAAAATTAAACCGGTGTGTGTGAATACTTGACCGTATATAGACAACATAATACACAAGTATTAATCTTTGGAAACACACGGTTTGTAGATCATTGAAGCACAAGTAATAATTAAAACATTTAAAAATCACACTTCTATACTCATGAAATCGTTTAAGAATCAGAAGTGGTTTGAACATTTAAGAACATGTTTTCTATGATTGAAAGTCGTCCTTCTTTCAATCATATATGAGATTAAGAAAAGAGAAAAACCTTTTCGATATGTCTTAAATCTCATGAACTCAGCTTAAAGTCATAATGATATGATCTTGTAAGCATCTCTCAATCTGCATCAGTCAAGAAGTTCGTCAAAGTAACTTTATTCACAATATTTATTTAAAAATAAAATGACATAAAGCAGTAAAACATTGAATGTACAAGTTCTGATCTGAAATAATCAAAAGTCATATTTCTTACTCCCCCTGAAAATATGCATCTCAAATATGTCAGTGAAAAAGCACATGATAGAGATTTACAACTCCCCCTGAAGTGTAGTTCGTCATATCTTCCGAATACATATTTCCAGAAAAATATATATATATGTACTCCCCTTTGAAGGTTGATTTCCTCATTTGAGTATCGGAGTACATACTCATATCAACCCGGGAGTAACATTTCTTTTGATCATTGAAGAGCGAGTCCTAAACTATTGTGTTTAGAAGTCAAACTTCGTTGAAGTACGGGTCATGAACTGATTTATTCAGAAGCCACAGTTCATTGAAGCACGGGTTCTGAATTGATTTATTCAGAAGACTTACATCGGTTCTCTTACTCCCCCTTGACTTGAGGTGCCTGCAACACAGAATCGTCTTTTGGTTTTGGTACCCACTGGTATTTGGGTCCATGTTTGTGAGTTGCAGTTCTAATAGGAGTAATAGAGTAAGAATCATACCAAAAATGATCACTTGACTTATGAACAAAATCATAAGTACGACAATAAGAACAACACCTCTTTTTAAACAACCTTATCATTTGATCTCTCGAGTAAGTAAGATCAAGTTTACCTTTCAGCACTTTGTTCTTCTAGGCTGTTGATGCATGTATAAATGATTTGTTACTTTTCTTCTCTTCCTTCTTCTCATCATCAAGCGGTTTCACCTTCCATACCAACTTTTCTTCATTATATCTCCTTCTTCTCCTGCTTCTGTATGTATCTGAACCATCTACATTTTCATCAAAGAAAATGTTAGTAGTACAAATCAGATCATATGATATAACTGACCTTTTTGAAGAAACAATTTTCAGATGTGAGCTTGAGGCTGGCTTATTAGAACCAACTGAACTATTTCTAGGTATGTGAATTTGTGACTCTAGAGTCGTTTGCTCAGTCACCAGAACCTTTGAAATAATGTCTTAAAAAGCTCTTTTATCTTTGAACTAAAACTATCTCTTTCTTTGACAAGTTGGTCAATCTCTTTCTTGAATTCAGACTTCGCTTTTTGGTCTTTCAGTGCATTTTTAGATAATTCAGATAACTTCTCTGTCAGTTTCTTTATCTCTTCCTCAAATATATTTCTTTCTTCTTCAAAATCCTTTTCCACATTCTTTCTTCCATCATATATCTCTTTAAAGAATCCAACATTCTTCTGTTCTATGATCTTTTTCTCCTTGTCAAACTTTTCTCTTTCCAGAATAATGACTTTCTCAAAATCTAAAATCTGTTGAGAAAGATTTATACATTTCAGCTCAACTGTTTTCTTCTCGTCAGCACATTTTCTGGAAAATTCTGAAAATTTCTTAGAAAACTCTTTCTTCTCACTCTCAAAATCATCTTTTTCTTTGACCATCTTTTGTTCCAAATCAGATATTTCATTTCGAAGCTCAGCACTAGCATCTTCCAGACTTTTAATCTTTTCCTCATAACTTTCAACAGATGTTGCTTGCTGGATTTGGATAACCTGATCTTCCAAGTCAAGGATTTTTCTTTTCAGCTTAGTGTTTTGAACTTCCAAACTCAATATATTTTCATCATTCAGCCCAGAAGTTTGTTGCAAAAGATCTTCATTTAACATCTTTAACGCACTAACTTCTTCTCTCAGTATCTTCCTTTCATCATTATATCTCTTTGACCGCTTTGAATAATAGTCAACTGAAGAAACGAGATTTTTGTTCTCTATT
The DNA here is from genome assembly GCA_954870635.1 of Arctium minus. Classification (NCBI taxonomy): domain Eukaryota; kingdom Viridiplantae; phylum Streptophyta; class Magnoliopsida; order Asterales; family Asteraceae; genus Arctium; species Arctium minus. The sequence continues at coordinate 99,889,988 of OX941081.1, read as the reverse complement.
CTGAGCTTGGTAATCTTCTCTTCATCATCAGAAAAACTCATTTTGAAAATCTGTTACAAAAAAAAAACTTGAATTTGATCGTTAGTCCAAATGAAATCAAGTAAACCTGAAAAACTTAGAAAGAAAATCAGAAATGAAATTCCCAAAATTCTCTAAGTAAGGAATTCGCATGTAAAAGTAAAGAACAGGGAATTCGCATACAAGTACAAATTACACAGAATTCACATAAGTTCCAACTTCAGAATTCGTAACCCAATAAGAATTCGCAGGTTACTCTACAAAGATAACAAGAATTCATAAGTAAAAGCAATTCAAGAATTCGCAGATACCAAAGAATTCAAAATTCACAGACTAGAAATCTATGAATTCTATTCTTTTCGCAGACTAAAGATCTACGAATCCTTAGCTTTTCGCATTCTAGCCACCTGCGAATTTTGTCCTTGATAAACTTCTAAAGAAACTTTTCGCAGATCACAGGTATACGAATTCTGAAAGATTCTCAATATTCTTACATACGAATCTTAAGCAATTCACAAGAGATCAATACGAATTCTGAAGGATTCGTAGTACACAGACTTGCGAATTCTGAAAAATTCGCAATACACTCCTCTGCGAATTCTACCCTTGTAATATTCAGAAACAAACAACTATGCGAAATCTAAAATAAATCTGGGAAATCTTCAATCTTTCTGCGAATTCTATCAAATCTGCGAGTTCTTCAGGCTTTTTGAGAGTTCTTGAGCATGTCTGCGAGTTCTTGGTTAAGTTTGGGAGTTCTTGGGATCTCGAACAAACATAGCCTCTGAAATCCTCAAAAATTTATCAATTCTTCGAATTACAGTATCAAACTTTGAAAATTTGACTACCTATACTTCTAGAACTTAAATCTATCAAAGAATTTCAACAATATACACTTTGAAGTATGAATCGGACCTTTCACAGTGAGATAGAACTCGTGTAAACAAAAACTAACAAAATCCTCAAATTTTCCAAAATTACAGTGCAATCCTTTTTCAAACCTATACAAGAATGATTCTAGACCATAATTCGAACACAATGAACCAATTACAACTCAAAATTACATAAAAAATCACAAAATCGAATATGGACTCAATAAAACAGTGTCGAATTTCCAATTTTCGTGATTTCGATCTGGATCTTCTCTGATACCAATTGTTATGTCCTAAATTCAAGTTCTTTTTAATTACAAACATCAAGATGAACAAATATGGAAATTACATGTCATTGAATCAATTATCACGATTACAAGATTTACTTTCTCTCTCTACATTCACTCTCTCTCTCTAGAATGATATGAACATTGACTTCTTCTCTAATTCGTATATTCTCACAACCTTACAATCTGAATTCTACTACAAAATACAAAGACTCAAAGCTATTTATACCTATACACAATTACAATAAGGAAACTAAAAACACAAGACACTTTGACTTTGACTTCTATTACAAAGACCTTGACTTTGATGTTTGAGAGTTGACTTTCAGCTCTGACTTGCTTGACTTTCATCTTAACTCTTTATGATCTTGAATCCAACAAATATGTGCTCTAACAAGAATATCTCCATCTAATCTGATTTGAGCATGTATCTGTCAATTTAAAAATTGTATTTATCCGAATCTTTTCAAATTCAGACAAATTAAGAATTGTAACCCTGAATCAGCAAATGATACAGATAATATGTCTGTAAGTAACACGAAGTCACTTAGTAGAACAAATGTGCTGTACAAGGAACTTTAGTGATGTTCACTCCCCAGGTCATCCATTCAATCATCGAATAACACAAGATAATTCTATGAATGTTTTGACAGAAAAACGAATTTTCTGTGTGAATGTGCTTGTGAGTGAAAGAATTAAGAATAAAGATTGCTTTATCAGGCTAAAAAATATGTAAACCATTGAGACAATTATTTCAAAGCTCAAAGAGATTGAAGACATTATTTCAATGGTGGTGGTGACTGAGCCCACGACTTTAGAGTCAAAAATCCACACACCTACAAATAGTTCAGTTGGTTCTAACAAGCCAGCCTCAAGCTCACATCAGAAAACTGTTTCTTCAAGAAGGTCAGTTAATTCATTTGATCATATTCGTACAACTAACATTTTCTTTGATGAAAATGTAGATGGTTCAGATAGATACAAAAGAAAAAGAAGAAGAAGAAGATACAAAGAAGAAGAACTGGTATGGAAAGTGAAACCAGTTAAAGAAGAAAAGAAAGATGAGAAGAAAGCCGAGAAGAAAGGAAATAAGATATGTGTACATGAGACTAAAGCCAAGAAGAACAATGTGCGAAAAGGTAAATATGATCATATCTAATCGAGAGATCAGTTAAACAGGTTGTCAAGTAAGAAATATTATTGTTCTTATTGTCGTAAACATGATCATGTTCACAAAACAAGTGATCATTACTGGTATGGTTCTTATTCAGTTACTCCTAATAGAACTGCAACTTACAAATATGGACCCAAATACCAGTGGGTACCAAAGCCGAAAAGTGAATCTGTGTTGCAGGTACCTAATTGTCAAGGGGGAGTAAGAGAACCAAGGATTTTGAATAAATCAGTTCAGAACCCGTACTTCAACGGAGTTTGACTTCTAAACACAACAGTTTAGGACTCGTACTTCAACGAGGAAAGAGATGACACTCCCGGGCTGATAAGAAATTGTACTCTGATACTCAAATGTGGAAATCAACCTTCAAGGGTGAGTACATATGTTTCTGGAAATATGTATTCGGAAGATATGACGAACTACATTTCAGGAGGAGTTGTAGAACTCTATCATGTGCTTTTTCACTGACAAATTACAGATGCATATTTTCAGGGGGAGTATGAATTATGACTTTTGATTAGTTCTGTTCAGAACTCGTTCACTCAATATTTTACTGCTTTATGTTGTTTACTTTTCAATAAATTTGTGAATAAAGTTGCTTTGACATGACTTTGAGACTTTTGCAGATTGAGAGGATGGTTACAAGATCATATCATTATGATTTTAAGCTTGACATAATGAGATTTAAGACTGTACGACAAAGGTTAAATTTCTTATCTTAATCTCATATATGGTTGAAAGAAGGACGACTTTCAATCATAGAAAACATATTCTTAAATGTTCAAACCACTTCCCGATTCTTAAACAGATTTCATGGATTGGAAGTGTGATTTTAAATGTTTTCATTTTATTTGAGTTTGAATTACAAACCGTGTGTTTCCAAAGGTAAATACTTGCACATTGTCATTTCTATATACTTTCAAGTATTCACACACACCGATTTGACTTATTGTTTAAAATGTTCTTACCATGTCTCAAATTTGAAATATATTTTTCGATGGTAAGACACCCCGCTTGAACTTCAACGAATATTGAGCGTTAATTCATTTCAAAACCTTCTTTCAAGAATGTCTATATCTTGTTTCGTATAGACAACATTCTATTTTTGTTGACCGAAGCCTTAATTGATAAATCATTTCTTTCTGATCATTTTCATACAATGTTAGATTTTTTCAATCAAGTCTCTTGCATTCATGACTATTCATTCAATTTACTTGTTTGAAATATCTTCAATGTTTAAAATGCTCATATCTTCATGATTATATTCTGAGCATACAAACATCTGACTTGTATTTGAGCTTTAACTGTTCAAGTTAAACCATTTTTGAGCAACATATATTTCATAGGAAAATATGGGTTCTTTGTGTGCTAGGACTTAAATGAACTTATATGGATTCACGTTAACCAGTGTATCCTACCCAAGAAGTTAATCCATAGTGATTGAGTGTGAGGAGTCGAAAAGAAATGAGTGTGGATTGTGTGATGAGGTAAAATGTAAAAGAGAGTTTGGTTAGAAGTGAGCTCAATGATTAAAATAAAGAGGGTGAGAGATCAGAGAAAAATAATATCAAACTCTGCACCAACTACTTTCTGAGTCAGGCAGCCACATTACTAATGTTTCACAATTCTTCGTGAACATTATTGAAATAAGCATCTAGCCCATGCCAACTCTTGTTAAAAATCCCACCAGCCACTCATTTTCTTCTTAAAAAGAAAATGTTTCATATTTTCAAGTGGAAGCAGTGCATTTCCTATCTGATTTTTATTTGGAAAATATGGATATTGAAAAAGAAGGAAGTTTGCCCCACCTTCGCACTTCAATCATGCACATTGAGTCTGTGTTTATCTATTGTTGTCTTAGTGGTTTTGAGAGTCCAAGATCAATGAATCTTTAGAGAGAGAAAGTAGAGAGAGAGAGACTTGGTAGCGCAAAGTAAGTTTAATATTCAATATGTGTGAAGTTCTTACAAGGAAACAAGACCAAAAGGACTTAAATACCCTTTGTCAATACAACACAGTATTAGACAATAGACACAGTATATGACCAAGCCCTATAAATACAATGATTACTATAAAATCAGACTTAACAATCTCCCCCTTAGTAATCATTGGCGCTTTGGTCTTCAAAATTCATCTTCTAAAACAGCACGGACCATTAAAGCGACTTTATGAAGCTTTCTGACTTTTAAAGAAAAATTTCTTCTCAGCATCTTTCATATTGATTTGTCTTTGCTGCCTTTGACAAGTCTGGACCAGATTGGAATAAACTTGAACGAACAGTTGATTCAAACTTGAACGAACAGTTGATTCATCAGCTTGTGCACAGAATCTGTCGAAAACACTCTTTATAGTCTCACTTTCTTTGGCCTTGAACTCCTCATAGTTGTTCATGAACCGAGTATGTCGAAGCTGAGTTGCTACCGAAGAACCAAGCATGATCTTTTCCAATTGTGCCCACAACATATTTGGATAATCCTTGCAATGATCAACCCGGTTGTAGACAGAATTTGGTAAAGCTAGCATCAAATTAGCTTTCAACTATCGATCAACTTTCATTCGTGAAGCCTCTTCAGATGTTGGAGGAGTCTCTTTATTAGGCTCTACGAAAGGTCCTTCAGTTAGAGACTTCATCATGTTCTCTCCATTAGCTTGACGCTCGATGAAGTTCAGAAATCGATCTTGCCATTGAGTGAATTCGTTTTCATCGACAAGAACTGGAGGACGAGTTTCAGATCCCAAAGACATCATCAGATCACTTGTGTAGAACTTAGCTTGAAAGGCAAACTTTGTAGAATCCATAGATGACAAACTTAAAAAATAATTCCAGACTTTTTTTTATAGATATGGCGCAAACTAGAGGTTTGCGTGAGAGGCAGGAGACGCAAACTGAACTTTGCGTGATGCGAAGAAGACACAAACTGAAACTTCTCGTGAAACGATGAAGACGCAAATGAGACTTTGCGTGAGCAAGCTGTGGCGTAAAGAAGCTTTGCGTGATGCACTAGTAACGCAAATGTTACTTTGCGTGAGACACGAGTGACGCGAACCGAACTTCGCGTGATGCACTGGAGACGCAAAGTACACTTCTCTTGATGTACTGGAGACGCAAAGTTAACTTTGCGTGACTAACCCAATGCGAAAAGTTGAACTTCTCGAGATGAAAACCTGAAATATACTAAGAAAAGATTAGTAGATCATGCAAATCAAACGAAGAACTCGCACAAATGCATATGAACTGACGCAAAGTTTAAATCTAGCGCAAACCGAAGGAAAATCAAGAAACTGCCAAAAAGTCGATTTCAAAGCTGAATTTGATGAAAAATTCTTATACAAACTAGTTCGAAAACATCTTTCTACCACTTTTCAATCAATAATTTCGATTAAAAACTACAAACTCAAAAATTCGTATATGAACAAAACGTAAAACACGATTTTCCAGAATTTTCAAAAACCTCAAAATCGAACCTCAAAAATTGAATTTCTTGAAAAACAATGTGAATCAAAAGTTTTCTTCTATTAAAATCGAATACAACAAACTGGTTTTCACTGAAATTCACTAATAAAACAGATCGAATTTGATTAAAAATCCAAAAACGAGATTTTCTTGAAAATTTCAAGAAAATCAATCAAATTTTCGGATTAAATCACAAATTCAGAATCTAAAAACGAATTCTCTCAATCCTCTCAAGATTCAGATGGCTCTGATACCAAATGAGAGTCCAAGATCAATGAATCTTTAGAGAAAGAAAGTAGAGAGAGAGAGAGAGACTTGGTAGCGCAAAGTAAGTTTAATATTCAATATGCGTGAAGTTCTTACAAGGAAACAAGACCAAAGGGACTTAAATACCCTTGGTCAATACAACACAGTATTAGACAATAGACACAGTATATGACCAAGCCCTATAAATACAATGATTATTATAAAATCAGACTTAACAGGTTTACACAATGTTGAGCCTTTTATAAAAGCAATCATCATATACTTAATTCTTTATACACTTGCACGAGTACACAAGGAATTTGTTTTCTTGTCATAACATTCATAGAAATTGCCTTTGTGGTGTTTTAATGATTGGATGGAAGCCCTGGGGGAGTGAACATCAAAAATATCCTTTCCTATGTGAATTCGTTACACATAGTAACTTCGTGTTACTGACAGGCATATTAACTGATTCATTTGTTGATTCTGGTGTTACTTTCATAATTTGTCTGGATTTGAAAAGATATGGATGAATACCTTATTTTGGATTGATGGTGAATCAGAGGCTCAGTTCAAATGATCAGTGGTCAGAACATAGAAAGACATTTCTTGTGAAAGTTTTGATGCTATAGATGCTCTATTCATCAAAAAGGGAGAGATGAATTAAAGAAATGTTTGAGTCAAAAATTTCAAAGTTAAAGAATTGTTTGAGATCAAAGGTTAATTGTGAATGAAGGATGCAAAGTTCAAAGTTTTCTGAAGTTGTGCTGAATTTTCAGAAATTTTCTTTGATGGTTTGTTGCTAAAGCAAACAGAGCTGAAAATGGATATAGTTTCTTTCTGAAGTCTGAAAGAGATTTGGGAATAATACAGTCAAAGGAAGGGGATATTGTAATGTTTGTGCTTAAAGAAGAAAATTTGTTGCAAAGGGGAGATTGTAAATGTGATGCCTAAAGAGAAGACTGAATTGCAAAATCTTTCAAAAATGATCTTGAATCCAAAGGGGGAGATTGTTAGAGCATAAATATGTTGGATACAAGATCATGAAGACAAGAGGTTAAAGTACAAGAAGTCAAATGCTGGAAAGTCAACTCTTAGTAAAAGTCAAAGTCATTTTGTAATAAAGTCAAAGTCAATGTATTGTTTTGTTCCTTTATATTTGGTGTTTGGTATAAATAGTTTTGTTTTTGTTGTAATAGATATATGACTGGAGGAATTTTGTACGCATTCTGAGATAGTTTTAGAGAGTGAAAGAGATTTGTAGAGAGAGAAAGTTGCAAATTGAATTGTAATCATTTGATTCTTGAATTGAATTGAAACAGGTAGTTTAACCATCTTGTTTGTGTTGATTGTTTGCTATTAGAAACTTGAATCAGGGACACACAGACAACAACAATATTACATGGACTCAATGTGCATGAAAGAGGTTCGAAGGTGGGCAACTTTCCTTCTTTTTCAATATCTAAATCTTCCAAATGAAGATCAGATATATTATGTGATGCTTCGCCAATAGAATTTGAAACATCCTTTTGCTAAGAAAAATATGAGTAGATAGTGGGGTTTAATTCAAGAGTTGGCATGGGCTAGTGCCTGTTTCAATTAAGGTCACAAAAGAATGTGAAACAACAGATTATGTGGCTGCCTGGCTCAGAAAAAGTTGGTGCAGAGTTTTCATATTCTTTTAACTCTGATCTCACACCCTCTTTCTTTTAAACATTTAAGCTCACTTCTAACCAATCTCTCTTTTCCATTTTACCTCATCACACACCCACTCTCTGATTTTGACCCCTCTCTCCTTAATCACTAAAGGATAACTTTTTGGGTAGGAAACACTGGTTATTGTGAATCCATAAGAGTTCTGATAAGCTCACACACTGATTCCCATGAATTTTGTCCTAAAAGAATAGTGTTGCTCAATAATTTATCTTTAACTGATAAGCATTAAAAAATAGATAACAATGTTAAATGAATGTAAGCTCTAAAGAAATATCATACATGTATGAGCTTTTAAAGACTGAAGTTCTCTCAAAATAAGAATAAGGACTAAATGAAATGAAATCAAGATAATTGTTTTGAGAATCTGACACTGTATTAATCAGATCAATTTTCATGAAATATGAGTAGCTTGGGGCATCAACGAATTTGGTAGTTTGTTTATATTAAAAAATATAAACAATTAAGCAATGAACGCACAAATATTGAAATGATGATTGACACACAACAACATTGAAGTCAACCGAGGGTATTACCACCAAAAAATTGTTTCTTTTAGAGACATGGTAATAACAAAGTCAATAGTAGATACTGAACCGGTGTGTGTGAATACTTGACAGTATATAGAAAAGATAATACACATGTATGAATCTTTGGAAACACATGGTCAGTTTACATTAATGCTCATCAAATGGAAATCATTTAAAATCATACTTCTAAATTCATGAAATATTTTTAAGAATGAGAAGTGGTTTGAACATTTAGAAAAAAAAAAATCATATCTGAAAGTTGTTCTTCTTTCAAATATGTTGAGTAGGGCTGTAAACGAACCGAACGAACACGAACGGAGGCTTGTTCGTGTTCGTTCGTTTAACTTAACCGAACAAACGAACGAACACGAACGGTAAATAAACGAAATTTTTTGTGTTCATGTTCGTTCGTTAACGAACATAATCTAACATAAACAATCGTAAATGAACATAAATGAACGAACATAAACGAACGTAAACGAACATAAATGAACGAACATTAATGAACATAAATGAACGAACGTAAATGAACGAACGAGACCATTGTTCATGTTCGTTCATTTAACTAAACGAACCAAAAAATATGTTCATGTTCGTTCATTTATTAAATAAACGAACTTTCCGCCGAACAGTTCACGAACGGTTCGCTGAACGTTCAGTTTGTTTACAACCCTAATGTTGAGATTAAGAATCAAGAATACTTACATTGAGCATAAAAAATTCTTATCTCCACCTTACAAAGAAAATTTTATCTCCCCTTTCAATTAAGAACAGGGAAATAAAATGAATCTAGTAAGCTCACCTTAACAAAACCTCAGATATTTTATTTTCAATACCTGTAAAAAAATCAAGCATATTAGCATATAAAAAATATTTATCCCCCTTAAAATTTCAACAAAAACTTCCTGATAAGGATTGATCAGTTAACTCAAACAACAAAGATAAAAAACTTTGAAGTGTGGGTTCTAAACTGAAGTATTCAGAAGCCATCGTTGCATATTCTCCGATGAGGATAGCAACTTTGCTGAAAACAGCTTTGTAACATGCAAAGTATGAATGATTTTGGTAATCATCTGTGATGATTCCGCCTTCATCAGTGTTAATCAAGATATAAACAAATATCCGAACTCCCCCTAGAAAATATGCATTCACAATATTAATCAGTAGGAACAAGAAGTACTCCCCCTTGAAGGTTAAACATCTCACTTTATGGAAAGGAGTACACCATGTCTTTTGATCTTTGAAGTATGAGTCCTGAAATGTTGTATTCAGAAGTCTATTATCTCACTCCCCCTAGACTTTAGGTGCCTGCAACACAGATGGAGCTTTCGGTACCTACTGGTATTTGGGTCCAGACTGATTAGATTTTGGAATCCACTTCACATTTGATTCAAATCTTTTAAGTTCATTTTGTTGGGAAGTGATTCTGTAAGTTCCATACCAATTATGAGCATAATATATATTAACAAAATCATCAGTTCCACACAAAGGACAACAAATTTTCTTTTGTGCTAGCCTGATTAAATGATTTATAGAATAAAAAAAATTAGGTTTAGCAAAATATTTACCTTTTGGAGCATTGTTCTTTTTGTACACTTGAGGTATAGGAACATATGATTTCTGAACATCTTTCTCATCAACAGAACCTTTGACTCTCCATATCATCTTTTGCTGAGACTTTTGCTTTCCAAAATTTCCTGAACCATCAATATATTTAACATAGAAAATATTAGTAGGACGAATCTGATCTTTATGTTTAGAAAAATTATCATCAGAATTAACAAACAAAGGATTATTAGAAACATTTGCATAATGTGAACTTGAAGCGGTCTTGAACGAACATTCTGAAGCAGCTGAATCATTCACGGGTGATTGAGTAATTGTATCTAGACTTATTTGTGCCCTCAATTCAACATTGAAAATGGTTCCTTCAAGTTATGTGATCTTGTTTGACAAATTGTTTCTTTCCTCTGAGAGTAAATCAATCTTCTTCTGTAATTCAGACTTCATCTTCTATTCTTTCAGTGTAGTTGTCGATAGTTCAGATAGCTTCTTTGAAAGCTTTTTAATCTCTGTCTCAAATATCTTTCTTTCAGATTCAAAATCTTTTTCAACATTCTTTCTTTTGTCAGATATTTCTTTGAATAATCCAATATGCTTTTGTTCAGTCAACTTCTTCTCTCTTTCAGCTTTATCTCTTTTCATGATTATAACTTTCTCAAAATCTGACACTTGTTGAGAAAGTTTTGAACATTTGAGTTCAACAGTTTTCATCTCTTCAAATGATTTTCTTGAAAAATCAGAGAACTTTTGTGCAAAAGCTTTTCTTTCTTTCTCAACCTTCTTTGCATCTTGAGAGATCTGTTCTTGCATTTCTGTAATCTTTCTTTGAAGCTCAACATTTTCCTTTTCTAAACCATTTCTTTTCCTTTCAATCTGTTAGGTCCAATGATCATAGTTAATTTGATGTTAGAAAGATAACAAGAGGATTGGGAGGGAATTTATTTGTATTATTCACTAATATAAAGAGAGCATAATGATTCTCTCTCTAGAACACACAATTCACTTTACACGGCTACATTTTGAATGGAAAGTTACAAAAACAATTACAAACAAATCCCTATATATACCCTCACACCCTTGTATACAAATAAGCCCAAACCCAATTACAAGGCCCAAATACAAAAACATGATTTCTTTACAAAACTTCTAAATAGAACATTTTATGTTCTAACATTCTCCCCCTAAGTTTTGTAAAGGAATCATCCTCATCAAGCTTTAGCTCTTCTCCCCCTTGATTTCTTTAGAAAACATAGCGTTGCTTAAACCTCAAAACAACTCCAGCTCCCCCTTGGAAATAACTTTTATCCTTGAAGTTTCAACTTTAATACCAGATCTGATGTAGACAATAACCTCGACTGAGTGCACATAAAGACAAATTTTAACTCTTGTAAATCCAACACATTCGTTATGCCCACAAGAAAGAAATGTGTGAATTATGATTTGACAACCAAAGTGCATCTTCAGTTTATAACACCGGATTTGTCTTTGAACCATAAATTGAATAGGAATTCACCTTAAGAACTTATTCTGATCAACTTGCAGGAGGAAGCATCTTGTAGCAAACACTACAATGCAAGGGTTAGAAGAAAGACTCTGATATTTGTTTCACGACTGATGAAAGACGCTCATTTTCTAACTACTTTTCAGAACACTAAACGAACTAACTCAGAACTTCTTTCTTCACGAATCAGCTGGATGATTATAAGCACTCAATATTCTGAATCACGAACAATGATTGCAATCACTCACACTTCTAATTGATCAGGTCAAAAGAATGATCAAGAGCACTCAAAGGTCTAACATCATAGAGAAGTACTCCAGACTGATGATTGCAGATACTCAAGATGCTAATCCAATCCAATCAGAGACTAAATCCAAACATCCAGTATCTGAAAATCTTGACTAGCATGAGCACTCGTGAAAATTTCAATCAATTGCTAAAAATATGTGACCAACGGAAGATAGGAATGATGTCACATATGCATTACACGGAAAATCTCGGGAACAGGGCAAACTTGTAGCAAAATGGGTTTAGAACAGTCACGTTTCGTATAACATCAAAAACGTTTTGCATAGCACACAATTCGCAGATCATAAATCTTTGAAGGGAACAATTCACATGAGGCTTTAGCCGAAATTCCAACAATTCACATAGGCTTACGTGTGAATTCTTACATTTTGCATACGCCTATGAGCGAATTCCTCGCAATTCGCATACAACTATAAGCGAATTCTTCGCATTTCTCATACAACACCATGCGAATTTTGAACTTTTCACATATCTCTTTCAAGCACATTCTATACTTAGAGAAAAATTTATCCTGGAAGCCACTTCTCGCATATAACATCATACGAATTCTTGACATTTCACATCAATTGACTTGCGAATTCTTCACAATTCGCACACAACATAGGCACTGTAGCATGCGAATTCTTCACTTTTCGCATAAAGCTACTTGCGAATTACTGACCTAGAAAAATTGTTGTGTCCAAGGATGTTTCATCATGCGAATTCTTCAATGAAGCACTATACGAATTCTTCATGCGAGTTCTTCAAAAATCATGCGAATTCTATAGATCTACGATTGTTTTCGACTTTAAACTTCAAAAAACTTTGAATTCTCCTTCAATTCTTTGAATTTGAGTCTGAAAATTTGTATGCATGTTCGAAATCAACACTGGAGCACTTTTGTAGTTGATGATCTTGTCTGGAAAGCACTCTAAAATGAAATTCGATCTCAACACAGTGATATAACATTTTTGGAACCAAAATTCTCAAATTCGACCATTTAATCCAAATTGATTGAAATTTAACAATATAATTGATTCACTGCTGATATTGTCCAAATCAAGCTTTAGGAATCAATTAAACACAATTCAAACAAGATTATATAGAGAGAGTGTGGAGAGAGAAAGTCACAAGTCTATTGATATCACAAGTGTTTTGCGTACAATGATCAGAGTTACATGCTTCTCTCAAAGGCTAAGCTATATATACTTCTAGACTTTCTCTCAAAGCATTACAAAGAAATCTCACTACAAAGGTTCTCTCAAAACAATAAAGTCAAACATAAAGTCAAATAAACTGATCTAAACAAATACAGTAACAACTGCAGATCGACTATGTCCTCTGAATCAATTTTGCTTCAAAGCTCATCCAAATTAGAATCAAATCAAAGAATTCGAACTTCACATAACACTTTTCATGCGTAAGTCACCGTTCCATCAAATAACTTGTGATCTTGATCGTTTTCGATGAAAATTTCTTTGATTAGGCTCTGATACCACTTGTTAGATCCAATGATCATAGTTAATTTGATGTTAGAAAGATAATAAGAGGATTGGGAGGGAATTTATTTGTATTATTCACTAATCTAGAGAGAGCAAAATGATTCTCTCTCTAGAACACACAGTTCACTTTACATGACTACATTTTGAATGGAAAGTTACAAAAACAATTACAAACAAATCCCTAGATATACCCTCACACCCTTGTATACAAATAAGCCCAAACCCAATTACAAGGCCCAAAAATAAAAACATGATTTCTTTACAAAACTTCTAAATAAAACATTTTATGTTCTAACACAATATTCTTCATCTCCTCTTGAACACTTGAGTTTTCCTTCTCTTAAGTTGCTTTCTCTTTCAACATGTTTATTTCCAACTCAAGACTAAAAACTTTTTCTTTCAGATGGTTTCTTTTAGAGAAAATCTTTGAGTTTATCTTTTTCAGTCCATCACATGTCTCTCCAGCAATGTTTGCTCAGATTCTGAGATCATCGGTCTCTCTTTGCATGAGCTCTTTCTTGGACCATGTAATGTTTGAACTATTTGCTTTCCATCTTGTTGATTCCTCTTCAGATTTCTTCAATTTGATTTGAAGATTAGAAATCTCTTTCTCTTTTGAAACAATTATTCCTGTGAAATTGAATTTTAGAATTAGAAATACAATCTAAGCAAAGAAAGTGTTTCTCTAAAGAAATAGATTTCTCTTTTAGTTTCTCAATCTGATCTTGAAGAGGTATATTTTGACTTTTCAACTGCTCATTTTCAGCTTCAAGAGCTGGTATCTCAGGCATATACACGATAGCACAATCTCCTTTTGTTAAGACAATATTTCCATTCTCGTCAGTGTAAGGCATCTTGAAATCTGTAAAATATAAGTTTGAAATGATCGTTAACAAAAATTAGAAAGTTTGATCACAGAAATATGTCCCCCTCCACAGACTTAACACGGTTAGCGGGTGGGGTCAAGGGGCAGCGCCTCGAAAGAATTTTTTTTTTGACATTGAAGTTTCATATTGCAACTTGTAAAAATTTGACTAAGTATGGAATTCACAGGTCACTGAGAGGCACTTTTTGTATGCCAAAGAAATTCCACTTTCCGCAGGCTAAAGGTGCAAAATCTACAGTTTTCGCAGCTTTGATGTGGGAAATCCTCACTTAGAAAAATTCCAAAGACCCACTTGAGCTTTTCGCAGGTAATGACTTGAGGATTCTGGACATAGAAAAAATTTCAAGTACACAAGATGATCACTTTTCGTAGCGAAATCTAGATTTCAAAAATTTTCAAGTCTCTTCTATGTGCGAAATATGGAGCTTTTCTCAGGCCAAAGACTATGAACAATATCTTTTTGCACGCTGTTGTATGCGAATTCATCGCTTTTCGTAGACAAGGTTCTACGAATTCTTTACTATAAAGAATTGTATGGATAAGGTTTTTGTATGTACTATAAAGATTTATTTTCATAGTTAGGTTCATGTTTATCATTTTTGGATTCGTGTTATATGTAATAAGCAACGATGTTAGCGAGCGAAAAATGTGATCAATGGTTTGTTGTAAATACAATGTGTTATATGTTAATAATATTTTCATTGCTTTCATCATTATGGTGTGTATGAAATTGACTGTTACTTCATAATTGTTCATAAACATACGAAAAGTGAACACATAATCTGATGGTTTGTTGAAAATACGATGTGTTATATGTTAATAATATTGTCAAAATTGTTCATAAACATATGAAAAATGTAATCAATGGTTTGTTATGAATACAATGTGTTCTATGTTAATAATATTTTCATTGCTTTCATCATTATGGTGTGTATGAAATTGATTGTTACTTCATAATTGTTCATAAACATATGAAGCATGAACACACAAAAAGTGAACATATACGAAAGTGAACACAAACGAAAGTGAAACATGCATGAAACTAGGGGTGTACAAAAAACCGTCAACCCGTGAAACCCACCCAACCCAACCCGCTAATAACCTAATCGAACCCAACCCGCTAACCTGCAAAACCGCCAACCGCCGATAATATATATTATTTTATATATTACTTTGATAAAATTATATATATATATATATAATATTTACAGTCATTATAATTTAGAGTCTAAAAAATATGTACATATATTAGTCTAATTTACATCCCAATATATATATATATAGGGGTGGGTTCAAATGAAAACTATTTTTCATTGTGCACATGAAGACCAATCTTAGCCATTTATCAAAACTTACAAACTAATCAATGGTTAAAACATAATAAGATTAATTGAAAAGTGATTAGGGACAAAACTGAAAATTTGAATTAGTGCCTACCTTATTTGACTTTTTATTTCCTGTTTTAATTAAAAAACTTTTACCTCCTTAAAGTTTAAAATAATTTATCTTAAAAATTACTAATATTTTAATCAAACAAATTACGTCAAAAAAACGAGAGTTTCGTGCTATTCAATATGACATCCATCTCGAATTTTTTTATTTTAAACGTTTTTTACGTGAAATGCTATATATGTGTTACTCATTATGAATATGTATCCACGTCATCAGTTGTCCACATTCAGTATGAATAATAAAGGTGAGAACATTCATTCACTATTCATGACGAATAATACAGTATTTGGGATGAATAATACACGAATTCATGATTCATGTATTATTCATCATGAATCGTGTATTATTCTCCCTGAATGTTGTATTATTCATCCTGATGAATAATATCTTATTCATGATGAATCATATATCGTGAAGGTGTTGACACATGACACACTCTCTTTTGTTTCTCGATTCACAACCGAAATTTGGTTTAATACATTATGAATATGCAAGAGGATCCCCGGATGTCCCACATTCAGTATGAATAAGTGAACGTTAATTCATTATTCATGATGAATAATATAGTATTCAGGATGAATAATACATGATTTCATGAATCGTGTATTATTCACCCTGAATATTGTATTATTCATCCTCAATGAAACATTATTCATAACGAATAATACATGAATGACCCGTGAAGGTGTGGAGACGTGATGCGCTCTCTTTTGTTCCCCGATTCACAACAGAATTACTCGACAGGTTCTCGATTCGTCTTGATGGGTGTTAGGTTACGATGCTGAAGAAATGTGATGCCTTACGACGTTGAAGAAAGTGTTGAAGAATGTGATGTCGAGTTACATACTTACGGTGTCGAGACGTTGTACAAACCGGAACGTACATAAATATTCATAATGAATATAACACATATATAACATTTCACGTAAAAAAACGGTTAAAACAACAAAAAAAACTATATCGAGATGGATGTCATATCGAAGAGCATGAAATTTTCGTTTTTTTGATGTAATTTGTTTGATTAAAATATTAGTAATTTCTAAGATGATTTATTTTAAAGATTTAGTGGCTAAAAGTTTTTAATTAAAAAAGAAAAAAAAAGTCAAATATGGTAGGCATGCGTTTAAATTATCTTCCATTTTTACTCTTAATCATCTTAAATTAAAAACTTTATTTTATATGAGTTGTTGTTGATCCAAACTGTCTCAGTCATTTGATGATGATCATTTTATACTTAGTGTAAATTACTTTAAATTGCATATGTATTAGTGTTTCACCATCATCGATCAGGCTGAGTCTGTTCAGTTATCGCTGAGAGGTTTATTATGTAATCAGTTTATGTAATCCCTGAAGACAAGCCTCACGATCAAGAAGATCATAGCTGACATTAAAGACTAAGCTGATGATGAAGACAAGTCTACTAATGATTTGAAGCAGCATTCAGTGAAACCAGGACAAGTCTATAACACGTGACAAATCAAGATCAAACATCAGCTATTGCCTATTTGCATAAGTGAATCTTGATCCCTGATCATCAGCTAGAGTTGATCATGAAGCTTGGTTATCAATATTTATTTGTCTTATCCTCTGCACAAAAACTACAAAGGTACAAAAGCAAACATGCCTTTGTCCATAATTGTACAACCACCCTTTTCCACTACATTGTTCATCATATGGTCGAAAGCATGCTAAAGATAAAGTCAAGAACATGAAGCCAATGAAAAATGGCACGTGGATTGTACCTTCTTCCATACATTTAATGCATAGGGTATAAATAGGAGAGAAGCCTGCATTTTTGAAGGGTCCTCAATCTTCTTAGTGATATATGCAGAAACTCTATTTTATGCAAACTCTCTTCTCTCTTTTTCTTACTCTTGTGAAAGAAAGCTTAGGTTTTACATTATCTAGTTTTGGAACAATATGTAAATTTTGTTTTTGATTTACTCAATAATCAATAAACAAATTTAAAAGTAAAACTTGTGTTTGTATTCAACCCCCTTCTACAAACTATCACCCTTGTTGAACCTTAATCGGGACCAACAAGTGGAATCAGATATGAAATGTGTTGTGGATCATATTCATCTCCGGTGGAAGTTCCAATTGGTAGGCTTGCAACCCTACACGTTTAAGCACCGTGAATGGTCTAAGGAAACGGGGACTCAACATCCCGCGCTTTCCGAACCGGATAATGCCTTTCCAAGGTGACACTTTGAGCATCACACGGTTACCCACCTGAAACTCCATCGGTCACCTCTTCTTATCGGCATAGCTCTTTTGCAGATCTTGAGCCGCTTTCAACCGTTCCTAAATACCCTTTACCTTATCGGCCGTTTCTTGCCCGATTTCGGGTCCGGTGAATTACTTCTCTCCCGCTTCAAGTCAACACACGGGAGTTCTACACTTCCACCCGTACAAGGCCTCAAACGGTGTCATCCCAATGCTTGAGTGATAACTATTATTGTAAGCGAACTCCACCAAAGGTAGGTGAGAGTCCCAACTACCCCCGAAGTCGATAATGCAAGACCTTAACATGTCTTCAAACGCTTGGATCATTCTCTCGTTTTGACCGTCGGTTTGAGGATAGTAATACATACTGAACTTCACTCGCGTACCAAGTTATTTATGCAAACCATCCCAAAAGTTCGAAGTGAACCGACTATCGTGATCTGACACGATAGAAAAAGGCTCTCCATGCCTCGAAACAACATCATCGATTTACAACTTTTCCAACTTGTCCATCGGTAGTGTCTCTTGCATGGCCAAGAAGTGAGTGCTCTTGGTCAACCGATCAACTATTACCCATATGGTATCGTGACCTCGAAAAGTTTTGGGCAACTTAGTCACGAAGTCCATTGTAATATGCTCCCATTTTCACTTGGGGATCTCCAAGGATTGAAGACTCCCATATGGTCGTTGATGCTCAGCTTTCACTTGTAAGAACGTCATACAACGCTCCACGTAATGTGCCACATCAAGTTTCATTATCGGCCACCAGTAGTATAGCTTCAAGTTTCGATACATCTTTGTACTCCCCGGATGGATGAAGTACTTGGACTTATGTGCATCCTCGAGAAGGAGTTCCCAATTGCCTCTAACTTTGGGTACCCATACACGACCATTAAACAATTTCACTCCCCGTCAATCTTCTGTTATGAGTAAACGTTGCTTTGTCATAACTTCTTCTTTGAGGTTCTCCTCCAACAAGGCTTCTACCTGAGATGCCTTGATTCTCTCAATAAGGCTCGACACTAGCTCGATTCTCGAAAGGGTACCCCGAATGCTTTCGCTATAGTCCTTTCGACTTAATGCATCAACCACCACGTTTGCCTTACCGGGGTGGTAAAGCAACTCGCAATCATAATCTTTGAGTAACTCGATCCACCGTGTTTGCCTCATGTTCAACTCTTTTTGATCAAAGACGTACTTCAAACTATTATGATCCGTGTAGAGTGTACATTTTGTGCCATAGAGGTAATGCCGCCAAAGCTTCAAAGCGAAAACCACCGCCACCAACTCCAAGTCATGGGTAAGGTAATTCTTCTCGTGAACCTTGAGTTTCCTTGAGGCGTAGGCGATCACTTTTCCTCTTTGCATCAACACGCAACCGAAACCCATCTTTGAAGCATCTCTATAAACCGAGAAGTCTTCCGACCCTTTGGGTAGCGGTAAAATTGGAGCCTCACACAATTTATTTTGTAATGTTTGGAATGCCTTCTCTTGCGCTTCGGTCCAAACGAACTTCATATTCTTCCGAGTTAAAGCCGTCAAGGAAGAAGCGACTTTGGAGAAGTCTTGAATAAATCTCAATAATAGCCCACCAAACCCAAGAAACTTTGGATCTCAGATGGACTCTTAAGAGGTTCCTAATTCATCATGGCTTCAATTTAGGAGGGGTCCACCACTCCATCTTGAGTGACAACGTGACCCATGAATTGAACCTCTTCAAGCCAAAAGTCGCACTTGGAAAGTTTGGCGTACAACCTTTCCTTCCTCAGCACTTATAAAACCTCACGAAGGTGTTGCTCGTGATCCGACTCATTCTTGGAGTATACGAATATGTTACCAATGAACACAATGACCGACTTGTCGAGGAATGGTCGACACACTCTATTAATCAAATCCATGAATACTGCCAGCGCGTTAGATAGGCCAAATGGCATCACAAGAAATTCGTAATGGTCGTAACGCGTTCTAAAGGCCGTCTTCGGGATGTCCTCTCCTCTCACCTTCACTTGATGATATCCCGAACGCAAGTCGATTTTCGAGAAACAACCCGCTCCTTGGAGTTGATCGAACAAGTCGTCGATCCTCGAAAGCGGATACTTGTTCTTCACCGTTGCTTTATTCAATTCACGGTAATCAATACACATTCTCATTGTGTAGTCCTTCTTCTTGAAAAACAATATCAGAGCTCCCCAAGGTGACGAGCTCGCTCTTGCAGTTGAGTCATCATTTCTTGCATCTCCGATGGCGCCAACCGATAAGGGGCCCGAGCAATCGAAGCCACCCCCAATATAAGATTGATCCGGAACTCCACTTGACGATTAGGTGGTAAACCATGCAAGTCATCCGGAAAAACATCAGAAAACTCGCGCACCACCTTCACGTCTTCAAGCTTTTTATTCTCGAGCTTGGCGTCAATTATATATGCCAGAACGGATGAGCATCCTTTCACTAAGCATTTGCGCGCTTTAGCCATTGTTATGATTGCGACATCAGCCTTCCTCTTTTTGCCATAAACCACTACAACATCACCACTAGGATTAGGGAGTCGGATTAGTTTCTTGGAGCATACGATCTCGGCATGATTGTTCGCCAACCAATACATGCCGACAACCACATAAAAACCACCAATGACCATTGGCATCAAATTAATCGGGAATTCGTTCCCTTCGATTCCAAGAGTGCACTCCCTTAAGACATCGCGGATCAACACTTGACTACCATTCGCTATTTCTACCACTAACACATTCTCTACACTATTAGTGGGCATAACAAGCTTTTGATGAAACGACTCAGATACGAAAGAGAAACTGCAACCGAATCGAAAAGTACACGAGCAGGTATGGAGTTTAGGAGAAACGTACCCGATACCACATCGGTGGATGCCTTGGACTCATCGGCCTTCATTTGGAAAGCTCAACCCGGAACCCTAGGTGGGTTCTCCCTCTTCTCTGGCGCATTTCCTGGTTTGAACTTAAGGCAATCTCTCTTCACATGCCCCAGTGCATTGCACTCGAAGCAGATAATCCCTCTTACCAAGGAGTCTCTAGTAGGGTGATCAACTTTCCCTCACTTGGCACAAGAGTGAGGAGTGGTGTTGCAATTGCCATGGTGCTTGCTTCGGTACTTTTGGCACCACCTAGCTTCTTGTCGGTTGTCAAAATTTTGGTTCCCAACGAAAGGTCGAGACCTCTTGGGAGGTCCGGAATTGCTTTCCCACTTTCGTTTCTCTCCCACCTCGGTCCTCTCTTGCCTCGGGCATACATGTCTTCCATGATCCAGGCCTCCTCGATGATCTCACAGAGGGTGATGGCTTTGGAGTTTCGGACCATCGCCATCATGTCCGCCGATAGGCCCTTTAGATAGGCCTTGATGTTTTCTCTCTCGGTCAAGGCCACATGCCCCACTAAGCCAAGCTTCTCCACGAATAGCCGGGTGTACTCCTTCACCGACAAGCTCTCCTTCTTGAGAGCTCGAAATCCCTCATTGATTTTATCCATGGCTCCGTCGTTGCAAAACTCCTCCATGACTTTTCCCTTGAAAGAGGTCCAAGTCAGTTGAGCCAGAACCATAGGCGCAAGGGTGGATGTGGTGACATTCCACCGAATGAGTGTTGGGCCTCTAAGCATCCGAGAGCCGAATCTCACCTTCTGACCCTCCTCGAATTCGGACGAGTCGAAGGCTTGCTCAATCTCAAGGGACAGGATCGTCAGACCCAAGGAATTCTAGTGGCTTACAGCACAAGAAGGACTTATAGGAGCAAGTGCTCTTGCCTTGTCTCACACCAACCATCATCGACTCTTCAGTTGTGTTCTCATGACCTGTACCCCCGGATTCGGCCACCACCACGTTCTCTGCAACTGTCTCATTCCTTCGGTTGCTCACATCACGGTCCTCTAATATTTTCAGAAGGGACTCTTGTTGCTTGGCCATCGCCTCATTTGTCATCATCATCAGATTGACCATCATCTTAGATTGGGGAGTTGCCTCCCGAATAACCAGGTTGGACGAAGCCAGGTCCACCTGTGGAATGATCTCAGGCCCTCCGCCTAGCTATGGTTGGGTAGATAGGCGTATAGCGGCCTCAACCCTCTCCGGTTGATCAGCCATTGAAGCGATCGCCTCTGCACCCTCTACACGTGTACGCGGTCTTCTGCGCGTACTAACCATCTTTGATCTGCCATGCACGACAAGGAAATGAGTAAGAAAGAGATTAACATAATTAAACACAAAGGAAACCTACTACTACATTCACCAATTGTCATAACAATAGTAAACCAAGCATGCTCACATAAAACATCCTGATAATAACGTTAGCTAAGTGAAATTATAAACATATGATATGTAAGAATTCTTGTTACCGCCACCACAATGCTTGATTAACATAATTTCCGTCGACTCTAAGACCAACCCATCTTAGAAACTCTACCCACTCTCAAAAAATCATTACTTAATAATCTCAGCTTAAGTCTAAACATCTTACATTCATGCCTAGTTGTTAGTGCACATATTTGTTGGATACAAGATCATGGAAGCTGAAGACTAAATCAAGAAAGTCAAAGCTCAAAGTCAACTCTCATTGTGAAAGTCAAAGTCAATTTGTAAATAAGTCAAAAGTCAAGGTTGTAGTTTATGTTAGAGCATAAATATGTTGGATACAAGATCATAGAATACTGAAGATTGAAGTCAAATCTGAAGTCAACTCTTAAGCATCAAAGTCAAAGTTTTATGTAATAAAAGTCAAAGTCAATATTGTATTTTGTAATAGTTTTGTGTTCTGCGTGTTTTGTTTTTGTTATAGTGTGCGCGTTTGTCTTGTAGTGGTGTGCATGTTTCTAGGTGTGTATATATAGGTTTGTTTTGTGTGTGTAGTAGTAGTAGCAAAATTCATAGTATTGAAAGAGTTCCGGAGTTAGAGAGAGAAAGTATATTGAGCGTATTTGTAATTGACATTTGTGATTAAATCAAAGTAATATTTTGATGGAATTGATTGTCATCGTTGATTTACATTGTTATCTGGGATAACAATTGGTATCAGAACAAGCTTAATTCAGAAAAACGAGGATCTAACTTGAGATTAGTGATCGAATGTTTTCAAGAACTCGCAAGTTCCTGTTCAAAATCAATTTTCACAAATTAATGATGATTTGAATTTGTTTTTAGTATCTTTGTAATCGATTTAGCATTTAGAACACATTTTGTTTGTATTACATAGGCTAATTCACACTTGTTAGGGTGAATTCTTGATTTTTCTTGATTTGTTGGTTCGAAGCTTGATACGTACTGTTTCATAGATTGATTTTGAATTTTTAGTGTTTGATTTTGTAATTCACTAGTTGTATTATGTTCGAAATCAGTTCTTGAACGATTCTACAAAATTTCAAATCAATTGAAGAAGGTTTGCATCGATTTCAATTCGAAAAATGGAGTTTTTGTTCTTCTAAGTGAAGAACTCTCTAGATCCATAGAACTCGCAAGGTCAAGAAATCCCAGGATCAAGAACTCGCAGGATCAAGAACTCGCAGAAACCTTGATTTTGTGGTTGAAGTGAAGAACTCGCAAACAGTTGTGTGCGTAAAGCAAGAACTCGTTCAAGAACTGATTCAAGAACTCGTTCAAGAACTCACTAGGTGGGAGTTTGTACTGTTCATCACCTTTTTCGTGCGCGAAGTGAACGTTACTAGAAATGTTTGGTGTGTGAGTTTCCATTTAGCGAGAGGTATCCTTGTTCAAATTTTTTCTATGTTCAAAACTCGCAAGCCCTGTTCTTGTGCGTTTGCATGTAGCGCGTTTCTAGTTTCTAGAAAATATTCTAAGTCTCGATCACACCTGAATTTTTAGTATATCAACAAATTGGTCAAAGGCAG
The DNA here is from genome assembly GCA_954870635.1 of Arctium minus. Classification (NCBI taxonomy): domain Eukaryota; kingdom Viridiplantae; phylum Streptophyta; class Magnoliopsida; order Asterales; family Asteraceae; genus Arctium; species Arctium minus. Next base: position 99,866,412 of record OX941081.1, on the reverse strand, counting down.
ATTGGTGAAAGGTCTTCCTGAGCTGAGATATGAAAAGGAACATCTATGTGCAGCGTGTGAAAAAGGAAAGATGAATAGAGCTCCACATAAACCGAAGCGTGAACATAGTACTAGTTCTCCATTAGAGTTATTGCATATGGATCTCTGTGGTTCGATGCGAACTCAAAGCTTAGGCGGAAATAAATATGTTATAGTTATCGTGGACGACTATTCGCGATACACATGGGTCAATTTTTTACGATCAAAAGATGAGACTCCCGAAGTACTCATCACATTTCTGAAGACGACCTAGGTGAATCTGCAGAAATCAGTCAAGCTTCTCAGAACTGATAATGGCACAGAGTTCAAAAACAAAATTGTTGAAGAGTATCTCGAATCGGTCGGGATATATCACATCAATACTCTGTTGCTCGTACGCCAGAACAAAATGGAGTAGTCGAAAGGCGAAATCGAACGCTAGTCGAGGCCGCTCGCACTATGCTCAGCCAATCAGACCTACCTCTGTTTCTGTGGTCAGAAATTGTTTCGACTGCGTGTTACACTCAAAACCGTTCCATGATACACCGCAGATTTCAACAGACTCCGTGTGCTTTGATCAACAACCAAACACCGACTATCAAGTATTTTCATATATTTGGGTGTAAGTGTTTTGTGCTAAACAACAGAGAGAGTCTGAATAAGTTCAGTGCTAAGGCAAACGGGGGCATCTTTATTGGATATTCTTCTATATCTGCTGCATATCGAGTATACTTGAAGAAGTCGAAGACTGTTATTGAGAGCGTAAACGTCACATTTGATGAGGAGATGGCTTCTGAACAAGTCAGTTCAGAACCCGTGATAACCGGAGTGCTAGCTTCTGGGCACATCAGTCCAGAACCTGTACCTACAGTGAATAAATCAGATGTTCCATCATCGTCTACTACTCATTTAACTGATTTAGATCTTTTATTTGAACTGTTTTATGATGAATTTCTTGGTTCTAACGTGACTAAACCTGTTGTGGTTGACAGGATGGAAGATTCAACGATTAATCATCCAATTACATTAGATGTATCCATTCAATCAAATTCCCCGATTCAGCAAGAAATTCCAGTTCATCTGCCTACTCCGACAGTTGAAGCTGTATCTACTAACGAAGATCCAGAAGCTGCTGAATCAGTAGGGTGTACTATATGGACTGATCAACAGACTGAACACGCTGTACCTACTGAAACTTCTGCACCAATTACTTCAACTAAATCCCTCCCTCATACTGTACAAACTGAAGAAGCTGATAGTGGATTTTTAGATGAGCACCCTGATCAATCTTCATCTATTCCACTCCCTCATGAACATCGCTGGACCAAAGAGCACCCTCTTCACTAAATCATTGAAGATCTAAACAAACCGGTGCAAACTAGGTCAGCAACTTTAAATCAATGTCTGCATGACTCATTCCTGAGTAAGATAGAGCCCACTCGCGTATCAGAGGCTCTAGCTGACTCGGATTGGGTGTCTGTTATGCAAGAGGAGCTAAACCAGTTTGAAGCCTTGAAAGTCTGGCGACTTGTACCAAAACCTGAAGGTAAATCCATTATTGGTACAAAATGGGTATTCAAAAACAAGAAGGATGAAGATGGCATTGTCATTCGAAACAAAGCAAGACTTGTTGCCAAAGGTTACCGGCAAGAGGAAGGCATAGATTACGACGAGACTTACGCTCCAGTGGCACCTATAGAAGCAATCTGCATGTTTCTAGCGTACGCTGCTCACAAAAACTTCAATGTCTATCAAATGGACATGAAGACTGCCTTTGTGAATCCAGATAAACCAGATCATGTCTACATCTTGGATAAAGCACTTTATGGGTTAAAAAAGCGCCTCGAGCCTGGTATGAGGTATTATCAAAATTCTTGGTCAAGTCGGGTTTTGCAAAAGGTAAAGTCGATACCACTTTATTCATTAAAAAGGAAAAATCCGATATCATTCTTATTCAAATATATGTGGATGATATAATATTAGGCTCTACAAATCCTAAATACTGTTAGAACTTTTCAAATCTAATGGTGTCAAGATTTCAAATGTGTATGATGGGAGAGATAAACTTCTTTCTCGGATTACAGGTAAAACAATTTTCAACGGGGATTTTTATAAACCGAGCAAAGTACATTTTTGATATTCTTCGGAAGTTCAAAATGGAAATTTGCAAACCAATTGGAACCCCAATGGCACCAGGTACTAAGATTAACATTGATCCTTCGGGAAAAGCTGGTGATGTTGGGACTTATAAAGGAATGATAAGTTCTTTAATGTATCTTACTTCAAGTAGGCCAGATATTATGTTCTCTACATGTTTATGTGCAAGATATCAGGCTAATCTAAAAGAATCCCATATGTTTGCTGTCAAACGCATATTTAGATATCTGAAGGGGACTGCAGATCTTGGTCTGTGGTATCCTAAAGATACTGGTTTTGAACTAACAACTTATTCAGACGCTGATCATGACGGATGTATGTTAGACAGGAAGAGCACATCGGGTCATATTCAATTCCTTGGAGACAAGCTGGTTAGCTGGGCGCCAAAGAAACAACTTTGTGTTTCCACCTCGACTGCTGAAGCAGAGTATGTAGCTACTGCCAGTTGCTGCTCTCAGGTCTTGTGGATGAGGACACAACTTCGAGACTATGGATTCAAGTTTGATAAGATACCGATTTATTGTGACTCGAAGATCGCTATCGCAATATCAGCTAATCCTGTGCAGCATACTAAAACAAAGCACATTGATGTCAGGTATCATTTTATCAAAGACAATGTAGAAAAAGGTACAATAGAACTTTACTTTGTAAAAACTGATTATCAGCTTGCAGATTTGTTTACCAAACCTTTAGATGAAAAGAGATTCAATTTTCTTGTATCTAAGCTTGGTATGCTAAATCTCAAAACCTAATCAGCGATTACCTATTAAAGTTTCTTTTATTGTAATTTTTCATCATTTCTTTATTATTAATTCTGAAAAGATATCTGCACTTTAACATTTTTGTTCATGATCTCAGGGGGAGTGAGAGAATATGTTAAGATGATCAACATTAGTTTGATGGAGAGTTTATAGAATTTTTTCATTTACTTAACTGCCAAATTTTTGTGATGCATGAATTTAGGGGGAGTCTATGATTACAACAAAAGGAGTAAGGATATGATTTTTGATTACTTCAGATCCAAACTCATTCACTCAATGTTTTACTGCTTTCTGTTGTTTACTTTTCAATAAATTTGTGAATAAAGTTATTTTGACATGACTTTGAGACTTTTGCAGTTTGAGAGGATGCTATCAAGATCATATCATTATGATTTTAAGCTTGGCTTCATGAGATTTTAGACTGAACTACAAGGTTAAATTTCTTATCTTAATCTCATATATGGTTGAAAGAAGAACAACTTTCAATCATAGAAAAAACATATTTTTAAATGTTCAAACCACTTCCCGATTCTTAAACAGATTTCATGAATTGGAAGTGTGATTTTAAATGTTTTCATTTTATTTGAGATTGAATGTTTTACAAACCGTGTGTTTCCAAAGATAAATACTTGCGTATTGTCCTTTCTATATACTTTCAAGTATTCACACACACCGGTTTGACTTCTTGTTTAAAATGTTCTTACCATGTCTCAAATTTGAAACATATTTTTCGATGTTAAGACACCCCACTTGCACTTCAATGAATTTTGAGCGTTATTTCATTTCTAAACGTTTCATTCAAGAATGTCTATATTTTGTTTCATATAGAAAATATCCATTATTCTTGACCATAAGCTTTGATTGCTATATCATTTGATTCTGATCATTTTCATACAATGTCAGATTTTTCAAACAAGTCTCTTGCATTCATGTTTATTCTTTCAATATACTTGTTTGAAAATATCTTCAATGTTTAAAATGATCATATCTTCATGATTATATTATGAGCATATACACATCTGACTTGTATTTGAGCTTTAACTGCTCAAGATAAACCATTTTGAGCACATATATTTCATAGGAAAATATTGGTTCTTTGTGCTAGGACTTAAATGAAAACTTCTATGGATTCACGATTACCAGTGTTTCCTACCCAAGAAGTTAATCCATAGTGATTGAGTGTGAGGAGTCGAAAATAATAAGTGTGGGTTGTGTGACGAGGTAAAATGGAAAAGAGAGTTTGGTTAGATGTGAGCTTAATGATTAAAAGAAAGAGGGTGTGAGAACAGAGTAAAAGAATATCAAACTCTGCACCAACTACTTTCTGAGTCGGGCATCCACATTACTAATGATTCACAATTCTTCGTGAACATTATTGAAATAGGCAACTAGCCCATGCCAACTCTTGATAAAAACCCCACCAGCCACTCATTTTCTTCTTAAAAAGAAAATGTTTCATTATGTTATGGGGACGCAGCATATAATCTATCTAGTTTTCATTTGGAAAATATGGATATTGAAAAAGAAGGAAGTCTTCCCCACCTTCGTACTTCAATCATGCACATTAAGTCTGTGTTTATCTACTGTTGTCTCAATGGTTTACACAATGTTGAGCCTTTTATAAAAGCAATCATCAAATGCTTAATTCTTTCTACACTTGCACGAGCACACAAGGAATTTGTTTTTTTGTCATAACATTCATAGAAATTTCCTTTGTGGTATTTTTATGATTGGATGGAAGCCCTGGGGGAGTGAAGATCAAAAAGCTCCTTTCCTATGTGTATCTGTTACACACAGTAACTTCGTGTTACTGACAGGCATATTAACCGATTTATTTGTTGATTCAGGGGTTACCTTCATAGTTTGTCTGGATTTGAAAAGATCTAGATGAATACTTTGTTCGAATTGGCAATGAATCAGAGGCTTCGTTTTGTAAGATCAGTGGTCAGAACATAGAAAGATATTTCTTGTGAAAGTTTTGATGCTATAGATGCTCTATTCATCAAAAAGGGGGAGATGAATTAAAGAAATGTTCATGTGAGAAATTTCAAAGTGAAAGAATTGTTCGAGATTAAAGGATAATTGTGAAAGAAGAATGCAAAGTTCAAAGTTTTCTGAAGTTGTGCTGAATTTTTAGAAATTTTCTTTGATGGTTAATTTGCTAAAGCAATCCGAGCTAATTCTGAAGATAATTTCTTTCCGAAGTCTGAAAGAGGTTTCTTATAACTGTGAAGAGATTGTTGAAGAGCATTTCTACCATATTTGGGGGAGATTGTTAGTATTCTTTCAAAGATACAGACTTGGGAAGAATACAGTCAAAGTAAGGGGAGTTTACAATGTTTGTGCTTAAAGAAGAAATTTGTTATAAAAGGAAGAAATTGTCCAGATTGAACAAAAGGGGAGATAGATTTGCTAAATCTTTCAAAGATGATCTTGAATCCAAAGGGGGAGATTGTTAGAGCAGAAATATGTTGGTTACAAGATCATGAAGACCAGAGGTCAAAGTACAAGAGGTCAAAGCTAGAAAGTCAACTCTTAGTGAAAGTCAAAGTCTTTGTCAATAATAGTCAAAGTCAATGTTTTAGTTTGTTTAGTTTTGTTTTGTCTTGTTAGACTTGTGGCTTGTATAAATAGTGTTGTTTTTGTTTAATAGATATATGACTAGAAGTATTCTGTACGTATTCTGAGAGAGTTTTAGAGAGAGAAAGAGTTTTGTAGAGAAAAACAAATTGTAAAAGTTTGATTTGTGAATTGAATTGAAAGAGGTAGTTAATCATCTTCTTTTGTTTGATTAATTGTGATTAGAAACTTGAATCAGGGACACACATTTCTTGTATTCATTTTCATTCATTCAATATACTTGTTTGAAATATCTTCAATGTTTTCAAATGCTCAAATCTTCTTGATTATATCTATGAGCATACAGATATCTGACTTGTATATTTGTGCTTTCACTGATAAAGTTAAACCATTTTTGAGCAACATTGTGCTTTCATAGGAAAATATGGGTTCATTGTGTAGGACTTTAACGAAACTTCAATGGATTCACGTTAACCAGGGTTTCCTACCCAAGAAGTTAATCCTTAGTGATCGAGTGTGAGGAATCAAAAAGAAATGAGTGTGGGTTGTGTGACGAGGTAAAATGTAAATGAGAGTTTGGTTAGAAGCGAGCTCAATGTTTAAAAAGAAAGAGGGTGTGAGATTAGTGTAAAAGAATATCAAACTCTGTACCAACAACTTTCTGAGTCGGGCAACCATATTACTAGTGTTTCACAAATCTTCGTGAACATTATTGAAACAGGCAAATAGCCCATGCCAATTCTTGCTAAAAACCCACCAACCACTCATTTTCTTCTTAACAAGAAAGTGTTTCATATTTTCAAGGGGATGCAACATATAATCTATCTGGTTTTCATTTGGAAAATCTAGATATTGAAAAAGAAGGAAGTCTGCCCCACTTTCGCATTCGATCATGCATAATTGAGTATGTGTTTAACTGTTGTTGTCTCAATGGTTTACACAATGTTGAGCCTTATAAAAAGCAATCATCATGTGCTTAATTCTTTCTAACACTTGCATGAACACACAAGGAATTTGTTTTCTTGTCATAACGTTCATAGAAATATCTTTGTGGTGTTTAGATGATTGAATGGAAGCCTTGGGCGAGTGAACATCAAAAAGCTCCTTTCCAATGTGTATCTGTTACACACAGTAATTTTGTGTTACTGACAGGCATATTAACTGATTCATTTGTTATTTCAGGTGTTACACTTTATTTTGGATCGACGAAGAATCAGAGGCTCAGTTTTCAAAAGATCAGTGGTCAGAATTGATAATAACATTTCTTGGAGAAAGTTTTGATAATCTCAATGCCGCAATCATCAAAAAGGGGGAGACAGAATCAAGAAATGTTTGTGTCTGAAATGTTATAGATGGGAGAAGATCAAGAAATATTTTTGTTCAAGTGTTCTTTGTTTGAAGATTGGCAAAGATTGAAAGTTCAAAAGGGCAAATTAAAAGATTTCTGAAGATGTGCTGAATTTTACTGAATTTTTCTTTGAAGATTATTTGTTGAAGCAGTCTGAGCAAATTCTGAAGATAAATTCTTTCTGAAGATTGAAAGAGATTTGAGATAACCTTAGGAAGATTATTGAAAAGCATATCTACCATATTTGGGGAGATTGTTATTTTGTTTGAAGGAAGATTTTGGAGAGAATACTAAAGATTGTGAAGATTGCTAAAGTTGATCAAAGGAGGAGATTATTTTTACTAAGCATAAAGAGAGAAAATTATACTGCAAAATCTTTTTGAGAGATGATCTTGAATCCAAAGGGGGAGATTGTTAGAGCATAAATATGTTGGATACAAGATCATAGAATACTGAAGATTGAAGTCAAAGCTAAAGTCAACTCTCAAGAATCAAAGTCAAAGTTTTATGTAATAAAAGTCAAAGTCAATATTTTATTTTGAATAGTTTTGTGTTCTACGCGTTTTGTTTTTGTTATAGTGTGCGCGTTTGCCTTGTAGTGGTGTGCGTGTTTCTAGGTGTGTATATATAGGTTTGTTTTGTGCGTGTAGTACTAGTAGCAAAATTCATAGTGTTGAAAGAGTTCATGAGTTAGAGAGAGAAAGTATATTGAGCGTATTTGTAATTGACATTTGTGATTAAATCAAAGTAATATTTTGATGGAATTGATTGTCATTGTTGATTTACATTGTTATCTGGGATAACAATTTACTTTGTGTTTAAGCGTGTGTTGTTTTTTTCTTTTTAATAGATAGATGGCTTTGTGTTGTAACATACATGTAACAGAGATTTTGTACGTGAACAGAGATAATTCTAGAGAGAGAAAGTCTGTGTACGAAATCTTTCAAGGAAAACTATAACAGGTTGTGTAATCAAATTGTTTGTCATCTTGTTTGTTTTGTAATCATAATTAAAACTTGATAAATTGGGACATTATCAAATGGTATCAGAGCAAATTCAAATTGAAATCAAGAAAAATATGGATGTCGACTCTGTGTTTTGAGTTTTAGATTGAAGTTTGAGTTTTTGTGAATTTTTAGAGTTGTAATTGATTTGATTATGATCGATTAGTATATTAGAATAATCTTGTAAAGGTTTGTTGGTGAATTGCACTATAATTTTTGAGAATTTTAGAATTTTGGTCATTCGAAGTTTCACGAGTCTGTCGCACTGTATATTAAATCGATGTGTAAGTTCTAGTGAATTTTCTTGAAATTCAGTGATAGAATTCAATTCTAGATGTGTTAGTGTATAATTTGTCAAAGTTTCAGACGAGAATTTGAAGAATTGATGGGTTTTGGAGTAAATCAGAGGAGTTTTTCATCGTAGATCTTAAGAACTCGCAGAGTTTTCAAGAATTCGTTCGAAGAACTCACAGAAATATTAGATCTCGCATCTCATTAGAGTTCGTATCTTAGATTTCGCATAATTTGATTCTGAAATTTTACAAGTGTTGATTTCGCAGATGAGTGTGAAGTGAATTGCATATAATTCGCTTGTGAGAGTCGTGCGAATTGACATAATTTACAGAGGGGTTTATACGAAAAGTTTTCAGAAATTTTTTTCAAGGAAAAAATTCGCATAAATCTCTTTTGCGAAAAATTGTTGAGAAAATCTTTGACGGATAGATTTCGCATATCTCTTGTGTGCGAAAAGAAGAGAACTCGCATAAGACTAATATACGAATTCCTCAGAATTCGTATAAGAGTAACATACGAATTCTATTGTTTCTTTTTTTAAAAGTTTCTGAATTTTTACAAGTATTGAATTCGTTTGAGTCTGTTGTGCGAAAAGTGTTATGCGAATTGTGTTATGCGAAAAGTTTTATCTTAAAGTTTTTCTAAGTTGAGAACTCGTATAGTGTTATATGCGAATTCTGGATTTCTCTTGCATGTGAATTCTGATTTGTCTGTAGTGTGTGAATTCTGTAATTGTGCAAAATTGTTGTGTGCGAATTCTTAGTACTTCACTCTATCTTGCGAATTCCAGACTTATAGAATTTTGGAAATTTCATTTCTAATTTTCTTTCTAGCCTTTCTGTATTTTTGTGATTTCGATTGGACTAACGATCATTTGTCAAGTTCTTATTGAATATTTCTATAACAGGATGACTTCAAAAGACACACTCTCAATCGGTACAGATGTTAAGCCCCCTATTTTGTTTAAAGGAGAGTACGAGCAATGGAAAGATAGGTTTCTGGACTTTGTGGATCGACACACAAATTGATAGAACATACTACAGTCTATCATGGAAGGTCCTATGGTACCAACCACCAGGGAGATACCTGATGGTGAATCCTCCGACAGTGAAGACAGAGATGAGGACAGAGTAAGAAAGACAAAGACAGTTCTGAAGGATTTTGCACAGTACACTGATGAGCAGAAAAGTCGGTACAAAGCTGATAAGCAAGCCAGATCTCTACTACTACAGAGTATTCCCAACGAGATCTACATAAAGACTGACAACTACAAAGAAAATGCCAAAAAGATGTGGGATCAGCTACAGAAAATGATGATGGGTTCAAAAGTTGGAAACCAAATGAAAGTAGCGAACTGCATCAACAACTACGAAGAGTTTAAGGCGAACGAAAATGAAAGCCTCGAGGACACCTATGAGAGATTTGTACTTCTTCTAAACGAGCTGTCAAAGAATAAGGTTATGAAGAAGCAAATCGAGAACAACATCAAGTTCCTCAACATACTGCAACCCGAGTGGAAAAAGCACACTCACAGGATGAAGCAAATGAAGGACTTGAGTGACATACCTCTACATGAAGTCTATGAGACTTTGCGACAAAATGAGGAGGAGGTTGAAGAGAAAAGGAGTGAGAAGAAGAAAGCTGAGAAGGTTGCAGATCCTATAGCTTTGGTAGCTGGAAAAAAGGAGAAAGAGAAGTAAGAAAAAAAGAAGAAAAAGATAGTACTTCCAAGCTCAGATGATTCTTCATACTCAGACTCTGATATTGATGATGGCGAAAACCTAAAGCAAGCCATGTTACAATTGACCCGTGCATTTCAGAAGAAGTTCTACAAGAAACCGGGTTCAAACTCTCAGAGGTATTCGTTCGGGTCAAAGAATCACGAACACCGAGAAAGAGTGGAAGGAAGGAAATATGAGGAGAAAAGATTTGGAGGAATAAAGCCTGAAAAGAAGAAGAAATTTTTGAATGATTATGGCACTGAGAAGAAGACCGAGGAGATGGTTAAGTGCTACAATTGCGGGAAGGTTGGCCATTTTGCGAAGGACTGACAGAAGGCAATTGTCAGAAGTTCTGATTATTACAAGCAGAATATGTTACTTGCTAAACAGAAGGAAGCGGGGAAAGCCCTAATGGCGGAAGATGAGTTATGGCTAGACCATTCCGAGGAGGAACAATAAGAGACAACACACATCTGCTTAATGGGAAAAGAGATAAAGTTTGATGAATCTGATGAAGAGACATGTGATGAGGTATTGAATTTTTGTGAAAATGATTTTCTATCTAAAATGGAAGCCATGAAGGTCGAACTTCAAGACCTACAATCTAAACTGAAAAAGGAAAAGAACAGAGTTGAAGGAAAAATCAGAAGATCTTTGAACTTAACAAGGAACTTGTTGGGAATAAAGATCTGATTGATTCTCTAAACAAATCTGCTTCTAATTTTAAACTGCAAAAAGATGGTTTTGAAAGTAAGATTTCTGAATTTGTCTCTAAGCTTTCTAAGTCTGATTTAGAGAAGCAAGAATGTGTTCTAAAAGCTCATATTTTGCATGTAGAAAACAAGAACTTAGAGAAAAAGGTAAATGGTTTGGAGGCGAAATTATATACTAGAGGCCAAACAGATCAAACCATTTTCTTAAATACACCCAATGAGGAGGCTAATTTTAAAGAGAAGTGGGGGATCGGTTATGATAACCCCCACTACTTAAAGAAAGCCATCAGAAAACAACCAGCGCTATATAATTTTGATTTTCTTTTTGCCGCTGGTAAATATCATCATTTGAAACCCAAATTTGTTACCAAGTCACCAGATGAGGTTGAGGCAAAAGAAGATGAGAAAATAAAGAATTTAACGAAAATGCAACTACCATTCTGCTATCAAAATCTGAATGATAGTTATCTTTCTGAAAAACCAAAGATTCTTTCAAACGATTATTTTGCTAGCTATTCTACTACTGAGATGGAGGCAAAACCGGTTAAAGCTAAAATCTATGTTCCTCCACTCATTCTAGAAAGCAAAATAGTTGATCTTGAAAATGCTTTATCAAATGAAAGAATTTTGGTTGATATTGAACAAAATGTATTTTCAACTGTAATGAAGAACACTGTTTTCAAAGCTGAATCTCAAAAGTGTTCTAACTCTTCTAAGGCACCTCAAACCTCTGAATCTGATTTTGATGACTTATTTGCGTCTGCAAATGATTTTCTAAATTCTGATGAAGGGTGTGTTGATGAAATTGACATGTTTGACTTTAATGCTCAACTTCCAGATCATTCTACTTTTATTATTAACGGTGAAACTTTACCAAGTGTGAATGAAATTGGTGAAATATCGACTATGGTTGGTGAACCAGTTTCTGTGAGTACTGATTACTATCAGACAGGTAAGAAGCAAAAGAAACAGCGCTCACAGAAACGGACTAACACTGGTAAGCATAAGAAAAGACAATCTCAGAAATCTGATTTTCCTAACAAATCTAAATTCTTTGTTTCATATTTAAGAAAGAAAAGGTCGTAAGGTCGAACTGAATGGCGACCAAAACAGAAGATTGATGAGAGTTCTGAATCATGTCCTGATGATTGTAATAGATCTACTGGTAGTAATTCTGATGTAATTGGTACTGTCACTTCAAATAAACAAAACCTTGTAACTTCTTACAAGAGATATACAATAAAGCAATTACTTCAATTATCTCGGTTTGCTACTAAGTATTCTACATATAGACGGACTGATTTTGTTTCTCATCGATATTCTGATGATTGGTTTGGTGCTTATCATGTTTATTCTTAAAAGCCATATGTTTCAAAGATGTTTCAAAAGTTCAGAGGATCCATATACAAATGGATACCAAAATCTTGTGCTAATCAGATAGGACCCACTTTTAAATGGGTACCTAAAGTTGTTATTCCCTGATTTCTCTTATGTAGACCCGTCATATGTGGTACTAGGATTTTGGTTGCTCCAAGCATATGACCGGGCAAAAGGATTTATTGTCTAATTATACAGAGAAATTATGCGGGAATGTAAGATTCGGCAACGACCAGTTTTCACCGATTTTAGGCTACGGTGACGTTATTAATGACAACGTGACGATTACAAAGGTGAGTTACGTGGAAGGTTTAGGACATAACCTGTTCAACATTGGACAGTTCTACGACAAAGATTTAGAGGTAAATTTCAAGGCCAAGCGATGTTCTGTGCGTACTGAAGATGGTAAGGAACTCTTGGTCGACACCAGAAAGTCTAATATCTACACGATCAATTTGTCAAAAGTCCAGACTGACAATCAGGTTTGTCTACTATCAAAAGCTTTGCTGCAACAAAGCTGGTTATGGCACCGAAGGCTTTCTCACCTGAATTTTCGTTACATAAACAAACTGGTCACGGGTAAGCTAGTCAAAGGACTTCCTGAGCTAAAATATGAGAAAGAACATCTGTGTGCAGCATGCGAGAAAGGTAAAATGAAGAGAGTTGCTCATAAGCCTAAGCCTGAACAAAGTACAAGTTCTCCACTTGAACTGTTGCATATGGATCTCCGTGGTCCTATGCGTACCCAAAGCATTAGCGGCAAGAAGTATGTCTTAGTTATTGTGGACGATTATTCGCGGTATACATGGGTCAAATTTCTAAGATCAAAGGATGAGACACCCGAAGTCATCATCATTTTCTTAAAGACTACCCAAGTAAATCTGCAAAAGCCAGTCAAGCTTCTACGTACAGATAACGACACAAAATTCAAGAATAACACTATTAAAGATTATCTCGAATTGGTCGGGATAACACATCAATATTCTGTTGCAAGAATGCCAGAACATAACGAAGTAGTAGAAAGACGAAACCGAATGCTAGTCGAGGCCGCTCGGACTATGTTGGGTCAATTTGATCTACCTCTGTTTCTATAGGACGAAGTTGTATCGACTGCGTGCTATACACATAATCGTTCCATAATACATCACCGGTTTGGTAAAACACCTTATGCTTTGATAAATAATCGTACACCTAGCATTAAACACTTTCATATTTTTGGATGAAGGTGCTTCGTGCTAAACGATAGAGAGAACCTGAAAAAGTTTGTACCGAAGGCTGATGAAGGTATCTTCATTGGATATTCTCAAACATCTGCTGCCTACCGAGTGTATCTGAAGAAGTTAAAGACAGTGATTGAAAGCTTTAATGTTACAGTTGATGAAGAAGTGGCTTCTGAACAAAGCAGTTCAGAACCCGTACTTACAGGAGTGTTAGCTTTTGGACAAATCAGTCCAGAACCTGTGGTTAAAGACACTGATTCTGATAAACCCTCAACTTCTACATCACATTTATCAGAATTGGATTTATTGTTTGAATTCTTTTATGATGAGTTTCTTGGATCTAAACTGCCTAAATCTGTTGTGGTTGATAGGTCATAAGATTCAACGGCTAATCATCCAACCATTTCGAATGTACCTACTGAATTAGTTCCTCCAATTTAGAAAGAAACTCTAGTTCAAACAATTACTCCTTCAGTTGAAGTTGTACCTAAAAACGTCGAGATAGAAGTTGCTAATTCGGTTGGTTGTACTGTGACGTCTACTCAACAGCCAGAAATTGTTGTACCAACTGAAACTTCTGCATCAAATACTTCAACTTGTTCACTTCCTGAACAAGAAGAAGACAGTGGATACTTAGATGATAATCATGATCAATCTATATCAAATCCACTCCCTCATTGTTAGACTAATATTGTATTCAAGATTAAAAGTGAGGGTCTTTATTGTAATTGTATAAATAGTTTGGTATTTGTTAGATTGGTAGAAACGAACATACGCACAATTGAGAATCAGAGTTGGTAAGAACTCGTATGCACACACAGTAAATACGTGAGACATGTGATTAAGTGTTAGATTTATGACTTCGATGTAATCTGTGATTATATCAATAAAATTGTATTCATAATCTGTGTTGTAAATTGTATGCTAGTAAATAGGGATCACAATTGGTATCAGAGCTTGATCAGAAACAACAGATAAGATTTGAAGTATCGTTTGGAAGACAAATTGATTACAGTTTTCAAATTCGGAAATACATTGTTCCATTGAAAGTGAATTCTTGATTTCATGAAGTTCTTGATGTAAATTTGCACTCACAGTGATCGTCTGATATAGGAGATCAAGTTTGGTATTGGTCATCTCTCGTGGACTGCTAAAGATCAATTCCTACTTTGTTTGTTGTTCTTATGGAAATTTACTCCGTAAGGTTGATTATGATGACATAAAGATCAATCATTCAAAGTTTCAGAAACAAATATCATCATTTGGGTGGATTTTGAGTGAAAAGTTGCAAAATAAAGTCGAGATCTACAGAATTCGCATAATCCATGAAGAACTCGCAAGTAGAACTCGCAGAGTGAAAGAATTCGCAGAATACCTATTCTTGTTGTTCTCAAGGAAAGAATTCGCAGAGTAAAGGAATTCGCAGACTGAAGAATTCACATCTACAAAGAAGAAAAATGGTTAAGTGAAGGATTCACACAAGTAATTTTACGAAAAGTGAAGAACTCGCAAGTGTGAGAGACATAAACTCTAAAGAATTCGTAATTGTGTCTTATACGAATTCAAGGAACTCGCATAAGTGTTCTTGCGAAAAGCTCAGAACTCGCATGAGTCTTTTTGCGAAAAGCTCACAATTCGTATCCTTTACTATATCCTTTTTACGAATTGCTTTCTTACGAATTATATACTTGTATTTTTTCTAGAAATCTTTTTCAGTGGTGATCTGAGTTTGACTTTCAGTCAACTTTTCTAAATTGTTTGGGAACGATCATTTCAAGCTCATTTATTGTTCAAGATGCCTACTATAGATGAGAGAGGGAATACTGTACTGTCAGCCAGAGATGTTGTTGTCATGTACATGCCTGAGTTACCAGCAATTGAGGCTGAACGAGACAAGCTGAAAATTCAGAATGCAACTCTTCTAAATCAGATTTAGGAGTTTAAGTCTAAAATGTTAAACTCTGATAAAACTCCTATATGTGCTAAATGTACTAATAATTCTCAATCTGATTTTGCAGGTATCTTAAAGGCAAGAGAGAAAGAAATTAAAGAGAAAGAGAAATAAATTAAAGAGAAAGACATTAAAAGAAAAGATGAAATGATTAAGACTATTGAGAAAGTAATCCAACTCAAAGAGTCAGATATAGTAAATCTTCAAAGCCTACTCAAGACAACTGAACAAAAAACATCTGAACTGGAAGCTGAATTAGTTGAGCTTCAACAGAAGTTTAAGGCTTTTGAAGATAAAATATCTTCTTTGGAGTCAAAGAACGTTGATCTGAAGAAAATCCTCCAAGCAGAAAATCAAAAAGCAAATTTGGAGAATGCTTCATCTCAAAAGCTTTCTGACTTTTCTAAGAAAACTGTACAAGAGAAGAACGATCTTGAGCTAAGATGTTTAAAACTCTCGAAGAAAGTTGTTAGATCACAGATTTATTGGATTCAAGTTTATCAAGACTGAAGACGGAAATATGAAGTCAAAGCTGCACAGTCAACTCTAAATTAAAGTCTAGGTCAATTTGTAATAAAATGTCAAAGTTTATTTTTATGTATTTTTGTTTTTCCCTAAATAGGTATGGTTATTAGGGTGCTAGGGTTGTGTGTGTGAAAGAGTGTGCAAAAATAGAAATCATCAGCCGTACAAATTCTAGAGAGAGAGAGAGAGCTTAGAGAGAGAAACATCCTTCAAGAGAGATTTGTAATCATTTGATTGTGAATCAAATCAGGTTTGATTAATCCCTTTTTGTGCTTATATGTTTATTGTGATAAGAAACTGAATTTGCAAGGAACATCAATTGGTATTAAAGCCTAACCAGATTGAAATCAAAAGAAAACATTAGTCGAACACTATTCTATCGAAGTCCAATACTGATTTTTGAGTGTTTGTGTGTTTTTCGGGTTAGAATCAATTGGTTTGAGGTCGATTAGTGTATTAGATTGAGAGTGTATTGTTTTATTCATGTATTGCATTGTAATCAATTTGTCATTTTGATGATTTTAGTGTTCTTGGTTTTCACGAGTTCACATGCACTGTTTCATTGATCGAATCATTCTTAGAGTGTTTGTTTTTTAAATTAATTGGTTGTAATCTGTTCTAGATGTATTTGTGGTCTTATTGTCAAAGTTTCGAGTTGTAATTCGAAGTCTATATAGGTCTTTGGATGAATCAGATCGATTTTCCTTCAAAAATTGAAGAACACGCCAGATCTCCATTTTACGCCAGATCATAGTTCTTTCTCGCCAGATTCAAATGTTTCTAAGTGCTTAGCACAAAGTTACTTTTGCGTGATCAGAGTTTTTCGCAATATAGCTTTTGCGCCATCTTCACTTAGCGCAAAGTATATTTTGAGCCATTGCCTTTAGCGCATATCTGAATTTCGCGCCAGCTTCACTTAGCGCAAATTGCCTTTTGCGCTACTGCCCTTAGCGCATTTCTGGGTTTTGCGTGTTCTGTGTGTTTGTATTGTGTGCGAATTCTTTACTACTTCCTTATATTTTGCGAATTCTAGACTTGTTTAAAATTAGAAATTTCATTTCTGAAGTTCTTTTGATTTTATCTGCACTAACGATCAATTTCAAGTTTCTTATTGCATATTTTAAAAAACAGGATGACATCAAGAGAAGCTCTCGCTATTGGAACAGATGTAAAGCCACAAGTACTCTTCAAGGGAGAGTATGAGCAATGGAAAGACATATTCATGGACTTCATTAAAAGACACGAACTGGGTGTTCTTATTATGAAATCTTTGGAGGATGGAATCATGCCAATTCCAATGAAGACACACACTGTTGAAGGTGAAGAAAGAGAGTATCTTGTGCTACCTGAAGAGTTCATAGAAGAGCAAACGAGAAGAAACAAAGATGATAGACTAGCAAAATCATTCATTCTTCAAGGCATCCCAAATGAGATTTATGTGAAAATTGATAGCTACAAAGCAACAGGAAAACAAATGTGGGATCAACTGGAGAAGATGATGCTTGGATCAAAGGTTGGGAACCAGATCAAAATATCCAACTGCCTCAATAATTATGAGGAATTTAAAGACAAAGCTGGAGAATCTCTAGAGGCGACTTATGACAGATTCATGACTTTACTTAATGAACTCAGCAAAAACAAAGTAAAGAAGTCACAAATTGAGCTCAATATGAAGTTACTCAGTATTCTTCAACCAGAATGGAAAAGGTTCACTAGACAGATGAAGCAGATGAAAGACCTGAACGAAATTCCACTCCATGAAGTTTATGAAACCTTAAGGCGGAATGAAGAGGAGGTGGATGAGATCAAGGATGAGAAGAAAAAGGCTGAGAAGACAGTTGCTGATCCAGTTGCACTTGTTGTGAAGAAGAAAAGTGTGAGTCTCAAGAAAAAGAAGAAGATGATAGTTTCTGAATCAGAAGAGGCTGAAAGTGAGAATAACTCTGACTCTGACGACTGTAAGACCTTGAAGCAGGCTACGCTCATGTTAACCAAGGCTTTTCAAAAGAAGTTCTACAAAAAGCCTATCTCTAACAGTCAGAGGTATTCATTTGGTTCAAGTAACTACGATCACAAGGAAAGAATTGAAGGAAAGATAATAGAGGAAAGGAGGCCAGAAGAGAAAAAGTATAGAGCTGAAGAGACTAAACAGCCAGAACCTCCAAAGTGCTACAACTGCGGCAAACTCGGTCATTTTGCTAAGGATTGCAGAAAGCCAAAGGTTTGAAACTCTGATTACTATAAAAAAAAAGATGCTTCTAGCCAAGCAACAGGAGGCTGGAAAAGCATTGATGGCAGAGGATGAATTTTGGCTTGATCACTCTGACGAAGAGGAAGAAGAGAAGGAAGAGACAACACACTTGTGTTTGATGGGTCAGATAGAGAAGGAAACCGATGTTGATTCTGATGAAGAGGATAACGAAGAGGTATGTGATATGACTGAATCAGAGTTTTTGAATCAAATGCATGCTATGATGACTAAACTCCAAGAATTAGAGTCTAAACTTAAGCGTGAAAAATGTGTCATTAATGATAAAAATAAATCTATACATAAACTTGGCAATGATATTGCTAAGAAAAATGTATTGATTGAAGTTTTGCATAAAAACATTGACACTAGTGCGAAAGAGAAGACTATAATTCATAAAGAGTTATCTGAAACTGTTTCAAAATATAGATTGTGTGAGTTTGAATATAAAGAGCTTTATAAAATGTATTCTTAGATTTCAAAATAAAACAAATCTTTAATTGAAAAGGTGAATGCTTTGGAAGGGAAACTGTATACTTTGGGTCAAACTGAACAAACCATTCATCTAAACAAACCCAAAGAGAACAGATAGGGTTGGGGACTTGGATACGAGAATGCACAATGTCTCAAAAAGGGTATATCTGAAGTGTCTGCTCTTTATGATTTTGGATTTCTAAAACTGGCACCTCAATACCCTGAACTTCAAGTTTTCTGGACTAGATTGTCTGAAAAGGATGAAGCCAAGGAAACCGAGAAAAGAAAGAACACATATAAATTCAGCTTCCATTTCGTTATGAGATATTGAATAATAGTTATCGTTCTGATAAATCAAAATTTCTTTCAAATGACTATTTTGAGAGTTATTCTGTAAAAGAAATGGAGGCTAAGCCCATCGAAGGTAAGCTTTACGTTCCTCCTCTCGTGTTGGAAAGTAAAATTTCTGAACTCGAGAATACTCTCAAAGAAGAAAGGATCTTGATGGACTTAGAACAAACTATTTTTTCTACTGTGTTTAAATATTCTGATTTTTCTAAATCATTCAAGGCTTCAAAATCTTCTGATATGTCTGGTTTACTTTATGAAGGGTTTGATTTTCTAAACTCTGATGGTTGTTTAGATGACTGTGTTGGTAATTTTGACTTTAATGCTAAACTTACTGATCATTCTTCTTTTGTTGTTAATTCTTTTGGATTACCAAGTGTGTATGAAAAAGGTGAAACATCAACGAAAGTTGATAAATCAGTTCCTATGAAATCCAAAGTTGCCAAAGGTAAGAAGAAGAAATCTGGGCATTCACAGAAACAAATCACCACTCGTAAGTCAAAGAAGAATCATTTGTTTGATTCTCACCATTCTAACTCTAAAGTTTCAAATGTTTCAGATTTCAGAAAGAAAAGACTTGGAGTAAAGTCGGAATGGCTACCGAAACAGAAGATCGTTGAGAAAGCTAAATCATTTTCTAGTTCTGATTGTAATAAGAAGACTAATAGTAAAGATGATTTGATTGTGAATGTTGCTATTTCTAAACCAAAACTTGTTGACTCTCGCAAGAAATATTCCATACAACAATTATTCCAGTTATCTTCGTCTGCTATAAAGTTTTCAAATTATGATAGATATGATTATTGTTAGCTCCAATCACATTGTATAGAAGTATTGAAAAATAGGCTAATTATAGGAATCACATAAGTCTATCCTAGAGCTTCCAAGTACACCATAGAAGATACAATCACAGAAGACATCTGTCGACCTTCTGCCAAAGGACACGAAACCTGATTATGCTCTTCAGATCACAAAGCCTCTGTGATCACTCATAGAGCCTCTGTGATGGCTAACCTCTGGAGACAGTTCGAAGATGTGAAAACTCAGTTCAAGACAAGGTCACATGCAAATCATGTGATGCCTGTTGTACGAAGATTTCCAGATCACCTTGGAGCGACGCACGATGGTTTTACTTTCCAGGTGGCACTCCGTTTGTGGAATGTCAGCCTTTGTCTTGTACTAAGGGGTGCATCCTTCTTGTATATTATGGGAGCACCACCTTAGAGTTTTAACATGCGAGCAAACACAAATAGCTTTGAATAGAGATTGTATTTTGGAAAGAACATTTTGCACATACCAGTGCATGTTCTTGGTGTTCTTCAGTAATCAATGAAACAGTTCTTTGAGTAATCTATTGCAATACTTTACTATTCTGTTTATTGATTACTTGTGTGTTTACTACCTTACATATTCTACCTTTTCTACACATCATAAACGCTTTCGCACTCACATCATTTAAATCAGTGTGTAGTTAAAGGTCTATCAAGTTAAGAACGTCATTATTGGGATCAACAATTGGTATCAGAGCGGACTTTGATTCTCAATATCAGAGGATCCTACTCTATACATGATTCCCACGCTCCAGGTAGTAGTTTGAAGTCTGTTTATTCACCACAATCCCCACTCATAAACATACTTTGTTTTCTAGAGCTACTTCAACTAGTTTGACATAGATTCAAAGGCAAGTGTGTTTAACTCATTGAAGATAGACTCAAAGCTCAGTTAGTTAGTTAGAGGATGAAGGAATATCCTCTGTCCGGTCTGCTTGGTTTAGGTTCGGACCGTGCCGTCCTTCTTCAATACCTTTCTGCACTAGAACTGCAGAGGTAGATGTGTGGGTTGCACTGGGAGTTGGTTTGGGTTGTGTTCCTAAGGCATCTTTTTCACGACTCCCCTCCTTCGATTTTTTATCTCCTTCCCTTTCCTCATCGCTTTGTGACTTGCCAGTCACATCCTCTATCTCCATATGTACAGTTTCGCCCAAGTCCCCTGAGTACCTGCCGATGACCTCTTTAGCTATTTGAGAAGCCAGCTTCAGAGGACTATTAGGTCTGTCCTCAGGGGTTTCTTCGAATATAAGTGCTCTTCTTCTTGTCTTCTGCAGAGGTTTTTTGCCACCCTCTGCATGTTCAGTTCTAGCACTTAGGGCTTCAACCTTGGCTTCAGCAGATCTCTCTTTCTCTGCAAGCTTACGCAGTTTCCTCTTCTTCTTCTTTTCAGAGGATTTAACAACCTCTGTGGTTTTTCTGCAGCCTTTCCCTTGGATTTTGGCACCTCTACTTCTTCGGTTCTCTTCTTCTTTTGTTTCTTTTTCTACTTCTTTGCACTACCCTCACCTTTAGCTAACTCTCCCTTACTCTCACTCACTTTGTTGATCCAAACTCTCTCAGTGATTTGATAACGACCCTCTTCTATACTTAGTGAAAATTACGTTTATTAATATGTATTAGTGTTTCACCATTAGCCATCAAACTGAGTCTATTCAGTTGTCGCTGATGATCTTTCTTATAAACGCTCATATGTATTAGTGTTTCACTATCAGCGATCAGACTGAGTCTGTTCAGTTATCGCTGATGTTCTCTGATGTAAACGTATTCCCTGAAGACAAGTTTTGCGTCAACAGATGTTCATAGTTGAATCGAAGACGAAGTTGCTGAACAAAGACAAGTCTACTAGTGACCTAATGCGGATATCAGTGAAGCAAAGACGACTCTACTCATACGCGAAGAAACCTGAGGAAAATCTTCAGCGATAGTTGAACCTCTTTATATCTTTGAAGTAAGAGATATTCAGCGATCGATGATCACTTAGCTTATGCCTCAAGTCTCTTTTGTCTTTCCCTGCACAACCAGTACGATGTGTCAGAACGGACATACCTCTGCCACAATTCGTACAACAACTCTGTCAACTACACTGTTCATGATACGGCCGAAAGCATGTCTCCCAAAGTCAGACCCTCTCAGCCAATCAATGAAGAACACATGTAAAGTGCCCTGCCATGCATTTAATACATAGGGTATAAATAGAAAGATTACCTGTCCATCTGAAGAGAGTGCTCACCTCTAGCCTTCATCTTTCTAACATATAGAAACCCTTGTTTTTTATACTCTCTAATCTCCCATTCTCTATCTTCTACTGCAATAATCTTAGTGTTTCTTAAGTTTGTTTAGATTAGGTTCTACTTAATCTTATTCCGCAACAGACTTGTAAATTGTATTTGATTTATCAATAAACAATTTATTAAACTTTAAATTATGTGTTTGTATTCAACCCCCCCCCCTTCTACAAAACTTGTTAAGCACCTTCGGGACCAACACACTGTTTGAGCCTATGTGGCCACAACTTCAGTCTCCCTTACACCCTCATCTCTCAAGTACACTACAATCTCACCTACCTAGAATCCTACGCGAGGGGGGGTTGCAGGACTCGGTGCAGGAGTCCTGTGCCCTCGTATGTAAGCCCTAGTTCCATCTTCACTACCCAGATATGTCAGTAGGCTTGTTGACAAAGGTCTTGCGTTTGGATAACCAGTTTTGAGGGTAGTTGGTTTGTGTGACTTCATCTTATGTAGTTTAATAGTCTTACCCTTTGTTGGTAATTTGCCTTCCCAATCAAATCGTCTCCCAGAAGTAGTCCCAAGAATCTGCCAAAGACGATGTTCTTGGACTCTGTGCCCCTGTCTTGGTCTTGTTGCTTGGAGATGACCGTATTCCTAATCACCCTGAAGATGAGTCCAGCGTAATCAAGTGGAATATCATAGTAGATTCCATACATGATTGCCAGAATTGTATGGCTCGACTGGTCAGGGCTCCCAACCTTCGAAGTTAGGCATCTGTTCAGAATGGAGAAGAGCACATTCCACAGAGGGGGCAGATTCTGTCTTCTGAAGTTGGTTCTCTTAGTGATTGGTACAGCGTACCTAATGAACCATAGAAACTCTAAGATTTTTTCCTCTGTGGGATCCTCTGAGAATTTGCGAAGGTTGAGATCTTCCTTGGTGGGGAGTTCAAAGACATATGACAATTTCCTTCGATTGATGCCCAAGTCCAATATTTTAGTAGTCGAGGGATGAGTTGCATATCCAATGATACAGTGCCCATATCCATCCATCTTGGCATGTCGAGCACTTAGCCAGAACTGTTGAATGTATGATTCAGGGATGTCATTAATCTTCATGGTTAGGGTTTTGACAAGAAAGTGGTTTTGGAGGATCTTGATTAGAGGTTCGGCTTCAGCAGGGAATCCAGAGGGATTCAGGGTGACAAAGTGGTTGTTGGGTTTGTTGTTAATTTGTGTCAAATGATAGTCATGCCTTGTAAAGGATAGCATTCAACTTGTGAGAACTTGTTCTTGACTAACAGAGTGTGAGTCAGCATGTTGTGCCACTGAGTGTTGAGATTTATTGGAGTTCTTAGAGCCATGGGAGTTTTTGGATGAGATGAAGTGAGAAGCCATTATAGAAGCAGCAAAGGTTTCTTGCAAAGGATTTCTTGAGGGTAAAAGTTGTAGGTAAAAGGGAAAAGAAGGGATATGGAAGGGTTTATATACTGTGAGGGGTAAAAAGAATTTGGCGGTAAAGATAAGAATTTGAAATCCGTAATGAGTGTAAACGGATAAGTATCCGTTTTCAAAAACGACGGTATAAATACAAACCAATAGGAATGTGCCACGTAAGGATGGGCGGTGCACGATCGAGTACGCGCGCCTCCCTCTATTCTCACGCGTGTGGCATTTACTATTTCCACATGACAGTGATTTTTTGAAAATAACCCGCATTAAATGACCCAATGGTAATAGTTTTCAAGTTAAAAAATTGCAGAAGCTCTATGGGACAAGATCTTCTGGGGTCATTTGGTGGATTCAGAACAAATAAGACCTGGACTTTCGAAAAAAACCTTATGAGATGATCGAACACAGACCCAATCATGTGATTAATGGATAAGAAACCCCTTTTGTGAGGTACAGAGGATCTGTGATAGATCACAGAGGCTCTGTGGATGTCCTCAGAGGCTCTGAGATCCAAAATTTCTAATTTAGAAAATAATTTGGGTGGTGATCACTCAAAAGTTATGAAAACATTTTTGAGGGGCAGAGAGACATATTTGAAAAAAATGATGTCGAGCTCCCCCTTGAAATGTCAAGGTCTCCTTTTTCAGCTCCCCCTTGATCTGTGCTTGAAATCTTTTGGAACTAGTCTTTGAGTAAGACACAGAACAAGAGAGCCATTTTAACAAGACGATTTTGAGAACAAACGAAAATTTATACACGGTTACACAGTATGTACTACAGAGGCTCTGTGCAAGGGTACAGAGGCTCTGTGAATTAACTTATGTTAAGCATCCCAATCTTGCCAAAGAGAAAATTAAATCTTTTCTCATCTAATGCCTTTGTGAAAAGGTCTGCAAGCTGGTAATCTGTGGGGACGAAGTACATTTCTATTGTCCCAAGCTCCACATGATGTTTCAGAAAGTGATACCTGATGTCAATGTGCTTTGTCTTAGAGTGTCGAACAGCATTGGCAGAGATCGCAATGGCGCTTTTGGAGTCACAGAGGATGGAGATTTTCTCGATGTCAAATCCATAATCTCTGAGTTGGGTTCTCATCCACAGAACCTGTGAACAACAACTGGCAGCAGCAACGTATTCCGCTTCTGCCATAGAGGTCGAGACATAATTCTGCTTCTTAGAAGTCCAACTTACTAGTTTCCCTCCAAGGAATTGACAACTCCCAGAGGTAATATTTCTGACTAGCTTGCATCCTCCGTAATCTGAATCTGTATAAGCCACAAGATCAAATCCAGAGTTCTCTGGATACCAGAGGCCAAGATTTTTGGTCCCTTTTAGGTATCTGAAGATCCTCTTGACAGCATGGAGATAAGATTCTTTGGGGTTAGCTTGAAATCTTGCACAAAGGCATGTGGCGAACATTATATCAGTTCGGCTTGCGGTTAAGTACAAAAGAGATCCTATCATACCTCTGTAGAGTTTACACTCCACAGATTTGCCCTCTGGGTCTACATGAAGCTTAGCTCCAGTGGCCATAGGGGTTTTCATTGGTGAAGAGTCATAGAACTTGTATTTTTTTAAGCATGTCAAAGACATATTTAGATTGGTTTACGAAAATGCCCTCTTTGGTTTGTTTGACTTGCAATCCTAGGAAGAAGGTAAGTTCTCCCATCATGCTCATCTCAAACTCACTCTTAATCAATGACTCAAACTTTTTGCAATAAGATTCATTTGTGGACCTAAAAATAATGTCGTCAACATAAATTTGTACAAGAAGAATCTCACCTTTTATCTTTTTATAAAATAAGGTTGTATCAGTTGTACCTCTTTCGAAACCATTGGCAAGAAGGAAGTTTGAAAGTCTGTCGTACCAAGCTCTGGGGGCTTGCTTGAGTCCGTACAGAGCCTTGTCCAAGAAGTACACGTGGTTAGGGTACTTGGAACTTTCAAACCCTGGTGGTTGTTGGACGTATACTTCTTCTTGAATTTGCCCATTCGGAAAGGCTGACTTAACATCCATTTGAAATACTTTAAAACCTCTATGGGTTGCGAAGTCAAGAAATATTCTTATCCCCTCGAGCCTTGCCACAGGGGAAAAAGTTTCGTCGTAGTCAATTTCTTCTTCTTGGCAGTATCCCTTGGCCACCAGTCTTGCTTTGTTCCTGATCACCACACCATCTTCGTTCATTTTGTTCCTGAAGACCCATTTAGTCCCAATAGCAATTTTGCCTTTCGACAGAGGTACTAGGGTTCATACTTCGTTTCTTTCAAACTACAGAAGCTCTTCTTGCATAGCTTCTACCCAATTTGGGTCTTCAAGAGCTTCAGAGATCTTTTTGGGTTCAATAATACTCACAAAATTTGTATAGTAACAAAAATTTGCAGTACTGGATCAAGTTTGGACTCTGTCAGAGGGATCACCTATAATTTGGATTTGTGGGTGACTTCTGGTCCACTTTGTCATTCGTGGTAGGTGATCATTGGAACCTTCTGGAATCACTTCTGGAGCATGTTCAGTCTCTTGAAGTTGATCACCCTCTGTAGAAGGGAGATCATTGGTACTTGTCATGGGACTTTGGTAATTTTGAGTAGATGTTATGAGCTCTGTTGTGCCTTGTTCAGAATTCTCTGATTGTTCTGGTGTTGACCCTTCAGAGATATCTTGCAGATTACCATGATCTTGATTAAGCTTGGAGCCTTGTTCAGAATTCGCCTCAAAGTGCTCCCCTTCGACATTTGCACCTGCAAAAGTATTGGAAGAGGGTGAAGTATTGCTAGGACCTAATAGAGACGTACCTAATTGGTCTGCAGAGGCTTCAACTCCAGAGGCTTTGTGGACATCCTCTGAGGGTCCAACATCGTTGAACATCTCTTCAAATAGATGATGAAGTTCATTTGCTCTAGATGAGTCACCAGATTCTTTATCCTGAATTTTGAGTCTTGAGTTGATTTGCTTAGAAGTCACCTGAAACGAGTCACCAAAAGAAACGTTAATAGTTTCAAGTATGTGTTTTGATTTGAGCACGTAGACTCGGTATGCCTTGGAGTTTGATGAATAGCCAACAAATTTGGCTTCATCAGCTTTGGGACTGAATTTCCCGATTTGCTCTCTGTCGTTTAGCACAAAGCATCTGCAGCCGAAGACATGGAAGTACTTGATGTTTGGCTTTCTTTGATTGAGTAGGTGGTAAGGGGTTTTTGCATGTCTTTTTACTACCAAAGATCGATTTTGGATGAAACATGCTATGGAGATGGCTTCTGCCCAAAAGGAAATTGGAAGTCCTGAGGCAGTGAGCATTGTTCTTGCGGCTTCCACAAGTGTTCGGTTTTTGTGTTCAACAACACCGTTTTGTTATGGAGTCCTTGCGGCAGAGAAGTTCTGTGAAATGCCTTCTGTTGTAAGATAGGATTCTATTCTTGAGTTTTTGAACTCTGTCCCATTGTCGCTTCGAACTCTTTGAGCCCTGCAATCATGAAGAACTTGTATCCTCTTGAGAAGATTTATTAGTACCTCAGGAACATCTGATTTCTTTCGTATAAAATCTACCCAAGTATATCTAGAGAATTCATCTATGAGTACAAGTATGTACTTCTTACCACCTAGACTCTGCACAGATATAGGACCGTAGAGGTCTACGTGAAGCATCTGCAGAGGTCTAGTGCAAGATATGTCTGTTTTGGTCTTATGGGCAGCTCTTCTGACTTTTCCCATTTCACATGCAGAGCATAGATGATCTTTGTCGAATTTAATATTTGGTAGCCCCTTTTCCAGATCTAGTTTTACAAGTTTGTCAAGAGAGTGAAAGTTTAAGTGACAGAACCTGTTGTGCCAGAGCCAAGCTTCTTCGCTCTTACTTGAGACTAGACAGAGCTTTTTGTCTCTGTTGATGGATTTGAAGTCCATGAGGTATAGATCACCTCGTCTCTTGGCCCACAGAAGCTCTGTAGTTGTGTCTTCTTTGAACAATGAGCAGTATTTCTTCTTTAACATTACATCGAGTCCATTATCACAGAGTTGGCTAACACTTATCAGGTTGTGCTTAAGGCCATCCACATATGCAACTTTGTTGACAGTGATGTCTCCATTGGCAATGACTCCATAGCCTTGGATCTGACCTTTCTTGTTGTCTCCTAAGGTTAGAGAACCCCCTTTAAGTTTATCTTTGTAATCAGAGAGCAACCCTCTGTCGCCAGTCATGTGCCTTGAACACCCGGAGTCTAGGTACCAAATAGGCACATGATGTTTCTTCTGTGGACAGATTAAGAAGTTTTAGGTACCCGTTTCCAAATGGGTCCCGGCTTGTTAGAAGTCTTTAAAGGTGCCTTAACACCTTTATTTTTGGATTTATCCTCTTTGATAGAGATACCATTTTGTCCTTTCTCACCCTTGAATTTTGCATTCTTAGACTTCGGGTGTGATATAAGACAGAAGGGTCTAGAGAAGTGTTGATTTAACACATGCACAAGATCAAAACATTTGCAGTGAGGAACTTCAGAAGCAAACTTCTTAAATATTTCATTAAAATTGTCAAAGGAGGGTACAGAGCAATTTTTACAACAGCCCATTTTAGATTTGGGTTTCTTTCTACAGAAAACTTTGTCTAATCTAGGTTGTCTTTTGTCAAAAACTCCTCTTGAGTGGCTCTCTAAGTATACTCTCCCCTGATGACCTTCCTTTCGAGCATTCATTGCCACTAAAGCATTAGTTTTGTCAATTTTGGGCCATTTTGCCTTTTGTTTCCAGGTGGGCTTTTCTTCAAAAGGCTTTGTTAGTTTGACAGGTTTTGGAGCTTTGGAAGTTTGAGTGGTCTTGATCTTTTCATTTTTCAAATTTTCAAGCTCAAGAGATGTTTTTGCTTGAAGACACATATCTAGAAAATCAGGACAGATGGGTATTCCTGTAGTTCTCCTTTTAGTAGAAACTATTTTGTTAGGAATACCAGAGGACAACTTACATTCCTCTGGACCACAGGTGACCATCTTAAGTTCCACAGAACTTGTCTTATCACAGACAGAGGAGGACTCAGACTCTGATTCAGAATCTGAGTCGAGAAAGTCCTTGTGAATGAGAGCATGACCTTCTAGAAGTGTGTTGCATTGTCCATTTGTAGTGTCCTTGGGTGAATTTAAATCTTTTGAAATACATGGAATAACCATAGGAACACTAAGACAATTTAGAAGATCTTGCTCAAAGATTTCTTCTACTTCAGAGATTAGATCAGGATGGTTAAGAAAATGATTTTCATAGGCCGGAACAAACTCTGGTGCATCAGAGGATAGTTCCTTTTCAGGAATCATCATGCACATAAAAGCCATTTGAGTTTGTGTTTCTGGATGACCAAATCTGAAGATTCCTATCTGTTTTTGGGACAAATATTTCTTTCAAATAGATTTTCTCTTTGATGAGAGTGCAGATGGCAAATCATTGTTTTCATACCATACATTTGCCATCTGCAGAGGTTTCCTGAGATGTGGTCCTTCAGAGGTTCTGCGCCTTTTAAATGTGGATAAAAGGTTTGGAAGACTTGGCTTTAGAAATTGTCCAGGGCAGAAGATATTTGCTAAAGATTTGTTCCTTTTATTTCCAGTGTAGGGGTCAATATCATCGAACCTTATACCTCTTCTGCCAATATGGGTATTGACCTTTTCATGGACCTTTTGAGCATCCTGATATCTCTTAATTTGAAGTTCTCTGTCGAACAGATCTTGATGAAGAACTTCTCTTTCTTTTTGGAAAAAAAATTTCAAAGAGATGGCGTTTAATCGATCACTCTTACTATTCTTTAGCTCTTTGACCTTTTCTTTTAAAGCTTGATCGAGTTTTAAAACCTTTTCTTTTGGACTCTTTTTATCAGAAATGTGCTCAGAAATAAATGACTTTCTTTCAAGATAAAGCTTGTCTTTTTCTTGGGTAAGAAGCCTGGATTCTCTTTCAAAGAAGGCTAGCTTCTTCTCAAGCTCTGAGCACATGGTTTTATAAGCAAGAAATTCATTTTGTAATTCAAGAAGCTTGTTTTTAGAGTCAGAATTACAAGAGTTAGAAGTAGATACCTCATTTTTGTCGTCAGAAGAGTGGACTTTTGCCATTCCACAGAAGAGTGCATTGTTGTCCCCTTCATCAGAGGATTCATCAGTTTCAAGGTTTTGTTGTTCTGCCATTAGGGATCTCTGAGTATAGTACTCTGCATTCTTTTTGTAGAAATCAGCGTCTCTTGTGGGTTTCTCTTTAATGGCAGAGGACCTACACTCTGCGGCGAAGTGGACCAACTTCCCACATTTGAAGCAACCTTCATTTTGTTTGGGAACTTTATCAACACCTCTGTCGTCTGATATCTGTCCACTCCTTCTCTCTTCTTGCCTCTGACCATTGAATTCCTCTCTCCCATACTTTCTTTCTTCACCATATCTTCTACTTCTGTCGTCTCTTTCCTCTTGTCCTCTGTACTCTGGCTTTTTCTTAAAACCCCTATTGAATTGTTGGGTCATAAGTGCAAGGGTCTTGGCCAGAGCATCCATATCGATTTCCTCCTCAGATCCTTCCTCACTTTCACTCTCTGCCACAAGAGCCTTTTTCTTCTCTTTCTTTTTATGAGCATCCTCAGTCACCTTCTCCTTCCCTTTGTCCTGACCCACTGTGGTACTTCCAACCAACGCCAGAGGACCACCGACAGGGGTCATCAACTTTGATATCCTGTTTTCTTGACTTATCAATGTATCAAAAAGGTCAGAGATGGACCATACATCCAGATCTAGTGTAGCTTGCATGGACATGGTTAGATGAAGCCATTCGTCATTCAGGCTCTGAAGAAATCTGACATTCTTTTCCTTAGAGGTTCTTTGGATGCCATATCTCTTGCACTTGTTTAACAAGGAATTGTATATGTTGTATGTGCTTTGGATGGATTCACTCGGTAGAGCCTTGAATGCAAAATACTCATTAATACATAGAGTCCTGTTGTTCTTGAGGGTTTTAGAACCACCCCCAAGTTGTTTCTCTAGTTCTAACCATAGGTCCTTCGATGTTTCACAGGAATGAAGAGACTGAAAAATGTCATTTGGGATAGCCATGATGAGTAGTCTTTTGGCTTTCATTGCAAGTTCATGCATGGCACTTTCTTGTTCAGTCCATTCATTTAAGGGCTTGGGATGCTGATATTCAGGAACTTCAAGAGTGTTTGCAGTGGCAGGAACACGAGGAACTGTAGACATTGGAATGTAAGGAGGGTTGTGAAGAAACTCAACCAAACCAGGATCCACACCTTCGAGAAAGTGCATCATCCTGATTTTCCACTGAGGATATTCAACCCTCATTAGAGTGGGGGATTTAGATTGAGATCCTGCACAGAAGTAGTTAACTGGGTTAGCCATTTTTAGGTAGAGAGAAAACAAACAGAGTATGAAGAGTTCTTTAGAAAAGACCACGAGTTTACTCAACAGGGATGAGTATTACGTATGAGAAAGATGACAATCAACAACTAAGCTTTGAATCTGTCTTCAGCGATTCAAACACACTTGTTTTAGAATCTACGTCAAACAGGTTGAAATAGCTCCAAAAAACAGAGTATGTTTATGATTGGGGATTAAGGCAAAGAAACAGATTCAAACTACTACCTAGAACGTGGGAAACAAGTATAGAACAGGATCCTTTGATATTAAGAATCAAAGACTACTCTGATACCAATTGTTGATCCCAATAATGATGTTCTTTACTTGATGGACTTTTACTACACACAGATTAATAAATAAGAGTGCGGAAGCATTTCTAATATGTAGAAGAGTAGAACATTCAAGGTAATAGACACACAAATAATCAACAAACAGAATCGTAAGATATAGCAAGGATTTTACTTGAGACACTGTTCCATTGATAAGCTATTAAGAACACCAAGAACACGTACTTGTGTGTGCAAATATTCTCAGGGAAATACAATCTCTAAATCAGACTAGTGTGTGTGCTTGCTTGCTTGCTTCTAAACTCAAAGGTGGTGTTCATATATATATACAATGTGAAAGCACCCCTTAGTACAAGACAAAGACTGACATAAAATGATCTGGAAACTTTGAACAGTTGGCTTCACGTGTTCTGCACGTGACCTTGTCTTGAACTGAGTTTGCTATCTTCGAAGTCTCCAGAGGTTAGCCATCACAGGGGCTCTGTGAGTGATCACAGGGGCTCTGTGAGTGATCACAGGGGCTCTGTGAGTGATCACAGAGGCTCTGTGATCTGAAGATCATTATCAGGTTACGAGTCCTCTAGCAGATCTTCGACAGAATCTTCTGAGATTGTGGGTTTTGTCGTGTGCTTGGATGTTCTGATCAAACTTCTGCAGTTCCTATACTTGGCTTATTTTTCAGTACTTCTATACATAGAAGTTGGAGCTAACAACGTCCTTTGGGCATCCTGCAAGAAACAGAGAAAAGAAACATAAGTTCGTACGTAGAAAGCTAATAGGTCTAACCAAACCAAACGTACCCAGTAAATTCCACAACGAGTAGGGTTTGGGGAGGGTAAAATGTATGCAGACCTTTCCTATATTTCATGGAGTAGAGAGGCTATTTCAATGAAGATCTATTGAGTCAAATATTGTATTCAATATTAAAAGTTCAACTTGTAATTGTTTGTAATTGTCAAAATCAATGTAATTGTCAAAAGTCAACAATAGTCAAAGTGTGTTTAGTTTAAATGCCTTGTAATCTTAGGTATAAATAGGGTTTGTCTTTGTAATATTAGGTAAGAACTTTGATATTGTCATATATCTTAGAGAGAGAAACATGTTGTAGAGAGAGAAAGTTCAAGATTCATGGAATAAAAGTCAGATTTGTGATTCAATATTGTTTGTATGGACCTATCAATTGGTAATAGATCTTGGGAGAAAGATTTGTGCACCAATTTCTCACATTTTCATCAGGATTTGAAGAAATAAGGGAAGTTTTTCTAAATTTTCTTTGTGTGACCTGTTGTTGAAAATTTCTCATTGATTTTGGCGATTTCTTGATGATTTGATCAAATTGATTTTGTTTTTGAGACTAGAATCATTCTTGTTGATTGTTGTTTAAAGATTTCATGAAAATTTGATTCAATTTGAAGATTTTTAAAAAAAATTACATGTTCGATTTTTGAAAATTTTAATTTTGGGATCCAGTGATGTTTTGATCTGTTTTTGTGTGAATTCTTTTGTAAAAAGTTAGACATCGATTTATCATCAATTTCAAAAGTTCAGCTTTCAGATTTGAAATGGAAAACATGTTTATATTCCACGGATTGCTGTGAGATTGGGCTTGTACATACAAAGAATTCAGAACATTTGTTTAGCTTAAAAAGATTTTCGAAACAAAAGGAACTCATTACTGGTTCAAAGAACAATTCATATGCTTTCTGTTTTTGCAGGCTACCAGATCAAGGGATTCGCATGAGGATGTTCAAGCTTGATGAAGAACACGCATGAGGCTTCTGTTAAGAGAATTCGCATGAAACTCTGTGAAGAACTCGTATGGTATCACACATAAAAGAAACTTGCATGCAACCGTGTTAAAGAAATTCGTATGAAGCTATTTAAGTAATCCGCATGATGCATGATACGAAAACCTACTTTCCGCATGAAGCTACATACGGATTCCCTACTTTACGCATCCTTTTCCATACGGATTTCCACTATTCGCATCTCTTTTCATGAGGAAAGCTCCATATACGAATTCCATACTTAAGTTTTTTGAGAGGCTTCAAGAAATCCACATTGATACGGATTCCTACCTTAGATTTTTTTTTTAAATATTCTGAAAAATTTTCCGGTCGAGTCATTGAAGTGGGTCTTTGTTTAAGAGTTTTTTGTTCGATTCTTTTGATTATAACCTCTTCCTCTGATAATATAGAGTTCATAGCAAGTTTCAGAATTGAATTTCATCGAGTATCGAACGAGATATAACAATTTGAATGTTCGCCGGAGACTTCGCCGGAAAACAGGATTTCGCCGGAGTTCGATTTTGACTTTTGATTTCGATGGTATAGCTTCTGAATATTGTTGTTTTGTTGTTGTTCATCAATTTTCAGGTTATTAAAGCTTTTAAAACACCGAAAAACGATCGCCGGAAAATCAATCTCGACGGAATTCTTCACGTCGAGATACAACTCTCATTTCGGTTGCATGATTCGAAATCTTTCGATGGGATCGATTCTATATTGATCAAGGGGCATTTCTCAACAAATTTTGTGCATTTTGGTTGAGAAACGATCAAGAAATCTTCGATTGAAATCTACAGATCGTGTTAGACCATCTCCAACCATAACACCAATTTTAACACCAAAAAACTAATTTTAGTGGGGCCATTAACACCAAATAAAAAATATACTTCAACCATACTCTAAAAAAAACACCAAATTTATGGACACACATTAAAATAACATATTTTATTTATTATTAACTATTTTTAATAACAATAAATAATAAATTTACATTAAACTGGTGGGCCCAATAAATTTGGAGGGTGTACAGTGCCCCTCCAAATTTGGAGGCCATGGCTCTTTCTCTCTCCTTCAACACCAAATTTATTTGGTGTTTGGAGGTTGATTGGAGATGAAAATTGGTGTTTTTGGGTTTTTTAGAGGTCCGTTGGAGATGCTCTTAGGAATATGACAATATTTTAACAGTTTGTCAGTGTTTCGTTAAGTCCGTTGAATGTTTTACATTTCAGTCCAAATTCCGTTAATTCTCAGTTAGTTTTGTTAGATCTGTTAGTTGTCTTTTTACAGTTTGTCAGATTGGGTCCCTGTTGTTAACTGTGTTAGAATTTTTGTTAAATTTTCTTACAATCTTAGTCCTTTTTGGTTATCTTTGTTAGTTTCGTTAAATAGTTTTTAATTTTTGGCAGATTTAGTCCCTGTAGTTTTAGTTTAGGGCTTTGACAGTTTTGGTCCTTCAAGTTTTAACTTTTAGAAATTGTCATTTTTAGTCCCCATAGTTTATAACTTTCAAGTTTTTGCATTTTTAGTCCTTCTAGTTTGTAAGTTTCGTGTTTTTATACTTTTAGTCCCTAGACTTTGTAATTTTGTGTTTTTTGTCGTTTTTATTTCTCGTTTTTTGTCGAGTCTTAGTATTTTTCATTTTAGTCCTCATTTTTCGTGTTAGTTTCATTTTTTGTCGGTTTTAGTCCCTATTTTCATATTTTCTTTATATTTTAGTCGTTTTTATTCATTTTTTAGTATTTTTTTCTTGATTTTTCGTTTGTGTCATGTTTAGTCCCTGTTTTTCATTTCTTTTTCATTTTTAGTTTGTTTCGTGTCTGTTTTTATCTGTTTCTGAGCATAACTGATATATTTTTCATATTTTTGCAGGTTTGGAGATTGAAATTCAAATTTTTTTCCATGCTGGTTTTTCAGAATTATTTTTTGGAAGATAAATTTTATAATTTGTTTCTCAGATTTTAATTTTCTGAAAACTTTTCTGATTTTAATCGTTGTATTCATATTTCTTAAAAGTGTGCACAAAATTCAACTTTTAATCGAAGTTTTCTTTTGATGATCACATCTTATTTTACGGATTTCAAGATTTCAAGATGTCTCAAGGTTACAATTATGATTTTAGTAAAATGAACATTTATGAAGCTAAAACCAATATTAAACATCTTGCTGGACAATTGTCTATCTACACCAGAATGGCCAATGATTGTTCAAGAGAGAATACAAAAATTAAAGTTGAGAAAGCTGAATTGCAAGATAAAATTCTTTCTCTTGAATCTGAAATAAGTATGATGAAAGAGAAAGACAACACAAGAGATCAAGAGAAGATAAAAAGGATTGAACAGGAAAATGTTGAACTTCAAAGAAAGATTACAGAAATGAAAGAACAATTTTCTCAAATTGCAAAGATGGTTAAGAAAGAAAGAGAAGGATTTGAAAAAGAAAGAAAAGTTTTTGCACAAAAATTTTCTGATTTTTCAAGGAAATCATTTGAAGAGATCGTGGAGCTCAAATGTACAAAACTTTCTCAATAAGTGTCAGATTTTGAGAAAGTCATCATCATGGAAGGAGATAAGTTTGAGAAAGAGAAGAAGTTAGCAGAAAAGAAGAATGTTGGATTATTCAGAGAAATATCTGATAAAAGAAACAGTGTTGAAAAGGATTTTGAAGAAGAAAGGAAAGTATTTGAGACGGAGATCAACAAGTTTTCAAAGAAGTTATCTGAATTATCTACAACAACATTGAAAGAACATAAGACGTAGTCTGAATTATAGAAGAAGATTGACATATTATCTGAAGAAAGAAACAGTTTGTCAAACAAGATCTCAGAACTTGAAGGAATCATTTTTAAGGTTGAATTGAGAGCACAAAGAAGTCCAGATACAATTGGTCAATCACCCATGAATGATTCAGCTGCATCAGAATGTTCATTCAAATCCGCTACAAGTTCAATTTTTGCAAATGTTTCTAACAATCCTTTATTTGTTGATTCAGATGATATTGTATATAAGCATGAAGATCAGATTCGTCCTACTAATCTTTTCTATGTCAAATCTATTGATGGTTCAGGTACTATTAGAAAGAACAAGTCTCAGCAGAAAATGGTTTAGAGAAAGAAAGATGAGAAAGGCAATCTAAAGTCATTTGTTCCTAAACCTCAAGTGAATAAAAAGAACAATGCTCCGAAAGGTAAATCTTTTGGTAAGTTTGATTCTTCATATTCTGTAAATCATTTAATCACACTTGCACAAAAGAAACTTTGTTGTTCTTACTGTGGAACTTATGATTTTGTTAATCAATATTATGCTCATAATTGGTATGGAACTTACAGAATCACTTCTCCACAAAATGAACTTAAAAGATTTGAACCTAATGAGAAGTGGATTCCAAAAAATTTGTTGTTTTACAGGTACCACAGGGGGGGGGGGGGTTTAAGAGGCAAAAAAAGGGTAAAAACGGCTATATTAACGGCTAGTAAAATGAATATATTTTTTGAAAATTTTGGGATCAGGTCGGGCCGCGCGAATCCCTTCAAATGACCAACCGGTTACGATTTTTTGGACCTTTAACTGGTTAAGGCCGGTCCCGGGCCGTATCGGTCAAGCACCGGATCGGGCCTATTTGGCCACCACTACCCCTCGGTATGAGCACAACCGGGACACACCCCCGCTTGGCCATAAACTCGTCACCAACAATGTATGCATACATATAAGAACATTCGACATAATGAGGTAAAACATGTATTTTAATAAGTTGCTCGTATAACAAAACATATGCGTCAAAATACTTTTTTGGTTAGAGGGACTCACCTGTCGCATTTGCCTTATTCCTTGTACTCGCACTCGAGTCCTTCAACCGAATACCTATAAACAATGAAGTTAGGGTGGTAAGATACCCAAAATCCCAAAAAGGGTACCACTACTGATCTCTCGCTTAAATACCGAACCTAACCCCCCCCCCCCAAGGACTTTCTCTCTATTGGATTGCCCTCACACCCGGGGGCCTCCCCTACCGGTCTTGGCCTCCCCCGGTACCCGCCTCCTGGGTCCACCGGGTTTCCCGACTCCCGGGTCCACCGGGTTTCTCGACTCCCGGGTTCTCCCAAACTAGTCTTCCCGGTTCCTACCCCCTTCTCGAGACCCCGCCTCACGGGGCTCCCTTCGTGGGACTCCACTCTACCGGATGTGTAAAAAATGTTGTTTTTAATTTTTTTTTATAAAAAAGGACAAAAAGTATGCAAAAAGACTAAAATGGTCCTTGATTTTACGGAGTTAACGAAAGCATTAGTCAAAGAGACAATGACAAAGGCAAATTGAATACTACAAGAACCAAATCCACAATAAACATACCATAGGGACCCTAGTAAAAAAAATATTGAAACACAGGACCAACTCCACAATTCACTCTAATATAATATGTGTAATATAAAACATAATTTACTCCAGAAATTTGCCACGTTAATAAAAATGTGTGCCACATAGGGTGGTTCTCTTAAATAAAACAAAATAAAACAAATATGCGTATATATAAAATGGTAATCAAATAAACACCTGATAAACGATATAAAGTAAATTTTTACATGATTTTTTAATCAGGGGTTGTAAAAGGTATCTTTTTAAAGCATCTCCAACAACAATGCTATATTTTTTTTCTTTATAAAATAAAGTATTAAAAGTCAAAATCTAGAAAAAAAACACTTCCAGTTCCAACAACTATCCTACTTTATATATTGTAACATTGATTATATTATTAAAATAAACAATACATTAATAAAATATTATTTCTCTTTTATAAACATTTTATTTCAATGTCTTTTATTAGTATAAAAATTAAAATTTCACTTTCTTAAAAAGTGGGTTATAGATATTTTTGATTTTAACTTTTCTCTATTTTATATACAACATAACATAACTCTTTGGAGCAAAAAGTTGTTAAAATCCATCTTTTTTTAATTATTTTAGCATGGTTATTAGAGATACTATCACATATGTTTGTGTTCACCTTATGGAAAAAATACATACGAACCTTTTTTTTTTCGGTTCACATAGTAAAACGAAAAGTTACACATAAAAAAGTTTCACATGGTGAAACAAATACTTATGAAACTAATATATATGAAATAATACCTTAAATTCTAGTATGATGATAATAAGATAATGTAAAAAAATATTTTTTGATCGGGTCTCACGGATTTATAATATTTTTATAGTTTTCATTTGATTTGCTCCCTATATCTATACTACCTTATAATGCATTTAGGAAAAACTCTTAAAGACAAGTTATAAAGCATAAGGTACCACCATTTGATGCAAGAAATTTGAAAAAACTATGAATTACAACTAAGTAAGCTTAATGTACAACTTTCTACTACATCTCCACCAACATCGCCCAAACTGAATGTCTTAGTTTTACTTTCTTCTTTCAGGCTTTCTTCCTCCCCTATTTACATCTTTCTTTCTCTTATTTAGGGGGTGTTTGGGATTGCTTATTAAAACCGCTTATTAACTTATTGTGTTTTCAAACAGCAAATAAGTTGTTTTGAGTGTTTGGATTGGAAAAAAGAAAAAAAGGCTTATGACTTTTCCACCCCGCTAATAAGCAGTTTTTGATAAGTCATTCCCAACTGATTTATTTGAAACTCCTTATTAACTTATTTAACCAAATTACATATTTGCCCCTTCTTTCTATATGTTAATAAGCACTTTACCAATAAACATAAGTTAATAAGCACTTTTACAAATAAGCATAAGTTATTTTAAATAAGCAATCCCAAACACCCCCTTAGTATGTTCAACTCATTCTTTCTACTGTCAGTTGTTGTTGATAATGCAAGATCGTTCTAAATCTAGTGAGAGAAAGTAGAGAGAGAGTTGAAAGCGCAAATGTATGATGTATATTGAATATGCGTGAGATCCTTACAAACAACAAAGCCACAAGGGACTTAAATACCCTTGGCTAATACAGAACCTAAAAGCACTCTAAACACAGTATTAGACCAAGTCTATAAATACAATGATTACTATAAAATCTGACTTAACAATCTCCCCCTTAGTAATCATTGGCGCTGTGGTCTTCAAATTCATCTTCTAAATCAACACAAACCATCTAAGCGACTTAGAGAAGCTTCTTGACTAAAAAATTTCTTCTTGGCATCTTTCAATCTATGTTGCCTTTGCTGCCTTGATAAGACTGGACCTGTTTGTAATAAACTTGAAAGAACAATCGGTTCATCAGCTTTTGCTCTAGACAACGCACCTCTTTCAAATGTACTTGAATGAACTGTGGTGGTCGGAACTGGAACAGCATTGGAACTAGTATAGCTGAGAAAATAGAATCTTGAGCGAATCTTGAGCAGCAGATAAACGTTTGAACTCTTTGTCTCTTTATCTTCTCCTTAACTTCTCCCCCTCATGACCTTGATGATCTGGATCAACTTGGTCATGCAAATGTTGGAGACGAGATAACTTCAGATCTGCAAAATTCAGAGTAAAGGAGAAAAAGGAAGTTTTGCGCTACATGTTGGTGGCACAAACTTAGTTTTGCGCTAGTTGAAGGTGGCGCAAAGTTTAGTTTTGTTCTACCAACTGTTGGCGCAAAGCTGACTTGAAATCTTAAAAAAATTTCACCTGATAAGCTCTTTGACTCCCCCTACACAAATGCACTAAATATGACAATTCTAGTTAGCATTCATATAGAAAAACAGATACTCCCCCTCAAAATGAGATATGATCTTTCAGAATATTCTCCTTATTCACTCCCCCTTGAAAAATGCACAGACCCATGAGACAGATATGAGAACACAAGAATGGAAACATCAATGTAGAAAGAAAAATATACTGAATATGTATTTTGAAACAACTAAACATATAAACTTTTAAACACTAAACAAATTAAATTCTACTCAGTAAAATATCACAGATTAATCGATCAGTTGAAGTCAAGTGTATGTTGTTGGATACAAATACAAGTTTCATTGCATATCAAGTTAAGACATGTTCAGTTTCAAAAACTTCCATTAATCTATTCAGTGTGCTAGCATGTGAACTTCAATTAGCTTCAAGAAAATGCAATTCTAAAAATATAATAGAGAACTTTGCATGTACTCACACTAAGCCATCAAAATTTAAGATTTTCATAAATTTATAGGTTTGTCGCAACTCAAACATATCACCAAGTATCATGAGATGTGTGCTTATTGGCATCTTTTAGCATTGTGCACATTGGCATCTTCACATGAGTGTGCTCTTTGGCATCTTTTAAGCTTGTGCACATTGGCATCTTTTAATCAAAAAGTTTGGTAAGTAAATAACATGCCGTAAACGTAACTTTCTATCTGACCCTATTGCAGGATTTGGGTCAGCCGCTCCCAGACCAGTTGGCCTTAGAGGACTAGGTGTCAAGCACCCCTTGGAACTTACTCTCCCAAATCAGAAAGGTTACATCGACACATCCTAAACCCATTCATACCAGTAGAACATGACTTTCGATCTGATTCTATAGAAGGATTTGGGTTCGATCACTCCCAGACCAATTGACCTTAGGGGACCAGATGACAAGCATCCCACGGAACTTACTTTCCCAAACCAGAAAGGTCATAGGTACAAACTTTTAAACTTAGAGATTTCTGTATTTTATATATTGATAAGCAAGATCGTTCTAAATCTAGTGAGAGAAAGTAGAGAGAGAGTTGAAAGCGCAAAAGTGATTTCTTATGAGATATGCGTGAGAGTTCCTTTCAAGACACAAAGCCACAAGGGACTTAAATACCCTTGGCTAATACAGAACATATAAGCATCCTAAACACAGTATTAGACCAAGCCTATAAATACAATGATTACTATAAAATCTGACTTAACAATCTCCCCCTTAGTAGTAATCATTGGCGTTGTGGTCTTCAATATTCGTCTTATAAATCAACACAGACCATCTAAGCGACTTATAGAAGCTTCTTGACTAAAAAAAATTATTCTCAGCATCTTTCAATTTATATTGTCTTTGCTGCCTTGACAAGACTGAACCTGTTTGTAATAAACTTGAAAGAACAATCGGTTCATCATCTTGTGCTCTAAACGACACACCTCTTTCAAATGTTCTTGAATGAACTGTGGTGGTCGGAGCTAGAACAGCAAAAGAACTAGTATAGCTGAGAAAAATAGAATCTTGAGTGAATCTTGAGCAGCAGATAAACGTTTTAACTCTTTGTCTCTTTATCTTCTCCTTAACTTCTCCCCCTCATGACCTTGATGATCTGGATCAACTTGGTCATGCAAATGTTGGAGACGAGACAGCTTCAGATCTGCAAAATTCAGAGTAAAGGAGAAAATGGAAGTTTACATGTTGGTGGCCCAAACTTAGTTTTTTGCGCTAGCTAAAGGTGGCGCAAAGTTGAGTTTTGCGCTACCAACTGTTGGCGCAAAGCTGACTTGAAATCTTAAAAAAAAATTCACCTGTTAAGCTCTTTGACTCCCCCTACACAAATGCACTAAATATGACAATTCAAGTTAGCATTCATATAGAAAATCAGATACTCCCCCTCGAAATATGAAATATGATCTTTTCAGAAAATCTCCTTATTCACTCCCTTGAAAAATGCACAGACCCATTAAAACAGATATATGAGAACACAAGGATCAAAACATAAATGTAGAAAGAAAAAATATACTGAATATGTATTTTGAAACAACTAAACATATAAACTTTTAAACACTAAACAAATTAAATTCCACTCAGTAAAATATCACAGATTAATCGATCAGTTGAAGTCAAGTGTATGTTTTTGGATACAGATACAAGTTTCATTGCATATCAAGTTAAGACATGTTCAGGTTCAAAATCTTTCATTAATCTATTCAGTGTGCTAGCATGCGAACTTCGATTAGCTTCAAGAAAATGCAATTCTAAAAATATAATAGAGAACTTTGCATGTACTCACACTAAGCCATCAAAATTTAAGATTTTCACAAGTTTATAGGTTTATCGCAACTCAAACATATCACCAAGTATCATGACATGTGTGCTCATTGACATCTTTTAGCATTGTGCACATTGGCATTTTCACATGAGTGTGCTCTTTGGCATCTTTTAAGCTTGTGCACATTGGCATATTTTAATCAAAAAGTTTGGTAAGTAAAGAACATGCCGTAAACGTAACTTTCTATTTGATCCTATTGCAGGATTTGGGTCAGCCGCTACCAAACCAGTTAGCCTTAGGGGACTAGGTGTCAAGCACCCCTTGGAACTTACTCTCCCAGATCAGAAAGGCTACATCGACACATTCTAAACCCATTCATACCAGTAGAATATGACTTTCGATCTGGTTCTATAAAAGGATTTGGGTTCGATCACTCCCAGACCAATTGACCTTAGGGGACCAGATGACAAGCAACCCACGGAACTTACTTTCCCAAACCAGAAAAGTCACAGGCACAAACTTTTAAACTTAGAGATTTCTGTATTTTATATATATAATTCATCTCAATCACCCAGTTTTACATCTAAGTGCTTAGCCCATATTTTCATTACGATCCATAATTCAGACTTTCTAGGATTTCCAAGCATTGTAAACTATAAATATTCTGAATCACATAACTTTAAAATAGTATCAAAAGTTTCAAACATGTTGCTGACCTTTCAACTTTTGTAAGACTTGAAAGTTGAACATATTAAACTTCAATGTAAACAAAGCAACTTGAAAACTTATCCTAGACACACATTTTATTCAAAAGAAAAAAAAAACTGTAAAACTTGTACTTTATAGAATAAAATTTGTAAAGATTTAAACTTTTGAATTCAACATGCCGAGTTTGAAAAGAAGGAAATTAAAACATTTTTCATGAAAGGCTTTTGTAAAAATATTGGCAAATTGATATTTAATCTGAACAAAATAAAATTCAATAATATCTTCTTCCACATAATGTATAATGAATTTGTGTCACATATCAATGTTTTGGATCTGGTCAAACATGCTTAGATTCTTAAAAAAATGAGATAACTGGAACTACATCACAGACAGAGATAAATGCAGCGGAATAAAGTAGATGCACTCACAGTTTCTCATTCGTCCAGAAGCTTAATTGCATTGAAGAACGAGTCCTAAACTGATATGTTTAGAAGTCGGAGTCCATTGACGTACGGGTTCTGAGCTGATTTACTCAGAAGCCATCATTCTTTTACTCCCCCTTGACATTAGGTGCCTGCAACTTAGAATCAATCTTTGATTTTGGTACCCACATGTATTTGGGTCCATATTTGTCAGTTACAGTTCTAAAGGGAGTAGTTGTGTTAAATTTGACATAGAAATCACGAGAAAAATAATCAGATGAATGAACAGAGTGATCAGTAGAGGACGAAGCATAATCATTTGAACTTTAACCAGAAGAAGAATATGAGACATCTTTTGAAATTTGAATCATTTGCTTTATTGAGTATTTGGAAATTTTATTACGAACAGCAAATGAATCACTTTTATAGTTTTTGTCTACATATCTATCCTCATCAGTCGTAGATTCATCAGATGTCCGCTTGACCCTCCATATCTGCCTTGTTGGAGTGCTCAAAGTCCTATCTGAAATATTTGAAACACAAGAATTAGAACTGTCATAAATGACTTTAGCTTGTTTCTTTGACTTCTTTGACCTTCTTCTTTTACGCTTTGTTT
This sequence comes from Arctium minus, assembly GCA_954870635.1. Taxonomy (NCBI): domain Eukaryota; kingdom Viridiplantae; phylum Streptophyta; class Magnoliopsida; order Asterales; family Asteraceae; genus Arctium; species Arctium minus. Next base: position 99,823,056 of record OX941081.1, on the reverse strand, counting down.
ATAATAATTATCATTTAGCGTAAAAGATTCATCAAGAATTTTCGATTTAAGATTTGAATCAGAAAAATCAATTTTACCTAAGAAGCCAAACTGATCAAACATTAAACCTGAACTTGCCTCGGAATCAGAAAATTTTTGAGAAAATATTTCAGATTTTAGAACTTCCTTTTTGTTTTCCTTAAGATCAGAAGAAAGATCAGAAACAGAATCTTGTTTTTGAGAAATTAATTTTTTTCAAGACTTGAAGTCATAAAAGAAAAAATAACATCTGATTCAATTTCGCTTTGAATATGTTGTTCTTCTATTTTATCTTCAAGATCAACGATTTTGCTTTCTAACACTAATGGAGGAATATATCTCTTAGAATCATAAGAAACTGGAGATATATTTTCTTTATTAGTGTTAGTAGCACATATATCAAAATAATCATCAGATAATGAAGATTTAATTGAAGAAATGTCATTTAAACTGTTTCTGTTCTTCTTTGATTTTCAGGAAAATATTTGGCATTTTCGCGCGTGTAAACAAAAGAAATTTCCTTTTTCTTGTTGTTTATTCTTTTCTCATTTTCGATATATAAAACTTGCTTTTCCTTCATCCAATCAATTTTAAATTGAGGAGCATATTTAGCAAGACTTAGATAATCGAATTTATATAAAGTAGGGGATTTTTCTATAGCATTATTTAAACAATGAGGATTTTCAAAACCAAGTCCCCATTTTTCTTTGATAGACTCATAACTCCTAGGTTTGTTCAAATAAGTAGTTTGTTCAGTCTGATTTTTTCGATATAATTTTTCTTCCAAGTCATTTATTCTATCCGAAAAACTATCTTTTAATTTGGTCATTTCAGTCAAAGAATCAAGAAAAGTCATATTTGATTTTTCTAAATCATCCAATTTCTTTTGAAAGATTTCTTTTGTATGAGCCAAAATAGATTTTTCATCTTTCAAAGAAATTTGTAATTTATCAATGAAATTTGACTTTTCTGAATTTAATTGTTTTTCAGATAATAACTTTGAGCGTAAATCATGTAAAGCAGTTACAATGATATTCATCTATGAAGAAATAAATGTGTAGTCAAATTCAGAAGGTACCTCATCTTCATCAGAGGTGGAATCTTCATCATCATCATCGCTTAGATCATCTCCTATGAAGCACATTGTAGAAATTTCCTCATTACCAGCTTCATCGTCAAAGTGATCTAGCCAGAATACTTCTTCAGCTAACAGAGCAGTTCCATTCTCTCTCTTTTCGGCCAGTTCCATTTTTTTCCGATAATATGCCGAATCCCGAACTTTCTTCACTCGACACTCCTTAGCGATGTGACCCGGCTTTCCACAGTTAAAGCATGCAGTTGCTTTCTTAACCTCGGGCACTTTGACATTCTTAGACCCAGAAGTGAAGCGAAGATTGTTGGAACCCGAATGATGTTGGAACTTCTTGTTGTAGTGTTGAGAGAGAAGAATCATAGCTTTCTGTAACGCCTCACCATCATCATCAGTTGCACCGTCATAAGCATTCTCGGATAATGCTTGTTCAGACAGTTTGCTTGTGAGAAGTGCAACCGGATCCACTGTCTTCTTGTTTTTCTTGTCAAGTTTGGCCTTTTTATCCTTGACAATGCATTCATCTGTCATCAGAATCTCGTACAGCTCTTGGATTTGCATAGAAGATAACCTGACATCATTCCTCAAGCGATGGCAAGATTTATTCCATTCCGGTTGTAGAGCGTTGAGGAACTTCATATTGGTCTCCAGCTCAGTCTTTTCCACTTTCATCTTTCGTAGGTCATTTATCACCGCACAGAACCTGTCAAAAATAATTTTCAGTGACTCCCCGTCTTTGGCTTTGAACTCCTCAAAATTGTTCATGAAACGCATTTGCTGAAGTTGTGTCACGACCGTTGAACCAAGCATAATCTTTTCTACCTGAGTCCACATCATCTTTGGATCGTGCTTGAAACAATCAATTCTATTATAGATAGAATTATGCTAACATCAGATTAGACTTTGCTTCACGATCTGCTTTTTCTCTTGTAACCTCTTCAGCAGTCAAAGGAGTATTGTTCTTAGGTCTGATAAACAGTCCTTCAGTACATGACTTCATCATATTTTCTCCATTAGCTTGACGCACGATGAAGTTAATGAACCGATCTTGCCATTAGGTGAATCCATTTTCATTAATCAGAATAGGAGGACGAGTTTCTGTGCCCAATGACATCATGAGATCGTTTTTGTAGAACTGAGCTTGAAAAGCAAACTTTGCAGAATCCATAGAGGAAAAACTTCAGAAAAATGCTAAGTCTGAAACAAAGAAGCTGGCACAAAATGAGATTTGCGTGAACAGTGAATGGCGCAAACTGACTTTTGCGCTAGATGAAGATGGCGTACACTTAACTTTGCCCGAAACAATGATGACACAAACAGATCTTTGCATGATATGAAGCTAGCGAAAATATGTTTTTGCGCTAGAAGACTATAGCGCAAAATATACTTTGCACGATGAATTGTTGGCGCAAAAAGCAACTTTTCTCGAAGAACTTGTGGCGAAATTCTGACTTGTGACAAAGAACTGAAATTTGCGTGAAACGTAAGTGGCGCAAATAAAGCTTTGCGTGATACTGACATGGCGCAAAACTGATTTGTGCGAGCTTAAGATGGCGCAAACTTTCACATTGCGTGAAGAACAGGAACCCAAAACAGAAGAAACTCAATCAATCTAGCGCAAAACTCGATGAACTCGCTCAAAATATGTATGAACTAGCGCAAAGTTCAGATGAACTTGCGCAAATGTTGGATCTGGCGCAAAACGATGACAATTCACGATAACCTTCTAATTTCGATACCAAAGCCGAAATTAATGAAAAATGCTCACACAGAATTGATCGAAAACAGTTTTCTAACAACTTGATTCAAACAATTCGATCAAAAAACCACAAAATCAAGAATTCTTGAAATGAACAGTTCGTAAAATGACTTTTCCAGAAACTTGAAAATTTTCAAAATTGAACTTTAAAAAATGATTTTCTTGTAAAATGATGTGAATCAAAAGTGTTCTAACAATGATTTCGAATCCAACAAACCAAATTACAAAGAAATTCGTTTAGAAAACAGTCCGAATTTGATGAAAAATCAAAAAATGAGATTTTCTTGAAAAAAATCAAGAAAATCGATCAAATTTTCTGATTTAATCACAAATTCAGAATCGAAAAACGTTTCTCTCAATCCTATCAGATTCAGATTAGGCTTTGATACCAATTGATAATGCAAGATCGTTCTAAATCTAGTGACAGAAAGTAGAGAGATAGTTGAAAGCTCAAAAGTGATTTCTTATGAGATATGCGTGAGAGTTCCTTTCAAGACACAAAGCCACAAGGGACTTAAATACCCTTGGCTAATACAGAACATATAAGCATCCTAAACACAATATTAGACCAAACCTATAAATACAATGATTACTATAAAATCTGACTTAACAGATATATATAATTCATCTCAATCACCCAGTTTTACATCTAAGTGCTTAGCCCATATTTTCATTACAATCCATAATTCTGACTTTTTAGGATTTCTAAGCATTGTAAACTATAAATATTCCGAATCACATAACTTTAAAGCAGTATCAAAAGTTTCAAACATGTTACTGACCTTTCGACTTTTGAAAGACATGAAAGATGAACATATAAAACTTCAATATAAACAAAGCAATTTGAAAATTTATCCTAGACACACATTTTATTCAAAAGAAAGAAAAAACTGTAAAACTTTTACTTTATAGAATAAAATTTGTTAAGATTTAAAATTTTAAATTCAAATGCCGAGTTTGAAAATTTTTTCATTTAAGACAAATGTAAAGAATTTGACAAATTGATATTTAGTCGGAACAAAATAAATTTCAATAATACCTTCTTCCACATAATGTATAATGAATTTGTGTCACATATCAATGTTTTGGATCTAGTCGAACATGCTTAGATTCTAAAAAAAAATGAGATAACTGGAACAACATCACAGACAGAGATAAATGCAGCAGAATAATGTAGATGCACTCACAATTTCTCATTCGTCCAGAAGCTTAATTGCATTGAAGAACGAGTCCTAAACTGATATGTTTAGAAGTCGAAGTCCATTGAATTACGGGTTCTGAGCTGATTTACTCAGAATCCATCTTTCTCTTACCCCCCCTTAACATTAGGTGCCTGCAACTTAGAATCAATCTTTGATTTTGGTACCCATTTGAATTTGGGTCCATATTTGTTAGTTGCAGTTCTAAAGAAAGTAAATTTGTTAGATTTGACATAGAAAGCACGATAAAAATAATCAGATGAATTAACAGAATCATCAGTAGAAGACAAAGCATAATCATCTGAACTAGAATCAGAAGAAGAATATGAGACATCTTTTGAAATTTGAATCATTTGCTTTATTGAGTATTTTGAAATTTTATTACAAACAGCAAATGAATCACTTTTATAGTTTTTGTCTACATATCTATCCTCATCAGTCGTAGATTCATCAGATGTCCGCTTGACCCTCCATATCTGCCTTGAATGAGTCCTCAAAGTCCTATCTGAAATATTCGAATAAGAAGAATTAGAACTGTCAGAAATGACTTTAGCTTGTTTCTTTGACTTCTTTGACCTTCTTCTTTTACGCTTTGGTTTATAATAATTATCATTTAGCGTAAAAGATTCATCAAGAATTTTTTATTTAAGATTTGAATCAGAAGAAACAATTTTACCTAAGAATCCAAATTGATCAGACATTAAACCTGAACTTGCCTCAGAGTCAGAAAAATTTTGAAAAAAGATTTCAGATTTTATAACTTCCTTTTTGTTTTCCTTAAAATCAGAATAAAGATCAGAAACAGAATCTTGTTTTTTAGAAATTAATTTTTCTTCAAGACTTGAAGTCATAAAAGAAAAAATAACATCTGATTCAATTTCGCTTTGAATATGTTGTTCTTCTATTTTATCTTCAAGATCAATGATTTTGCTTTCGAACACTAATGGAGGAATATATCTCTTAGAATCATAAGAAACTGGAGATATATTTTCTTTATTAGTGTTAGTAGCACATATATCAAAATAATCATCATATAATGAAGATTTAATTGAAGAAATGTCATTTAAACTGTTTCTGTTCTTCTTTGATTTTTCAGGAAAATATTTGGCATTTTCGCGCGTGTAAACAAAAGAAATTTCCTTTTTCTTGTTGTTTATTCTTTTCTCATTTTCGATATATAAAACTTGCTTTTCATTCATCCAATCAATTTTAAATTGAGGAGCATATTTAGCAAGACTTAGATAATCGAATTTATATAAAGTAGGGGATTTTTCTATAGCATTATTTAAACAATGAGGATTTTCAAAACCAAGTCCCCATTTTTCTTTGATAGACTCATAACTCCTAGGTTTGTTCAAAGAGACTCATCATCTTTGGCTTTGAATTCCTCAAAATTATTCATGTAGCGTGTTTGCCGAAGTTGTGTCGCGACCGTTGAACCAAGCATAATCTTTTCTAGCTGAGTCCACATCATCTTCAGATCATGCTTGAAACAATCAATTCTATTATAGATATAATTGGGCAATGCTAACATCAGATTAGACTTTGCTTCACGATCTGCTTTTTCTCTTGTAACCTCTTCAGCAGTCAAAGGAATATCATTCTTAGGTCTGATAAACGGTCCTTCAGTAAATGCCTTCATCATATTTTCTCCATTAGCTTGACGCTCAATGAAGTTAATGAACCGATCTTGCCATTAGGTGAATTCATTTTCATTAATCAGAACAGGAGGACAAGTTTATGTGCCCAATGACATCATGAGATCGTTTTTGTAGAACTGAGCTTGAAAAACAAACTTTGCTGAATCCATAGAGAAAAAACTTCAGAAAAATGCTAAGTTTGAAACAGAGAGGTTGGCGCAAAATGAGATTTGCGTGAACAGTGAATGGCGCAAACTTGACTTTTGCGCTAGATGAAGATGGCGCAAACTTGACTTTTGCTTGAGAAGAAGCTGGCGCAAACTTTACTTTGCGCGAAACGTTGGTGGCGCAAAGACAACTTTGCATGAGATAATGATAGCTCAAACTTAGACTTTGCATGAAATGATGATGACACAAACTGATCTTTGCGTGATATGAAGCTGGCGAAAATATGTTTTTGCGCGAGAAGACTATAGCGCAATATTCACTTTTCGCGAGACGTAACTGGCGCAAAATATACTTTGCACGATGAATTGTTGGCGCAAAAAGAACTTTTCTCGAAGAACTTGTGGCGAAATTCTGACTTGTGACAAAGGACTGAAATTTGCGCGAGACGTAAGTGGCGCAAATAAAGCTTTGCGTGATACTGAGATGGCGCAAAACTGATTTGCGCGAGCTTAAGATGACACAAACTTTCACTTTGGGCGATGAACAGGAACCCTGAAACAGAAGAAACTCGATCAATCTGGCGCAAAACTCGATGAACTTCGCTCAAAATACGTATGAACTAGCGCAAAGTTCAGATGAACTCGCGCAAATGTTGGATCTGGAGCAAAACAATGACAATTCACGATAACCTTCTAATTTCGATACTAGAGTCAAAATTTGTCAAGATCGAAAATTCTAAACAAGAATTTAATACAAACTCATAAACAATGTTAAAGAAGTCGCAGAATAACACTTTAACAAATAATCAAAAACACAGAATATGAACTCAAATCATAAGCTTATATTGCATAAAACTTAATGATTACAAACACAACCTCAATCTGTTGAACAAGACTCAACATACGTTCTATACTTCTCTATAGAAAGGATCAATACTAGTCTTGAGGTTAATTCTCTAAAAACAACTCGTACTATAATCTACAATTTTCTAGACTATATATACAAAATTGATTACAAGATAATTACAAAGGAAATATTATTATTCAAAATCCAGTACATAATTATCTTCAGCATTATCTCCAACTCCTGTTCTTTCGTTCCAAGCAATCATTCCATCTTTATCTTCACAAGCAACATTAACTCATTAGCAGTATTAACTTTATCTCTGACAGTACTAACCATACTTGCAGTATTAACTCCTCACTTGCAGTATTAACTCCTCACTTGCAGTAGTAATCTTCAGCAGTACTAACGACTAGTAGTACTAACTTTTCAAGCAGTACTAACTATTCAAGTAGCAGCACTAACTCTTCAAGCAATATTAATTCTACTAGCAGTAGTATTATGCTAAGCAGTAGTATCCATCCTTAGCATATTTAGACCCAACAATCTCCCCCTAACTTAACTTTTCAGAAAGAGAAGTTAAGTTCTTTAGCATAAGGTCTTCATGATGCTTTCAACACTTCAGCTCAATTTCCCAAATTTGGATCCAATCCCAGACTTTGATTAATTTTCCTTCTGATCACTATTCTGGCCATTTCTGATCCTTTAGCACATACCAGTTTAGCTTTCAGCATCCCTTCCAACTTAGCTCTGCTGTGGTCATAGATCTTGTCAACCAAGTAGTACTCATGATAGCTTTTGTCAATTGTTATCATGTAGACACCACCGTTTTTAAACAACATCCAATGATCAATCTTTTTGAAACCATACTCATGATGTAAGTCTTTGATCCTGTACTTCACTTTTTCATGCTCAAACATCATGCATAAGTATTCCATGGCAATCTTGAGTAAGCTCATTTCAGTCCCTTGCAGCACATTCTCATACAGTTTTGTTCCTACCTTGTACATTTCCTCTAGGTCAGCCCTGAAACAACTTCTGATCACTTTGCCCCAAGTTGCATACACCTCAAACTGATCACCCATTCTTTTGAATATGAAATATTCTTTTCTATTGTCCTTTAGAATATCCCAAAAGATAATTTCTGGTGCTTTCATAGAAATAGGATCAGCTTGTACTGGATCTTCATCTGTCAAGGTCATGTACAAATGAAACTGCTCATTTGATTGTTGATTTGACTGCTCTGTATTCTGCTCTGACTCTGCTGAAGGTTCAACAGTAGGTTCTACTTCTGCTTCTTTTACACTTTTAGCACCAATCTCCCTTTATTTTTCAACACTAGTCTCCCCCTCAAACTGAACTTTCATCCTAACAGGGCTTTGTTTATCAACTTCAGCTTGACTCTCCCCCTTTTTGGAAGCATCATGAGGAATGCTCCTTTTCTTCAATACAAACTATGTTCTTTTCTTTTTCTGTACCAACCTCAGAACCATCTTCTTTAATTTGGTTATTTGCACTTGTTGTGAAAGAATTACCAGTTTCATCTCCTCTATTTCTGCACCTTGTTTGAGTACATCCATATTGACATTTGCAATAGTTTCCATCAATTCCTCATAGTTATATCTATCCTCATCTCCTTTAGGTGTGTTGACCACCCTGGAAGGATCCTTGGAAGTTTTAGTAGGAGTCTTCTGCCTAGCAGAAGCACCCTCTACCCCCTTGGTTTCTTGGCACATGGGACCTTTGGATGATTGCTCACCCAAAGTTGCCGTGGGGAAGGTCTTAAGGATGTTCACACTATCCTGCGCTGCACTTTGTGCAAAGTCAGTAGTGTGAGCCTCACTGCCCACATGCTCAACCTGCTCCTTAGTGAGCACCTTCTTGGGGTTGGGAGACACCCCTGTGGTTTCCCTTTGGATATTCTCTGATGGAGAATGCTCCATCAGAGGGCTTTTAGGCTTTGGGGGTGAAGGTACTAGAAGGGAAGGAACCTTCTGTACCTTTTTCCTTGTGTAAGTTTTGGTGATGGGGAATTGTGGCTTGTCAATAGGAATCTGAGGGATATTGATAGAAATGAGTGGTGTGGGTAGGTCATCAGTTGGGTGGTCAGATGTGGGTTGTGACCCTGATGCCTCACCATGGGAATGAGACACACCTATCATTGTAGAGAACAATGGAGTGTCTCTACCTGAGAAGTCCTTACTAGGCCTCTTCATATTTGAAAACACCTTCCCCTTTGGGAGTTTTGGTACATATACCTCCTTGAAGGTAGGTAAATCCGTTAATTCCTTATCAAGTACTTCTTGTACAAACCTTGGATACATATAAAAGCTTTTTGAATTGGTATCTAGGTTTGACATTAAATCATTGAAAATCATGTGAGCAAAATTAAACTTTCTAGAGGTCGCTAAGCAGACCAAAGCATAAGCTAAGGTACTGCTAAACTCACTCCATCCAGTTGTTTTTCGTGAAATGCAGTGTTGTAGGGTATGAACAAAGAATATCCATTGAGGTGAAAATCTGTTCTTGAAGAACTTGAATACCTCTGTGGGACCTTCATACCCCATTCGATTAAGAGCATGGAAGAGATCTTCCTTAGGTAAAGAGGTCATACCTGAGGCATCATCTAGTCGTAGATGAATGCGAATACAGCCTTCTGAGATGGTTAGAGGTTTATCATAAACCCTTGTTTTGATGACCTGAGTGCCATCTTCAGTTTGAATAGCAGCATTGGCCCAGAACTGTCTTTGATGTTCCACATAGATTGTGGGATTGACAGTTAATGCGTGGGCGATGTGTGAGGATTTTAGAAAATCCACAAGCTGATGAAAACCTTCAGCCTGTTTGGGTTTTTGCAGCATAGCAACCTCATTGTGTTCATCAAAGAATTGTAGTCCTGCCATTGTTCTGATTGATTCTAGGGTTTGAATCACCACTAGGGTTTACACCGATACGCAAGAAATCGAGAGAGAAAGAGAAAGAAAGTAATGGAAGTTCAAAGAGCCATTTGTATTTTGACGGTCACAAAGGGGTATTTATAGGTGGAGGGTTTCAGTTAGAAGCAGTACTAAGTACCCTAGCAGTATTAACCAACTCGCAGTATTAACTCATATTAGCAGTAGTAACACATACTGGCAGTACTAACACAGACTAGCAGTATTAACTCATACTAGCAGTAGAAACAAGGTAAGCAGTAGTAACTTTGCACTGGCAGTATAAACTACCTAGCAGTAGTAACCATACTTAACCATATTTGAACTGTCAACATGAGTAATATAGAGAGCAGTATTAACTTAACTAGAAGTACTAAGTATTCAATTTAAGCAATCTGAAACACTTAAACACACAAGGTTAGCAGCATCATGCACAAAACAATAAGAGAAAGTAGACAGGAAGGAGTCTATACAGAAATGGTACATAAAGCAGATCAAAGGAGGCTTATTCAGTGTTTATCATGCCCACACTTGTGACCAAGAATGTGAATCTACCCACATCAAAAGCTTTGGTGAATAGATCAGCAAATTGGTTACTTGTATGGACTTTCACAACCTGAATGAGCTTCTTTTCATTACAGTCTCTGATAAAGTGGTACCTGATTTCAATATGCTTTGTTTTGGAGTGCTTGACTGGGTTATTAACAATGCTAATAGCACTGTTATTGTCTATGAAGATTGGAGTGTGAAGAAAAGACATACCATAGTCCAGCATTTGATTCTGAATCCAGAGTACTTGAGAACAGCAGCTTGCAGCAGCTATATACTCTGCTTCTGTTGTAGAGGTGGACACTGTGGTTTGTTTCTTGCACTGCCATGACACTAGTCTTGCACCTAAAAACTGACATCCCCCTGAAGTTGACTTTCTATCCAAATTTGCACCACCCAAGTCACTATCTGAATAAGCAAGTAGGTCAAATGGTGAGTCATGAGGATACCAAAGACCTAATCTAGGTTGGCCTTTGAGATATCTGAATATCCTCTTGACTGCTTGAAAGTGTGACTGCTTAGGCCTTACTTGAAATCTTGCACACATACAAACAGGAAACATGATATCTGGTCTTGAAGCAGTGAGATACATGAGGAAGCCAATCATGGATCTGTAGAGATGAACATCCACATCCTCCCCCTCAAGATCTGCAGTGATCTGTTTGTGTGTCTCCATGGGTGTGGTTGCAGGCTTTGAATCTGAGAATCCAAATTTAGTAAGAATGTCCTGCACATACTTGGATTGGCTTATGATTATCTCATCTTTCTTCTGCTTAACTTGAAGCCCAAGGAAGAAGGTAAGTTCACCCATAGAACTCATCTTGAATCTCTTGTGCATCAAATCTTCAAAATCTCTACACATTTGATCTTTTGTGGATCCAAAGATAATATCATCCACATAGATTTGCACTATTAGGATGTCCTTCTTCTTCCTCTAAATGAACAGAGTCTTATCTATGATTCCTCTTTGAAAACCATTTTCCAAGAGATAGGTAGACAAAGTGTCATACCATGCCCTTGGTGCTTGATGTAGCCCATAGAGTGCCTTCTTCAATTTGTATACTCTGTCAGGATAATTTGGATTCTCAAACCCTGGAGGCTGACAGACATACACTTCTTCTTCGATTCTCCCATATAGGAAAGCACTCTTTACATCCATCTGATAGACCCTGAACTTCATGAAAGAAGCATAGGCTAAGAATAGCCTGATTGCCTCAATCCTGGCCACTGGTGCAAATACCTCTTCATAATCAATTCCTTCTTCTTGAGTATACCCTTGTGCCACTAATCTGGCCTTGTTCTTTATTACTATTCCTCTCTCATCTTTCTTGTTCCTGAAGATCCATCTTGTGCCAATTGCTCTGTGTCCTTTTGGAAGATCCACCAGATCCCATACATCCTGCAGCACAAACTACAGTCGCTCCTCTTGCATTGCTTCTATCCAGCTTGGATCCTTCATTGCATCATATGCCTTTTTGGGTTCAATCTGAGATAGAAAGCAAGAAAGTAAACCTGATTGTATATCTTTCAATCCTCCCAACTTACTTTGATTCCTTGTGATTATAGATGAGTTGATGTCACCAATCACCAATTGAGGAGGATGATTTTTCTGAACTCTTGTTTGATGAACAGCCTCTTCATTAATATCTGTTTCCAGATTAGAGTCATTCTTTTCAGGAGTGTTGCCACCAAAAACTGAAGAGTTATCATCATTTGTGTCATCTTCTTCCAAACATGGCATCTCAGGACCTTTGATTCCTGAATCTGAGGATTGATCTTCCTTTTCACCCCTGTCCTCTTCATTCTGAGCTGGTTCAGTGTCCTTTGAATCTGAAGTATCTTTCTTATCTTGATCACAGAATTCAACAGGATCAGCAGTGGGTGTTGGGAACAGTACAAACTCTTGTCTTGGTACTTGTACCTTTTTTGTCCCTATTCCTGCATTATGCTCATTACTGAAACCCAAAGAATTAGTCAATGAATCAATGTCAAATAGCCAATCAGGACCTGAACCAAGTTGAATTGGTGTGTTCTCGTTGCATTTGACATTGTCACTTTCCTCAATAATCCTAGAAGAGGTGTTGAAAACTCTGTAGGCCTTACTTTGAGATGAATAACCAACAAGAAACCCATCCTCATATTTGCTATCAAACTTGCCTAGGTGAGTTTTGGTATTGAGAATTGTGCAAGGACACCCAAATGGTTTGAAAAATCCACTAAAAGGTTTCTTCTTTTTAAAAAGCTCATAAGGTGTCTTGTCTTGAGATTTTACTACTAGAACTCTGTTTTGAACATAGCAGGCACTATTAACTGCTTCTGCCCAAAAAGTGATTGGAAGTTTTGAATCTGCCAACAGAGATCTAGCAGCTTCTATCAGAGTCCTATTTCTCTTTTCAGCTACACCATTCTGTTGAGGAGTCCTAGGAGCACTGTATTGTCTCTCAATGCCTTTTTCCTCATAGAAGCTGTTTAGGTCATTATTTTTAAATTCAGTTCCATTATCAGACCTGATGATTTTAACTCTTAGATTTGTTTGGTTTTCAACTCTAAGAACAAAGGATTTGATCAGTCCACATGTCTCATCCTTAGTCCTCAGAAAATAGACCCAAGTGAATCTAGAGAAATCATCAACAATAACCAAGCAGTAGGATTTCTTACCAATACTCATCACATTTGTAGGACCAAACCGATCCATATGCAGTAAATTAAGAGGTGAAGAGATTGTATTTATCTCTTTGGACTTATGAGAAGTTTTGTGTTGTTTGCCTTTAAGATATGCAACACAATGATCATCACATGAAAATACCTTTTGTGGCAAACCTCTTACAAGGTTGTTTTTCACAAGTTTGTTCATTGTTTTAAAGTTCATGTGACACATCCTTCTGTGCCAAAGAGATGATTCATCCAATGAAGCTTTTGAAAATAAACAATTTAGAGATGAATCAGAAACTACACTCTCCAAGTCTAAGCAATAAACATTGTCCTTTCTAGGAGTTCTAAGTAGTATCATGCTTTTATCAACTACCTTGAACCCTGGAGCAAGGATAATACATTCAGTATCATTGAATAATATGTTATGTTTCTTGTCACAGATCTGTGATACACTTAACAGGTTGTATCTCAATTGCTCAACATAGTATACATCCTCAAAGGTCATCTTACCTTTTGACACATTACCTTTTCCACTTATCTTTACACCTGCTGGATTATCACCAAAAGCAACATGTCCTCCATCAATTCTTTTGAAGTTTTGAAGGCAGGCCATGTTACCTGTCATGTGCCTGGAACAACCACTATCAACATGCCAAATGCTCCTTCCCTTGAGCTGTTGATTGCCCTGCACATATAATAAAGCAGTTAGTTTTTAATAGGAACCCAAGCCAAAGTGGTCTTGGGTTTCCCATTCTCATCAACATATTCGTATTTAGACTTGATGAGATTATCAAACTGAGGAATCTTATTGCTTGAATACTTTGTCAGAATAATGGGCCTGTCACTGGAAGCAGTACTAACTTGATTTGCAGTACTAACTTTGTTAGCAGTACTAACATCATTAGCAATACTAATTGGGTTAGCAATAGTATTGCTTGCAGCAGTACTATTTTTATCAGCAGTACTATTTGAAGTAGCAGTACTAACAGATTTTTTTACTTTTGGAACCCAAATCTAGACAAAGTTGTTTGCTTTCAGTCCTTTTGATGAATCATTTTACTCTCATTGTGAGCATATCTATCTGCCACTTGATATCCATCTCTTCCAGATCATCAGCATTTATCTGTTCTAAATCATCATTAATTGGAGTGGAATTAGCATGACTGGCTAGAAAAGCTTCTAAGACTGAGTCATTAGATCCATCTTGCTTTGATCCATAGGCAGCACTAACTGATTCTATATTAGCAGCAGAATCAGTAGAGGATGATAAAAGAGCAGCATTGTATGAGTATCCAGAGGGCCTCTTTTTTGCTTCTACCTCTGCTTCAAACACCCTAAGGTCATTATAGAGGTCATCCCGTTCCTTGTCCTCCAGTTGGTCATTCTGTCTGAAGGAAACAGTATACATAGTCCATTCATCACCAAGAGATCTTAAAAATTTTCTGTTTACATCATCTTGATCTATCTGAACACCAACAGTAGCCAATTCACCAATTAACTTATTAAATCTATCAAAAGTTTGAGTCATGGACTCATTCTATGTAGACATGAAGTTTTCATATTCCTGCTTCAGGATGGCCTTCTGATTTCTCTTGGTACTTTTGGTACCAGAAAATCTTTTCTCCAATACATTCCATAGAATTTGTGCATCAGAACAGTTACAGAATTGATGTTGGTACTCATTAGAAATAGCCAAAAGCAGAGTGCTCAAGGCTTTCATCTATGTCTGCCTCATCTTCCTCTCTCCATCAGAGGGACCATTCTCAATGATGTCCCACATTAAGAAGTCTGTGAGAAGAATGTACTGCTTGATTCTGATCTTCCAAATGTCAAACTCATTGGGTTTGAGTATGGGAACCTTTGATACCAAAACGCTTTCGCTTGAACTGTCCATGATTATAGGTTTCTGAATTTTCTAGCTCTGATACCACTTGTCAAGATCGAAAATTCTAAACAAGAATTTAATACAAACTCAAAAACAATGTTAAAGAAGTCGCGGAATAACACTTTAACAAATAATCAAAAACACAGAATATGAACTCAAATCATAAGCTTATATTGCATAAAACTTAATGATTACAAACACAACCTCAATCTGTTGAACAAGACTCAACATACGTTCTATACTTCTCTATAGAAAGGATCAATACTAGTCTTGAGGTTAATTCTCTAAAAACAACTCGTACTATAATCTACAATTTTCTAGACTATATATACAAAATTGATTACAAGATAATTACAAAGGAAATATTATTATTCAAAATCCAGTCCATAATTATCTTCAGGATTATCTCCAACTCCTGTTCTTTCGTTCCAAGCAATCATTCCATCTTTATCTTCACAAGCAACATTAACTCATTAGCAGTATTAACTTTATCTCTGACAGTACTAACCATACTTGCAGTATTAACTCCTCACTTGCAGTAGTAATCTTCAGCAGTACTAACGACTAGTAGTACTAACTCTTCAAGCAGTACTAACTATTCAAGTAGCAGCACTAACTCTTCAAGCAGTATTAATTCTACTAGCAGTGGTAATATGCTAAGCAGTAGTATCCATCCTTAGCACATTCAGACCCAGCAAAATTAATGAAAAATGCTCACACAAAATTGATCGAAAACAGTTTTCTAACAATTCTTAATCAAACAATTCGATTAAAGAACCACAAAATCTTGAATTCGAGAATCCAACAGTACGCACAACGACTTTTTCAGAAAACTTGAAAAATCTCAAAATTGAAGATCAAAAACTGATTTTCTTGTAAAATGATGTGAATCAAATATGTTTTACAATCAAAACCGAATCCAACGAACCAATTTTCAATAAAAAAACATTCAAAATACAGTTCAAAATTTGATGAAAAATCAAAAAATGAGATTTTCTTGAAAAAAATCAAAAAAATCGATCAAATTTTCTGATTTAATCACAAATTTAGAATGTTTCTCTCAATCCTCTCAGATTCAGATTAGACTCTGATACCAATTGATAATGCAAGATCGTTCTAAATCTAGTGAGAGAAAGTAGAGAGAGAGTTGAAAGCGCAAATGTATGATGTATATTGAATATGCGTGAGATCCTTAAAAACAACAAAGCCACAAGGGACTTAAATACCCTTGGCTAATAAAGAACCTAAAAGCACTCTAAACACAGTATTAGACCAAGTCTATAAATACAATGATTACTATAAAATCTGACTTAACAGTTGTTGATACCATTTTCAGCTCTTATCTCAACTAGAAACCTCTGAAACATGCATCCAAATTGATTCTCACAAGCAACAAACCATGCCTCAAATGTTTTAGCTTTTCTCTTCAAAGCCATTCACTCAATCAGTAGCACCATTCAAAGAAACCTACCACAACATTGAAGCTTGTCGGTCCAACAATACTTATCAAGTTTATAGAAACAACAACACAATATGATTACCAACCTGTATTGATTATAACAAACGAGTTACAAGGTTAATCGATTAAGCATGAAATGTGTTCTCTATGTTTTCTCTCTTTTACACCTTCAAGTGTGTGTTTGTATGTGTGAATTATGATCTGATCTTTTTGAGAGATGTTAGAGATACACTTAATCTA
The DNA here is from genome assembly GCA_954870635.1 of Arctium minus. Lineage (NCBI taxonomy): Eukaryota > Viridiplantae > Streptophyta > Magnoliopsida > Asterales > Asteraceae > Arctium > Arctium minus. Next base: position 99,806,621 of record OX941081.1, on the reverse strand, counting down.
ACCAAGTGTGTTAGACACACTTCCTACAACTTGCAATATAAAACTATAAACCTACCTAATATCTAATCTAATAATATACATAATATCTAAGTTTAGATATTATGTAAACTAACTAAATACTAGAAACTAACCAAGTTAGCTTTATCTAACTATTACAATGTTATAACTTAGATATTAAATCTAAGTAAACTAATACAATTACATTGACATTTATTACAAACGACATAGACTTTAATATCGAGAGTCGACGTTTCGGCTTTAGCTTCAGATTGCGATCTTCAGTTTGGATGATCTTGAATCTAATGAGACTGTGGTCTAACAATCTCCCCCTTTGGATCAAGATCATTACGAAAATGATTTTAGCAATTCAGTCTTCTTGTTCAGCTCAGAAGATGCAATCTCTTTCTTTAGGTCTGAAATCAGCATGTCTTCAATCTACTTTCTTTAGAAGAATTCAGTCTTTGACGTGATTCTTGAAACATGTGATCTTTGCCATTTCTTTTGTAGTCATTCTCCCCCTTTTTGATGTTAAGTGCAACGACTTCATCAAAACTATTTGTAAGAAATGTCTATCTTGTGGTTAGATCCCCTGATCCGTCAATTCAAAAGATATTCATCCAGATCTATTCAAATCCAAACAAAATAGTCGTGTAACACCTGAATCAACTAATGAATCAGTTAACATGCCTATCAGTAACACTAAGTCACTGTGTGTAACAAATACACTTTGGAAAGGAGTTGTTTTGATGTTGACTCCCTCAGGGCTTCCATTTAATCATCGAAACACCACAAAGGTAAATTTCTATAAATGTTATGACAAAGAAACTAATTCCTTGTGTGTTCGTGCTTGTGTTTGAAAGAATTAAGCACTTGATGATTGCTTATTAGGCTCAAAATTGTATAAACCACTGAGACAACAGCAAGTTAAACACAGACTCAATGTGCATGATTGAAGTGCGAAGGTGGGGCAGACTTCCTTCTTTTCAATATCCAGGTTTTCCAAATGAAAATCAGATAGCAAATGTGCTGCTTCCCCTTTGAAAATGTGAAACATTTTCTTGTTAAGAAGAAAATGAGTAGATAGTGAGGTTTGATCAAGAGTTGGCATGGGTTAGTTGCCTGTTTCAATAATGTTCACCAAAGAATTGTGAAACACTAGTAATGTGGCTACCCGGCTCAGAAAAAGTTGGTGCAGAGTTGTGATATTCTTTTAACTCTGTTCTCACACGCTCTTTCTTTTAAACATTAAGCTTTCTCTAATCATACTCATTTCTTTTTCTATTTGCACACTCAATCACTAAGGATTAACTTCTTGGGTAGAAATCACTGGTTAAGGTGATTCCATTGAAGTTGTGTTAATTCCTAGCACAATGATTCTTTGTTTTCCTATGATGCATGTGATGCTCAGATTGGTTTAACTATTTCAGTTAAAGCACAATATTGATTATGAAAACATTTAAAATACACTCCCAAAATATAAAATCTGTTGAAAAATCAGGAAGTGGTTTGAACATTAAAAACAATGTTTTCTATGATTGAAAGTTGTCCTTCTTTCAACCATATATGAGATTAAGATAAAGGATTATACCTTAACGTTTGATCTTACATCTCATGAAGCTAAGCTTAAAGTCATAAATATATGAACTTGTAAGCTTCTCTCAAAAATTCTGCAAAAGTCTAATGTCAAGTCAAAGTAAAATTTATTCACTTAAATTGAAAAGACAAAAAGCAGTAAAACTTTTAAAGTACGAGTTCTGATCAGAAATAATCAGAAGTCATATCCGTACTCCCTTTTTGACTTGAAGAGCTCCCCCTAAAATCTTGCATTACAAAAGAAATTTGACATTAAAAAGTACATGCACAAATTTTATGAGCTCCCCCTTGAAGTAATATTGACCAGATGTCAATTTCTTCTCATTCTCCCCCTTGGATCATGAACATTTGATAGAAGTGCAGATATCAATCAGAGTTAAGAATGAAGAAATGATGAAAAAGTATACAATTTAGAAAACTTTGATAGGTAACTACTGATTAAATCTTAAGATTTAGCATACCAAGCTTAGAGATAAGGAAGTTAAACCTCTTTTCGTCTAAAGGTTTGGTGAACAAATCGGCAAGCTAATAATCAGTTTTTACAAAGAAAAGTTCAATTGTTCCTTTTTCAACATGATCTTTAATAAAATGATACCTGACATCTATGTGCTTGGTCTTTGTGTGTTGAACAGGATTCGCCGTAATTGCGATGGCGCTCTTGGAGTCACAGTATATCGGGATCTTGTTGAAGTGGAAACCGTAGTCGCGTAATTGAGTTCTCATCCATAAGACCTGAGAACAGCAGCTAGCAGCAGCTACATATTCTGCTTCGGCCGTGGAGGTTGAAACACAAAGTTGCTTCTTCGATGCCCAACTAACTAGTTTGTCACCGAGGAACTGTACATGTCCCGACGTGCTCTTCCTGTCTAACATACAACCTGGATGATCTACATCTGTGTAGGCTGTTAGTTCAAAACTAGTATCTTTAGGATACCACAGACTAAGATCTGTAGTGCCCTTCAGATACCTAAAGATACGCTTCACAGCAGACAAATGGATTTCTTTAGGATTGGCCTGATATCTTGCACATAAGCATGTTGAAAACATTATATCTGGCCTACTCGACGTAAGATACATTAAAGAACCTATCATCCCTCGATAAGTCCTAACATCAACAGCCTTTCCCGAAGGATCGGTGCCAATCTTAGTACCTGGTGCCATTGGGGTACCAATCGGTTTTGAATTTTCCATTTGGAACTTCCGAAGAATATCCCTAATGTATTTTGATTGATTGATAAAAATACCCGACGAAAATTGTTTTACTTGTAAACCGAGAAAGAAATTCATCTCTCCCATCAAATTCATCTGAAATCTAGACACCATAAGGTTTGCAAAATTCTTACAGTACTTCGGATTTGTAGAACCAAAGATAATATCATCTACATAGATTTGAATTAAGATGATATCGCCTTTTTCCTTTTTGATAAACAAAGTGGTATCCACTGTACCTTTTGAAAACCCAGACTTGACTAGAAAAGTGGAAAGAACATCATACCAGGCTCGAGGTGCTTGTTTCAGACCGTAGAGTGCTTTATCAAGAATGTAAACATGATTCGGCTTCTCTTTATTGACAAAACCTTCTGGCTGAGAGACGTAGACTTCCTCCTTCAGAATTCTATTGAGAAATGCTGTCTTCACGTCCATTTGAAAGACCGTGAAGTTCTTGTGGGCTGCGTAGGCTAGAAACATTCTGATTGCCTCTAATCGCGCCACAGGAGCATATGTTTCGTCATAGTCTATTCCTTCCTCTTGTCTGTATCCTTTGGCTACTAGTCTTGCCTTGTTTCGGATAACGGTACCATCTTCATCTTTCTTTATCTTGAAAACCTATTTCGTACCTATAATGGTTTTACCTTTAGGCTTTGGTACGAGTCTCCAGACTTGAAGTGCATCGAACTAATTTAGCTCTTCTTGCATAGAGATCATCCATTCTGGATCAGCAAGTGCTTCCGATACGCGTGTTGGCTCGAACTTGCTCAGAAAGGAGTCATGCATGCACATATTCAATGATGCTGACCTAGTTTGCACTGGTTTTGATGGATCGCCAATAATCTGGCTTAGCGGGTGCTCTTTGGTCCATTTATGTTCATGAGGCAGTGGATTAGATGATTGTATGTCTGTTGTGTCATCTACGAATCCACTTGTACCTTCTTCTGTTTGTGCAGGAGGATTGATGATTTCAGTTGAAGTGGCAGGTTCAGAAGGCTCAGCAGGTACAGCTTGATCTGGCTGTAGATTGATCTGTACAGAATCTCCTACTGTTTCAGCTACTTCTGTCTCTTTATCAATTGTCACTTCTTCAACTGTTGGAGTCGGCATTTGAATTGTAATTTCTTGTTGAATCGGGGCGTTTGATTCAATAGGAACATCTGAACTGGTTGGATGAGTAGTTGTTGAGTCTTCCATCCTGTCAACCATAACAGATTTCTTTACATTTGATCTAAGAAATTCATCATAAAACAATTCAAATAATAAGTCTAAATCAGATAAATGGTTAGTTGAAGTTGAAGCTTCGTCTGATTTATTCTGTTGAGACGCAGGTTCTGGACTGAGTTGCCCAGAAGCTAGTACTCCGGTTATAACGGGTTCTGAACGTTGTTGTTCGGAAGCCATTTCTTCATCAAAGGTGACATTGATGCTTTCAATCACCGTCTTTGACTTCTTCAGATAGACACGATATGCAGTTGATATCAAGGAATAACCAATAAAGATTCCTTCGTCCGCGTTAGCACTGAACTTATTGAGATTCTCCCTATCGTTTAGCACGAAACACTTACATCCAAATATATGGAAATATTTGATTGTCGGTGTTCGGTTGTTGATTAACGCATAAGGAGTCTTCTTGAACCTTGGATGTACCATGGATCGATTCTGTGTGTAGCACGCGGTCGAAACAGCTTCTGCCCACAAAAATAGAGGTAAGTCTGAATGACTTAGCATAGTACGAGCAGCCTCGACTAGCGTTCGATTTCTTCTTTCAACCACTCCATTTTGTTGAGGTGTTCGAGCAGCAGAGTATTGATGTGAAATCCCGACAGATTTGAGATATTCTTCAACTTTGTTGTTCTTGAACTCTGTGCCGTTGTCTGTTCTTAGAAACTTGACCGGTTTCTGCAGATTCACCTGGGTCGTCTTTAGGAATGTAATGAGAACATCAGTTGTCTCATCCTTTGAACGTAGAAACTTGACCCATGTGTATCGCGAGTAATCGTCCACGATCACGAGTATGTACTTCTTTCCGCCTAGACTTTGAGTTCGCATCGGACCGCACAAGTCCATATGCAATAACTCTAACGGATCATTGGTACTTGGTTCAGGCTTCGGTTTATGAGGTGCCCTCTTCATCTTGCCCTTTTCACAGGCTGCACATAGATGTTCTCTTTCGTATTTCAGCTCTGGAAGTCCTTTGACGAGCTTTCCACTGACCAGATTGTTGATGTACCGAAAGTTGAGGTGAGAAAGACGTCGATGCCATAACCAACTTTGTTGCATCGAAGCTTTCGATAGTAGACACACTTGCTTGTCAGCCTGGACATTTGACAGATTGATTGTGTAGAGGTCTGATTCTCGAGTACCGACCAAGAGTTCTTTGCCTTCTTCATTGCGAACTGAACATCTCTTGTCTTTGAAGTTGACCTCTAACTCTTTGTCACAGAACTGGCCTATACTGAACAAGTTGTGTCGTAAGCCTTCAACATAGCTCACCTTCTTGATAGTGACATTGTTCTATTGTACATCACCGTATCCCATGATTGGAGAAAACTGGTTGTTGCCAAATCTTACTGTTCCACAAAATTTGTCTTTGAAATTGGACAGTATCTCTTTTTGCCCTGTCATGTGCTTGGAACATCCGCTGTCCAAGAACCATGTATGACTAGTCTGCATAAGAGAAATTGCAAATTTAGATATTTATACGACAACTTTGGAATTTTCACTTTGATTATCGAAGTGCGGGTCTTGAACTGATTTGTTCAAAAGCCTATTTTGACTTTGATGTTCGGGTTTTGAACTGCATTATCCAAAAACCTATTTTGACATTGAAGAACGAGTCCTGATCTGTACATAATCAGAAGTCGCTTCTCTTTAAGCTTTGTGTGCCTGCAACACAGATTTAGCCTTAGGTACCCACTGGAATTTGGGTCCTGCTGTGTTAGCACAAGATTTTGGTAACCATTTCAAATTGGTTCCTCTTTTCTTTTGAAATGTATGAGAAGAATTAATATGAGATGAATGCACATGGTAATTTCCAAACCAATCTCCAGAATCTTGACAAGTGATAGAAACATGTTTATCATAGATAGAGGACTTTCCAGCAGATAAAGATAACTGAAATAATTGCTTCATTGAATATTGTTTACGAGAAACAGCAAGTTTTGAGTTCAAAAGAGCAATATCAGCAATTAGGACATCTTTACTAAGCGAAGTCTTATTACAATTAACACTACTAAGCGATAAAACGGTCTTGTCAAGCTTCCGTTTGGGTTGCCATTGAGAATTTACTTCTGGCCTTTGCTTGCGCAGATCTGAAACATGTGTAACTGGTGAGTTAGACTTCTGAGCAACAAATGAATGCACCTTCTTTGGCTTACCAGTAGTGATCGGTTTCTGTGAATGCTGAGATATTTTCTGACCTTTAGCATTTTTGGCTTTCACAGAGACTGACTTATCAACTTTCGTTGATTTTACACTGTTAACAGGCATACTGGTTTTTCCCAAAGATTTCACAACAAAAGATGAATGGTTTGAAAGTTTAGCATTAAAATCAAATTGTTCAAAACAACCATCCAAACCACCGTCAGAATTAAGAAAATCAAACCCTTTGTTTGATGGACCAAACATGTCATCAGATTTAGAAGCTTTTGTAAAAACAACATTTTTCATAACGGTTGAAAAAACTTTTTGTTGAATCTCAATCAAAAGTCTTTCATCTGATAAAGAGTTCTCGAGTTCAGAAATTTTACTTTCTAACACGAGAGAAGGGACATATATTTTACCAATAACAGGCTTTGCCTCCATCTCTTTTACAGAATAACTTTGAAAGTAGTCAGTTGAAAGAGATTTCTTTTCATTATTTGGATAGTCATAACTATTATTCAACTTCGCATAATAAAATGGAAGGTGAACTTTAGATGACTTTTTCCGTTTTTCAATTTCATTTGCTTCATCCTCCTTTGATAGTTTAGTATTAAAAACTTTAAGTGAAGAGATTCGGTGAGAAACTAGCATAGAGGTATAATCATAAAGTGCAGGCACTTCTCTTATACCCTTTTTAAGGCAATGAGGTTTCACATAACCGATTCCCCAATTTTCTTTATTCTTTTTCGGTTTGTTAAGATGAATGGTTTGCTCACTTTGACCTAATGAGTACAACTTCTTTTCCAAAGCATCTAGTTTTGCAATTAAAGACTTGTTTTCTTTAGTACATGAAGAATGCATTTTAGTCAGCTTATATAAGTCAAGCTCACTATTTCTCAGTTTTGACTTGAGTTCAGAATTCTCTTTTAGAATTATAGTCTGTTCTTTTGCGTTGGTGTCAACGTTTGTATGTAAAACCTCAATTAATACTTTCTTCTCAGCAATTTCATTGCTAAGTTTCTGTATCAATTGGTTTTTGTTAATAATAACACCATTTTCTCGCTTAAGATTAGATTCTAACTCTTCTTGTTTTAAACTCATGGTATGCATTTTATTCATGAAATCTTTATACGATAAATCACATACCTCCTCTTCTTCATTTTCTGAATTAGCTTCAGCATCTGATTCCATCTTGCCCATCAAGCACATATTGACGGCTTCATCTTTATCTTCATCTTCTTCTTCTTCATCTGAGTGATCAAGCCAGTATTCATCCTCAGCCATCAGTGCCTTGCCTGCCTCCTGTTGCTTTGCAAGAAGCATCTTGTTCTTGTAGTAATCGGAGTTTCTGACCTTTGATCTTCGGCAATCCTTGGCAAAGTGACCTGTTTTGCCACAGTTGTAGCACATCGGTGGACCTGGCTGACTTGATCCTTCATCCTTGTACTTTCTTTCTTCGGGTTTCTTCTCCTCTATCCTCTTTCCTTCAGACTGGTACCTTTTCTCTTCCGTTTTCTTCTCATCTAATCTATTTCCTTCAAACTTTTTCCCTTCAAACCTACTACCTTCAACCCTTTCCTTATGAGCGTAGTTGTTGGGTCCAGAAGAGTACCTCTGACTGTTTGATGTTGGATTCCTGTAGAACTTTTTCTAAAACGCATTTGTTAGAAACAACATTGCTTTCTTCATTTGTTCATTTTCATCCATGTCAGAGTTTGCATAAGCTTCATCTCCTTCTGATTCATATACAATCGTCTTGTTCTTCTTCTTGACTACAAGAGCGACTGTATCTTCAAATGTCTTTCCTTTCTGTATTTTCTCAGCTAGAATTTCATCCACCTCTTCTTCATTTTGACGGAGGGTTTCATACACCTCGTGAAGTGCAATCTCATTCAAATCTTTTATCTACCGCATCTGTCTGGCAAAACTTTTCCATTCTGGTTGTAGAATACTCAGGAATTTGATATTTAGTTCGATTTGAGATTTGTTGACCTTGTTCTTGCTCAATTCGTTTAGCAAGGTCACAAATCTATCATATGTTCCTTCTAGATTTTCTCCAGTTCTGCCTTTAAATTCTTCAAAACTGTGCAGGCAGTTAGAGATTTTAAGCTGATTCCCTATCTTTGAACCCAGCATCATCTTCTCGAGTTGATCCCACATTTGTTTGCCGGAGGCCTTATAACTGTCAATCTTTATGTAGATTTCATTCGGAATCCCTTGTAGAATGTATGACTTGGCCAATCTGTCTGCTTTTCCTCTTAACTTATTATCACCGGTTAGTTCTTCATAAGTCAGTGCATGTCTTACTTCTTCAGTTCCTTCTGCTGGTTCCCTATATTTTTTTTCCATGGGGCCTTCTTCTAAGGATTGTTTGATGAAATCACCCAAATCCTGTCTTTCGATGAAGTTTAGGAACCTATCCTTCCACTGTTCATATTCACCTCTAAAGAGAACTGGTGGCTTGGTGTCAGTTCCTATTGCAAGAGCTTCTCTGGATGTCATCATGTATTGATTAAGAGAAAACTTGACAGATATGATCGTTAATCCAAATAAAATTTGATCACACAAGAAATTTTGTCCCCCTAGGCAGACTTAGCACGGGGGTCCAAATTAAAGACCCTATTGCAGTTTCGAAAAATTCTCAGAAAAATATTCTAAGTATGGATTGGAGCAGAGAGGTTTGCGGGTCTAGTGAGGAGCGCACAATTGAGGTGTGCGGGTCTAGTGAGGAGCGCACAATGAGGTGTGCGGGTCTTGTAAGGAGCGCACAATGAGGTGTGCGGGTCTAGTGAGGAGCGCACAATTGAGGTATGCGGGTCACTTGGGAACCGAGAAGTATGCTTTGCAGGTGCTTTGAGAGCCGAGAAGTAAGGTATGCGTTTGTAGTTGGAGCCGCACAGTAAGATGTGCATTTCCTTTGGGACACGCACAGTAGAACTATGCGTTTGATGTGGGAGCCGCAAAGTTGAAGTTTGCGGGCTATTCTTCCTCTGTTGTGCGGGTGTTCGTCCTGAACCTCAACAAATCGACTAAAATTTGTTCCTGTAAGGATTAGCACAACCAAACAATACCCTTTTGTCTAGAATCACTTCTAGAACAGAATGTTATCACACGATCTCTCAAAAACACACTATTTCGAAAATAATTTGATGGCACAGTACGTTTCTTCACTCGACTGTTTACTCACCAAATCACAAAATTGGAACTCGATTTAAACTTAAAAGTGAAATCAAAATGCAACAACTCGATCTAGCATGTAGTACGATCACAACCTGATCGATTCTAACACCTAAAACACTCAAAATCACAAACTCAAATTTTCTTGAAGAACACAGAGACGTTTTTCTATAAAACTTGTTTTGATCTTAATCAGGCTCTGATACCAATTGTCGGTCCAACAATACTTATCAAGTTTATAGAAACAACAACACAATATGATTACCAACCTGTATTGATTATAACAAATGAGTTACAAGGTTGATCGATTAAGCATGAAATGTGTTCTCTATGTTTTCTCTCTTTTACACCTTCAAGTGTGTGTTTGTATGTGTGAATTATGATCTGATATTTTTGAGAGATGTTAGAGATACACTTAATCTAACCAAGTGTGTTAGACACACTTCCTACAACTTGCAATATAAAACTATAAACCTACCTAATATCTAATCTAATAATATACATAATATCTAAGTTTAGATATTATGTAAACTAACTAAATACTAGAAACTAACCAAGTTAGCTTTATCTAACTATTACAATGTTATAACTTAGATATTAAATCTAAGTAAACTAATACAATTACATTGACATTTATTACAAACGACATAGACTTTAATATCGAGAGTCGACGTTTCGGCTTTAGCTTCAGATTGCGATCTTCAGTTTGGATGATCTTGAATCCAATGAGACTGTGGTCTAACAAAGCTTCTCTGCTACAATTTGCTCCTGCTTGATTTTGATTTACCGCTGGTTAGTAAGGTACGAAACCGTAACTCCTGCTCGATTTTGATTTTGATGTTGATCCTACACCACATCGTGCTCGAGATACTGTTTCATCCCTATTTCTTCATTTGCATTATCAAAGTGCTTTATCCCGCCTATTCATACTCTAGATTTCAAAATATGATTCACGCTTCCAATTAAATCCCCTTGGGAGCAAATTTCAAATTTGAAATATTTTAATGCTCCTTCTTTCCATTTCCCTTTGTTCTATTGTTGTAGTTCTAAAAAAAATCAAACGATCGATGCCCTCGAAAGGTTCTCACCAGAAACCTGCGTCTATGTGGTTACACCTTCTAGTATGATTTTATTCTTCTTCGTGCTTGAATCTGAAATTGGTTCCCACTGATTCTTCTTCACATTTATATGTCTTGAACATTTTGCCTCCCCATTTCACCATAACGTTTTGAAGACATATAAATCTGAAATTTGTTCTCCATAATGTTTTGAAGAAAAGTCGGTCTTTAGTAGGTCACTACCTTACCATATTAACATGGCAAGGGCCGAAACTCTTACCCGGTAAAAGGCAAGGCAAAGAACGAGAGTATTATCAGGGAAGTGAAAGGTGACTACTTTTACCAATAAACGCTTACCGGGTAAGATTATTGCATACGATACTATTAGGTGACCCAAAATCTTATCCACTAAGGTTAGTGAAAGCGAAAGTGTTGTCGGTTGCCTCTTACCGGTAAACATATTGGTAAACGATTTCTTAGTAGCAGACCAGAAGTATTACATTTTCTGTTGCCAGGTTATTTCAATTTTAGTGTTGAATGGGATTCGGGATAATGTTGAAAGTTAGAATAAGTTATGTTGAACTAATACAACTTATAGGGTCTTGTTTGTTGATCGAAAAACTTAAAGTTTATTCTATTGATATGTTTGATTTGACTATCTTCGGGCTTTATTTTTTATTTGGACCCCAGATGACATTATCTTGAAGGTGACAGGTTCAAACCTTTTCATCCCTACTAATATACACTCGGTTTTTTTGGGCTTTTATAGTGTTCAAATATCAAGGTAACAAAGATTTTGTAATACCCGAATATCTCAATTACCGGTTCGTATAAAGCTTAAAATATTCAAGTCCTTATTCAAGCAATAGAAGCTTGTACATGTTGCTTATAGTATTGTATCGGATTATTTTATCATGAAAATGGTACAATGGGGGTTAAACATGTACAAACAAATATGGATTAGGACTTAGAATGTGAAGGAACCCTCTAATAGGGTTAGAATTTAAATAAGTGGAACTTGAGGGGTTAGTTTTGTAAGTATGGAAAATATAAAAATAGGAATTAAAACCTCTTTATTCATTTTCAACATTCTCCAGACTTCAACAAGAACCGGGTTCTTCATACAATCAACATTCATCTCTTCAATTCTTGAAATCAAGCTTAAATTTCATGGGAGAAGTTGTATAATCCTTAAGTAAGTATGTCTTTCTTCTCTAATCTTAAGAATTTCATGTTATTTAGGGTTCATATTCAAGTCTTGATGGTGAATTATGGATAGGTTCAAGAAATGGAAGAAAGGGTTGAATTTACTTAGGGATTTGAAGTTCATGTCATCAACCCAAACAAGGTAAGTTAGAATTTCATAGTTGATGTTGAAATTGTTGTTTTTGCATGTTTTCTTGTTTAGGTCTTGGTTATGATTTTGTGTTAGAACTATTAATTTGGGAAATTGGTTACTTTTTGGTACCAAAAGTTGGAAAAGAAAGTAACCATGGAAATGGTTATGAGCTCCATGAATTAATGCCCACAAGGTGTTTGATGAAATGCTTTAAAGGAAATTTCAATTCTGTTGAGTTTTAGGTTTCTGTCCGGATATTGAAAATTTTGTATAAAATCAACTATAGGTCCAATTGAGGTGTGTAATATTTCGTTGGAGACCCCAATGTGTCTAGTACAACTTTTTAGTTTACACCGAAACCAAATTATGACTCTAAGCAGCTCCAAACAGTGAATTTCCGAAACTGGTCCTGTGAAAAACGGGATCTGCACATTGTTTGTATATACTTCATATCTAATTGGTCGTTGCTCCAATCGGGGTGATTCCAAAATGAGGTAAATCATAAGATATTTAAGTACAACTTTTTTTAGACATTATCATCTAGTTTGGCTCTTAAGTAAGGTAATTAAGCCAAATACAGAGGTGTAACGGTGTTGTCCTGTGCAGTTCCGTTTGGATTGTTTGGTTAATTTCACAACCATGTTAACCTCTAACATTGTCTTATGAACCTACTAGGATTTATTAGAACTCAAATTTAAGTTATTTAGAATGTTCAAAAGGATGTTATACTTATATTATCATGAGTTAGTAGGTACAAATTCTAAGCGCATTGTGATGTTATAGGCCCTTCAATTTGTCGGAACTCGATCAACCGCGTGGATAAACCTTTCTCGAGACCCTTATATTCAAAGGTACGGGTTTCTTTCTTTGTTTGATTCTTGGACACGTATTTGTATATGCGTGTCTACTCCTTGAATATGGTACACCATGCAATACCTATCACATAAGTTAAATGGTAACTTTCTGTATTGAACTTTTGGAATTCGTCAATTTTGAGTTATTATATGACTTTATTATTTTGTTAAGGATTATTTGACTTATGATTATATGATACTTCTTTACTTCGAATCATGAATCATTGGTGAACAATTGAATTAAAACCTTCAAGTTTTATTGGATTTTTGAACTTGTTTCCATGAGGTCGCATGTGTTGTAGACCTATGATTTCCGGTTTCAGTTTTATAAAATACTTGACCATTGGGGGCACCAAGGTCGGTATGCTTCCACGGTAGCTATACAATTGTGGCATCCTCACTTAGAATGGACACGTATAGGGTCTGGCTAAGTAACGACTATCGAGGGCGAATGGATCGATCCTAGTTACACGAGTTGGGTCGTGAATTATTCACGACATGGGTTAGATGGTGAGTGTGCCCACACTGCAACCCCATGGACTTACGTGGTTTGATCAACCCGTGAGAAAGATGTATTTTTGTGATACACACCGGTCTTTGTGACCCTTGTTACATCTTTGTGATGTTTGATTGGTTTTACAGTTTTTACTCTTTTGTAAACACATTATTTTTATATATTTTAAATGATGAATCAGATAGGCCTTGGTGGTCTACGCTTATTGTATATTTGTTTGATATTTACTAATATCAATGTTTTTTTGTTTCTTTTCCGCTCCCACTTGGTACATTATCGTTTCTTTTATTATTATAATCCGTTCACTGGGCAAAGTTGCTCAGCCGTGTGTGTTTTGTTGGCACGACAGGTACTTAGATGATTAGACAGGGGAAGGGAATATAGAGAAAAGAAGACAACTATTTTGGACTTCCTTTTGAAGATCTTCGGATAATCTACTTTTTGGGTTCTTTTGTTTTTAACGCTATGTAAATATATCTGTAAAACATAGTTATAGTTGTCTTCATATGATGACTTGTATTTTCTTGTTTATGTTGGTTTAGTCGGGCTCTGAATTTATAAGTCTCCTCAGTGGGTTTATTTTTGTTTTGAATGTCCCATGAACTGTAACATCGCCCCGTTCTTAACCACGCGGGACAGGGGGTGTTACAGATATGGTATCAGAGCTCTAGGTTTATGATCTTGTAGTTCTTTAAGTTGTGATTGTGAGGATTGGGTAGGTTTAGGAACGGGTAGTCCTAGACTATTTACGTATTTACTACCTATTTATTAAGTTAAATATCCTGTCAACTTTGAACTCTAAATGTTCCTCTGTTTCTTATAGAATGCCGCCAAGGAGGGGTAGACCTCGCAAGAATCTACCTCCTGAATCTAGAAGTGGGGCGAATCCTCCACCAGAACATCCAGTAAATCCTAATATTGTTGCTACCGTACAACAAGTTCTATCATAAATGATGTCGGGGTACATAGCTCAACTCCCTGAGGCATCACGACAATCTAGTGGAAACCCTCCTCCTCAATCTAATTACCTTCCGAATTCCAATAATCCATTTGAGGATATCGGTACGTGGCTCAGGGAATTCAACAAGCAAAAGCCACAGATATTTACTTCAGCTTTAAATCCCATCGAAGCTGAGAATTGGATCACTCATCTAGAGAAAAAAAATTCGGGTAATGGGTTGTCCTGATAAGATAAAAGTGGAGTTAGACACCTATAAACTAGCGAATGATGCTTATAATTGGTGGTATGGTTGGTTACAATCAATTCAATCTGAGCTATCTGCAAGTCCAAAGAGTTGTTTTATCAGCAATATTTTACTGCATCTGACAAAGACGCATACACTCATGAATATTCATCTATCCAGCAGGGAGATGATGAATCTATTTCAGACTTTCAGACCTGATTTCTTCGACTGGCCAGGTTCGCAGGTGCTACAGCAGGTACTACGGCCCAACAAACGGATAAATTCAAATGTGCGTTGAATGACAAATTTAAGGATCAACTTTTTAATCTTCCTTTTTCTTTTGTCTCTCAACTGGTTGATGCTGGTAAGAATATTGAAAGATCTCGTCCAGAAGCTTTAGATCGAAAAACAGACAGTAACAAGAAACGGGGACGTGATTTTCAATCTGGTCGTGTGAATAGTAAAAGTTTTAATAAATCAAGATTCAATAGTGACAAGAATCAATCAAAGTTCAGTTAAGGTAAGTCTCAAGCACCAGGTTTTTCTGCTAGTAATAATCAAAGTTCTTCAGGAGCGTCTTCTGCAATAAAGTGTAATCGTTGTGAAAAGTGGCACCGACCAGGGCCTTGTCTTCGAATGACTAGGGCATGTTATAAGTGTGGTAAGCAAGGTCATCTAGCCAAAGATTGTAAGTATGATCAGTCAAGTAAATCTCAAGAAAAACAGAAGCCATCAACAGTCGGAGTTCGTGTATTTGCATTATCCCGTGAAAAGTCCATTGCTGGTATGGTTTCCAAAATTCTTTCTCTTATTAATAGATCTATATATGTGTTATTTGATACTGGTGCTTGACATTCTATTATATCTGAGAATTTAGAGGAACATCTTAAACAATTTGAATCACCAATAGAGTCTCCTATACTCATTACGACTCCGGTGGGTGGTTCAGTGTGTGTTGTAACTGAATTCAAAAATTGTCCTCTAACTATCGGCGACCGTATTCGAGAAGTTACGTTACTCCCGATGAAAATGAAGCATTTCGATATTATCCTTGGAATGGATTGGTTGTCTAAGCATCAGGCAACGATCAATTGTAATTCAAAGAAGATTTTCTTTGGTGATAAAGATCATCCCGAATTCATATATCAAAGGATAGAACCGAAGCCAGGAACTACAATTATATCATCTTCAACTGTATCATCTTTGAATACCGAATTCATATACAGGTACATAGATGATTAGACAGGGGACGGGAAAATAAGACAACTATTTTGGACTTCCTTTTGAAGATCTTCGAATAATCTACTTTTTGGGTTCTTTTGTTTTTATCGCTATGTAAATATATCTGTAAAACATAGTTATAGTTGTCTTCATATGATGACTTGTATTTTCTTGTTTATGTTGGTTTAGTCGAGCTCTGAATTTATAAGTCTCCTCAGTGGGTTTATTTTTGTTTTGAATGTCCCCTGAACTGTAACATCGCCCCATTCTTAACCACGCGGGACAGGGGGTGTTACAAGTTGGTATCAGAGCTCTAGTTTAAGTGAATTAGGTATGTGATATAGATGCCTAGACTTAAGCTGAGACTTTTAGGCAATAAGGTGTGAGATTTGGGTAGAAGTTCTAAGATGGGATAGTCTTAGAGTCAACGGAAAACCACTTTGTTGAGAATTATGAAAGTGGTAACGAGAATCTTTATGTAGTGTGCGTTCATAATTTCAATTAGCTACTGCTATTATGAATGTACTTCTATGTGAGTATGCTTGAATTACTATGATTATAATAATTGATGAACTGTATTAGTACGTTTCTTATGTGTATTCTAGAGTAGCCCATCTCTCACGCTCCTTTGAGTTGATGACAGACAAAAATGGTAAATACTCGGAGTCACCTTCAGTCATCGCCGGAGGGTCAAGCGGTAAATGAATCCACGACCGACAGACCGAATGCAACTGTAACGGATGGACCTCCAATTCCACCTATGCTTTTCAGAAGGATGGAACAGATTCCGAGAACCAATATTGTCACTGCTGAACCAATCATGACTGAGGTAACCCCTCAGACTCAAATGATGGACATGATGAGAGCCATGAATGAGACCATGGCAAAACAACAAGAATTGTTCATGAAGCTGCTAGAGGACCGAGATGCGAACCATCGTCGTCACGAAACAATTGAAGAGAATGTTTTCATAGCAGGTTCCGGGGGCACCGAGGGTGATATCCACACTGATGGATTAGCGACCTTGGAAACAAGGCAACCGGAGAAAGGATATTCTTACAAGTCCTTTCTTTGCTACAAACCGCCGGAGTTCGCCGGATCTGATGAGCCCGCAAAGTGTATGAGTTGGCTCAAAGATATTGAGCAAGCTTTCAGATCCAGTGACTGTGAGGAGTGCCAGAAGGTGAAGTATGGGTCTCAATTGCTCCGAGGTACGACCTTGACTTGGTGGAATGTTCTCACCTCAACCATTGAAGAGTCAGTGTTAGCCAGGATGTCGTGGGCCAAGTTCAAGAAGAAGATTTTAGCGGAATACTGTAATGAAGAGGAGTTAGACGCAATAGAGGAAGAGTTTCGGTCGATTAAGAAGGGTTATTTGTCGGTGAAGGAGTATACCCTACTTTTTATGGAGAAGCTCGATCTGGTGGGGCACGTGGCCCCGACTGAGAAGGATAAAGTAAAGGCGTACTTGAAAGGCCTGCCCGCGGACATGATCATGGTGGTCCGCAACTCTAAGGCCTCTAACATCCGAGAAACAATCAAAGAAGCTAAAGTGATGGAGAGACTCTTCGCGCAAGATAAAGCCGAGAAGACGAAGACCGTTGAGAAGAGAAGGTGAGAAAGCCCACCAAATTCGTACAAGAAGCCGAAGTTCCAACCGCCAAGTAAGAGTTTCGACAACCGTCGGGAGGCAAAGTGGTGCCCTAAGTGCAAAAGTAAGCACTTTGGGTTTTGCAAGACCAACTCCAACCCAATCCTGAGCCCATTTACATGCTTCAAGAGCGGCCAACCGGGTCATCTCAGTGTCGCATGTCCTATTCGGGGGGAAATCTGCTTCGAATGCAAGGAAATGGGTCATGTTAGAAGGGAGTGCCCCAAGCTAAGGTGTGCGGCGAGAGGAGGAAGTTCGGGAAGTCAACCGAAGAGGGAGGCCATTCCTAAGGCTCAGGGAAGGGCTTTTCAGATGACGAAGGAGGAGGTGGAGGAAACCGCTCACGTGGTGTCAGGTACTTTCTTACTCAACTCCACACCTGCTAAAGTATTGTTTGATTCCGGTGCAAACTTCTCCTTTGTGTCCGATATATTTTGCAAATCTTTGAATTTACCGGTTAGTGCCCTAAGTGATGTTCTAGTCATAGAAGTAGCTAATGGGGAACAGGTGGTTCTAAGAGATGTTCTAAGGGATTGTCAGCTCGAAAGCAGTGGCGAGACTTTTATGGTGGATTTACTTACTATGACCATCGGGAGCTTCGATGTAGTGATCGGGATGGACTGGTTGGTGCGACATTAAGCGGAAATCTTGTGCTCCAAGAAACTCATACGGATTCCCGTTAGAGATGATAACTTCATCATCGTATATGGAGAAAAACGAAAAGGCGAAGTGGCCATCATCTCATCCATCAAAGCAAGGAAATATCTGGCAAAGAAGTACCCTGCGTATCTCACCTTCGTGTTGGATGCCAAGGTAGAGAAGAAGAAGGTAGATGACGTGAGGATTGTAAACGAATTTCCAGACGTGTTTCCATATGATCTACCAGGCTTTCCACCCGACCGTCATGTGGAGTTCCGAATTGACTTAGTTCCGGGGGTGGCACCGATAGCTCGTGCACCGTATCGTCTCGCGCCAACGGAAATGCAAGAAATGATGTTCTAACTTCAAGAGTTGCTGGAGAAGGAGTTTGAGAGGCCGAGTTCGTCTCCGTGAGGAGCTCCGGTGCTCTATGTGAAGAAGAAGGACGGGTCGATGCGTATGTGCATCGATTACCGAGAGTTGAACAAGGTTACCATCAAGAACAAATATCCACTACCCCCAATAAATGTCCTCTTTGATCAACTACAAGGGGTCAGATGTTTTTCCAAGATTGACCTTAGATCGGGTTACCATCAGGTGAGAGTTTGAGAAGAAGACGTTCCGAAGAAGGAGTTTAGGACTCGGTATGGCCACTACGAGTTTCTTGTCATGCCTTTTGGATTAACGAATGCTCCGGCAATATTTATGGACTTGATGAATCGGGTGTGTCGACCATTTTTGGGTCGGTCGATTATAGTGTTCATCGATGACATCTTGGTGTACTCTAAGGATGAAGAGGAGCACGAGCAACATTTGAGAGAGATCTTGGAGGTGCTAAGGAAGGAGAAGCTTTATGCCAAGTTATCCAAGTGTGAATTTTGGTTGCGATAAGTTCAATTCCTCGGCCATGTGGTGACCCGTGAAGTAGTGAAAGTATATCCCACGAAGATCGAGACGATGATGAACTGGGAGCCCCCGAAAAGCCCAACCGAGATCTGAAGCTTCTTGGGACTCGCCGGTTATTACCGAAGGTTCATTCAATATTTTTCCAATATCGCCTCATTATTGACCGCATTGACTCGAAAGAATGTAAAGTTTTCTTGGATCGAGACTCAAGAGAAGGCTTTCTGTACCTTGCAACGAAAATTATGTGAAGCTCCAATCTTGTCTCTTCCCGAAGGAATGGAAGACTTTGTCATCTACAGCGATGCATCCAAGATGGGAATGGGTTGCGTCCTCATGCAAAGAGGTGAGGTCATAGCGTACGCGTCAAGACAGTTGAAGGAACACGAGAAGAATTATCCAACACACGACCTTGAATTGGCGGCGGTCGTGTTTGCTTTAAAGTTGTGGCGACACTACTTGTACAGCACCAAGTGCACCCTCTACACCGACCACAAAAGTTTGAAGTATATGTTCGATCAGAAAGATTTGAACATGCGGCAAAGAAGGTGGTTAGAGTTGTTGAAAGATTACGACTGCGAACTCCAATATCACCCGGGCAAGGCTTATGTTATGGCGGATGCGCTAAGCCAGAAAGAGTACAGTGGAGCGGTGAAAACCTCTTTAGCGAGGATTGAGATCATCTCAAACCTTGTGGATATGATAAAGGCCGCTCAAGCTGAAGCGATTCTCGAAGCGAATCTCAAGGATAAATCGATGACGAAACAACACCTTGACTTGACGGAAGATAATAGAGGGTTGAAACTCTTCCAAGGACGATTTTGGGTAGCCAGGTTGGGAGGATTTCGGAAGCTAATATTGGAAGAGGAGCACAAGTCAAGATATTATATTCACCCCGGGAGCACGAAAATGTATAGGGATCTGAAATTGATTTATTGGTGGCCGGTGATGAAACTCGACGTAGCGAGCTACGTAGAGAAATGCCTTACTTGTTCGTTGGTAAAGGCCGAGCACCAACGACCGTATGGGATTTTGCAATCCTTGGAAATACTGGAGTGGAAGTAGGATCACATCACAATGGATTTCGTTACTAAGCTGCCAAGGACGTTGAAGGGCCACGACACCATTTGGGTAATAGTGGATCGATTAACGAAAAGCGCGCACTTTTTGGCCATGAGAGAGACATTACCATTGGACAAGCTATCAAGACTCTACATTAACGAAGTGGTCTCGAGGCATGGAGTGCCACTATCCATTGTGTCTGATCGGGACAATCATTTCACCTCCCATTTCTAGAGTGCGTTCCAAAGAGAATTGGGAACAAAAGTGAAGTTGAGCACGACGTACCATCCTCAAACGGATGGACAAAGCGAACGGACAATTCAAACGTTGAAAGACATGTTACGATCGTGTGTTATTGATTTTGGGGGAAATTGGGACTCTCATCTTCCATTGGTGGAATTCTCTTACAACAATAGTTACCACTCGAGCTTGGGTATGGCACCGTTCGAGGCTTTATATGGACGGAAATGTAGAACGCCAACTTGTTGGCTTGAAGCGGGCGAGAAACAATTCGCTGGACCAGAAATAGTACAAGAGACGGCAGACAAGTTCAAGGGGATTCGGGAGCGTTTGAAGGCGGCTCAAGATCGCCAAAAGAGTTACGCGGACAAAAAGCGGTGGCCGATGTAATTCCAAGTGGGCGACCGTGTCATGTTGAAATTGTCACCTTGAAAGGGGATTATAAGATTCGGAAAGCGTGGAAAGCTTAGTCCTCGTTTCCTCGAGCCTTTTCCTATCATTGAACAGGTGGGACTTCAAGCCTACAAGTTTGATTTACCGCCCGAGATGAGTGTAATTCATCCTACATTCCACATTTGCTACCTACGGAAGTGCTTAGCGGAAGAAAAAAATGTTATACCGTTATCAGAGATTCGCGTAGATAACAATCGGTGCGTCGAAGAACCGGAGGCCATTTTAGAGAAAGAAACGAAAAAGATTTGCCATAAGGAGGTAGTGATGGTGAAGGTGCAATGGAAAAATCATCGAGGTGCGAACGTGACTTGGGAATCGGAAGAAGACATGAGGAGACGATATCCTCGTCTCTTCGTTTGAGTGCAAGATTTCGGGGACGAAATCTTTTCCAAGGGGGCAGGATTGTAACACCCCGAATTTCTCTAGTAAGTTTCCCACCCAATCTCTCGTTTTTCCCAAGAATAAAGTCGTACTAGATGTTTCCAACTTGTCCTCCAATCGTAAGAATCAGAAACATGCATATGCCTACATTTAAGTAAATAATCATGCACATGTATTCTTGCGTGTTCGTACCTATATTTGTGTAAATATATATGTATATATACATGTATGTGTATATTTATATACGTGTATGAAGGGTGTAGACTCGTGTTAGTAACCTTATGCGATCAATGTATGCGCATTTTTTATGCATGTTATGTTTGTTAGCTTAAAGCCTTTCGGATTGGACTCCTTGTGCCAAACAAACAGTCGCTAGGGGGTGTGCGGCGACTATGCCAGGCGATTATGCCCAGGCATAGTCGCCAAGGGCAATGTCGCCGACTTTGGGCAGAAGGGCATGGGTAGCGGGCGACTATGCCCGGCGACAATGCCCAGGGCATAGTCGTTGGGTCATAGTTGCGAGTAAGGCCGGAGGGGCTGGAATAAAAGTCGTTTTTAGGGCAAAATGCACACACACTTCTTCAAAACTTCTGCAGATCAAAACCTCTCATGAGTTGGGCGATTTTCACTCTTTTCTTACTTCTCCCTCCTCATTAAAAGCTCTATATCAAGCCCTAGCATTTATTACTTCTATAAGTGGTGGTTGGGTGTTAACATTTGATTCTTGGTGCCATTAAAGCTTCAAGACAAGGATTAGCAAGTCTTCCAAATCTTCCAACTTTTAGGGTTTTGCTTACAAACCCTAGATTGTGAGTTTCTACTCCTTAAATACTCTCTTACTCATTTGTTACTTGTATTTAACTTACATGATACATATGTGTTGTTAATTTGGGGATTTGTGACCTAACTTGTAGAGCTTTCAATTTTATGAACCCTAAAAGGGTGAGCATGCTTTGTAAACTCTAAGGAATCCTTTTTATAATAAGTAAATGAATAGGGATCTTTGATTTCATGATTATTTGATGAGTTCATGAGGAAACCCTTGTTGTTATAGTTTTGATCTAACTGCTGATAATTTTATGAAGATATGATATGAGTAAAATGAACCTTGTGACCTCATGTATGAGATTATGAGGAACGGGATACCTTGAGAAGTAAAGATGAACGGATTTTTGTATGTAGAAAGGAGGTATTTATGTGATTATAAATGTTTACCAAATGTTGATCACCTGATAAGAAATGTGAACACCACTCCTTGTGCACGAGGAGGTAGTTGCTTAATTTATGGACCTTGTAATAATCATGATGGGTTACTGGCGAGTAACAAATAAGGGGTCATGGATCCTTAAGGTGTAACTCGTCTAGATATGGATAGGCACTAATGTTCCGTAAGACCTTGAGGTGTAACTCGACGGAGTAGGCAATAAGGGCAGTAAATACGGTCTGAGGTTGTGATGTCGTTATGGCATGGGAACTAAGACCGGTGCATGAGGTGTAATCCATTAACATCGTGGGTGACTCCACATCCGTGTAAACGTCACCCCGACGGAAAAGAGTCTCCCCCGTATTTCATGGGTTATCTCTTGTATATTTATATTCAGGTACGAGTTTATGGTAGCGGTGGAAACAGTAATTGTAAGACGATGGAGTTCGGTAACCCACATCTTGCTTTATTTAAAATATGATATTATTGTCTATGGACTATGCAACTTTTGAAATCTCACTAGGCTTCGTCCTAACACTTGTTGTGGTTGTTGTTCCTTCACAGATTCTACCCGTGGAGGAAACTAGGAAGTTGGGCTTGTCAACCGAGCACGTAGGAGTTCTCGAAGTGCCGGTCTTTTGGGGGATTTTTGTGAAGAGAGTACATAGTGAATTCACAACACCCATTTTAATCTAGATTTAAATCAATCCTAAATTAAGTAGGTTGTTGTAATATTGATGTCCCATTATTTGATGCAAACCTTTTGATGCAAACTAACCCGATTATCATGGGTTCTAGTTGTCTTTAAAATTTAGGTTTCATTCTTTTGGAAATTTATATTTATAGGGTATTTGGGCCTTCGTATTTTAGACGTCATATTGCCGGATTTTCGAATTTTTGTTATTTGTCTAAATTTTTAGAGTGTTACAATGTGAGTGTGAAAAGATGAAGAATGTTTGCATATGAGGAAATAAATTGGTATTTGTTTTGTGTGTACACAAGTATTTGTTGTTCCACATGAGTTAGATTTTGTGGCATCTATTATTGTTGTAAAACAACAATTTCAACAAGTACTCGATTTCAGAGTATGAGTGCGTTTGGTACACAAATATAGATGGATTAGATGAGATAGTACATAACTAGATGGATGAAAGAATCGTGAAAGATTTTAGGCTTTTCATTTGACATGGGTAGTTTAGTAATTTACTTACCAACTTATATTATCTTCATGTTTTTTGTTCCACCTATTTTTTGGTGGGACAAAATAACACTCGGTTCTGTCGTGTCAGACTCTAATGTCACACCAAATGTGGGATAACAAGTTTTTATTTTAGTCATGTTCTACCCTATCCTGCGTACCAAACACACTTTTAGAGTTCTACATCAGCTCGATATGGACCATTGAACGTACGAACATCCTCTATCCCTAAAAGAGGCTTTTTTAGAAAATGATTCAAAGAGGTTTCCACGTATTCTCATGGGAACATAATATAACATAACATCCATATCGAATGTGTTCCACATCAATTCCCATATTATTCCTCTCGACAAACTTATCGACTTAGACATCCGTGGTTTCTGTGGAGGGTCTCAAACCGCCCTCTCGATGTTGCAGGCACGAAATCCGGCTAAAAGATTATTTGGACACTTCGGTTACTAATTCCGACTGGTCGTCCCGACCTCTTGTTTATTTTAATAAATTTCTTGACCTTAAATTTCGTTTGATAGATACGAGTCTCCCATATCCCCAAAACTTTCAAATGAAGTAACGATGACATGATGAGGCGGGTTATCGGACAAGCTGGAAAAAAACCGAAAGACCTTCGAATCGAGAAACTGTACTTTATCCCAAGCTAAAGAGATTTTCCCAGTTCAAAATTTTTCACCAGTCTCATTGTGTTGTGTAGAAGTGAATCTAATATCCCAGCAACCTGAAACCAGTGTAAAAAAGGAAAAAGAAACAACAGTTCGAGGGTAGAATAGTAATTTAACATCCCCAGCTAAAACAATCACCATGATTTACGGGGTTTCAGTTGGCTATGCTGGTTTGTACTTCCTGTCAGGGACGAACCCAATTTTTTTTCCATACAGTGGCACCATATAATATAAAAAAATAATTACAAAAGTACGGTTTTAATCGATGTGTCTTCGTCTTTTTATCGACGTTCAATATTGTCTGATGTGTTTTTAGCCTAATTCCACCATTTCGAGAGATTTTTAAAGTTTTTTGCTTGATTTTCAAGGTATTTTCAAGTTTTTTTTATTGATTTCGAGGAATTTCTTTTGGTTAATTTCAAGAGTTCTTTTTCGGTTTTTTGGTTGATTTCAAGAGTTTTTTTTGGTTGATTACGAGGTACGATTGCACATTCTTGAAGTTTCCAAAATAATACGATAGCACTTTCCAAAACGATACGGTTGCACCTTTCACAAACCTAAATTTTTTTACCTTTCATCGGAGAAATAATACGGTGGCACGTGCCACCGTAACCACCAAGGCTGGTTCGTCCCTGCTTCTTGTATTGCTATTAGAATCTAACTAATATCAATAGCAACACGTTTAAGCTAAAGCATAGTAGTTTGTTAACAACCAACATGTAAAACTGAAGTAGCACAACAATATGTTGTTGTCGTATGTCGATCGAAACAACAAGCAGTTAACATTGTTCAAAGATGGGAGAGTTGGTTGTTGTATTCAATAGCAAGAGCTCTTGGATGGAGAAGAAATTCCAGTCCCAATAAAATGGATATCTCTTGCCAAATTAGGAACAATACATACATATTTTAGAGACATTAAATGTTGTTCTCTTTGACGATTTTAACTTATTTTATTGTAACGAAAATTTGCAATGTGTTTGGGTTGATCATTGCATTTTGACTTGATTATTGCTTTTGGTATTAAAATCAATAAAGCTTAGGACAAATAATGCCTTGCCTTTCTATCTATATAAATTAGTATTCTAGCATGATGAATTTTACGTAGCATTATAAGTTAAATCGAGATAGACGGAGAAACATGATCGAGGGATAAATTATTTCTTTGGAATTGTCATTCACCCGCGTTGCATCGCGCAGGTACATAGCTAGTATATATATATATATATATATATACTAGAAATGTACCCTCGCAATGCAGCGGGTTTCTGAAATCTAGAACTCGAACCCTCGATCATTATTCATATTTTTTGTTGTTTCTGAAATCTTAAATTACGATTCTGAGAAACCTAGATTTAAAACAAAAATATATTTTAGTTTAGTTTAATTATGGTTTTTTATAAAAAATAATAATAATAAAATTTGTTACGGGTCAAAAAATGTTTAATTTAAATGATAACTATATTTAAGATATTTTATATTTAAAATTAAAAAGATAACATACTTCAATAAAAAATAAAAATAAGGTGATTTATCTCGAATTTTCTTATATTTATCGGTTAGTTATATCAATAGTTAAAAATTTTAGATATTTTAGAAAATAAAAATAAGTGTTTATCTGCAGTTAGTTACACGAATTCAAACATTGAGCTTTTATAAGTTGTACTTATGTTTAATCAATTTGTATTTTTGGATTTTAAGTAATGCATTAATAAGTGGTACCTAGTGCATAAAAATTAGTTTTTAAGAGTTTAGCTTAAATGTTTTATAATATAGTATAAATATATTAGTTAAAATTCAAAATTACAAGTTAATGAAACATAATTATAACTTATTAAAGTCCCATGTTTTTATTTGTATAACTAACTGCAAATAAACATATTAAATACAGGATAAACACTATGAGATCAATGCATGTTTTTATAATATAGTATAGATATATTAGTTATGAGATTATAACTAATAT
Organism: Arctium minus; assembly: GCA_954870635.1. Classification (NCBI taxonomy): domain Eukaryota; kingdom Viridiplantae; phylum Streptophyta; class Magnoliopsida; order Asterales; family Asteraceae; genus Arctium; species Arctium minus. The sequence goes on along the minus strand of OX941081.1, from coordinate 99,780,735 downwards.
AGATATATATATAGATATATTAAGAGCAAATCATAAAATAAAAAATAAATATTGATAATAGTAATATTGATCAAATCGTCCAATAAATATAAAAAATAAATATTGATAATAGTAGATAATATTGATCAAATTGTCCATTAAATATTAAAAATAAATATTTATATTAATAAATGAGTATCCATTCCACAAATAGATGATGATGTGAGATACTGTGCTTGGATAAGTTGTACCAATGTATTATGAAATTGTATATTAAGTAATTGACTTTAATTAGTTGTATTTTATGCTTTAAATGTTTTAATTAAGAGTTTTTTATGTCTCTTTTATAATCTATCTATACTATATTATAAAGATGGCATAAAAAACTCTTAAAAACAAGTCTTAAAGTTTAATGTACCGCTATTTAATGCTAATTACTTAAAAAACAACCATTAAAGCTGTATGTACTACATCTAATGCTATTTATTAATTTTCAATCATTATCTCTAACCATTTTAACTCTCTTAAAATCATTTCCCACTTTAACTCCCCTAAAATAACTCTCAACATAATTAAATATAGAATAAAAATCAAATTTTAAATATAAAATATAATATAATTAAAAAAATCTAACCGAATATTTTATAAAAAAAAATATATTATTAAACCAAAATAAATTACATTATATTATTAAGTATAAATTAAACAAATTTATATAAAAAAATCATTATCGCTCTCTCACAACCAACCAAAATCGTAATGTAAATCGACAAAAAATAGAAAATAAAATGAAACATAAAATCGTGATGTATCTAGCGGCATTGCGCGATTACACTTCTAGTATAGTATAGATATTATATTAATAACCACGTTAAGTAAAAATTTCAAACATTCTAAGGTGGCGTTTGTTTTTTAAGAGGTGCTGAAGTCTGAAGTCTGATTTCACTTCTGATTTTTAAGAGGTGGTGCTGAAGTCTGAAATCTGAAACAATAAGACTGTTTGTTTTTGTAAACTGAAAAACGTCTGAAATCTGAATCAATTTATTTTTAATTAAATTATAATATAATAAAACCCAAAATCCCTCCAAACCTCTCACCCTCATCTTCCCTATTGTAGATGACGGGAAAACCAAAAAACCCCACAGTCGGTTCAAGATAAGACCATAAAACCAAAAAACCCCACAATCATACCTCCACCCTTTTAACCACCACCGGCGACAATACCTCAAGACCAGACCTCAGTTGAAAATCCTTGACCTCAGTTGACAGTACCGCCGACGATCGTACAAAATCCCTGCCCTCAAGACAATACCGCCGATTGTCCAAAACATTTTACCGGCAAAACACTCACCTTTGGCGGCTAAACCTCACCCACTCTCACTACAAGCGATAAAACCCTCCCCATCCACCCTACCACTCTCAATCAACAGGGAAGAAGGAAGCAAAAATCACAGGGATGAAAGACAACATAACTGGAGGCGTGTGAAATTTGATCTCGATTTGGGAAGAAGGAAGCAAAAATCACAGGGATGATCTCGATTTGATCTCGAACTGGTTTATCCCAACTTTGGTCAAGAGCGATTGGAGGCGTGTGAAATTGGGAGCAATAAGTGGAATTAAGTTGTTAGTTCACCACTTTTTTCTCCAGATGAAATTAAGTGATAAGTGGCTCTGAAAAAAATAAAAAAACAAACGGTCTAAATGAAAAAACATCTGATCGAATAAGTGATAAGTGATATTAAGTGATTAAAGTGAAAAAACAAACAGCGCGTAAGTTTAGTTGATGTTTTAGCCTTTTAGGGGGCAAAAAAATGCAAAGTTTCAAAGAAAAACATGTTTATGGACTTTTTGAAGATCCAATTTGCAGCCCATATATTTTCTAAGTATAAAAAAGAAAAAATGGGCCCCCAGTCTTCAAAGTCCATTCCATTCTTCAGTCTTCAATTTAAGTCCAGCCCAAACCCAAAATTGATGAACGATGATAGCCTTCGGTCGGTGAAACGCAAATCTGATGAACGCAAGCAGCGGCAGCGCTCTCACTCTGGCGACTAGAAGCAGCAAACAAACGAGACTCAGCAAAGAGCAAAACGTGAAATCCAGGGGTAAACTTAAATCTCGGTGAGTGGTGACTCTCCTGTCTGGCTGTCCGAATTTGTTCATCTCAATATCTGTTGGGACTTGGTCACAGATTTTTTTCAATCGAAGAGGAAGGGAAACCCACTCATTTTAACTTTATCTTCATCAAATAATCTTCCAATAGCCTCTAAATCACAGGTTTTTTCTCTTTATTTAAGTTTTAATTTTAAAGTTCCATTGCTCATAAATCATAATTTGATTACTTGTTTGAGTTTGAAATTGTTTGATTAGCTAAGCTAGGTTTAACTTTATTTGGAATTGTTTGATCAATTGATTAGTTAGGTTTAACTTTATTTGAAATTGTTTGATTAAGTTACTTCGATTGGATTTTAATTTTTTTGATGCATCTCTATGAAATGTCTACCTTAGGACAATAGGTTGTTCACTTGTTTGAATTTTTGATAGAACAGACATTGGACTTTTAGAAATTAGAAGTAGATTTTTTTGGCAATGAAGCTTACTTGTGTGATTGAAGTTGTTCAAATTTGTTTCACATGTAGATGAAGATGAAAACCCAATATACTATTCATGGGGTTTCTAAAAGAAAACATGCTAGTTCTTCATCTCAATCTCAATATCCCGAAGAAACAACAAATGTAGATAATACCCCTACATCTAGTGTTCCGATTACCGAAAAACCTTGCAAAAAAGCTCAAATGGAAAGTAATGATATCGATCATAGGTCCGGCCCCTACGGTTTTAAAGCTTGTGTTCCACCCCTGTTATTTACTGCATTTTACAGAATAAAAAAAATTCTCAAGTTTCAAAAATATCCAAGTTTACTTACTTCAGAGAACAAGCATTATTGGTTGAAGTTACTTTGTCTAGAAAAAAATTTTGGTTGAAATTACTTGGGGGTGTTTGGTTCACATAATGTTTTTAGATGAAATAGAATTTATCAAAGGAATGTCATCAGCTTTGATGAGTGATGACCACGTGTTTGGTTGACAGATATTGGAATGAAATCTATTAAAAGAATTGGAATCTGTCTGTTTGGTTCACATAGTTTAGCTTTGGAATTGAAATTAAAAACTGATAAATGACCAAAATACTCTTTTTGAAATTTTTGAAATCGAAATCCAACCATTGTTGTTTAGATCGGTGGTTGTTCATAACAATGGTGATCGGCGATGGTCCAAATTGGTGGTTCGGATTGGCGGTGGTCGGTGGTGGTTTAGATCAATGGTGGTTGGTGGTGGTCGACGGTGGTCCAGATCGGTGGTGGTCGGCAGTGGTTTCGGATCGGTGGTGGTCAGTGGTGGTTTAATCGGCAGTGGTTCAGATCGTTGGCGGTCGGCGGTGGTTCAGATAGGTGGTATCGGTAAATCAATTAGGGAAAATGGGATAGTTTTGTCGTTTTGAGAAAACGGGATGAAATGGAATTGATTTTCTTCTCAATTGTGATGGAATAACCAAATCCATGAATGGTGGAATGTTTGGAATTCAATTCCATTCATAGGTAGACCAAACACCCGAATAGAATTTGATCAATGGAATTAATCATTTCAATTTATTCGAATTCCGTTGGAAACTTGGAATCCTGCCAACCAAACGCCCCCCTACATTTCTAACACGGGCAGAGGGGTTATTAGAAGGATGGGCATTATTTTCATTAACATTACTTTGCATAGAAAACGAAGACTTGGTCTATAAATTTTCCATTTTTAAGTTTCTTAGGGTGGAGCTGGGCCAATAGTAGGGTGCAGTCACAGCACGATTTAAGTATTATCTAATATGATGTTTTTAGTATTTTAGTATGCAAACCATGACCTTATATAGCAGACTAGAGTCATGTATCTCAGGAGAATGCCAAGCAAAAGGAAGGCCTAGTTGAGCACTAGGCAGTGTCTTCATGATATCAGTTATTGTATTAGTTTGGTATGGGACAAACTAGTGAATTGCAGACTTTTGGTATATGTTTTCAGTTTGCAAGACTTCTATTGTGCAAGTGTTATCAGTTCCAAATATTGAGAGATTGTAAGATGTTTCCAGTGCTTGTCGTTGGAGTTCTTATTAATGTTTGAATCATTTGAATGTTTTGAAAGTAAAGTAGTTGTAATCCTGAATGGTTAGAATGAAGGGGTTGCAAGTAGATATGAAAATAGGAGACACATCTACAAAACCTTCGTATAGGAATTCACAAAGAAACAATCCAATTAATCAAGATACACAACGGTTTAAGGGAGTTAGGTTATGATCAATAGTCTAAGCTTAAATTGTAAGCTTGTTAAGATTAAGGACAACAAATAGCACCACATTGCATTGCATTAAGATTTTAAATCTGAACTGTAAATTATATAGCCTCTTTTTTTTTTGTAGGAATGACAATTACTATCCATACACGTGGTGTGATCAGGGGAGGAGCCCATAGGGGCATAGGTTGTGGATCCAGCCAGAGTAAGCCCGGAGCCACGAGCCACTAAGGAAGCCCAAGTAGGAGCCGCCAAGACAGACCTAACTTCAGCAGTACTAGTAGTTTAAAACGTATTACTAGTCGTAACCCGAGCGAGCCGCAACCCCAGGCTGCGAGCGCTTGAGCCCGAGAGAGAGCCATGAGAGGAGTATACGGAGGTCCCTCCCGTATAGGATCAGGATCGATGATAGATACCAGTTTTATTGAGGTGTAGCAGCAGAGTATGGGTTGGCTTCAGAGTATGGTCGTCAGTTTTTGTGGCGCCGACCATCACACACCTACTGGAGACCCTTTACCTTCCATCAAAGTGGCAGAGTAATCACTAGGGAGCCCATTGATTGGTACATGGTAGTAGTTGTTTCAGTACTTTTCAGTTGTTCTGGTACTTTTCCAGTCGTTTTCAGGAGTTTTAGTCTTTTCAATGATTTCAGTACAATTTTTCAGCATTTATGTTTAGCTGGAATTTATTTCCAGAACTGTGTCCCGTTGAAATTTATTTCAGTACTGTTAAAGTTTCAGTGTGACTGGAAAGTGTTTAGTTTGTTATGATGACTTTCATTTATGTGCCTTTACTTTGGCATGATTCATTTATTAGAAGGCATAATGCATGTTATCAGCCTGAATGTAGATCAGAATAGTGTAATAAACTCTTAGTGCCATTGTGTCATAATGGTGACCAAAAGATCAATACGAAATTACGAACAACTTCTGCTAGTGTGAAAAACGCTAATGCAGCAACGTCCCAACCAACTGTATACATTAGGCATTCTTTTTAAATCAAAAGTACTGGTTTTTTTTTTTCTTCTGGACTTTTATTTCAGTTTCTAGTAAGGATACGTATACTCAACTTCTGTTTCAATTCACTGTCACTTGTGATTATCTTCTTTCTCCCTTTTTTTGTTTGTGATGTACTTGGTTAAATATATTTATGCCTTTCCTATTGAACACTGGAAGGATTTATCTGTGTTAAAAAGGGAGTAGGTGTGGCAATATTTACGGGGATGATAATGAAAATGAGCTGCTGATAAGTGATAACACAAAGGTTTGTGTCTGTTCTTTCTTTTTTATTTCACACACTAACAAATTAGTTTCAGATGCTTGTGGTTGTCAACTTGGGGGTTATCAACTAGAAACTTCGTACACACAAGAAAGAGAAAAAAAAACCAAAATAGTTAAACTTTGCCTCAAGAACAAATCAATATATATGTGTGTATATATATATGTTCTGGTGTTAATTTCTTAATTTTGGAACAGTTAGACATAAAGTCATTGTACTAGTGAAAAGTGAAGCTGGTTAGGGGATTCTTTCTCAAAATATAAGCACCTCGTTTTCTTTAACAACTTGTTTGTTGTGAGCATAGGAACCAATGGCCAATGCCATTCTATAGCTTTTTCGATTCTGTTTCTTCTGGCTTAACTGCCTCCTAAATGTAATCAGAAGTTCTTTACGGAAAACTGAGCATAACAGAATATTCGAGTTATAGTGGCTCAAAAATGCGAAGAATATGCAGTTTACATGATAGTCTTGTGGTGATAATAATTGTGTTCGTCATGGGTTAAAACTGTTTGCTATTTTTTCATGTATCTGAGCATAACAAAGGTGGATTACATGCATTGACAGATAATTTTCCTGGAATCGAAATTGTCCTCTTCCGGGGCTTAATACCAATGATCTTATGCCAGGAAAGAAAAAGGAAATCTTGGAACTTATAGGAAATTGCCTGTATAAATAAACCAATCCAATTGGCTCTATTATTAGTACGTCTTACTTTCATGCAATGTAGGCTGGTCCAATTCGGTAACTAACTCCATATAGCTTCCATTTGCCTGTTATATTTCTTGCTCATATTTGACGATGGTAGTTTTCTTCGGTGAAAAAAGTGAATTATATTGATTGTAACAACCTTCAATGTAGTTAAACATCGAACGAAACAATACAGAGAAGGAGCTACATTGACAAAAGATTGCAACCCAAATGAAGAATGATCTAATTCATGTGGCAGTTGATGATGCAGTTGATGTGGCAGAAAGTTGATCAGGCATCAATGATGTGGAATACATTTTTCATGGCAATACATTAACGTGTTTTCTCTTTTCCAGCAAGCTCGTCAACACCACCTACAGAATCCCACCAAAACAAAGAAGCCATGAAACCTCCAAAACAGAAAAAAGCACGGCAATTGGAAGAAAAACAAACCCAGCTCCATAATCCACATAGACCCATCATCAAAGACCTCCTCTGGTTCTCTCTCATTGCTACATTCTTCAAAGTTCTCCTCATCCCAGCCTATCATAGCACTGATTTTGAGGTCCACCGTAATTGGCTAGCCCTCACCCACACCTTACCTTTATCTCATTGGTACACTGATGAGACCAGCCCATGGACCCTCGATTACCCTCCTTTCTTTGCTTATTTTGAGAAATTTCTATCCCTTTTTGCATCTCTTGTGGACCCCACCATCACAGACCTCTACAATGGCCTAAATTACAAAGCTCTTTCAGTCATCATCTTCCAGAGACTCAGTGTGATAGCCTCAGATACAATATTGATTTACTCGATATACAAATTGACTACGGACTTGGAGTCAAAGAAGAGGTTTTTGATCTGGGTTTTGGTTGTTTGGTCCCCTGGGTTGTTCATTGTTGATCATGTGCACTTTCAGTACAACGGGTTTCTTTTAGGGATTTTGTTGGTTTCATTGGGAGCACTGCAGAAAGGGAATGACTTGATAGGTGGATTTGTTTTTGCGATTTTGTTGTGTTTCAAGCATTTATTTGCCGTGGCTGGGCCTGTTTATTTTGTGTATTTGTTGCGGCATTACTGTCGTGGAGGAATTTTGAGGGGTTTCAGTAAGTTGGTCACGATGGGAGTGGTGGTTGTGGGGGTTTTTGTGGCGGCCTATGGACCATTTGCATATCATGGGCAGGTAATATGTCTATCTCGTCTTGCTTGTCATATTATTATATTAGAGGTAACTTTGATTCCTGGAATTGTTGCTATTTTATCGTATGTTAACATATTTAAATTGAGCTGATTTCTAGATTACTTCGTGATGATCAGAACTTTCTTGTTATGAACCACTTTTGAACTGTGAAATAGTCGAATTGTATTTTAGACTTAACAACGGTTTCAATCAAATTTCTTGTCATAGCATCTGAGAATTAGATGTCCAATGTGCTTAACATAGAAAACATGATAGCTGACACATTTAAATTTTCATATAGGAACAATGTTTACATTAAATATGGGGCTATCCCAATTCTTTATTTATATTATAGCCCAAGAATAATCTTGTAGATCCAACTGATACCATGCTCATAAATTATGCATTATCATTCTGTTTACTGATTTACAGATACAACAAGTTCTGAGACGCATGTTTCCATTTGGTAGGGGGCTCTGCCATGCTTATTGGGCTCCAAATTTCTGGGTGTTCTATGTACTCTCAGATAAGCTTCTTGCTTTTGTGCTTGCAAAATTGGGATTCCATATCCAAGCACCAACTGCTTCATTCACTGGTGGGCTAGTTGGAGACTCTCCTCCTTTTGCCATACTACCTACGGTATAAGTTGTGTTTTTGTTCAAATGAGAATCGTAAATATTTTGATTTTTGAGAACGTGGGAGCCAATTAGTCATGCTTTATTCATGATGAATGTTGTGATAGATATTTATGATGAAAATTATTCACAATGTAAATACATGATATTCATGAATGATACATAAAATAGTTGGTTCCTTGATTCTCGAAATGTTTATGGTTCTTATTGAACTTCCCTTTACAGAGCTAAACTTGTATAAATGAATTGATTTGTCATATGCAGATCACCCCATCAGTAACCTTTGCTGTTGTCCTGCTTGCCCTATCTCCTTGTCTTGTTAAAGCTTGGAGGAATCCCCAGCCAAAGATGATTATTAGATGGGTGGCATATGCATACTCATGTGGCTTTTTGTTTGGATGGCACGTGCATGAGAAGGCGTCACTTCACTTCTTGATTCCCCTTGCAGTTGGTGCGGTGGAAAGCCTAGAGGACGCACGCCATTACTTCATCTTATCTATAGGTATAATTTTCATACTCAATAGAAACTTAGACGTCGGTTAGAGAATCTCTATCAAATTGTCTATAATTTCTCCAAGACAGAAGGAAAAAGTTAAAATCTCCGACAATTTCTTCATTTTGGAGATTTCAACATAAATTATATTATTAAAATATTTAATATCCCAAGAAACTTTATGTAAAATGATAATACATTCAACTTCATTGGTGGAAACAATAAAATGATATTTTCCCTCTCTTCAACATTTTATTTTCGAGTTTTCTCCAAATTTGGATATTTTTATACACTCTTACTTTTCTCCATTTTGGAGAATCGATCGAAGTAAAAAAAGGGTTAAAACTTCAAAATCTCCATTTTCTCTATTTTGCAGAATTTGTTGAAGACGCTCTTTTAAGTTTCAGTTTTCTTGATCGTCACTGAGATCGTTATGTTTTTCTGATATAATCATACTTTAATGCATAAACCGTAAGTTCTTAAAGCTATTTTTGGATGCAGTTTCCAGCTACTCGTTGTTTCCTCTTCTCTACGAAGCTCAAGAATACCCCATAAAAGTGGTCTTACTTCTTTTGCACATCGCTCTAATGTGGTACGGCTTTTCTTCTCAATTTTCCGAGAGGATTGAATCGGGCAAGAGCACAGCTTCTGTCTCAATTGTTACTGGATGGATGGAAAAGAGTTATCTTCTTGGTTTTGTGGTTGTGGAGATATGGGGGCAGTTTCTTCATCCATTTCTTCTTGGTGATAAACTTCCATTTTTACCCCTCATGATGATGTCCTTTTACTGTGCATTAGGAATGATGTACTCTTGGATTTGGCAACTTAGATGTATCGTTAGGTCTCGTTGATGGAAGTCCATTGTTGTAATCGTCGAATTCATCAATGCCTTTCCTAGAAGCAATCAAACCACTGAATGTCTACTTAATCTTCGATGTCCCGTTATTGTAATTCGATTTGGATTTGGTCATCGTCTATTCTTGTGTTGCACCGCTTTTCTATGTTGTGGTATAAACTGTTTGTATGATAGAATCTTGTTCGGTTCATGTCTGGCAACTTTCAACAACTTACGAACATTGAAACAAAGGGGAGAATAGCGAAGTTCCGTAAACTAATAAGCCATTGTGTTTTATGGTAGATTATGTTAGGGTACGTTTGTCAAACATTTACTGCATAGCCACTTAACAGCGAGTCACCTCCCCTTATCTTATGGGGTAGCATCTTCCTTATCTTAACATCTTCAGCTATTAAATTGGATTGTCGATACATTTGAAATAAGAAGTGGTGACTTAACTTCTTAAAACCTCTTATCCCCGCCTTATTGATACGCTCTCCTTTCTCTCAATACGCCTCCAGACGTTACAAAAACAAACAGTTTTATTGATTCAAATTTCAGAATTCAGTACCACCTCATATTAATCAGAAGTGAAATAAGACTTCATACTTCAGACCTCTTAAAAAACTAACGTCACCCAAGTGTATTTTATCCGATAAGTGCTTACTGGGCAAGAGTTTTTCTCACTTACCAGGTAAAATTCTTGGTTGCTTCTTATCGGGTAAAATTCTTAGTTCTTGTTATGTTTAATTTTGGTAATCGGTGTGTTTCATTTTAATTTGTTTTCCCATGTATTATTAGTTTTAAAATGTCTATTTTAAGAAAAACCTATTTTTAAATCGACAATTTTTTTTCAATTAATCTCTATCTCTACTACTATATTAAAATTTCATTACCGTTAATTAGTTTTTGGAAAGCGTTGTTTTGAAAGCCATCACGTTTTCCTCCCCACGTCCCTGAGTTCTCTTCCTCTACTCTCTTCAGTCGTTTCTTCTCAAAATACGATCTCTTCCACTCTGCCAGCCACTCGCCATCTCTTTCTCGCCCTGTGCTACCTGCGACTACCATGAATGTTGTTACCGGAATACTATTGTCGTCGCCTCAAATTCTTCCCCACTTTCCTGCACGGTGATTTTCAAAACCCTAATCCCACTCCCCCGACCCTCATTCAACCGATACCCTCCCCTGATCTGTCACCGATGTCATGTAGCATTCAAGAAATTAACCCTAAGAAAACACGTTTGTAAGGTAACTTGCTTCTTTTGATTGGTAATTCATGTCATCATTGCTTTAATCTTTAAATAGAGTAATTTCAAGTTTATTATGGTTTGGAGTGAAGCGTTTTTATATGCTTATTGGTGAATTTTGTGTCAAAAATTAGGATTTATATGGGAGTTCTTTTACCTTCGATTATGTCTATGGGAGTATCGGGTTTCCCACTCCTCAGAGTTTTGATGACTGTGTTGTTCCTCTTGCAGTCTTGTTGATGCTTTTTTTGTGGCTAAAATGCCACAGTTTTAGCATATGGCCAGATATTTGGTTTCCCTCATCTTCTCTTTTATTAGACAATTTTACTTGCAAATTTTGTTTTATGATAACCAATTATGTATGTCATGTTGTTTTGGCATTCTTATTTTCATGATGCCTTTTGTCTGTCGTAATAAACAAACTAGATGTATATGTTTATAATTTTGAAGCTTATGATTTCTGATGTTTATTTATTGCCAAAGATAGGCTCGGGTGAAACATATATCATGGCGACAAATTATAACCGAGAAAACAGTAATGGGATTATTCCTAAAGTGATGTAAACCATATTCAAATGAGTGGAGGAGGAGAGTAAAGGCACTACCGAATTCTTGATCAGAGTATATATTTTTAAGGTAATTAAAAAAAAATGAGGTCTTCAATCTTTTTGCCATTATTTGTAAATTCTAGACACATTTTATTTTATTTGTAATCCTTTGCTGAAATACCATTTGTCATTTCAGATCTTAAAGGAAGAGGTTTTTGATTTATTGGAATCAAATTCAATGGTTTATTCTAAAGTTGAGGGGATGGAAAACCAGCAGGGCCTTCTAGGGCTCCTATTCAAATATGGGATACGACTAACGGCAATATCTCACTTGTAGGCGTAAAGTTACCTCACAAGTTGAGATGGCTACATTTCATTTCCGTGTATCTGTGAGCCATGCTACCGGGAGCACAAATATGAATAACCAATCAAGGTCTGTTTTAAGATTACATTCACAAGTTTGTCCTTCTATCATCGCTCTTTTTTCCAGGATTAATTTGCTTTTGTGCTAGACAATAACTTTTGTAGTATTACTTTAAGTAGATTTTTGAAAGCAGAGAAAAATGAATGTTATATGTAACACCCCGAAATCTGGGATCATAGTTATTATTCTTTTCGTGTTGTGACTAACTGTGCGTTGGGATTCAATATTAGATAATGAAATTTTATCTGTCTTGGGCATCGTGGGCTGAAAATAGCAATTTTTGGAAAATTGGGTTTCTCGCGACATTGCCCGCGATAGTGACAGGGTGTCACTATCGCGAGGGCACAATCGTCGTGGGCTTGAGGCTTACGGTACAACTCACGCGATTGTGCCACGCGATTGTTCCCTGGTCACTATCGTAGGGGCACTCTCGCCCCGATTGTACCGCAGGGTAGGGAACCCGCGTGACTATGCCCGTGACAGTGACAAATGTCACTGTCGCCGTGTCACTCTCGTCGACATCCAGAGAGGTTTAAATCAGAAGGGTCGCGAGTTTTAATCAGTTTATTTGATTTTTAGGGTTGAGGGGCGATTTCTCTCTGCAGTATTGGTAAGCCTTCTTCACCAAAAGCCTCTCTCTTCATTTATGGTGCCTCTTAGCCATTAATGGTGACCTTTAACACTTGTAGGAAGTGATTTTGGAGAGCTCTCAAGTGGTTTAGCATCCTACCTCTATTCTTCTCCATTCTAGGGTTTGGTTTTCTTTTGAAAACTATCAAGGTGAGTTCATACACTTTTACAAAACTATATACATGTCAAATGTGGACTTTAAATACCTAAACATCTCCCTTTTCATATACTTGATTTGTGGAAACTTGTATCAAATCTAACTTTTGGAGATTTTAGGGTTTATGATAATATCTTGGAATGGAGGTGAATAACCTTGATAATGTTTCTATTAGCATACTTATACTTGGGAAATGTATTTAAATGGATGATTTGCTCATGTAAAATTATGAAGTTGAAAAAGATGAACTTATGGTTAACTGCTGATAAGTTTGTGACTTGGGTTTTAACATGTTTTGGAATTGAGGCATGTAAAGGTTATTTATGTGTCAACTATCAACCTTTTTGTAAACAATGTAGAATGCCTTTGTGGAAACCACTTATTTTATCGTCTTATGCACATTATTAAATGTCGGACCACGCGTTTGGCCTTACGGGCATTATGTGGCTTAATTGCTAGCATTGGGAGTCATGACCCCATATTTGTTGTAACTTTTGATCCGACGTCGGGACGATTAGTTTCCCATGTCGAGGCACGTTTAGGCATCGGATTGGGTTATAAGTCCTACGTGCTAAAGTATTACGATATTGGATGAAGATTTCAACGTAAGGACCCTTCGGGGAAGTTGACTTTCCATGGGTGTAAGTTTAAAACCACTGAGCCTGACATCCCTTGCGTGTACTTTCTATGTGTATTGACTTTACTGACTTTTCAAGTGACTTATTTTTGTGTTCCGTCACTTGTGTTAGTAAGCGGGTCTCCCCCGTTAACCCAAGAGGTAACTGCTATGGTAAAGAATCTTATCATTATTGTCATAAATTCAATTCTTTGGTTTACACTTATATTTGATTACTTCTAACTGCAAATGTTTGATCTCACTAGGCTTTAGCCTAACACTTTTTCTTAAAATGACATGTATAGCAGGTCAGGTTACCGGTGGGATTCGTCGGGATTAGGTAGATGGCTTTAGGGTCAAGAGCGGTCTTTTTGGGAGATGTATTGACCGGTGCATTTGATAGTGGACATACTTTTGGAAGAATAGCAACACCCGATATTAATCTTTCTTGTATTAAGTTAGATTATTAGGTTGTTAAGTAATATTCTTGTTCCCCGTTTCTCGGGATGATACTTTGGGATTGTTATAGCAGGTTTTGTATACCCAGGTTTATCCAATTTATAGCCGTCATATTGCGAAATTTTCGAATTTTTATTTCTCTAAAATTTAGGGTGTTACAAGTTGGTATCAGAGCATTAGTTTAAGTGAAATAGGTATGGATGTAGGTTACTGTTGGGTCATCTAAGATATAAAGATAACCTCTCCTTAGTCTTTATTGATGTTTGAACTTTGTATTTTGATTCTTAGTTCTTTGTAATAGCTTAGTTATGCTTAAACAGATCGGTGAGTCGAAGACAAACCGAATTCAACATGAAGAAAGTCTACTATGCGGATTGAAGATGAACTTCAAAGTGAACTAAGTTTAGTCTGCCGATTTCCTATTCAGCAGATCATCCATTGTGCCGATTCCCTATTCGGCATACCTTTTGCCTTGCTGAATTCCCTTTGTTCGACTGATCTCTCATCTGCTGAATCATCCTTGTTCGGCATCCCATGCCACCTCTTCGGCAGTTTCCCCTTCTACCGATTACTCCTTTATCGGTAAGATCATTTATGTCAAACCCTCTTGATTTGACATACTTCATCATTCCCAATGTACTTCTGACAATGGGAATGGAAGCTTCCTTCTATGAGAAGATATACACTTGGTTCTAATTTTGATTGAGACGTTTATTTTCTAAAAGATCTCAAAAAGATTTGAATCAATTATATTTTATTAAGATATTGTACTTTCATAGTACAAAAGTTACCTTTTGTATTGTGATAAGTCACCTCAAATATCTTATAATTTATTGACAATATCTCAACCATCCATGCCTTTATTGTTCTATGTCCTTTGCACTCATTACATTGGATAGTATATAAAGGATGGAGGTAGCACCTTGCTACTCACGCTTTTAGCTCAAGATTTCTCATTTGCAAGATTTCAAGCAGGTTGATAGCTTTCACTTTCTATCTAAGATTTAGTCTTTGTGTTCTTTAAAGTTTTCTTAGTGTTAGATTGTTTTGAGTAATTCTTAGCTATTCTTATTCCGCAACAATCTTTATTCTCTTTGTGTAATTCTTGATATTCATATCAATAAAAGAATTAAAAATTAAGTAAATTTTTGTGTATTTTATTCAACACCCCCCCCCCTTCTACAATACTTGTTTTGCTAACAAGGGACCAACAAGTGGTATTAGAGCGGTTGATGTAATTTGATAAATCAGATCCGTGATGGCATCCTCATCTAAAGTTGATCCCTCTTCTTTTTCTCAATCTGATAATGGCTCAATGGTCAAACCTCCTAGGTTTAATACCAACAACTTTTCCCTCTGGAAAAGTAGAATGATGCTCTTCCTAGAAGGAGCTGACAACCATTACTTGACCGTTCTTCGTGAAGGTCCACTTGTTCCTAAAGTTTGGGACAATTTTTTTAAAACGACTAAAAAGAAAGAAAAAGAAAAAGATTCTCTTTTTCATGTTTCCGATGAATCTTCTGATGAGGAACGAAATTCGGCTACAGGTAGATATATTTTGAAGCTTGAAAAAGAATACACTGATGAAGATAGACGCACCATTGGACTTGATTCCAAAGTGCGAGCACTTATTGCTCAGTCGCTTCCAGATGAAGTGTATTATTCTCTTGTAAACTTTACTACTGCAAAAGACATGTGGTCTATTCTATGTGTTATGTACGAAGGTACAGATGAAGTTAAAAAGTCCAAGAAAATTTCTCTAGTTCGCAGATACGAACTCTTCTCCCATGAAAAGGGAGAATCTCTTACTAATTACTACAATCGTTTTAACAGTCTATTAAACGATCTAAAACTTCTCGGAAAGATTTATGACAACGAGTGGCAAGATAGGTTTCTAAATTTTATTGAACGTCAAAAGAACGGAAATGACATGCTGAATATTCTATCTGAAGGACCATTTGAAAAACCCATTCTGGCTTCTGGATTATATAAGCCTACTAAAGAATATACACCAGATGAGTTATCACAGTATCAAGCTGATCGTGATATAAAGGCAAATCTGATGCTAGCCTTGCCAAACTCTATCTACAACAGGATTGATTGTTTCAAAAATCATCCTAATCTTATGTGGCAACAACTAGAAAAGATTATGCTTGGTTCTTCAGTTGCTACTCAACTCCGACATACTCGTTACATGAACAACTTTGAAGAATTCAAAGCCAAGGATGGGGAGTCACTGAAAACCGTGTATGACAGATTATGTGCCGTTATTAATGATCTGAGGAAAATTAAAGTGGAAAAGACTGACCTTGAGATAAATCTGAAATTCCTCAATGCACTTCAACCAGAATGGAATAAATCTTGCCACAGATTGAGGAATGATGTCAAAATATCTTCAATGCAGATCCAAGAGATGTTTGAGATCTTAATGACTGATGAGTGCATTGTAACTGAGAAGAAGGCCAAACTCGATAAGAAAAACAAGAAATCAGTGGACCCAGTTGCACTTTTAACGAGCCATCTAGCAAATCAAGTATTGTCTGATAATGCTTACGATGGGGCCACTGATGATGATGGCGAGGCACTGCAGAAAGCTATGATCCTTCTTTCTCAACATTACCAGAAAAAGTTCCAACCTCGGTCGGGTTCCAACACTCTTCGCTTCACTTCTAGATCAAAAGTCAAAGTGCCCGAGCCAAAGAAACCTGCTGCATGTTACAACTGTGGTAAGCCGGGTCATATTTCTAAGGAGTGTAGAGTGAAGAAGGTTCGGGATTCAGCTTATTATCGGAAGAAACTGGAACTTGCTGAGAAAAGAGAGAATGGAACTGCATTACTTGCTGAAGAAGGATTTTGGCTGGATCACTCCGATGATGAAACTACAATTGTGGAAATTGCTCAAATGTGCTTAATCGGAGATGATCAATCTGATGATGATGATGAAACTGATGAAGATGATGAAACTGATGAAGATGAGGTATATTCTGAGTTTGATTTCACATTCATATCCTCACAAATGAACATTATTATAAATGCTTTATCTGATCTTCGCTCGAAGTTTATATCTGAAAAGAATTTAAATTCAGAAAAGTCAGATTTGATTGACAAATTGAAAATTTCTTTGAAAGATGAAAATTCTATTTTGGTTCATATTAAAGAAATCTTTCAAAAGAAATTGGATGATTTAGAAAATTCAAAGAAGACTTATCTTGAATCTTTGACTGAAATTACCAAATTAAAAGAAGATTTTTCGGATAAAATAAATAAGTTAGAAGAAAAGTTATATCGAAGGAATCAATATGAGCAAACAATTTTCATGAATAAACCAAGAAGTGATGAAGCTTTAAAAGAAAAATGGGGACTTGGTTTTGAAAATCCACATTGTTTAAACAATGCGATAGAAAAATCCCCTACTTTATATAAATATGATTATCTAACTCTTGCTCAATATGCTCCTCAATTTAAAATTGATTGGATGAATGAAAAGAAGTGTTAGAAATCGAAAATGAGAAAATGATGAATAATAAGAAAAAGGAAATTTCTTTTGTTTATACGAGGGAAAATGCTAAATGTTTTCCTGAAAATTAAGAAAAGGCCGCAAAAGCTTAAATTATATATCTTCCATTAAGTCTTCAATGTCAGATGATTATGTTGATATATATGCCGCTAAATCTGATAAGGAAAATATATCTCCAATCTTTTATGATTGTAAGAGATATACTCCTCCATTAGTTTTAGAAGGAAAAATTATTGACCTTGAAGATAAGATGGAAGATCAAAATATTCAAAAAGAAATTGAATCTGATATTTTTCTTTCTTTCATGACTTCATGTCTTGAAGAAAATTTATTTTCTCAAAAACAAGATTCATTTTCTATTTCTGGCCTTTCTTCTTCTTTTAAAGAAAATAAAAAGGAAGTTTCTAATTCTAAAATCTTTTCTCAAAATTTTTCTGAATCTGAGGTAAGTTCAGATTTATTGTCTGATCAAATTGGTTGCTTAGGTAAACTTATTTCTTCTGATTCATATTTTAAATCGAAAATTCTTGATGAATTTTTTACGCTAAATGATGATTATTATAAACCAAAGCGTAAAAGAAGAAGGTCAAAGAAGTCAAAGAAACAAGAGTCAGTCATTTCTGATAATTCTAATTCTTCTGATTCAAATTTTACAGATAGGACTTTGAGCGCTCCTTCAAAGCAAATATGGAGGGTGAAGCGGACATCGAATGAATCTCAAACTGATGAGGATAGATATGTAGACAAATATTATAAAAGTGATTCATTTGCTTCTTGTAATAAAATTTCAAAATATTCAATAAAGCAAATGATTCAAATTTCCAAAAATGTCTCATATTCGCCTTCTGATTCTAGTTAAGATGATTATGCTTTCTCTTCTGATAATTCTTATGTTCATTTGTCTGATCATATTTCTTGTGCTTCTTGTGTCAAATCTTACAAATATTTCCCCACAAGAACTGCAACTAACTTTCATGGACCCAAATTCAAGTGGGTGCCAAAATCTCAAATTGATTCTAAGTTGCAGGTATCAAATGTCAAAGGGGAGTAAGAGAAAGATGGCTTCTGAGTAATTCAACTCAGAACCCGTGCTTCAAAGGACAATGACTTCTAGACATATCAGTCTAGGACTCGTTCTTCAACGCTTATAGCTTCTGACTAATGAGAAACTGTGACTACATCTATTTTAATTTCGCTGCATTTATCTCTGCATTTGATGATATTCCAGCTTTCTCAAAAGTTTTTCAAGAATCTGAGCAATTTCATTCAAAACCTGAGTTTGTACAACCCAAATCTTTCCTTTGAGACACAAATTCATTTTACATTATGTGGAAGATAATATTATTGAATTTTATTTTGTTCTAACTAAATATCAACTTGTCGTTTTATAAAAAAAAATCGTTTTAGTTTTTTTTTCTGCTTTCAAAACTCGGCATGTTGAATTTAAAAGTTTAAACCTTCACAAATTTTTTTCTATAAAGTAAAGTTTTACAATTTTTCTTTCTTTTGAACAAAATGTGTGTCTAGGATAAATTTTCAAGTTGCTTTGTTTATATTAAAGTTTTTATATGTTCAAATTTCAACTCTAACAAAAGTCGAAAAGTAAGCAACATGTTGGTAGCTTTTGATACTGCTTTAACGTTGTGTGATTCGGAATATTTATAGTTTACAATGCTTAGAAAACCTAAAAAATCAGAATTTTGGATTGTAATGAAAATATGGGCTAAGCGTTTAAATGTAAAACTGAGTGTTTGAGATGAATTTTAATTTCTTATAAAACAGAAATCTCTAAATTTAAAAGTTTGTACCTGTGACCTTCCTGGTTTGGGAAAGTAAGTTCTGTGGGATGCTTGACCTCTGGTCCCCTAAGGTCAATTGATCTGAGAGTGATCGAACCTAAATCCTTCTATAGAACCAGATCGAAAGTCATGTTCTACTGGTATGAATGGGTTTAGGATGTGTCGATGTAGCCTTTCTGATATGGGAAAGTAAGTTCCAAGGGGTGCTTGACACCTAGTCCCCTAAGGCCAACTGGTCTGGGAGCGGCTGACCCAAATCCTGCAATAGGATCAGATAGAAAGTTACGTTTACGGCATGTTCTTTACTTACCAAACTTTTTGATTAAAAAGATGCCAATGTGGACAATGCTAAAAGATGCCAATGAGCACACATCTCATGATACTTGGTGATATGTTTGAGTTGCAATAAACCTGTAAATTTGTGAAAGTCTGAATTCTTGATGGATTAGTGTGATTACATGCAAAGTTCTCTATTATATTTTTAGAATTGCATTTTCTTGAAGCTAATCAAAGTTCGCATGCGAGCACACTGAATAGATTGATGAAAGTTTTTGAAACTTAACATGTTTGAACTTGATATGCAATGAAACTTGTATTTGTATCCAACAACATACATTTGATTTCAACTGATTGATAAATTTGTGATATTTTACTGATTAGAATTTTATTTGTTTAGTGTTTAAATTTTTATATATTTAGTCGTTTCAAAATACATATTCACTATATTTTTCTTTCTACATTGATGTTTCAATTCTTGTGTTCTCATATCTTTTAAATGGGTTTGTTCATTATTCAAGGGGGAGTGAATAAGGAGAATTTTTCTGATTAATCATATCTGTTTTCAAGGGGGAGTATTTGATTCTCTATGTGAATGCTATCTTGAATTGTCATATTTTAGTGCATTTGTGTAGGGGGAGTCAAAGAGATTATCAGGTAAAATTTTCTGAGTTTAAGTCAGCTTTGCGCCAACAGTTGGTAGCGCAAACCTAACTTTGCGCCACCTTCGTCTAGCGTAAAACTCACTTTGAGCCACCTTCGTGTCGCGCAAACCTCTCCTCTTTCTCCTTTATTTTGATTTTGCAGATCTTAAGCTGTCTCGTCTCCAACATTTGCATGACCAAGTTGATCCAAATCATCAAGGTCATGAGGGGGAGAAGTTAAGGAGATGATAAAGAGACAAAGAGTTCAAACGTTTATCCACTGATCAAGATTCGCTCAAGATTCTATTTTTCTCAGCCATACTAGTCTTTTGCTGTTCCAGCTCCGATCACCACAGTTCATTCAAGTTTATTTGAAAGAGGTGAATCGTCTAGAGCACAAGCTGATAAACCTATTGTTCTTTCAAGCTAATTACAAACAGGTCTAGTCTTGTCAAGACAACCAAAGCAATTGAACCTGAAAGATGTTGAGAATAAATTTTTTTTAAGTCAATAAGCTTCTTCACAAAGTCGCTTAGATGGTCCGTGCTGATTTAGAAGATTGATTTTGAAGACCACAGTGCCAATGATTACTAAGGGGGAGATTGTTAAGTCTGATTTTATAGTAATCATTGTATTGATAGACTTGGTCTTATACAGTGTTTAGGTTGCGTATCTGTGTTGTATAAGTCCTAGGTATTTAAGGACCTTTGGTCTTGGTGTCTTGAGAAGAACTAACGCATACTTTCTAAGGATTCACGAACATCTAATAGAACTAACATCTTTGCGCTTCAAACTCTCTCTCTACTTTCTCTCTCTAGTGATTTAGTGATTCTTGGATTATCAGAAACTTCTCTGTTGATCAAATGACGGAGGAGATGAGTATGCTTGCGAACTTCTCTAAATTCAGAAAGAACCCCTCCTCCAACAAATTTCAAAACAACAAAAAATTTTCTTCTTCTTCCTCTAGAAATTCTTTGAACAAATCTAAGGAGGATTGCTACGCATGTGGTAAGAAAGGCCATTTTGCGTCTGAGTGTAGAAGCAATCCTCCTAGGATCTCCGAATCGAATTCTTCTAACCCTTCTAAAAGAAGAAATCTCAGATCTATTTCTATAGGTAGATCGCATCCTAGAAAACCTTCTCCTTCTTCATCATTCAAAGAGCTCTCTGATAAATCTGACAAATATAAAGCCAAGTACAAAAGAGAGAAAGAAAGAAATTTCAACTCTCAAAGAAGAGGAAAAGGTCTAATGGCAGAAACTCTTGACCGGGCAGACGAACCTACCTCCGACAGCGAAAAGGAAGTATCAAGTAAATGCCTTATGGCAAAACTTGATGAAGAAACAAAAGACTCCTGCTCAAGGATGGACTTCACAGCTGAGTGCTTCTCCTCTTCTTCTAAGTACATCCCTTCTACTCTCTCTCTGATGAAGAGAAGATTGAGGCATATGACTCTCTAACTGTACTTTTTCATAATGAAAAAGATGCAAAGAAAAGAGCCAATGCTCAAATCAAGTCTCTCTTTAATCAACTCCAGGCTTCTCTATCTCAGCAAAAGCATCTTGATTAACTAAAAGCTGAGTTACAAGACTTGAAGACGATAAACTATGTGTTAGCTAAAGAAAAGAATAAACTTATTAAGCGTCTTCAAAAAGAACAGGAAATTGTAAGCAAATGGAACACCTCTTCCAAAAACAATGAGAAAATTTTTAAAGAACAAGTTGTTGGTGAAAATTTTGGCTTAGGTTACTGGAAAGAGGATGTTGTTTTTACCCCTTCTGAAAACGTTCCCTCTCCTTCTCAAAATCTTCCTCTGTCTTCTAAACTACCCTCATATTCTTCTGATTGGAATGATTCTAACTCGGTATACTCCATGGATCTTCGCGATTCAAGGAAATTTGGCATCTTTGTGTCCGTCAAATCATCCAAGCCTCTTCTAAAAGAAGATCAAGACTCAAATGAGTTTCTCAAGCCTGTAAATGATCTTCTTATGTCTTTAAAACTAAAATAGGTTTCTTCTTCTTCTTCTTCTTCTTCTTCTTCTTCTTCTTCTTCTTAAAAAGCTCCTCTCCTTACTAAAGGAAAATCCGTTGTTGTTGACCTTCCCATCAAAAGAAAGATTACACCTTCTTTAAAAGGTAAATCTCCCATGAACACAACGGAATTCATCCCTAGAGACTAAAAAATAAAGAAGTCTAAAGGAATCTCAATCAACCCTTCTTCTTCATCTGAAAAGGGAATCCTTGGACCAGTACCCCATAACCCTCACGTTCCGTACATCTATCCTGTTCCCACTCATTCCTCTAAACCTCTAAAATCCAAACCTCAAGGAAAGGTAAAAGCTTCCTCTCTTGAACCCAAGAAAAGATTCATCTACAGAAAGTGTTACAACTGTGGTGACACTTTTCATCTTGCCAAAGACTGTCCTAAAGACCGTATCGAAAGATGTAGTCAAATTAACCCTGCTTTATCTTCTTCTTCTAACCCTAAAGGACCCACCTCAAAACGGATTCCAAATGACTAATTTGTTTATGTCTGCAGGTCTATGGGCATCATCAAACATGGTATCTTGATAGTGGATGCTCATGACATATGACTGGAAACAAATCTCTTCTTCTAGACTTTGTGAAAGAAAAGGGACCAACCGTAACTTTTGGTGACAACTCTCGTGGTTGCACTAAAGGTTATGGGACTCTTTCTAATGGTTCCATTACTTTCAACAAAGTTGCCTATGTGGAAGGTCTAATGCATAATCTTTTAAGCATTAGTCAACTATGTGATTTAGGTTACTATGTGAATTTTAGAGAAAATGATTGTCTCATCACTGATAAACGTTTTCACACTGTCCTATCTGGCTTTAGAAAGGACAATGTGTACGTCATCAATATGAGTGTCAAATCAACTGAAGATGAAAACATATGTTTCATTTCTGAAGACTCAGAAAAGAAGAACTGGCTCTGGCATAAACGTCTCTCTCATCTCAACTTCAAGGCATTGAATGCTCTCTCTAACAAGGAGCTTGTGGTCGGTTTACCGAAAATCTCTATCTCTAAAGAGAAGCTATGTGCTGCTTGTGAGAAAGGGAAGCTGACAAAATCTTCTTTCAAGTCAAAGTAATGTTTCTCTATCTCTACTCCACTTCAGATGCTGCATATGGATCTTTGTGGGCCAGTCAACACACCTAGTCTTGGTGGAAAAAGGTATATTCTTGTCATAAATGATGAATTCACTCGTTACACTTGGGTATTCTTTCTCAAGTATAAAAGTGATACTTCTGAAGAAATCATCAATTTCATCAAGAAATCTGAAGTTCTCAACGGTCAACTAGTCAGATCTATCCGAAGTGACAATGAGACCGAATTCAGAAATGCTACTTTAGATGCCTTTCTCTGTGACAAAGGTATCTCTTAAAACTTTGCAGCAGTCAAAACTCCACAACAAAATGGTGTTGTGGAAAGAAAGAATCGTACACTATGTGGAGCTGCAAGGTCTATGCTAAGTGAATCAAACCTACCAACCTACTTTTGGGCTGAGGCTATCAATACAGCCTGTTTTACTCAAAACCGATCTATTATTGTGAAAAGACACAACAAGACTTCCTATGAAGTCTTCTATGGCCGAAAACCAAACATCGGTTTTCTTCATGTTTTCGGCTGCTTATGTTTTATCTTGAATGATCGAGAACATCTTGGGAAATTCGATCCCAAGGCTGATGAAGGTATATTTATGGGCTATTCTCTTTATTCTAAAGCCTATAGAGTATACAATCTAAGGAGAAAATGTATTGATGAATCAATACATGTGAAGTTCGATGATCACAAGACATCTTCCTTATCTTGTGATGATACTGAGCTTCATGAATGGATCACTTCGTGTGTTAGAGAAGATTCTCCAAATCTTCTGTCTTCAGGACCTCCATATGTCCCATTCTCAGTAACCTCTACTTCCCTCCACCATGGTTCGGCAGAACCCTTACCAACTACCGAACCCATAGCTCCTACCGAACCCACCTTACATACTTCTTCTCTTCATCATATTCATCCTATACCTACCGATCCTTCACCTTCATATTCTCCAAACACTTTTCCTGCACCTCTTCCTCCAGCTCTGAAATGGACCAAAGATCATCCAATTAATCAGATTATAGGTGATCAACAAGCAGGTGTCCAAACCAGAAGAGGTGTTGGAAACATTTGTCTCTATGTGAATTTTCTCTCCATTGTTGAGCCCAAGAAAATTGAGGAAGCTCTAGCAGATTCTTGTTGGGTCACTGCCATGCAAGAAGAGTTGTCTCAATTCGAAAGAAACAAAGTTTGGAGACTTGTGCCTCGACCTTTCGGTAAGACCATTATCGGTACTAAGTGGGTTTTCCGAAATAAAATGGATGAAGTGGGTACTGTTATCCGGAACAAATCCAGACTTGTTGCTCAAGGATATAGGCAGGAGGAAGGTATCGATTATGATGAAACCTTTGCTCCTGTTGCTAGACTTGAAGCAATAAGAATCTTTCTTGCTCATGCTGCTCACAAAAACTTTCGAGTCATTCAAATGGATGTTAAGAGTGCATTTCTCAATGGAGAACTTGCTGAAGAAGTCTATGTGAAACAACCTCCTGGTTTTGAAGATCCAACTCATCCTTACTATGTGTTCAAACTTGACAAGGCTCTCTATGGTTTGAAGCAAGCTCCTCGTGCTTGGTATGACACTTTGTCTGACTTCCTTCTCTCCAACCATTATACCAGAGGTAAAATTCATAATACTCTTTCTCAAGAAAACCAAGGTAATATCATTCTTGTTCAAATCTATGTGGATGACATCATTTTTGGTGCCACTGATGAAACTCTTTGTCAAGAGTTTGCCTCTCTCATGAAAAGCAAATATGAGATGACTATGATGGGTGAGCTTACTTTCTTTCTTGGTCTTCAAATTAAACAAACCTCTGAAGGTATTTTTATAAATCAGAGTAAATATATTCGTGATTTATTAAAGAAGTTTGATTTTGAAAATTGATCTCCCATGAAAACTCCAATGGCACCACCTCTTAAAATTCATGTTGATCCAGCTAGAAAGTCAGTTGATATCATGAATTATAGAGGGATGATAGGGTCTCTTCTTTATCTTACTGCTAGTAGACCTGACATCATGTATGCTACGTGTCTTTTTAGGTACCTAAAAGGTACTATGAATCTGGGTCTTTGGTATCCCAAGGACTCAGGTTTTGATCTCATTGGCTATTCAGATTCTGATTTTGAAGGGTCTAAAGTGGATAGGAAAAGCACGAGTGGCAGCTGTCAATTACTAAGTGGCAACTTGGTCAATTGGTCCAGTAAGAAATAGAATTCGGTATCTACCTCTACTGCCGAAGATGAATATGTTGCAGTTGGAAGTTGTTGTACACAGATCTTGTGGATGAAAAATCAACTACAAGATTATGACAAGTTCTATTATCATATACCGATCCTGTGTGACAATTCCAGTGCTATAGCCATTGCCAACAATGCAGTGCTGCACTCCAGATCTAAACATTTTGATTTTCGGTATCACTTTATAAGAGATCATATCTCTAAGGGTGATATTGAACTTCACTTCATTCCTACAGATCTTCAACTTGCAGACCTCTTTACAAAACCACTGGATGAGGCCCGATTCAACCTCCTTGTGGGATCCTTAGGTATGTTAAATTTTTGTTAAAAAAAATACCGAATCTCTTTCGGTATCTCTTGTTTACCGACACTACTCTCAAATTGGTAAGTATACTCTTTCGGTATCTCTCATATCGGTGTCTCTTTCGGCATTTGCTTCACATACCGAAAATTTATTGCCTTCGATATTCCTCTCGCTTACCGAATTGTTTCTTAAAAACTTTCGTTATTCGGTATTTCTAATACCGAACACTACTTACCGAAATATCTCTCATATTTCGGCACTTATCCCTTTCGGTATAGTGTATGATGTGTCATCCTTATCCACATCTCTCATACCGAAGATCTTTCGACACCTTTTCTTCATCCTATCAACTTATGCCATGTGGCGTTATGGGGTTCGTGTGTCTATTGATGGGACGTCCACGACCTGACACTTAGCCATTTTTCGTCCCTTACACTTCTCTATGACGCACGTTTGCGTCGTACCATCATTACCATTTATGATTTTTTATTTTTTGAAAACTCATCTTTCCCTCCAAGTTTTCTTAACCTATATATATCCATCTTCATCTTCTTCATTCATTCCGTTTCCATTTTCTCTCTCAGCAAACCTGCAAATACATAACCCTCTTTCTTCTTCAATGGAGTCTTCCAAATCATCAAAGGCTTCCAAGTCTACTCCTCTCACTCGGGAATCCCTTATTTTCCTACATGCAACCAGGTTACTCACCTCTCTGCGGATGTCGATCATCCGGAATTCAATCAAGTTTCTTTATTTCTTCAATGATCTCCTTTACGCCATGCTCTAACATAATCGACCAAGATGAGCAAAATGCTCCTTTGTAGCTTTTGGCTTACTTGTAAGTACGATTTTGATTCTCATCAGGTTTCAGCCTCTATCTTATCAACTGAAGAACATCCCGATCTTTCTTTTGGGGTCGATGATGTTCGGGCTATTCTGAAGATTCCGGAGTTTGACGTATATGATCCATTCCCCACTAGGAAAGAACACGATGAGGTCGTTGCCACTCTAAACTACATACACGAAGGCAAATCCAAGGGTTCCGACACTCTACTTTGAAAGAACATGGGTGCGGTATGGAACTATTTCTTCTGTCACCTCATTTATTGTGTTTCTCACAAGACATCGGGGTGGGATCAATCTCCTTCTGCCACCACTCGTCTGGCTCATGCCCTCATCTTTATGAGGCACATTGATTTCGCTCAGGCAATTTTCGACTCTTTGATCACTGCCATCTCGACACCACGAACTCACAACGTAGCTCTTCCCCGTTTTATCTCTATGATCATCAACCACAAGCTCTCTGCTCAACTACGTGCCGATGCAGCACTACCTGAGCCGACGATTAAGTTTGACTTGCCTATTTCTCAAATAAGCAAGCAAACAATTTTTAAGACGGTCAAGCCTACCGACGCTCCGCTCACCCAAGGTATGCTTTCTTTTATCTCTTCTCCCAATCCGATTTGGGGTACGCTTGCCGAAGGTGAAACCGTAAGGCCTTCATTTTCTCCCAAGTCATCCAAATCGGTGGCCCCCTCTTCTCCTAAACCTTCCCGAGCTAAATCCGTAGCCGTTAAGAAAAAGAAAAAGGCTACCGGTAACATCACACTTGCTTTGATGACTATGCCACCGACCAAACCTTCGGTGGCTACCCCGGTCATTTCTTCTTCTCATTCTATTAAGCGACAGGGCTCAAAATCCCCTCCTAGGTCTCGTTCTAAGAGGCTTAGGAAACCTTCGGTCGATCCTCACACTCCATCTACCAATTCTCAAAAATCGGAAGATGTTGAACTTCCCCCTCCTGGGCCACGGGGATCTAAAAAAACCTCACCCACCTCCTCCAAACCCTCTCCAAAGGGCTTGGTTGTACAAATGGAGTCCCATAATATCCCTTCTGCTCCTTTTCTTTTGGAGGATGAAGATGAGTTGGACTCCTCTCTGGGCCAACATTCTGTTTCTTCACATCACAGCCTATCACCCGGGGTCACACCCGAAGATGTTGCACAAACTGGGGTTTTAACCCAGGATATGTTCCGGAAGTTGTTTTCTCCCCCATCTTCACCGACGTGTTCTCCACTTTCGACACCACCTTCCTCACCGAAACCCTCATCCTAAATCTCACCGATACATTCCCCGAAACACTCACCGAAACCATCGCCCAAAACTTCACCAAAGCCCTCACCAAAACATTCTCCTACCGATAAATCATCTACCCCTCCTACTTCTCCTCAAGCAGACATACCAGAAACTTCGGCAACTGCCTCTTCTGCTCCTCAGCAACCTGTCTCTTTGCCTCCCGAAGTCCTGGCCAAAATTTTGGACACCAATCGGCATGTTCATTTTCTTGGCACTCGATATGAGTTGCTGCGGTAGACTATGCGTGATCCAGAGATTTCGGCATCTCTGGAAAATGAAATATCTTTGCTTGGTGATGTTGTTCGACTCATCCAGGAGCACAATAATGAGTGTCTGGATCTCAACAAAGACATCTTTCGGTTTCTGGATGTCATGCATTCTCAGATCGATAATCTGCGTGCTTCTCTCTCCGCTGCTCTTGATGCAGTGCTTAAGGAGGTTATCAGACTGAATGATAACAATACCTCCTTGACTATGTCTGTGGCTGCTCTCAAAGCTGCTTCTGATGCTCGGGATCAGGATTTGGTGCGTCTTCGGCAGCAGGCTACCGAACAAAATTCTATCAACTCTCAGATTCTTAGTGCTCTGCAGAGTAGAAATAAACGCCTTGACTCGATGCCTGCCGAGGTGGCTCAGTACTGTGCTGGGTCGCTTGACATTGACATCACTGAGTCAGCTTTCATGCCAGACGACCGAACTATTTTGGAACGTATTGACAGACGTCTTGGCCGTGTGTCGGCTAAGGCTGGTGTTTCTTCCCCGACTCGTACTGAGGGGGAGAAACCAATTGAGGGGGAGAAAATTGAGTGGGAGCAAATTTCCCCTCACATTCGTATTTTCAGTACGGGTCGAGAAGAATTTGTTGTTGCTGCTACTGATGCCGAAAAGAAATCGATGATCCGTCCATTGCCGAAGTGAAAGGAGCCGAAGAGGAAGAAACCGACCACTCTAAAGTGGTCAAAGAATCTGAAGGGGAGAAGTTGCCCAAGAAAGATAAGGGCAAAGGGAAAATGACACCGGATGAAGTAGCAACTGAAGAAAAGCGTCTTAAAGATGCTCTTATCAAGAAATCTGCCGACGGTGGTGGTATTCATCTCGCTCCCCCAAAGATTACATCTCCGAGTCTGGGTTTATCTGAGGAAGAAATTCAAGCCGCTAAATTAGCATAGATGGCCCATGACAAGGATTCTGAGTTTGCCTTAAAAATAGCTGAGGAGGAGGCTAATCTAAATAAAACTCCCTCCGATGCTATTAAGGCTCAGGAAAGTGCCTTGGAAGGTTCGGCAAAGAGAAATGAGGAGATTAAAGCCAAGTGCATTGACTGGTACCAAAAATCCCTCAGCCGACGACATTGCCACGACAAAATCATCGACGTGAAAATTATCAGACCTTCTGCAAGCTGCAATGTTATTCGACTCTCAATCACAAGAGAGGATGCATCTCGATCAGTGGTTTAGAGTTTTGGAATCGATGGCAATTGCTATTTGTTTGGAGAAAAGCAGAAATGCTTTAAAACCTGAGATTGATAAATATCTCGCAGATCTGCAATCAAAATTCAGTTCCTACCGAAGAACTTACAACATTGTTCACACTCTTGCCGAAGAACAAATAATAGAGAATCTCAAGTCTGGTCTTCCTCCTCCCTCAAAGCCGAAGTCCAAATCTAAGAAAGAGGATGTGTTCGCTCAGATGGCCAGAGAAGGAAAAGTTCCCAATACTTCAAATCTTGATCTCACCAATCTAACTCTGGTCCCTCATCCTTCTACCACGGTACTAAGTGAACCGACTCGTGGGATCTTCTTCAACGATGCATTCGGTCAGACTCGTTTCTTCAGAATGAGTTAGATTCCCATCGTTGATACTACCTTCTTGCATGGGATCATTCAGATTATTCCCATTAATGCAGGAGACATCTATGTGGCGGCTACCAATGAGCTAAAGAAAAGAGATGCCGATTCCTCTTTCCCTTTTGAATAGCTTGCTTATTTTCTTTTAATGTATTTTGTTTGTTATTGAACTTGTATTGTAATCTTCTCACAAGATTAATACATAGTGCAATTTTTAGTTTAAAAGTAAATAACCTGTACATTTCATTATTTCATTCTTTTATACCTGTAAATATCGGATACTCTAAAAAATCCAAAAAGAAACAAAAAGAATGGTCTATGTGAAAAAGAAATCAAAAGAGTATGAAAAAGGGTCAAAATGCATTATTCATTTACTTTATGTTATATGAGATGTTATCATCAAATAGGGGGGGGGGGAGATTTTTGGGCCATCTAAGATTTAAAGATAACCTCTCCTTAGTCTTTATTGATGTTTGAACTTTGTACTTTGATTCTTAGTTCTTTGTAATAGCTTAGTTATGCTTAAACAAATCGGTGAGTCGAAGACAAACCGAATTCAACATGAAGAAAGTCTACTATGCGGATTGAAGATGAACTTCAAAGTGAACTAAGTTTAGTCTGCCGATTTCCTATTCGGCAGATCATCCATTGTGCCGATTCCCTATTCGGCATACCTTTCCCTTGCCGAATTCCCTTTGTTCGGTAGATCTCTCATCTGCTGAATCATCCTTGTTCGGCATCCCATGCCACCTCTTCGGCAGTTTCCCCTTCTACCGATTACTCCTTTATCGGTAAGATCATTTATGTCAAACCCTCTTGATTTGACATACTTCATCATTCCCAATGTACTTCTGACAATGGGAATGGAAGCTTCCTTCTATGAGAAGATATACACTTGGTTCTAATTTTGATTGAGACGTTTATTTTCTAAAAGATCTCAAAAAGATTTGAATCAATTATATTTTATTAAGATATTGTACTTTCATAGTACAAAAGTTATCTTTTGTATTGTGATAAGTCACCTAAAATATCTTATAATTTATTGACAAT
The DNA here is from genome assembly GCA_954870635.1 of Arctium minus. NCBI lineage: Eukaryota > Viridiplantae > Streptophyta > Magnoliopsida > Asterales > Asteraceae > Arctium > Arctium minus. Next base: position 99,750,303 of record OX941081.1, on the reverse strand, counting down.
ATCTCAACCACCCATGCCTTTATTGTTCTATGTCCTTTGCACTCATTACATTGGATAGTATATAAAGGATGGAGGTAGCACCTTGCTACTCACGCTTTTTGCTCAAGATTTCTCATTTGCAAGATTTCAAGCAGGTTGATAGCTTTCACTTTCCATCTAAGATTTAGTCTTTGTGTTCTTTAAAGTTTTCTTAGTGTTAGATTGTTTTGAGTAGTTCTTAGCTATTCTTATTCCGCAACAATCTTTGTTCTCTTTGTGTAATTCTTGATATTCATATCAATAAAAGAATTAAAGATTAAGTAAAATTTTGTGTATTGTATTCAACCCCCCCTTCTATAATACTTGTTTTGCTAACAAGGGACCAATAGATACCTAGAATTAAGTTGTGACATTAAGTTACGATTGAGTGAGATGGGTAGAACTCCTAAGATAAGATAGTCTTAGAGTCGACGGAAACTACACAAATTGAAAGTTATGGTAATGGGGATGAAAATTGTTATGTATCGCATGTTCATAATTTTGCCTAGCTAACGTTATTATGAGGATGTTTTACGTGATTATGCTTGTTTTCCATTGTTATGATGATTAACGAATATGGTAGTACATTTCCTTGTTTATAATCCGTATAACCTCATCTCACCTATATTCTCGCGTGTGTGTGGCAGACTATGGTAAATAATCGTAATCGGCCTGAAGGTCAGGATACGGTGGCATCCACAGCTGATCAGCCTAGAGTGACCAATGTTGACTTACCCCCACCATTTATAAACGTGTTGGGCAGAGGACCAGAACACGTACCACAACGTAAGTTAGCTGCAACTCATCCGATTATGGAAGAGGTGACTCCGAAGACAAAGATGATGGAACGGATGATACAAGCTATGAACGCAGCAATGGCTCAGCAATAAGAAGTGTTCCTGAAATTATTGGAAGACCGAGATGCTACTCATCGTAGGCATAAAGCGGTAGCAGAAAACATTGTAGTGGTAGGATCTGGTAGCACGGGACCCGTGATTCCCACTAATGAAACTACAACCCCGACAAGGACTTGTACTTTCAAGGCGTTCCTCGGGTGCCGACCACCGGAGTTCAAAGGATCGGATGACCCGGCGGAATGTGTGAGTTGGATCAGAGAAATGGAGCAAGCTTTTCGCTTGAGTGAATGTGGGGAGGATCAGAAGGTGATTTTCGGTTCTCGCATGTTGAGAGGTTCAACTCTCACTTGGTAGGATGTGTACTCTGCCTCTGTTGAGGCGACTGTTTTGGATAAACTATCTTGGGCAACCTTCAAGGAAAAACTGCTAGAGGAGTACTGTAACGAGCGGTCGATGGATCGAATTAAGGAGGAATTCCAGAATTTGAGAAAAGGGGATCGGTCTGTGAAGGAGTATAACCGACGGTTCATGGACAAGTTGGGTTTGGTGGGACACCTGATCCCGACCGAGAAGGAGAAAATCAAGGCTTACACCAAAGGTCTACCATCGGGGATGAGGAATTTGGTGCGAGTGTCCAAGGTCGCTACCCTTCGAGCGGAGATCGAGGAAGCACAGTTAGTGGAGGACTCTTACGAGCCGAGCAGGGTCGAGAGAAGTGGAGGAACCGAGAAAAGGAAATGGGAGGGGAGTTCTGTACCCTCCAAGAGGTCAAAGTCATTCAACAACAATCAAAATGGAGCCGGTCCTAGGCGGGATTTTCCGTTGTGCTCAAGGTGTCGGAGTAAGCACACCGGACCTTGCAATACAGGGTCTGAACCGTGTTTTAAGCATGGTAAGTCTGGCCACAGTTTCTGTGATTGTCCAATCGAAGGACAAACTTGTTTTGGTTTCAAGGAGCGGGGCCATATCAGAAGTGATTGCCCGAAGGCAAAGGCGAGATTTAGCGGAGGCAAGAAGGTGGATACTCCGAAAGCGACAGGAAGAGCATTTCAGATGACCACCGAGGAGGCGAAGGCTTCCACGGATGTAGTGTCGGGTACGTTTCTTCTAAACTCCGTACCTACACGTGTATTGTTTGACTCGAGAACTAGCTTTTCGTTTGTGTCAAGTTCGATTTTCCCAAAACTATCCATGCCCACTACTAGTTTAGAGGATGCGTTAGTGGTAGAACTAGCTGATGGTGATCAAGTAGTGGTTCAGGACATCCTATAAATTGAAAGCTCGAAATCGAAGGAAGAGAATTCCTGATTGATCTAATGCCCATGGTCATCGGAGGATTTGATGTGGTTATCGGTATGGATTGGTTGTCGACCAACCACGCCGAAATCCTGTGTGCTAAGAAGTTGATCCGAATCCCGATTTCGGATGGTGATTTGGTGACCGTGTTCGGTGAGAGACGGAAGGGCGAAGTTGCAATCATTAGCATGGCGAAGGTACGAAAGTGTTTATCGGAAGGATGCTCATCCTTTTTGGCATATGTTATAGATGCCAAATTCGAGAAGAAAAGGCTAGAAGATGTTGAAGTGGTAAAGGAGTTCCCCGATGTATTTCCGGACGACTTGCCTAGCTTACCACCCGATCGTCAAGTGGAATTCAAGATTGATCTAACACCGGGAGCGGCTCCGATAGCCCGAGCTCCATAACGCTTGGCTCTGTCAGAGATGAAAGAAATGATGGGTCAGTTGCAAGACCTTTTGGAGAAGGGGTTTGTAAGACCGAGTTCCTTGCCTTGGGGAGCACCGATCTTATTTGTGATGAAGAAAGACTGCACCATGCGGATGTGTATCGATTATAGGGAGTTGAATAAAGTGACCGTGAAGAACAAATACCCACTCCCTATAATTGATGACTTGTTCGACCAACTTCAAGGAGCGGGTTGCTTTTCGAAGATCGATCTACGTTCTGGCTACCATCAAGTGAAAGTCAAAGAGGAGGACATTCCAAAAACCGCTTTTAGGACATGCTATGGTCACTATGAGTTTTTAGTGATGCCCTTTGGCTTGACGAGCGCTCCAGCAGTATTTATGGACTTAATGAACCGTGTGCGCCGACCGTTCCTTGATAAGTAGGTCATTGTGTTCATCGATGATATTCTCATTTACTCAATGGACGAAGCCGACCATGCGCGTCACCTCCGGGACGTTTTGGAGGTCTTGAGGAAGGATAAACTTTATGCAAAGTTTTCCAAGTGCGAGTTTTGGTTGAAAGAAGTACAGTTCTTAGGGCACGTAGTTACGAAAGACGGAGTGAAGGTGGATCCGACAAAGATAGAAGCAATGATGAATTGGGAACCTCCCAAAAGTCCATCTGAAATCCGAAGTTTTCTTGGTTTGGCGGGTTACGACCGAAGGTTCATACAAGACTTCTCCAAGATTTCTTCTTCGTTGACGATGTTGACCAAGAAGAATGTAAAGTTCGTGTGGACTGAAGAGAAGGAGAAAGCATTTAGGACATTGCAAAGGAAGTTATACAAGGTTCCGATCTTCTCCTTGCCGGAGGGATCGGAGGATTTTGTGGTCTATAGCGATGCGTCCAAAATGGGACTTGGATGTGTACTCATGCAAAGAGGAAAGGTGATCGCTTACGCATCCAGACAATTGAAGGTGCACGAGAAGAACTACCCCACTCACGAATTAGAGTTAGCGGCGGTAGTGTTCGCATTAAAGTTATGGCGACATTATCTCTACGACACAAAATGTACCTTGTACACGAATCATAAGAGCTTGAAGTATGTCTTCGATCAGAAGGAACTCAACATGAGACAAAGGACGTGGTTGGAACTTCTCAAGAACTACGACTGTGAGCTACTGTACCACCCGGGTAAGGCAAATGTGGTGGTTGATGCCTTGAGTCGGAAGGAATATAGTGGGAGACTTCAAGCCATGCTTGCAAGGATCGAATTAGTGTCAAGTCTCTTGGAGAGGATTAAAGCTTCGCAAACTGAATCCTTGAAAGAAGAAAATCTCAAAGATGAAGTGATGACCAAACAACAGTTACTTTTAACCGAAGATAGCCGAAGGATAAAATGCTTCAATGGGCGAGTTTGGGTACCAAAGTTTGGTGGAAGCCGAGAGCTACTTTTATATGACGCACATAAGTCCAAATATTGTATCCACCCGAGAAGCACCAAGATGTACCGAGACTTGAAACTTCATTATTGGCGGCCGGTTATGAAGTTGGATGTGGCACATTATGTAGAACGATGCGTAACTTGTTCACAAGTGAAGGCCGAGCATCAACGACCTTATGGGAGCCTTCAATCGCTTGAAATACCAGAGTGGAAATGGGATAAGATTACCATGGACTTCGTGACCAAACTACCGAAGACCTTGAAAGGGAACGACACTATTTAGGTTATTGTTGACCGATTGACGAAGAATGCACATTTTCTAGCAATACGGGAAACTTTGTCGTTGGATAAATTGGCAAATATTTATATAGATGAAGTAGTCTCTATATAGGGTATACCCTTGTCGATAGTCTCCGATCGTGATAGCCGGTTTACGTCAAGATTTTCGGGTGCCTTACATCAAAAGTTGGGCATGTGGGTGAATTTGAGCACGACATACCACCCACAAACGGACGGACAAAGCGAAAGAACGATTCAAACTCTAGAGGATATGCTTAGGTCTTGCGTGATCGATTTTGGTGGTAGTTGGGATACCCATCTACCCTTGGTGGAGTTTGCATACAACAATAGTTACCATTCCAGCCTCGGGATGACGCCATTTGAAGCCTTGTACGGGCGAAAGTGTAGGACCCTCGTATGTTGGCTATAGGCGGGGGAGAAACAATTTGCCAACCCGAAAATTATGCAAGAGACGGCCGACAAAGTCAAATCAATACGAGAGCGATTGAAAGCGGCACAAGATCGTCAGAAAAGTTACGCCGACAAGAAGAAAAGACCGGTAGAGTTCCAAGTGGGGGATCGTGTGATGTTAAAGGTGTCTCCTTTGAAAGGCTTGATCCGGTTTGGAAAGTGTGTGAAGCTAAGTCCCAGTTTCCTTGGGTCGTTCACTATTCTTGAACGTATTGGGCTCCAAGCTTACAAGTTAGACTTACCACCAGAGATGGATGGGATTCACCCTACGTTCCATGTGTGCTATCTCCGGAGATGCCAAGAGGAGGAAGAGAGTGTTATACCGTTATCCGAAATTCGAGTGAATGACAACCGTTGTGTTGAAGAACCCGTAGCTATTTTGGAAAGGGTAATCAAGAAGCTCCGACATAAAGAGGTGGCAATGGTGAAGGTTTAATGGAAGCACCATCGTGGTGCCAAAGTGACTTGGGAAGCGGAGGAAGACTTGAAACGTCGATACCCTCGTGTTTGTTCGACTAGTAGGGATTTCGTGGATGAAATCATTTCCAAGTTGGGGAGGATTGTAACACCCTGAAATCTGGGATCATAGTTATTATTCTTTTCGTGTTGTGACTTACTGTGCGTTGGGATTCAATATTAGATAATGAAATTTTATTTGTTTTGAGCATCGTGGGCTGAAAATAGCAATTTTTGGAAAATTGTCGTTTCTCGCGACATTGCCCGCGATAGTGACAGGGTGTCACTATCGCGAGGGAACAATCGCCGCGGGCTTGAGGCTCACGGTACAACTCACGCGATTGTGCCCTGGTCACTATCGCGTGGGCACTCTCGCCCCTGTTGTACCACAGGGTGGGGAACCCGCGCGACTATGCCCGCACAGTGACAAATGTCACTGTCGCCGTGTCACTCTCGCCGACATCCAGAGTGGTTTAAATCAGAAGGGTCGCGAGTTTTAATCAGTTTATATGATTTTTATGGTTGAGGGGCGATTCCTCTCTGCAGTATTGGTAAGCCTTCTTCCCCAAAAGCCTCTCTCTTCATTTATGGTGCCTCTTAGCCATTAATGGTGACCTTTAACACTTGTAGGAAGTGATTTTGGAGAGCTCTCAAGTGGTTTAGCATCCTAACTTTATTCTTCTCCATTCCAGGGTTTGGTTTTCTTTTGAAAACTATCAAGGTGAGTTCATACACTTTTACAAAACTATATACATGTCAAATGTGGACTTTAAATACCTAAACATCTCCCTTTTCATATACTTGATTTGTGGAAACTTGTATCAAATCTAACTTTTGGAGATTTTAGGGTTTATGATAATATCTTGGAATGGAGGTGAATAACCTTGATAATGTTTCTATTAGCATACTTATACTTGGGAAATGTATTTAAATGGATGATTTGCTCATGTAAAATTATGAAGTTGAAAAAGATGAACTTATGGTTAACTGCTGATAAGTTTGTGACTTGGGTTTTAACATGTTTTGGAATTGAGGCATGTAAAGGTTATTTATGTGTCAACTATCAACCTTTTTGTAAACAATGTAGAATGCCTTTGTGAAAACCACTTATTTTATCGTCTTATGCACATTATTAAATGTCGGATCATGCGTTTGGCCTTACGGGCATTATGTGGCTTAATTGCTTGCATTGGGTGTCAATGACCCCATATTTGTTGTAACTTTTGATCCGACGTCGGGACAATTAGGTTTCCATGTCGAGGAACGTTTAGGCATCGGATTGGGTTATAAGTACTACGTGCTAAAGTATTACAATATTGGATGAGGATCTCAACGTAAGGACCCTTCGGGGTTGAAGTTGACTTTCCGTGGGTGTAAGTTTAAATCCACTGAGCCTGACATTCCTTGCGTGTACTTTCTATGTGTATTGGATTTACTGACTTTTCAAGTGGCTTAATTTTGTGTTCCGTCACTTGTGTTAGTAAGCGGGTCTCTCCCGTTAACCCAAGAGGTAACTGTTATGGTAAAGAATCTTATCATTATTTTCATAAATTCAATTCTTTGGTTTACACTTATATTTGATTACTTCCAACTGCAAATGTTTGATCTCACTAGGCTTTATCCTAACACTTTTTCTTAAAATGACATGTATAGCAGGTCAGGTTACCGGTGGGATTCGTCGGGATTGAGTAGATGGCTTTGGGGTCAAGAGCGGTCTTTTTGGGAGATGTATTGACCGGTGCATTTGATAGTGGACATACTTTTGGAAGAATAGAAACACCCGATATTAATCTTTCTTGTATTAAGTTAGATTATTAGGTTGTTAAGTAATAATCTTCATCCGATTAATTGTAAAGGCTACAACTTTGTTCCCCGTTTTCTCGGGATGATACTTTAGGATTGTTATAGCAGGTTTTGTATACCCAGGTTTATCCAATTTATAGCCGTCATATTGCAAAATTTTTGAATTTTTATTTCTCTAAAATTTAGGGTGTTACATTATATCTTCATATTATATATACTATGATATTTGTAAATGTATCTATTTATGTATCAACTTTGTTTAGACAACAATTGTTTTACATGTATCATTTTATGTATCAACTTTGCTTAAACATATTTTTATTGCACATGCCATTTTCATGATTTCATTGGAATAAAAAAGAATTGCAGGTGTAATAAACGGAGATGACATATTGTGTGCTTAACTTCATTTAGTTGACCTTTTCAGAATGGGAAAAAAGAACAGGAGCTGACGAGATGTGTTTATGGGAAGGTATGATAACATCTCTCACATTTTGCTATGTACATTTTTTCTCTCATTTTTCTCGGAATATAATGTGTTCAATTTTCTGTGTAATTGAATTCCAGTCCGGTTGCTATGTTTTTGTATCATTGGTTCATCCACCACACCAGGTCAATTTAGTAGATCGGTTTTCCCACTTTCGGTGCCTAACAACTATGTTTTAATTTAAAAATATATTTTGAATTATTTGATGTAGTTGTACATTAATGATTTATCTAAATTGGATGTCTATTGTTAGCTCTTGGTAATATGATACGTGCATTGGGTGATGATAAGAAGCGGTAAGGAGGCCATGTTTCCTATAGAGATAGCAAGTTAACCAGGTATGGAAGTAATATTGTAGAATATGTCTTCTTAATAAAAGTTTAAGGGTTGTGGAACAACTCATTGTTACTTCAAGTGTTGGAGCTTCACCTTTTAAATGCATTTATTTTTAGGACTTTCTAGGAGGAAATAGCAAAACAGTTACAATAGGTATGATGCTATGGAACTTCATCTTGCTTGAGTTCTAAGGAAATTGAACTAAGGTTCTCTAATATGCGAATTATTGCATTGCAAAATATAATTATTATTATGCTTTCTGTTTTTTCGGTAGCTTCTACAAGTCCAGCAGTCACAAATGCATAAGAAACCCTTAAGAGATTGAAGTATGTCAATCGAGCTTGTAACATTCAAAACAAATATATTGTAAGATTGATTGCTTCTCGGAGTTTAAGATAACTTTCTATTGATTATTCCATCATGACGATATGATATTCTTTCATCATGTAGGTGAATCGTGATCCAGTTACAGCTCAAAACGCAAACAATGAGGAATCAAGTTGAACAGTTGCATTGCAGGTTGAACTTCTTTATGTAAAGGATGACTTCTCCACACTGTTCGAAGAACTTCAGGTGAGACATTTTTTAAAATTGTCAATGCATGCCCTTAGTGCATGTAGATGTGGGATTTAAGAATCTATCTCTTGTTTGTCAACTTTTGAAACAGAAGATATATTGGGTTTCCGTGGCTTATTGACCCGTCAAAAGAAAGATATTTTTTTTACTGTAATCTGTCTGTATAGTGTTATCTATAATTTGGAGTTTGATTGTACTTAAAGATGTGATATTGATGCGCAAGTCTCATGGTAGCTGTTATGGTCTAAAGAAACTGATTGTGTGATTCGGGAATGTAATAACCCGTAATGTTTTTAGAAAATATATTCAAATAAATGTATTGGTTTGAGTTTGGAAACCTTAGAAAACTAGAGGGACTAATTATGTCATTAAGCAGAACTTTAAAATATTTTTGGAGGATATACATGATTGGAAGCTATGCAAACTAGATTAGGATTTTTCAATATATATATATATATATATATATATATATATATATATATATTATGCTAAAAAGAAAAGGCAAAAAAATTTGATCTTTTAGGGTTTGGCAGCGTAGTGCAGAGCATGATTAGGATAAAACTTTTTTTTTTTCTATTTATCCTTTCAATGATAGAAATCATAAGGAAGGAAAAAAAAAAGAATCGTGAATGAAGGTTGAAATTCTAGGAGTTTCAATTATCAGTATTAGGGTATGAGGTTGGATTGATGTTGGAAGTTTTGATCGTGATTAGAGACTCGTTGAAGAAATTTGATGAAGTTTTCACTAGCGGTTTTCAGATATTAGTTAAAGGTACGGATTCTTCATGTTCCTCACTTTTGTGTTTATTCGATCCGTTATTTATGTGTTAATTCCGTTTACATTTATTTGATTCGTTACATATATCTACGATTTCCTTGCTTTTTCTTTCGACTCTTCCGTTCGATTTGGTTAATGTGTTCTTTCTTCCATCAATTCGGTTTGCTTTTTCGTCCGGTTTCGTTTAGTTCTCTTTTGGTTTTGCATTCGATAAATCGAGGTTTGAATATGTTAAAAACGTCAAATTCAATTTATAAATCTACTGATTTTCCCTTTGAAAATTTCGTCTTATTTGTAAAAATCATAAAAAATCGTTCGTTTATCGGATTAAGGCATACGCTATGTTTCTGAAAACCTGGAGATGTCGTTTACAAACTGTCATCACACGACAAAACTGTGATTTTCGATCTAAGTTGGTTAAAATCGGTACTTTTGAGGACTGATCTCGTTTTTAGACGAGAACAACGCAATATTTTTCGAAAATTCGTATAAAATCCATTTTAAATCCGATTCAGTCCGTTCTTGATTTGTTCGGTTCCTAAGATGTTTATTCAAAACTTTTGTTTAGATATAGTTTTCTAAAACCTCCTTGAAACATGAGAAAATATTGGAGTTTTAAATGTGTAAAATGCTGAAATAAGTATGCCATGATTTAGAAAAGTTGGAAGTGCGAAATTCCTAGTCTACATTCGGATTTTAATTGACATATGTTTTTAGTTCTAATTAGATGTCAATAGTTCATATATGAGGTTATGTGAACGATTTACCACACTTGCTCCATTTAAATTCTTTTTCGATTTGTAAGTCTTTTGATTTAAAGTGTCTGAAAAATAAATCTTTTAAGGAAAGTGATCAATATTTTTGTACATTCAAATACCTTTTTGATTCGTTTTATAATTAGTATGATTTGATATTCATTTAGTGTGATCACATGTGTTGCGACATACTTTTGAAGTTTATATACGTTAAGGTGTACCGAGCTACTAACCACCTATGGGGGTACCGTAGGCACGTCATTGTGGCACCAATGGCGTGACACCATCCGTGACGGTGTGATCAGTTCACGGTGTCTCCTTTCGATTTATTTGTATGCTCTGATGAGAGATGACCATGGTGTGATGGGTGGTTTTGTTCAGGAGGTGTATGGGTCGGCCCTAGCATATGTTATTTGTTGTAGGGTGAGTGTCGGTGTAGTGTCCAACGCCGTATCTCACATGAGTACGTAAGGATCTGTAGTCCAGCGTACGGGCCTGTGTGGCCATATGTCTGACACTTGTCACGTCGGTTGATATGCAAGTGTATGCGTTTTCGAGCTCGATATGCAATCTTATGATATGATTTTGATTTAAGCTTCTCAGATTCATTTGATATGTAGTTGACAATATTTGTTTTGAGTTGACAGTCCTGAACTTTGATAAAATTGTTTTCTCGATATAATGAATTTGGATTTGTTCATTTTGTTATGACATTTGATTAAATAATTAAATTCGAGTCATTTGGTCTAACTTTATTTTGGTTTCGTTTTCTTTGTTTTAGGGTATTTCCGTCTGTTGTTGAAGTTAGATGTGAAATGGATTATACTCAATTTAGCTTTCTTGAACACTCCAAAATTTGATTCTCGTATCTAAAATTCAGATTTTTATTATATTCGGTAATGGGTTCAGTTATTCGTTTGTTATCTATTGTATCCGTCCACTAAGCGTTTGGCCCAACCGTTTTTCTTTCTTCACGACAGGTATCCAAGGATAAACTAAGGAGTAAGGGGTCCAAGTATCTAAGAGGTTTGTTGATTTGTATTTGTAGGTTTTGTTAATGTTTTGAAGCAAGTACTAGAAGAAGAAAAAAAATTATCGTTTGAAACAATTGTTACTTTAATGGTGTTTATTTTACATATGGTTTAATAGTGCTCTATATGCTTCTTTTAGCAGTTTGTTTTAAGTTTGATCGTAACCTCCTTTTCCATCTCGGGAAGGGGGTGTTACAAGAATGGTATCAGAGCTCTAGGTTCTATCCTGTAGAAAACCAAATAGGTTTGACCTATCAGTATGGGTAGATTAAGAGAGGATATCTAAATTGGGTAGCGGAAGCATAGTGGTCGAATTTTTTTTCAATTAACCTAAATGGCTCCCTATTTGGCTCGAGGATTAATAAGTTCTGATTTGGATTATGATTTAGGTTGGTAAATTTAATCGTCGAAATTGCAATAGGGGGTATGTTATTGAAGGCTTGCGGTGTTTATGGTTCAAATTTGTGGATGTTACCTTAATGTTAGGCAATCTAATTTCAAGGAAGCAATTTAAATAAGTGGATGGAATTGCTAAGACTATTGTTTTAACTGAATAGGTTTTAGAGTCTTTGAATGAACGATATAGCTGTAACTTTTGACCTCGTTATTTGTAAGGAGAATTGCAGTTTGATATATTTAGAAAGTAGCGGTATTGTTGAATTAATTATAGGTTATTCGAGAAATATGAAAAGTGCTAAAATATCTTATAAGGATTTGTCGGAATATCGGATGACATATATTTGTGGTACTATAATGTTTTGGGTAAATTGTTATGAGATGCTTAAGGTTTGCATTGTCTTCTAGATTTTGAACTATATCAGTATCATTTGTATGTTCAAAAAAGAGAATTATAATTTATGTTTCAAATGGTTTGAAGACGTTTGTTTGGAGGTATGGGATTACTCAATTCAAGTGCTTCGAGTTAAGAATTGATTTCAAAATCGATATTATTTGTTCAATTTTATACGTAGAATCAAGATATATGGTTTTTAGAAATCGGTGATCTTTAGTGATATATATATATATATATATATATTATTCTGTTTTTGAGTTAATACCGTGGTATTCTTTAAGTGATGTTAGTGCTACATTGAAATGATTTTTTTTGTGTGTTTCATCTAATTGTACTAAGATTGAAGTGTGACTTGTGAGTATTGATGTGTTAAAACTTAAATTGGGTTATAAATTTGGAGGACCAATTATTTTAAGCATGATGAATTGTAATAACCCAAGTTATTTATATAGTTTTGAGGATGTTAAAGTTATTGAGGATTTAGATGATCGATGTTGTAAATTAATTTCTAGAATTGTCTCACATAAGAATTATCATGTGTTCACAATTATAAGGATGTGATAGAGGAACGATTTTTGTTATATCTTTGCTTATTTGAATTCCGAGGACAAAATGCTTTTAAGGGGGGTAGATTGTAATAACCCGTATTTTTTTTAGAAAATATATTCAAATAAATGTATTAGTTTGAGTTTGGAAATCTTAGAAAACTAGAGGGTCTAATTATGTCATTAAGCAAAACTTTAAAATATTTTTGGAGGATATACATGATTGGAAGCGATGCAAACCAGATTAGGATTTTTCAATAATCTTCAAAACGGGGAATTAATTCTTCGTGTCATTGTGTTTTGTGTGACGCCAACCCGAAAAACAATTGGCACCTTTTCATCGATTGCCCAATTGCCAAAAAAGTGTGGGAGGATGCCAATCTTTGGAATCTCATTGATTCGATGGCGACCCGGTCCGACGACTTCATAACCTTCCTTTTTACCATCCTTGATGAGGTCAACACTACCCTCAGTAATAAGTTGTTAATGTTTCTTTGGAGCATGGCAAAACAACGCGGTCAAGATGTCGGCTAGAGTGACGAAGCAAGCGTCTAATGTCCTCGATGATTGGCTTTCGGCTAACGACCTGCGCAACCAGTCAAGAAGTTATGCTCTTCACGATAAATGCGATTTGTGGCATTTGCCACCGGCGGGTTTCCTTAAATGCAATACCGACGCAACTATCTTCAGCGACACCCATCAAACGGGCTTCTGTGCGGTCCTTCGTAACGATTGTGGCTCGTTTATTGTCTGTCGGTCGACGCTCATCAACGACATTCCTTTGGTCAAGGAATTCGAAGCCATGTCCCTTGCGAATGCGATAAAGTGGGCCCTCGACCTCGGTCTGCAGCGGGTGATCTTTGAATTGGACGCGAAACTTGTTGTTGATGCTATCTCCTCTAATATTGAGGACCTTTCGGAATTTGGAGAGACCATCTCTCGGTGCCGATCCCTTCTTAACCAAAAACACTCGTTCTCGGTTAGTTTCTCGAGGAGACATGCCAACTGGCCGCTCACGTCCTTGCTAGAAAATCTCGTGACTTTCCTTGTCCTTCTACTTTATTTAACTTGCCTAGTTTTATGATCAATCTTGTAACCTCCTTTTGTAATTCTAATCACTAAGTAATGAAGTCTTTTATTTCAATAAAATATATATATATATATATATATATATTATGCTAAAAAGAAAAGGCAAAAAAAATTGATCTTTTAGGGTTTGGCGGCGTAATGCAGAGCATGATTAGGACTAAACTTTTTTCTTTTTTCTATTTATCCTTTCAATGATAGATATCATAAGGAAGAAAAAAAAAGAATTGTGAATGAAGGTTGAAATTCTAGGAGTTTCAATTATCAGTATTAGGGTTCAAATATTCGTTTGTTATCTATTGTATCCGTGCACTGAGCGTTTGGCTCAGCCATTTTTCTTTCTTCACGGCAGGTATCCAAGGATAAACTAAGGAGTAAGGGGTCCAAGTATCTAAGAGGCTTGTTGATTTGTATTTGTAGGTTTTGTTAATGTTTTGAGGCAAGTACTAGAAGAAGGAAAAAAATGTATCGTTTGAAAAAATTGATACTTTGATGGTGTTTATTTTACATATGGTTTAATAGTGCTCTGTATGCTTCTTTTAGCAGTTTGTTTTAAGTTTGATTGTAACCTCCTTTTTCATCTCGGGAAGGGGGTGTTACAAACCCCCCACCCCCATTATCATTCCTTGTTTCATTGTATATGTTTTATTCGTTCATATAAGATCTACAGTTCTGATTATTATTATTTAATTTGTTATGTTAAGTGTATGTTGACAGATTAGTTGTGTACATATAAAATCTTACTTAGCTCTGTTTTTCGTCATGCGAATGGTGATTTATGCGAATTTGTGTGATTTTGAAGGACTGAGGACTGTTTGATTCATGTGGATTTATGATTTAGGTGTAACACCGTACTTTTGGCACTTCATAGACCTTGTTGCAAGTCTAATTGTTAGCTTTTAGAATCTAAATCTCATTAAAATCCTTATGCATGTTAGAGAAGAGAACTATGCTTTTGCTTTGGTTTTTAACTATGTTCTTGGAATGGGAAACAGGGACTTATGCGGGCTATGCCGCGGCTTGTTTCCGATCTCAATAGCACGTGCGAGTTACTCTGTGGGCTCTAAGACGCGGCCAAAGCCGCGGAACTCACTGGAATCTACGGACTTGTGACACACGCGGCTTGAGGCGCAACCTCATAGTTGCGACCAAGACCGCAGGAAGGCGTCTGCAGCCCAAATACGGGAATTTCTTCCCTTTTCTCTCATTTTCCATATTTGAACTTCTTGAAAACGATTTTTGGACTGATAGAGGGTTTCTCTCAAGCGACTTTGGTAAGAACTCTTGCCCTAATTCCACTCTCTCCATTTATTGAACTTTCACAAGCATTTATGGGGATTCAATGCTTGTCTAGGGTGATCTTGTGGTAGACCTAGCTTGTACCAACTTCTCAAGTCTTCAACTCTCTATCTACCATCCCTAGGGTTTGGTTTCTTTTAAGAAATCACCAAGGTGAGTGCTTTATTGATTCTCCTACTTATATACATGTTTAATGCTGTGTTAGAAATTATATTCACACTCTTATCACCTCTTGATTTGATTATGTGTAGTTTAACCTAAAATCCCCTTTTTCGGAATGATGTCTCAAATGTTGAGTATTAGAGAGAGCACTTGATATTAGAATGTATTATGAGTTGTATGAAGCCGACGGGGTATGTGTTGGTCGTATTGACATCTTGATGAGAGACTAAAGAATCGGATGAGTTGATTGTCAAATAGGCTAAAGACTCGGTTTGAGTTGATGTTTAAATAGGCTAAAGACTTGGTTTGAGTTGATGTCTCAAATAGGCTAAAGACTCGGTTTGAGTTGATGTCTCAAATAGGCTAAAAATTCGGTTTGAGTTGATGTCTTAAATAGGCTAAAGACTCGGTTTGAGTTGATGTCACGAATACGCTAAAGACCTGGTTTGGGTTGAGTGCCCAAATAGCTAAAGATCTAGTTTGGATTGATGTTATCAAGCTAGATGGATAGGATGGAATTATAAGTACGTGGACAAGATTATTTTGTAATTTCATGTTTAATGACAGGTGAAGTAAACTGGTTGAGAACTATATGAACACAGACGTACATATGTTGTAATTTCATTTCGTTAATAGCTTTACGATATACGTCTCTCACTAGGCTCTAGCCTAACACTTGTTTCTTTGATTGTCATGTATGGTAGGACATCCTAGTGCCGTGAACCTTCAAGAATGAGTGGTCGATCGCGTGATCGAGAGCGGTCCTTTTGGGAGATCTAGAGACCAGTTTATACGATTCGATAGTTACCCATTTTTGGGAGGATAGCGACACCCGACCATAATCTAATAGAAATCATTTATATTATTAGGTTGTCGTATTTATATTCTTCACTCATTTGAGTTTGTAAACATTATACTATATTCCTCGTTTCGGGACGATACCTTAGGATCTTTTAGCAGGTTATTGTTAAATAAGGTTTTACTCAGTGTACAACCGTCATATTGTCGAAATCTCGAAATTCAAGTTTCTTTAAATTCTAGGACGTTACAAGTTGGTATCAGATGAGTAGTTTAAGTGAACTAGGTATGAATGTAGAATACCTAGACTTAAGCTGTGATTTTAAGTTACGATTGTGTGAGAATGGGTAGAACTCTTAAGATAGGATGGTCTTAGGGTCGACGGAAATTAACCTAATTAAGAATTGTGGTAATGGTGATGACAATTTTTGCGTATCGCATGTTCATAATTTCACTTAGCTAACGTTATTATGAGAATGTTTTACATGATTATGCTTGTTTTTCATTGTTATGATGATTAATGAATGTAATAGTACGTTTCTTTGTCTATGATTCTCATAATCTATATCTCATCGATGTTCTCACATATATGTGGGAGACAATGGTAAATACTCGAAGTCGACCGGAGGGTCAAGAGGCGTCGGCATCTACGGCCGACCACCCTAGGGTTACAACGACGGACTTGCCCCCATGACCGCAAAATGTGTTGGGTGGAGGGCCCGAGCATGTGCCCCATCGTAACATAGCCTCATCTGAACCGTTAATGGAAGAAGTGACCCCGGAATGAAGGATGATGGATCGGATGATGCAAGCCATGAATGCAGCGATGACCTAGCAGCAGGAAATGTTTTTAAAGCTACTGGAAGACCGAGACACTAACAACCGTAGACACAAAGCGGTTGCAGAAAACATTTTGGTGGTGGGATCCAGAGGTATCGGACCGGAAATTCCCACCAACGAGACCGCAACCCTGATAGCAAGACAGGTGGAAAAGGCTTGCACTTTCAAAGCTTTCCTTGGGTGCCGACCACTAGAATTCAAGGGCACAGATGATCCGATTGTATGCATGAATTGGATTCGATAGATAGAACAGGCCTTCAGATCAAGTGAATGCGGGGAACGCCAAAAGGCAACGTTTGGTTCTCAAATGTTGAGAGGGGCGACCCTCACGTGGTGGAATGTTTACTCCTCTTCAGTGGAGGCCACGGTGTTGGCCAAACTGAGTTGGCCGACCTTTAAGAAGAAATTGATGGAGGAGTTTTGTAATGAACGAGCCATGGACAGGATAGAAGAGGAATTCCGGAATCTGACGAAGGGAAACTCGTCGTTGAAGGAGTACAACTGTTAATTCATGAACAAGTTGGATTTGGTGGGACATCTGGTCCCAACTGAGAAAGAGAAAATCAAGGCCTACACCAAAGGATTACCATTCGAGATGAAGAATCTGGTGCGAGTGTCTAAAGCCTCTACTCTTCATGAGGCAATCGAGGAGGCGCAAATGGTGGAAGACTCCTATGGTCCGAGAAAGGTAGAGAAGAGTGGACCGATCGAGAAGAGAATGTGGGAGGGGATTTCTACGCCCTCAAGGAGGACAAGACCTTTCCACAACAATTACCTTGGAACGAGGTTGGACGAGAGGCTAGATGGTGCGCTAAATGCCGGAGTAAGCATGTTGGTCTGTGCGCCTCGAGCGGTACAAAATGCTTCAAGTGTGGGAAATCGGGTCATGATCGCTGTGATTGCCCGATCAGAGGGATCACATGCTATGAATGCCTAGAACTGGGGCATATCCGGAGTGAATGCTCGAAGTTGAGAACGGGAGGAGGCGGGGCGAAGAAGTCGGATCCTCCTTGAGCAATGGGAAGATCATTTCAGATGACCACCGAGGAAGTGAAGGCTTCGACTGATGTGGTGTCGGGTACGTTTCTCTTAAACTCCGTACCTACGCGTATATTGTTTGATTCCGGCGCGAGTTTTTCGTTTGTGTCGAATTCTTTCTGTCAGAAGTTAACCGTGCCCACTAGTACCTTAGAAGATGCTTTAGAGGTAGAGCTAGCAGATGGTGACCAAATAGTGATCCGGGATATCATAAAGGATTGCAAATTGGAGATCAAAGGAAAAGAATTTTCGGTTGATCTTATGTCGATGGTCATTGGTGGGTTTGATGTAGTTATTGGGATGGATTGGTTAGCGGATAACCATGATGAAATTCTTTGTGCAAAGAAGTTGATACAAATCCCAATTTCGAATAATGAGTTGGTAACCGTGTACGGTGAAAGACGGAAGGGCGAGGTGGCAATTATCAGCATGGTGAAGGAAAGAAAGTGTTTATCGAAGGGATGCCCATCCTTTTTGGCGTATGTTATAGATGGCAAGCTCGAGAAGAAAAAGCTTGAGGACGTGGAAGTGGTGAAAGAATTCCCCGACGTATTCCCGGACGACTTGCCTGGATTACCACCCGATCGCCAGGTGGAGTTCAAGATGGACCTAACACCGGGAGCGGCCCCGATAGATAGAGCTCCATACAGTTTGTCCCCATCAGAAATGAAGAAGATGATGGGACAACTACAAGACCTCCTTGAGAAGGGATTCGTGAGACCGAGCTCGTCACTGTGGGGAGCGCCAGTTTTATTCCTGAAGAAGAAGGATTGCACTATGCGGATGTGCATAGACTATAGGGAGTTGAATAAGGTGACCGTGAAGAATAAGTATCCACTCCCTAGAATCGACGACTTGTTCGACCAACTTCAAGGAGCAAGATGCTTTTCAAAGATCGACCTTTGTTCAGGATATCATTAAGTGAAAGTTAAGGAGGACGACTTTCCGAAGACCGCATTTAGGACGCGCTATGGACATTATGAGTTCTTGGTGATGCCCTTCGGTTTGACGCATGCCCCGGCGGTGTTCATGGACTTGGTGAACCGCGTGTGCCAACCGTTTTTGACAAGTCGGTCATTGTGTTCATCGACGACATTCTGATTTACTGCAAGGATGAACCCGAGCATGTTCATCACCTTCGCGACGTGTTGGAAGTCTTGAGGAAAGAGAAGCTTTATGCAAAATTCTCCAAGTGTGAATTTTGGTTGAAGGAGGTGCAGTTTCTGGGTCACGTAGTCTCGAAAGACGGTGTGAAAGTGGACCCCATGAAAATAGAAGCCATGTTGAGTTGGGAACCTCCTAAGAATCCATCCGAGATCAGAAGCTTTTTGGGATTAGCGGGATATTACCAAAGATTTATCCAAGATTGCTTCGTCGTTGACGACATTGACCAAGAAGAACGTGAAGTTTGTGTGGACTGAATCTTAAGAAAGGGCGTTCCGAACGTTACAAAAGAATCTTTATGAAGCTCCGATCTTGTCCTTGTCGGAAGGGTCGGAAGACTTTGTGGTTTATAGTGATGCCTCTAAGATGGGTCTTGGATGTGTACTCATGCATAGGGGGAAAGTTATTGCCTACGTGTCAAGACAACTAAAAGTGCACGAGAAGAATTACCCCACACATGACTTGGAATTAGCGACGGTAGTGTTAGCATTGAAGTTGTGGCGACATTATCTCTATGACACTAAGTGTACCTTGTACACGGACCACAAGAGCTTGAAGTACGTCTTTGATCAAAAAAAGCTAAATATGAGGCAAAGGAGGTGGCTAGAGCTACTCAAGGACTACGATTGTGAATTACTTTACCACCCGGGTAAAGCAAATGTAGTGGTCGACGCGTTAAGTCGTAAGGAATATAGTGGAAAACTCTGAGTCAAGCTTGCAAGGATTGACTTAGTGTCTAGCCTCATGGAGAAGGTTAAAAAGTCGCAAGTCGAAGCCTTGATGGAAGAGAACCTCAAGGATGAGGTGATGACCAAGCAACGACTACTCTTGACCGATGATAGTTGGGGAATCAAGTGTTTCAACGGACGAGTTTGGGTGCCAAAAATTGGAGGGAACCGGGAACTACTCTTAGAAGATGCGAACAAGTCCAAATATTCTATCCACCCAGGATGCACGAAGATGTATAGGGACTTGAAGTTGCATTACTGGTGGCCAGTTATGAAATTGGATGTGGCACATTACGTGGAGCGATGTGTGACTTGTTCACAAGTAAAGGCCGAGCAAGAACGACCCTATGGAAGCCTACAATCATTGGAGATACCTGAGTGGAAGTGGGACAAGATTACTATGGACTTCGTGACCAAAGCTACCAAAGACTTTGAGGGGAAACAACACTATTTGGGTGATAGTCGACCGCTTGACGAAGAGTGCGCATTTTCTAGCAATGCGGGAAACCTTGCCAATGGATAAGTTGACAAAGCTCTACATCGATGAAGTGTTCTCTAGACACGGTATACCCTTGTCTATAGTTTCCGATCGTGATAGCCCGTTTAGATCAAGATTTTGGGGAGCCTTGCATCAGGAGTTGGGTAGGCGGGTGAATTTGAGCATGACATACCACCGACAGACGGACGGAAAAAGCGAGAGGATAATTCAAACTTTGGAGAACATGCTTAGGTCATGTGTGATTGAGTTTGGCGGTAATTGGGATACAAACCTACCTTTGGTAGAATTTTCTTACAACAACAGTTATCACTCTAGCCTTGGAATGGCACCGTTTGAAGCCTTATACGGGCGGAAGTGTAGAACCCTTGTGTTGGCTAGAGGCGGGTGAGAAGCAATTTGATGGCCCGGAAATTGTGCAAGAGACGACCGATAAGGTCAAAGCTACCCGGGAGCGTTTGAAGGCGGCACAAGATCAACAAAAGAGTTATGCCGACAAAAAGAGACGACCCGTGGAGCTTTAAGTGGGGGATCGTGTAATGTTGAAGGTGTCCCCTTGGAAGGGGTTGATTAGATTTGGGAAGCGAGGGAAGTTAAGTCCCCGTTTCCTTGGATCGTTTACTATACTTGAGCGTATTGGACTTCAAGCCTACAAGTTAGACTTACCACCGAAGATGGATGGAATACACCCTACGTTCCATGTGTGCTATCTACGGAAGTGCTTAGTGGAGGAGGAGAGTGTCATACCATTATCCGAGATTCGAGTGGACGACAACCGTTGTGTTGAAGAACTCGAAGCCATTTTGGAAAGGGTGATCAAGAAGCTCCGACACAAAGAAGTAGCAACGGTGAAGTTTCAATGGAAGCACCATCACGGTACCAATGTAACCTGGGAAGCGGAAGAGGACATGAAGCGTCGATACCCCAATTTTTTTTGATTAGTCGGGATTTCGGGGATGAAATCCATTCCAAGGTGGGGAGGATTGTAACACCGTACTTTTGGCACTTCATAGACCATGTAGCAAGTCTAATTTTTAGTTTTGAGAATCTGAATCTCATTAAAATCCTTATGCATGTTAGAGAAGAGAACCATGCTTTGGCTTTAGTTTTCAACTATGTTCCTGGAATGGGAAACAGCGACTTACGCGGGCTACGCCGCGGGATCTAAGCCACGGCCAAAGCCGCGGGACTCTCTGTTTGTTTCCAATCTCAATAGCACGTGCGGGTTACTCCGTTAATTGCTTTACGATATACGTCTCTCTCTAGGCTCTAGCCTAACACTTGTTTCTTTGATTGTCATGTATGGCAGGACATCCTAGTGGCCGGAACCTTCGGGAATAAATGGTCGATCGCGTGATCGATAGTGGTCATTTTGGGAGATCTAGAGACCAGTTTATTCGATTCGATAGTTACCCATTTTTGGGAGGATAGCGACACCCGACCGTAATCTAATAGAAATCATTTAGATTATTAGGTTGTCGTATTTATATTCTTCACTCATTTGAGTTTGTAAACATTATACTGTATTCCCCGTTTCGGGACGATACCGTGGGATCTTTTAGCAGGTTATTGTTAAATCAGGTTTTACTCAGTTTACAACCGTCATATTGTCGAAATCTCGAAATTCAAATTCCATTAAATTCTAGGACGTTACATTAGGGATTGTATATTTCATTTTGTAATTGATATGATTAGAACTAAGAAGTATCCCAGGTTGTTTTATTAAGATACTAATGACAGAAGAAGAGTTGCTTATTGTGATTCTGCTGTTGTCGCTCCTATTATGATAGAAGATTAACTTAGTAGTTTAAGGACTGCATCTGAAACAATTTTTCGGCATGATAACCATTTCTTATTCAGTTTTCTTTAATTTTTTTCTTGAGTTATCTTTATCCCTCTACAAACAACCAAACGAACAGGATGCTTCGATGAAGATTACCAACAAATATGTAACTAAAGTTATAATCACTCCATCTTCTTCTCAGATTGTTGTTTTTTTCTTCTCCACAACTATGTTAAAAAAAGATGGATTTCTCAGGTTCGGTGTTGGTGATGGTGGGAGAGAGTGAATTTGCCTTCAAGGGTAGGGTCTGGGAGCTTAGAAGAAGTTTGTGATTTGAAAATTTTATGAATTGGGTCTGTGATGGATTCATCGTTTTGGGGTTCAATTTATGGAGGGGTTTCTGAATCTGACTTGTTTTGTCCGTGTTCTTGGAGGAAAGGGAGAAAAATTGAGGGGGAATTTAAAGGGATTGGGGACGAAGGTTTTTGATTTGGGGGAGAAATGGCAGAGAGAGGGGTACGTGGTGTGAATTTAGATAAAGAGGTTCCATGGTTGTGATGATGAAGATGAAACCGAGAGGAAAAGGATGGTGGTTGAGAGTAACCGCCATAGCTTCGACCTTCACTGGATACATATTCTCATTTGGATTAGGTAAAACGATTTTAACATAAACTGGGCGTAACTACAGCAACAATTCATCTTCGGTATTCTGCATTTTCATAAGAAACAACAAATTTTTATTTCGTTTTGAAGATAAAATTTTGCATATCTAATTTATTGTTTGATCATCTTCTAGGAACATGACAAAGTTAGCAAATTGCTCTTAAGTCTGTTTCCTTTGGAGCACTCTGAAATGATAATGTATATAGATTTTAGGTGTGTGAGTTAGGTGTTTCATATCTGAGCTCCAAAGTGGAAAGGATTACTGAAGCTCCAAATGGCCACAGTTTTATCAAGTGTGAATGCGACGTCACCACTTCTGTAGGTAGATTGTTATTCAGTTCCAAAACACCTGAAAGTTCTATACTTACAGTTGCATCCGGAGAGGCTTCAGGAAAAGTTTTGCATTATGAGCTTTGGGACCTGTGTTCGTGTTGAAACAACGTATGGTATAGAGGTTGAGGTGAGGATGTTGTATTTCTTATTCTTTGATACATAATCTTCATAATACTAACAAGAAAAATGGTTTTACTGCAGGTTGAAAACAATCCCTAATTCCCTATGATCCAAGCCTAATACTTTTCATGGATCATAGAGACCACACAAAGAATACAACACAACCTTTGAAAGCACAATGTCTAACATTCCTTTATGCCATACCCATGTGTCCAACTAAAATATGATTTGAGGTTTGGTCAATGCACAAAGAGATGCTTGCTAAGTGGAGATGTGCAATGAACATCACAAAGCAAGGTATTCAATGGGTGGCAATTTTTAAGTAGACATCATTGATTACTTTAATATTGATTTATTGAAAAATTCAATTTTATATATATTGTTGTTATACACATGCAGCGCAAGTCATAGAGTAAATATCACAAGAAATTATTATGTACATTAGTACATGTGTATGCTTTACATGGTGTTTTGATTAATTCCAATTGTTCTTACTTCAGCTTGGGAAACTCTTTAGTACATAGCTTAAATAATCATCCCTTTTAATTATTTAGTTCCAATTTGGGTAATTGCTCTATTCCATCCCACATAGGTATTGACGGTTTCTGAGATGATAGCCAACCAAGGTCCTAATGACTTTGACAGACTGCAACTTGAATTCCCAAATCCTTCAAATCCCTTGGACATGATTCCTGATGTTGCTACTATAAGTGTAGGTTGTTGGGATGGAAATTCTGGCTAAAGACCTCTTCAGTATCAGGTGAATATTATTATGCTAATGTGGCTTTATGGAAAGCATGGTATTCATGTTTCTTTCATATTACAAGTTTCCTTAGCAAAAAGTTAATATCCACCATATATTTTCTTTTTATAGTGTTGGATTCTGAGTATGACTACTGTTACACTCATATAGACTTGATTATCACATGGTATACTTAGACCATAGTCCTTAGATGTTTAATATTCATTACGGATTCACCTTTTAATTACAATTATTAGAATCTTGTTTTATATTCCACCTAGAAGTAGGACATACATTATTAAACCCACTAATTCCACCAAGAATAAACTTCTTTGACAATCTTTTATTTTGCTCTTTCATTTTATATATGAGAAGTCTAGATCAATGGTTGTTGTTCAAAGTTTTTTCAGATGTTGCTCAGCTGCTGAGGATTACAAATCATAAGGTGTTGAGGAGGCTAAAATGCTAACAAGTGGTTTGTGTTTCATGAGAATGCGACCATGGTTCAATGATGTGAGGTTTATTGATCTTCGATGGTTAAATATGATTGAGCGACTGAATATGATATGACAACCCCAGTTCTTTGTTAGCTGAGTAATTGAGTGCTTGATGAGTTTATGCTTGCTGAGTGTGTGCTAACTAAAATTGTCCCCACAGAAGTTGTACTCATTATTGAAAAAAAAAAGATTGTAACTTGAACATAAGTTTTGGATTTTTAGTAACTAGGTTTTTTTATTTATATATTTATTATACTTTTATAATATTTATCTTTCAATTTTACAGTTTTTATTTTGTCTTTTGAACGATTGAATAATGCTTGTTTGAACTATTAGTAATTTCTAGCAACCAACATATGTGAATCCATTGAATGTTGCATGTTGATAACCTTGCATTATGTTACAACATTAATTTGTTAAAAAAAAATTGAAATACATATGTTCTCTCATTTTGTTAAGTATGTTTTAGAAGTACTCTACCATGTTCAATGTAGGATGTCTTACATGCTACTATTGGTAACGTTTTTATATAAAATTGGTGATTGTGGTTTCATAGTTGAGATGTTGGTAGTCTTCAAGTTGCGATTCTTGCATCGTGGTTGATTGTTGATGACATGTCTATAAGGAAGTAGCATTAATTGTTCATTCTTTATTTACATTCAGCTACATTGTGCGGGTTTAAGTGCAACAACGCCGTTTGGAAGGCCTTAAAGACCGTCAATCCAACAAAAGAGAAGAGCCCTTGGATCGGTGAGATTGATCAGTCCCTGTAGATGTTCCAAAGTTTTCTACCATAAGCTGAATTAAATATTATTTTTTTTCTAAATTATTATTCATGGGATTTTCTTGATTTTGAATTAGGGGGTAATGATTTTTATTTCTTAATTGTACTGGGAATGCATCTTCTTTATCAAGGGATGTTATAGTTTTTCAAGAACATCTTAAGAGCTTGTTGTAATTCAGAACTTTGAACTTGATTCTGATTGGGATTAATTTATGTATCAATCTTTTTATCGTTTGGTTGTGCAAGTTATGTACAAACTTTATGGTTCCATTTGGTTGCTCCTCTGTTTTAAGATCTGGATGTGGGATCTTTTTTTAGTGTAGTTTTGTAGATGATGATGAGAAAAGTAGTGTAGCACTGCAAACTGTAAAAAAAGAGGGTACACATTTCTCAATGCCGGTAACATTACGGTAAACGAACCAAACATTCAATGAACCATTTAGCAGGAAGTTCGTTTATTTAATAAATGCAGGAACATAGACATATTATTTTTGTTTGTTTAGTTAAATGAACGAACATAAACAATTGTCTCAATCGTTCATTCATGTTCGTTTAAGTTTGTTTATACATAAAATATACATTTATATATTATTGACATGAACATGTAAAACCATTAATAAAACCAAAAAATTAGTATTGAGAGGTACAAAAAATTAAACAAACATGAAATAAGATTGCCGTTTCGGGTTTTGAACTTTAGAATTGAGATGCTCCGCAATATAAAACCACATAGACCCATAAAATTAACATCAAGAATGAAGAAAATAGAATAAGAAAATGATTGCAGTTCTCGGTTTCGATTTCGAAATGGTTCGCGCCACATCGTGACAGGCTTCGTTTCTCCAAATTCAGTTTATTTAGATAGGGGATCAACATGGCTAAAACCTTCCTGTGAATCTTAACTTCGTTTTTTTTTGTAACCGTGGGTTTCCGGGCAACATACGTGTACCGACTAATCCCTGGACGACCACGAATGGCCTAGAGTCATCGCAGCGTCTGGATTTGAATCCTGGGTAGACGAGATCTTGCACTACATCGCCAAAGGCTTTACCAGTGCGCCACAACCCAAGTGGTTAAACCCTAACTTCGTTCCCATTGTATGATGACAGTTTCAAGCCTTGCCTCTACATACCTATTTCCCAAACTTCCTTCCCATTTGATTCCATTTCGTATAACAACTTCACATCCAATCCAATGCTGTAATTTATTTAGACCGCTCCTTCCAAAGAGGATATTGGGGTCTTCTGCTTTTGGTAGAAAAATTCTAGGGTTCGTTGTAAAATCAAAATCCAGTGATGAAGAAGGAGAAGAGGTAAAGAGTTCTTCGTCAAAGGATGTTATTGATGAGGCTGGAATACAAGAGCCAGACCAGAGTACCATGCCTGAAAGGTTTAGGTATTTGACCAAGGAAGTTCCTGAGCCTCCTGTTAGTTAGATGGCCTTATTTATAGGTAAGTTTTCATTTTTAATAAGTCCATATTTCCATCAATGTTTTTGTGTGTGAGATGGAAACTGCCTCCATCTCATATTGGTTGGACCAACACTGTTTGACACCGATTTTCATGAGGTCCTTAACTTCTTATATTAATCTGTCATGCATATGCGCTTTTAAGTTTGAAGGAATATGTTCATCTGTTTTATTGGAAACTACTTTATTTAAAATGGAAGATGACCTCCTAAATTTGTTTGCCAAAACGTATAATTGGAACATGGAACTCTAAAGTATACATCTTTAAATAGAACCGAATAGTTTGGGATCCACTGTAAATGGCATATTCTCAGCGCATTCGATGTCAATTCAAGTTATAATAGACCATCTTCTCGAGCTTTATTATCCATGTTTCATTTCTCAAGCCTAAGATCGATCAAGCATAGTTAATGAGATACTCAATTCGAATCAAATATGCTTGAATTAGGTGTGAAAATATCAAGGTGCTTACCAGAAATTGTATATATTGTAACTTGAACGACATTGATGGGAATCTGGGTAGTGAAACTACACATATTGAGACTGTAAACATTGAAAATTTCTAATTATATTCTTATTTTCTTTAAAACTGCTCATGAACACAGAATGTCTGATGCTCTTAAAAGTACAAAACTGCTCATCTTGAAAACCTCCTTAATTGTCGTGATGCAGTGATGGTCTTGTCTATAATTGAGTTAAGTTGAAACATGCCTTTTTGGGTTCATCACTTAAATTTTTCGATCCCAAATAATGGTCGTGATAGAGACTGAGTCGGGCAAGCTTAGTCTTAAACTCAAACTGAATACGGGTTATGGCTTTATTTGATTGCGTTAAGCATATTAGGGTTAAACGTTACACACACAATCACACAAACCGAAAGCAAGAGAAGAACACAAGAATTTACGTGGTTCACACTAGGGTTTTCTTTATATTAGGTGCTACAATGTTTACAAATACAATGAGATTAATATATAGAGAAACATAATTAGGGTAATCTCCTAATTAAGGAAACTAGGGTTAGAGGGCCTAGGGCCGGCTGCCATCTGCACCTCCCCCTTAATGGGTCGAAGCCTACATCCCAACAATCTCCCACTTGGAGGCTTCGAAACACATTCACCTACACTACTCTGTACTTCTGTAAACACTAACTGAGCTTGAGATCCCCCTAGTTGCCACCTGCCTTCTCAACACTATTCATGAAGGCCAACTGAAGTCATACAAAACTTAAGTTTATCCAGCGTTACAGACTTAGTGAACATGTCTGTTGGATTCTTTGCACTTGAGATATTCTTCAAATTCATAGTACCATCACGGATCAATTCTCTGACAAAATGATATCTCCTCCCAATATGCTTTGTTTTCCCATGATAGACTGGATTTTTAGCAAGTTTCACTGCACTCTCATTGTCAAAGTGTAACGAGTAATCAACTTGCTTTTTCCCAAGTTCTTCAAGAAAGTCCTTTAACCACACTAGCTCTTTACTGGCTTCAGCAACTGCCATGTATTCAGCTTCTGTTGTTTATAAAGCCATACTTTTCTGAAGCCTGGACATCCAACTAACTGCTGTTCCTCCCACTGTAAAGACGTACCTAGTAGTGCTTTTTAATGTCTCTTTGCATCCACTCAAATCAGCATCAGTATATCCTCTGAGAATCGAATCTTTACCTTTGAAACATAATCCCAACTTTGAAGTGCCCTTCAAATACCTGAGTAACCATTTGACTGCTTCCCAATGTTCTCTTCCCGGATCTGACATAAAGCGACTAACAACCCCGACGACATGGGTTATGTCTGGCCTCGTGCAAACCATGGCGTACATGAGACTACCAATAGCAGATGCATAAGGAACCTTAGCCATATTTGCTTTCTCATCTTCTAATCTAGGAGACTGATCTTTGGTAAGCCTGAAATTACTTCCCAAGGCTGTGTTTCTAGGTTTTGTTTTCTCATCGTTCATCTTGAATCGTTCTATCACTTTCCTGATGTATTTATCCTGGGATAGTGTCAAAGATCGATCTTTCTTGTTTCTAGCAATGCTCATACCGAGTATCTGTTTGGCTGGACCCAAGTCTTTCATTTCGAATTCTTCAGACATTTGTTTCTTTAACTTGCTGATCTCTTTCATATTTGCACCTGCAATTAACATATCATCTACATAGAGAAGTAGAATGATATAGGACCCCTTGAATTTCTTCACATAACAGCAATGGTCCGTCTCACATTTATTGTACTCGGTCCTTTCCATGAAGTTATCAAACTTCATGTACCACTGCTTGGGTGCTTATTTTAGACCATACAAGCTCCTTTTCAGTTTGCAGACTGATAGCGGAAAATCGTATAGGTCCACAAAGTGGACACTATGTCGCCACAATGGCGGTGCAAGTGCACACCGGGCACTATGATCGCTACAAGTAATAAAGTGGTAGAGTACCGAGATCGTTTCCACAGGGACTAGTCAACTAAGAATCAGAGACTTTTTCATGAACTTCTAGTGCTTAGTTGAGTTTTGAGAACAAAATCAATATTTTTGGGTTTTAAGCAACTAAACAACGATTAAACGGAATTAACAGTATTAAAGGCAGGATATGGGTACAAGCATTAACTAAGACTGATGTAGTAACAACTTGGTCAGAAACAAAATGACACACGACAACCTTAAAAACTTTTTTCTCTCGAAAATAAGTTTCCTCGGAACATGGCCACGTTGCACCCACTTTGTCACCACGTTGGCCAACTCAAGACTTTCCAACTTAACTAAGTAAACCTATAAGGATTTTAGTTCCACCAGTATAGATATAGATGCCCAAATCTCTTTGTGACACCCATATCGACCGACATTTGAACCTTAGTTAAAATCATGCAAAAACCCGTATCTCTACGTGGTTATAAAAGACTTTCTCAAATCTTCTTTGCATCACTCAAGCCGTATTTCGGATCTGCCCCTCTCGAGGTCTAAGATCTAATATTAACACTAACAAGTGATCGGCTTGTCCTCGTTGAGTTGAAGTCCCGACTCGAGTGACCAAGTCTAAGAGTTAGCAACGATGGCAACACCCAAGTGTTGCCTACTAGTCTTTGCCTTGGCTCATACCCACACCCAAAGGGGTGTTTAGTTCATAATAACAGTAAGAGACATGGGAGAAGAAGGAGAAAACATAAACACAAATTGCATAAACAACTAAAGAGTTGTTGCCAACGTGGTGACAAGGTAGCCACTTTGGCGACAACTATTACAAGAGAATTAAAATTAAATGCAACTAAGTTACAAGCTTTAAAGAAAGACTAGAAATTAAATGCTTAAGCTCCAGAAGTCTTCAATGCTCCTGGGAGTTGTTGATGCTCAAATGGTTCCTCTAAGCTCCAATTTATAGCCCAAGGAAGAAGAAATGTTGATGTGACCAAACATAAAAAGTAGCCTTTAAGGAAGAGTATAGCACCTTCCTTTGACTTACATCTCTTGTCCTCTTCCTTGTTTATTCTTGTGAAAGAGCAGGAAATTCTTTTCATTTCTTCAAAAGGCAATCTTTCCAAGAATGGCTAAATTTTATCCATTAAATTTCAGCCATCTTTCCAACGTGGTGGCAAGGTGGCCACCTTCTGCACAAAAAGTTAGTAAAACCGCAATTTTTGCATTCTTGAGATTTCATCACAATGTTTGAACAACTAGACCAAACGAAGGGGGGAAGGGACAAAATGGTAGAAAATATGGTAAAACGAATTCGAAAAGAGAGGAATTAACTCTCAATATTTGAGAGTTATCACAGACCCATTCTTCTTTACCAGCAACCTGAAACCCCTCAGGCTGTGCCATGTAGATATCCTCACAATGTAGAAATGTTGTCTTGACATCTAGTTGTTCTAGATGTAAGCCATCTACAACTACAATACTCAAGATCAATCTGATGGTGGTCATTTTCACCACTAGAGAGAAAGTTTCATTGTAATTAATCCCCTTTTTCTGTTGAAAACCTTTGACCACTAAACGGGCTTTGTACCGTTTAGACCCATCATGATCTTCCTTGATTCTGAATACCCATTTGTTATGCAACGCTCTTTTGTCTTGCAGAAGCGTTAAAACCCAAGTTTTGTTCTTGTATAAAGATCCCATTTATTCTTTCATTACACGCTCCCACTGCAACGAATCTTTCAGCTTAACTGCTTCAGAGTAACTTTCTGGTTCACCATTCTCAGTCAAAAGAATATAATTGACTGATGGAGTATATTTTTCAGGAGTCTTAGAGACTCTGGTGGATCTCCTGACCCAGTGTGATTCAACTGGTTGAGGCTGTACCGGAGAAGATGTTTCTTCTTCATCCTCTGAGCTTTCACTTTCTTCATGAACATCTTCAGACTCATCATTATTCTGAAAATCAGGCTCAGTACTCCCACTATCCTAAGTATCTTCTGACCCTCTGATTCTGATGTATTCACTTTCAAAATCAACTTGTTCTTTCTGATCATTTGAGTTTATTGTGCTCCTGTCTTTATAAAGTTCAGCCTCATTGAACGTTGCATGTTTACTTCTGACTACCTTTCTGCTTTTAAAGTCCCAAAGCCTGTAGCCCATACTATCTGAGCCATATCCAATGAAGGTGTATTTCTTGGATTTTGCATCCAACTTGTCACCATCTTTCATCAGATCATAGGCGCTTCATCCGAACATTTTCAAGTGTTCATACTTTAGTGTTTCACCTTTCCACTCTTCCTCTGGTATCTTGAAGCCCAATGGTACTGATATTCCTCGGTTGATAAGATAAGCTGTAGTGTTAACTGCATCAGCCCAGAACATCTTTGGAAGCCCGACATTAAGTCTCTTACTCCTGGCCCTTTCATTCAAAGTTCTGTTCATCCTTTCTGCCACTCCGTTCTGTT
Organism: Arctium minus; assembly: GCA_954870635.1. NCBI lineage: Eukaryota > Viridiplantae > Streptophyta > Magnoliopsida > Asterales > Asteraceae > Arctium > Arctium minus. Next base: position 99,719,114 of record OX941081.1, on the reverse strand, counting down.
GAGGAGTGCCTGGAACTATCTTTATCATCTGAATGCCATGTTCAACACAATAGTCAGTGAACTTTGTGCTAATGTATTCTCCACCATTATCTGACTTCAAGCACTTTACCTTCAGGTTAGTTTCCAATTCAACAACAGTTTTCCATTTCTTAAAAGTATTGAAAACATCAAACTTATTTTTAAGAAAGTAAACCCATACCTTGCGTGTTGAGTCATCGATGAAGGTCACATAGTAGTTCGATCCTCCCAAGGAAGAAACTGGTGTCGGTCCATAAACGTCCATGTGAACAAGCTCTAATTTCTGAGCTTTCGGTGTATGACCCGTCTTCACAAATGATACCTTCTTTTTCTTGCCAAGAACACAGGATTCACAGAATTCTGAATCTACGCTTTATAGATCAGGAAACTTCCCTTTTGCAACGAGCATCTTCATTCCTTTTTCACTCATGTGGCCGAGACGTTGATGTCCTAATCTGGAAGGATTCAGCCCACTGGTCACTGCATTCACCTCGCTATCAGGAACATCAACCATGCATAACGTGCCTCATTTTTTACCCTTGGAAATTACAAGGTTTTGTTTGACAACCTTCCATTGCCCATCACCGAAGGTAGTTCTAAATCCCTGGTTGTCCAGCTGCCCAGTAGAAATCAACATTTTCTTAAGGTTGGGAATGACCCGAACGTCCTTCAAGGTCCAAGTGGTACCCAATGAAGTCTTTATGTCTGTGTCACCTATTCCTGTGATGTCAATAGTGCGATGGTCAGCTAAACGAACTTTACCAAAGTTACCTGTCCGTAGATTCTTCATCATCTTCGTGCTGTAAGTATCATGAAAGGATGCACCGGAATCCAAGATCCAAGACTCTGCTGAATTCTCAACACAGCAGATAAGGGCTTCATCTGAATCATTAGTTGTTACGTTCACCTCTCTGTTTCCATCTGATTGTTTAGGGCATTGATTTCTAAAGTGCCCAGTTTCTTTGCACTTCCAACATTGGATGTCTTTCCTTGGCTTTGACTGGCTCCTCTTTCTAGACTCTGCCTCTGCCTCTGCCTCTGCCTCTGCCTCTGCCTCTGCCTCTGCCTCTGCCTCTGCCTCTTTATGTCTTTCTACCTCTCTCTTCAGTGCTTAGAAAAGTACTAGATGATTCTCGAGAACTCCGTCTTCTTATGTCATCTCCTAGGATGAAATCACGTATGCTTTCAAAGGTGAGTTTAGAGGTTCCAGCTGAACCACTAATGGCAGTGACAGTTCCCGACCAACTTTCCGGTAACGAGGATAACAAAAGCAAAGCTTGGACTTCATCTTCAAACTTAATATCAACAGATAACAAGCGGGATATAATGGTATTGAAATCATTAATGTGTGAGATAACAGACATACCTTCTCTCATTCTGGTGTTTACTAACTGTCTTATCAGAAATACCTTGTTAGAAGTAGAAGGTTTTTCATACATGTTTGACAAAGTTTTCATCAATCCACATACAGTAGTTTCCCTCACAATGTTAAAGGCCACATTCTTGGCCAGTGTAAATCTGATAACAGCCATGGCTTTTCTGTCTAGAGCATCCCATACAACGCCTTCCATCTTCTCGGGTTTTATTCCTGTTAAGGCTTGATCCAAGTCCTTTTGACACAGCAGATCCTCGATTTACATCTTCCACCATCCAAAATCTTGTCTGTCAAACTTTTCAATCCTGGTTTTTCCGTCTTCAGCCATTATCCCAAACTGTTGGCGATAGACAAACAGAAAAACAAGGAATCTTTTAGCAGCGGTGCGGCGGCGGCACGGAGCGGTGCGGAGATGGCACAGGGCGGTGCGGAGACGGCACGGGCGCGACACGGTACTGCACGGGCGCGGCACGGGCCAGCGGCAGGGGGCGACACGGCGGCGGCAATGGACGTGGCGATTGAGTGTAACAGGTCAAGAGCCTAAAGCTCTGATACCAGTTGTTAGGGTTAAACGTTACACACACAATAACACAAATCGAAAGCAAGAGAAGAACACAAGAATTTACATGGTTCACACGATTAGGGTGATCGTGCTAATCCACGGGGGCAACTAGGGTTTTCTTTATATTAGGTGCTACAATGTTTACAAGTATAATGAGATTAATATATAGAGAAACATAATTAGGGTAATCTCCTAATTAAGGAAACTAGGGTTAGAGGGCCTAGGGCCGGCTCCCATCTGCGCCTCCCCCTTAATGGGCCGAAGCCTACATCCCAACAAAGCATGAGCATCTTAGGGGATGTTTGTTTACCTCTTAATGGTTCCATTAAGAGGCAACCTCTGAATCGTTAAGGGTTGAATCCTGTTTCGCAGAAAAAAAGGATGCCTCTTAATGGTTCCAAAACCCTCTGAATCATTTTGTATCCTGGGTCTCCCTTAACCATTAAGTGCCCTGATTTCATTCTGAACAATTACCAAACAACCATATTTCATATTGCACTATATCATAAGAGCCTATTAATCATTTTGCACTAAACCATTCAGCAACTGTCAAACAACCCCTTATTGTTTTTTTTTTTCAATCCGTCTTTATTGCACCCTTAGTTGCAGAGTAGATAAACTATGATTTTTGAGGTCTAAGTCTAACTAATAGTAAGTATATAATACTTCAAATTAGGATAAAATAGTTTGAATTCCAAATTCCAGATGTACCATAGTAATTGTGCTGAATGCTGATGAAACACTGTTGTGTTAGGTGCTATACCCTACTTTTTGGGGTCAAAATAAGAGTTTTTTTAAATAATTGGAATAGGATAAAATTTAACCTTAAGAAGCTAAAAGAAGGTGCAACTCAAAAGCAAACATAAAGAGATGAACCATTAAGGTCCTGTATCTGTGATCGAGCTACATGAGGATTTACAAAAAAATTAGAGTAACCTGAGTGTTTAGTGGATGTACTTCCTTGACGATCTATTTTTATAAGATGAAGTGAGAGCTTGATAGAGACTAGAGAGAACCCAACTATCTCATAAACACGATTTGAGATACAATTCATATTGTTCTATTCTGTTGTTTTTTCAGCTTACATTTAAAGGATATGAAATCATAGCTACTTCTTAATTAATAGGCAACCACTTAATCCTATGAACGGTGAACAATGCTCTAGATAGCTATCTAATCTTAACAATATGCATGCAACCAGTAAAAAAATAAGATAAAATATGTACAACGAGATAACCTCAAGAGTCGAGACCACTTCCATCGACTCTTTTTTTCTCTCCTGTGACACACCCTGTCCTTGAATACACTGTCCATGTTGCTGCTGGTCCTCAATTAAGTGATAGGGAATGGAAATGAGTCCAAGCTGGTGAAAAGCCTTCCAAATGAACTAAGGTGAAGGTTGATTCTTAAAAACATGATACTTCAGGATTGATGTACTGGGTAAAGCAGGTTTAATTTGAAACTCAATAAGCAAAAACCGTATCTTTATTTGATCTACTGTTTTCAATTTAGCTAATCCAGGGCAAAAGACAACATGGATGGAGGGGAGCATCCTTAAACCACTTATTGTTAAGTAAGAACTAACTCAAGGTATCGATGATTTAAGCTTAATTTGGTTTTGGTTTGGCAGTGCCATATTTCAACAAGTTGTTTGTATTGGAGTGTGACAATTCAGATATAGATAATTTTTTCAACAAGAAGCGCTTCCTGTCACTTCCTGCAGCTTATGAGAAAGAACTCATTGACTTGTCTAAGGCAGTATGCCCATTGAAGAAGGGCTTACTTGCGGGGTAGACAACAGCATTGGTTAAATAAGTTACTGGAGTTTGACCTTGCTGTGGAATATAGAACTGGAACGCATAACATAGTAGTGAATTCCTTATCTCATAGAACAGAAGACGAGCCTTATATGGCGTCAATTTAAATGTGTCTTTGATTCCGTCCACAACTAAATTCAACAAACTAATGAGTTACAACACTTCAAAAAAATTAAAACAATCCAAGGATTAGATATGATGTTGGCTACAGTCCTGTGTAATATTTTCCAAACTAGTGAGGCCTTATAGTGTAAGACATTACTCCCTCCATCCCATGAAAATATCAGCACATTTTTCGGTATGAAAATGACAATATATATATATATATATATATATATATATATTAGTTGTGTACCCGCACGATGTAGTGCGGGTGAATCACAATTCTAAAACAATAACTTAGCCCTCAATCATGTTTCTCTGTCTATCTTCATTTTATTTAATGAGTTTGTGTGGTTTATTTGCAAGTTAATCTTGTAACCAAAACAAACCCGTAAAAATATAAATTCCGCATATGTAACTCTATAGCAGGTTGAATATTACAAGTCCACGCTCTGTTAGGGCTGGCAACGGGTAGGGTATGGGTAGGGTAAGGGTTATTCCGTTATCCAATTCATTTAAAATAGCGGGTAACGAAACGAGTAATTATCCATATCCTACCATACCCATTAAAAATAGCTGGTAACGAAACGGGTAATGGATAAATGGTAAAACAAAATTTCATTTTGAACTACAAATAATATTGTTAAACCTCAAACATATAAGTAAAACATAAGTTCATAAATATAGTAATTATTATATATCTAATTTATTGTAGTAAATATTTTAATATTACTCTAAATATAAGCATATTATAATATTTTAAAAACAATATAAAAATTGTAAGAACACTTTTCGTCGTATTTATTCTCCTACCTCGTCTTGTTTCTCTTTTAATCATCATAAACTATTTTACTTGATAAATATAACAAAAATTAAAGTACATGTACATTAATATACGACAACATTATAAAAATATTAATAATAAACTTCATATTAATTATTATGTATATGTACATATCAATATTTAATTTTATATAATTATACACACATACATATATATATATATAGGGGAGCGATCAATTGGAAACCAGTATTACATTGGAAACTTTGGAAACCGAAATCAACCAATCAGTGAATTTCTTTTTTTTTTTTTTTTTAATTGAAAAGGTTATTTTTGTCTTTTACATTATTTCATAATATATATGGTAACTGTTATTATTATTATATTAATAATTATTTAATTTTAATTTAGCTTATATATGGTAATAATACTCATTGATTAATTTAAAAATAAGATATTTAATTTAGGTAAATTATTTAATTTTAATTTAGCTTATATATGGTAATAATGAAACAATAATGATAACACGATGAACCTGATGAATCTATTTTCATATACGGATATGCAACTGAACAGGTAATGAAACAAAAATGGGAAGTTAACAAAAATGACACAAATTCATCATGTTTCATTATGAAACAATAATGCTAACACGATGAACCTGATGAATCTATTTTCATTATGAAACAATAATGCTAACACGATGAACCTGATGAAATCTGTAATCCACAAATTCATTCTGTTTCATCACAATATTAGATTGCGTGGGAAATTTTATAATAATATGAAATTAAAAATAATATTTTCTTACATTTTAAAAGAAAAATAATTTTTTTGATGAAAAAACAAATGCTCCACGTTTTCATAGTAAAAATAATAATAAAATTTAGATTGCGTGGGAAATTTTATTTTGGTTTCAAGTAATATAAATAAAATAAACCTTTCTTGCCATATTTGAGACACAAAATCAAAAGACATATTTACCCTTTTCATCTATTTTTTTTATTTATTATTAATAAATTAATTAATTTACTACCATATATAATTCAAATGAATCTTAACCATTGATTATAAAGATCAATGGCTGAAATCTGGTTTCCAATGAAACTTGGTTTTCAATTGATACCACCCCTATATATATATATATATATATATATATCATAACGGGTAACGGGTAATGGATAACGAAAAACCGTTTATCCATACCTTACCCAATAAAATTTCGGGTAAACGGGTAATGGGTAAGTGGATAAAAATTTTATTTATCAATACCTTTATCCAACGGGTCAAAACATAACGGATAACGGGTGTACCGTTACCCATCGCCAACCCTACACTCTGTATATGGCATCCAATTTTGTTTCGCTAGCCTCTCTCTTACGACTGAAAATCATAAACTTATGAAAGTCAAAGTAGTATATTATATAGTTGGTGGAGCTTATTTTACCTAAAAATCTAAAATAGATTTTGGATTTCTAATACCACACTATTTTCTTGAAAAGGAGTAACATAAATTATATATAAAGAAAAAAAAAAGCAAAAAGTGATTTTTGTCTAAAATTAAAATGGGCAAAACACATTGCAATTTTACAATTCATTATCCACATGAAACAATCACACATTTGTTTTGCAATTGCAAGCTTATCATGGAGGTCACAAGATATCAAATACAAAATCCTAGCTCGATGTTTAAAGATATGTGAATTTATCTTAATTTCTTTTGTTTTTTTAAACTTGAGACTTTTTAAATTAGAATTTTTTTTTGTGAATTTAAAAGATTTTAAATAAATATAAAGATTTTAATTTAATATATATATTATTTTTAGAAATTTTATTTGTGATTGGATATATAAAATATTTTTTTTAATAAAATAAATTAAAAAATCGTTAATCACATAAAATTTTAGAGCATATTACACTTTTGGTCCTTATAGTTTGTTTAAAGTCCAAATTTTTTCACAACGATTGCTAACTAACGTTATTAAAGTGGAGGGACCATGAGTGTTATGAAAATGAAATTTTAGGAACCACCAGTGTAGATAATTTGTTTTAGAAACAAAATCCAAAGTTTGAGCAAACCACAAGGACCACCAATGTAATTCACTTTAATATATAAATATTTTTATGTATATAAACAAACATAAACGAAAACAAATGAACGAACGATGTCATCGTTCATGTTCATTCGTTTATTAAATAAACGAACATAAACAAACTTCCCGTCAAACGGTTCACAGATGGTTAGTCGAACATTCGTTTTGTTTACCGCCCTAATCACAATAAATAAACTAAGAATTGATGTTTCGTTTATTATTTTTCATCATATTTTTTTTTATCGGCAATGGCAGTAATCAAAGGATACAAAATGGTTGAATGTATGAGCCCATCTGTATAAAATTTTGTTGTTGTTATTGATGTATGTATGTTTTGTAATTATTGTAATCATTCCATAATCAATAAAGTGTGTAGTTTGTGTTTTTTATTTTGTGTGAATCAAATCTGTGAGATGATTCTGTTTTCATCTTCATAGATTTGATTCACACAAAATAAAAAACACAAACTGCACACTTTATTGATTATGGAATGATAACAATAATTACACAACATACATATATATATACTAAATGAAACGGTGCTTCATAAAGGTTATAACCCTTTGAATTGCTGCCTACTAACTGTCCCATAACTGTCCCATAAAAACTACCCTTGAAACCATACAATTAAATATAAAATATAGATAAATAATAATACTTAATTAATTTTGTCATTAACTTCCAACACACCCCCCTAATGTCAAAATCGATAAACACACCAATCTTCAGGTAACGAAAACGCAATCATTGAATTCATTTGATCCACTTGAACTTGTTTCATCACAAGCATTGTTGTTCTCCGACACCTCACGTGCAACATCCCTTTTCGTTTTTTGAACACCAATCTTACTTGACACCTCACGTGCAATCGTTTCGCTTCCCACTCTATCTTTCATCTATTTTCTCATCTCATACTAAGAGTATCTGTGTGCGTAAGTAATTCTTATACATGGGTTCAATATCGTCTAAGACACAAGAACAAGGAATCATGTCCGGTGAAGTCTTGAATCCAAAACCTTCTAAGGTTTCGGCGACTAAATCGGTGAAACGAACATAGATCGCATGGTGCTTATGTTTTCTAGATTTATTGTCTATTTTTTCACCCACGATGTATGAAAATTTTATTTGAGTTATCATTATCATAATCTGTTTATCGTATGATGTATTGATGGAAGAAAGATGGAACAGGTGATTGTAACGAGGGTGCGTTTGGTACGCAGACAGGACAGTACGGAACAGGACAGTACGGAACAGGACAGGTGTCCAGCGTTTGGTAAGACATGATGTGACTGGACAAAACAGAACAAAACTGATTAAAATGACCAATTTACCCCTGATGAACCGTTTAGTGGTTTTTTTTAAATTAAATAATCACTCTAAACTAAACAAATTACAAAAAGCACATATTGCTTTGGCAAAGTAAAAATATCACCATCAATGCAAAGCAAAAATCACAAAAATCACAGATTGCTTTGCAAAATTGAAAACCATGTTTTGCATTTAACAAACCAAAAAACGCAAAATCTAAATTACAGAATCTCTGTTTTGCATTTAACAAAACCAAACAGTGACAAACAGGTAGTGTGCAGTTTCTTTGGATAGCAAAATCGAGAAGGGACTGTATAAATAGCAAAAATCGAGAAGGGACAGATTGCACATGGAAAATAATTCTGTATAAATAGCAAAATCGAGAATAGCATGTGTGCAGATTCTTTGAATAGCAAAATCGAGAAGGTCCCTAGAGGGTTCCGTATAAATCGAAAAGGGTTCTGCATGATTTATTACTATTATAGAATGAAAAATAGTTATTTTTATGTGATTGAAATGGACAATATGAATTAAAAGATGATTGATGGTCACCACCAACACCTTTGTTTTTTAGTCGGCGCCACAAAACCTGTATTGTGTGGTGATCGTTGATGCCCCACTGTAAAATGGAACTGTATATGTTTCCGATAACAAACCCAAAATTGATGCTACAAGTAAAAACTGTAGCGATTCAAGCGAGCTTCTACCGTTAAACCTCCATGAACAAATAACTAACAATATATCGAAATGCCAACACATTTGTGTAAATCAAATGCGGAGAAAAAACGACACCAGATTTTACGTGGAAAACCCAAAACGAGAAAAACTATGAGCGGAGGATACCACAGAGCAAGGGTGTGCAGAAAACCGTCAACCCGTGAAGCCCGTTCAACCTATATAACCTACAATCAACCCAATTAAACCCAAACTGCCAATTAAAAAGGTTGAAATTAGGTTAGGCCTATTGTCTATAATTTATAAAAAATTATATATATATATAATATAGGGTATTGTCGACCACACACATTCAAAACCATAATCGTTACTTATAATGATGGTAGTAAGATTATTACAACGCCAAAAAGTTGTCCCCTTCTTTTTCTCTTGCACTCAAACAATATGTAAAGTGAGATCCAAATGGGTTGAATTAGCATCAAAGCCGCTTTACTCCGCCATCTTTGCTCCGACAACGCTCTTTGCTACAAGAAAGCAACAACCATCAATCCCGTCAATTAATATTATAACTATTTATGTCATTAAATAAAATATTCAAATTAAGCAAGAAAGTAAAAAAAAAAATCATAAATTTAGAATTCATTTTACCCATTTTTGAACTTCTCTTAAGAAATTGCATTCCAATTTCTGACAAACTAATATTTGGTCTTAGCTTCATTGAGTTACAATTGAATTTAATCAAATTCCAATTTATTTGATGTAGCAGTTTTAGTTATAACCTTGAAAATGATCCATTTAACATATATGACTAGGGTTGCACATGGGAGTTGGATTGGTTGTGATGAATGGATTTGAAAATTTCTATCCAATGTTTTTTGTTTAGAAAATCACAACCCAACAAAGTCCAATCCAAACTGTGGGTTAATTGGTTTGATTAGGTTGAAATTTTGGTACATCATTTTATAATTTAGGTAAGTGATTATGTTTAAATCAAGTAAAATAAAAATGATAACTTACAAATAAGGCTACAATTACATAAGAAATAAGAAATATTAGCATGAGACTTTTTATCAAGGCTAACCGTTACATAATATGTACTCCATTTTCTATGTCGTAACAATGTATAGGTATGGTTACTCAGGTTGCCACAACATGGCAAACTCAACGTTCAAAAGAAGAACAAGAGCCAAGAGACATCTTTAAAGTTATAGGTATGCTAAAACATGTAACAAACTAATGGAAAAAAGTTGAAGTGTCTTGCAAATTAAAAAATAAAATTACGGTTGAAATTGTGATATTACTTAATATAGCTAATTATTGGTTGGTCTAATGTACATATATTTATTGAAAACTTAACAATCATATTAAATCCATAGTATATAAAGGCATCGAATTAGGTTGTGTTCAAATGGCCCTAACCCATTTCCAACACAATACCTACTATTTGAAAATGTTACAACTCGATTAGGTATCGATTGACTTCGGATTGGGTTATTTTAGATTATATCGGGTTATTGTGCACCTCTAGGTCAAACTAAGAGCATCCACAATGGAGGTTCTTGTTGAGGTTCATGTTTGGGTTTTTATAAGAACATCTACTTGGGACAAATGTTCTTGTCGAGTCAAAGGTTCTAATAAGAACCCCGGTGCTTGAACAAGAACCCGGATTCTTGTCTACGTTCCTCTATTATTATTTTTTATTGTTTCTTAACCATTTTATTTTCTTTTGATAAATCTATTGTAACACCCTCAAATTTGGAAATATCAACTAATTAAAATTTTCGATATTACATCAAGCAAAAGATAAATCTTCTTCCTATAAATCAAAGCTTGATACACTTCCAAAATAAAATTCTATATTTAACCTCATCAATCATAAACTCCAGTCGTGGTCGCCCGGGGATTAGTCGGTGCGCGTAAGTTGGCTCGGAAACCCACGGTTATCAAAAAAAAATCATAAACTCCAGTCTTATACAAGGACTAAAACCAAAGTCGGGTGTTACTTAACCCCAAACACAAGTTACTCTTCTCAAAACAAATGCGGAAGGCTTAAATAAGCTAAGCACTCCTCGAACACACAACTAGCACTCATCTCTTCACAGTGTCACTAGGACTATTCCTAACCGGAACCTGTTGCACATGCCGACAAATAAAAAGGTTAGTCTAACGCCTAGTGAGTTCAAGAATTTTCAACATGAATAAATATATCGTTGAAAAGAAGGGATGCAATTTAAATCATACTCTTTCAAAATGATATGCCTCAAATATGAAAACGACTCGTTTTTTCAATAATATGCATTTTAAGCGAAGGAAACACCAATATAAACGTTTTCCAATCCAAACTATTTTAAAGACGAAGATCCCAATAATAAACGTTCTTTCGTAAATTAAATTTAACCCAAAACTCACTCCAAATGAGAATAGAAATCAAACTCCCAATTTATGAAACGCGGATAAAACTTTATATCCCGAAACACCCAAAACACGGGTGGGGCTTAATACTCAACCCATAAAACATGGATAAAATCCATATATACAAAACGTCACCGAAAACATGGATAATAAAACTCAAAACCCAAAACAACACCTTTCGGTGACGGGGTAGACCCGAATTCCATCGAGTGTGGCGGGCACACAAAGTTAAGCCACATATCAATGTTCTCGAGCTTCGCATAGAGTCATGGATCCCCGTATACGGCTCCCAACCGAGCTACCACCACAAGATGTCCAAATGACCTTAGTGTCTACTCGACCTCTAGATGAGTGTCACCACAAAAGAAACAAGTCCCCGTATCCGGCTCACCATGGGCACCACCGCAAGACTTAGCTCCGTATACGGCTCTGCAGAGCACCACCGCAAGCTTATATAAAAACATGACTTGGGGACCACTCACTAGACTTCAAACATGGACATCAAAACTTCGTGATGAATAACCAGACTGGATTACACGGGCATCAAGTTCAACCACCCACGATCTATACCTCGACCCCTTCGCTAAAGGCTACACGGTTATCGAGTTCAACCACCCACGATCAATACCTCGAGTCCCCGCTAACCATAAATACGTCCAGTCTAAAAACAGGGACAGAGATCCCAATTTAAACCCACTGATCGACTCATATGCCTATGGATCCAATGATTTACAGTCTAAAACGTTACATGACTCCAACGAATGAACTAACGCATTCAAAACATGTAACTCTCAAATAAGATGCAACTAAGTACACCATACATCAAAGCTCCTTATCGAGCTACCAAAACCGAGTAAATACTCCAAAGACTCATCTGAGTATAAATCAAGCCCAAAGGCATAATAAACGTTTGGCTAAAACACGTGAGCCAAATAGATTATATCTTTTCCCAAAATCTTTGACTATCCATTTCAAATTGGCCTTCGGTCCAAAACCAAAAAGGCTTACATTTTCTAAAATGTCCACAAGGTCGGGAACGACCAAAATCAACATGACTCACAAATTATTATTTTCAAAACGTCCCATTTCATAAACAATGCATATTTCTAACAAACAGTAAAAGTGCATTTTGACCAAAGAATCTCCATTTATACAATAAATCATCAAAACACTTTTGTTTATGACTTATTTATCAAAATGCCCAGAAATCCCAAATATGGGTGTTTTACAATGTTTATAAAGTTAAACACGTCCAATAATCAAAATCCACCAAATAACTCAACAAATCATAATTTCATGTAAAACACATAAACACTTTAAAATGAATATTTTGGCATGTACAACGTTTTCACAAATCAACTTGAACTCACCTTGCTAGAGTTAGGCTAAATCTAGGCTTTTACCCCCAAAACATGAATCTCCTTTGATGAAAGCTTGGTATTTCCAAGCAATCTCCCTAGATAATAGATCCAACACATCTGCAAGGTTTCCTTTACCATACAAGTCATCAAAATCACACCCAAGTTTAAGGATGAAAGGGAAAAGGATGAAACCATCAAACCCTAGCTTAACATTAAGGGAGATGAGGAACTTACCACCACAAAACACATTTTTATCTTCCAATAGACTTCAAATATATTGATATATCCTTGAAGATCTTTCAAAAACAAAACCATGGCAACTTGAATCACCAAAAACGGAGTTGAGATGCAAAAGTTATGAGGAAATGAAGATAGAGGGCTGAAAATCGGGTTTTATGGTCGAACAGTGCTCCGCGTGGGTTACCACGCGACCTAACCCACGCCACAACCCGCCCGCTTTTCCCTAAGTCACGCGGATGGCTCTAAGTTGCACCACAAGTCTCCTCGTGCACTGTTGGTCCGATTTTCTTCATTTTTCATGCCCGATCACTGTTTTGGTCATAACTTCTTCGTTTTACCTCCGATTTTGTTCCGGAAAGAACTGTTGGACTCATAATTGAATCCTTCATCCAACAAGACTATAAAATCTAGGATTCAAGTTCAAAATCCAATTTCTTTTTTTTTTCCCTTAAAATACCAGTTTCTGTATTAACTTGAAATTATACCTTCCGAAAATCGGGGTGTTACAATCCTCCCAACCTTAGAAAATATTTCGTTCTCGAAATTTGGCATCGACCAAACACCCAACATCGCCTTTATCGAGGTCAATCGGTTCTCTATCCAAAAGGGATACCTTTACGGTGTCTTTCCTCATATACAAAACCGATTACATTCTGGTTAAGATTGTTACTGTACTTCTCATAACGATTCGTCACAACCCAATCCCAAGGTTCGACATATCTCACAGATGACGGGATGAACATCGAGTCCTTATCAAACCATCTTCCAATCATTAAGATCTTGGTTGCCTCCCAACCTTAGGGTGTACACATCACCTCAAGAGTGGCTTACGACCTTAACTAAAAACTTCCACCATGGACACCCCAAAACGAACTTTATTCTTAAAGACTTCTAATTCTAACACATCACAGTTTCCTTAATAATAAATTTGTACTTAATCTTTACCTCGACATTCTCACCAAATTCCCCCAATACTGAACACCACCAAAGATTTATCGTCCTTTTCCTGACGAATTTCCTAGCACTATTTTGGTCCGATTCACCATGCCGATAACGTCATTTCTTGACGTTATTCGTAATAAAAAACCGGGAAAGTTTTTCCTAATCCCAGGCAGAATAGTGGTAAATCTAATCATTTTTAGAAAGGAAAGTACAGGAAAAGGATTGAGGATCAAGCTGAGCAATTCCAAGAAATTTGGTGAAGAATGGTATCAAGTTCGGCCGAAAGAAAGAAATCAATCAAAGTGGAAGAACAGTGCTCCACACGGATGGAGGCGCGGGCCAAGCCGCGCGGACACTCGTGCAGACCATCCGAATAGAAAGAATCCAGTGTTGTGCGCGGGTAGCCGTGCGGGTCCAGACGCGTAGTAAACCGCGTGGGCCTTCAATTTGAAACCACTCTAGTGTCGTGCACGGGCCGCTGCGTGGGTCCAACCGCGTGGTCGACCGCGCGGACCTCATGACTGTTACTTTTCGATTCATTTAACTAGGGATTTGTGTGGAGGCTAGGGTATCAGAGTTTGAGGCTACGAAATTGGGAGAGCAGAGGATTTTTTCTTAGGAAACAAAAGGAGACTGAAAAAGAAGAAAGGGAATCGATGATTAACACGCAAGAATCAACGTGCGACGGGTACGAGAGGCTATCGAAATCCTTCTTCAGGGAGTTCTAGTATTTCTATCTTGGCTACAATGGTTTTATTTCCTATATTTGATATTATGCTTGTGATTGTTTTGAACCCCAACATGAGCTAAACTTCTCATGTTGGGGGTTGGATGAATATTTGGTGATGTTCTTGTAAAACATATGATTTGAGTTTTGGGAATTGATGAATGATTTATTCAATGAATGTTTATGATGAGTTTTTATGGAATCCTTTTGGTCTGATTAGCTATTTGGATATATCTTGATTATTTTGCATCTTCGAGAGAAGAGTTAAATGATTACATGTGTTTATCATAAACCTATGGTGCGAATCAGATAGAGATATATCGATCCCACCATAGATGTTTTAATATTGTTATTCATAAGTATTGTAACTCGATTTTGAGATCGAACGATGAAAAGTCTCTGTTACGTGCTACTATCATTATAGCTTGAGAATGTGTAATGTTATCCTTCGTGATTAAATTCATTGAACCATTTGTTAAAACCCAAATCCATTCATGGTTTTGAGAAGAATTGAATTGAATATGACTCCAACCCCCAGTTTTCTCTTCAGCAGTTAACCAGTCATTTTCTAGATCTAATTTTCTGTCTTAGTTTTCTTAAAACCCTGTCACCTAAATCCAACTTTCAGTTCATCTAGTTAATAGTTGATATAGTTTTGTGGTACTCAATACCAAGTTCCTAGGGTTCGATACTCGTACTTCCGTACATATTACTTGATACGACATCGTACACTTGCGGTCCGTGTGGGAAGGGTGTAAACCTGACCTATCACATGCAACAACCTGTCTTCCCCAAACTGCCCCAATACACAACATCTATAGACAATGGATTACCCCAAACACCCCGGTTACTCAACTCCCATAGTACATTCAAGCATCGATTGACAAATCAACGAAACCTCGTTGTTTACAGAATTACCAATGATCGATCCCTAATTTCCATCAACTAATTTCCTTTAGGTTACCACTTAAATTGCAAAGACACAGTTTCATCAGAAGTTGAAGCACCCCAACGGTCATTGTTCTCAAATCGAATGTCGACACTTATCCTCAAAATGTTTACATCTCAATCGTGGATATACCACCATGTAATTCCTTCCAGATTTTGCACTGACGAATTAAAGTTGACACCTATCATGGGACTAAATTCTGACAAACAAATCACCATAATTTCCTTATTCCCGAAGACTCACCCGATTGGTACACATCCGACCCATGCATGATGTCGAAAATTGACCCATCAGTTCATATCCCGCCGAAATCAAACAACCACACAATGATTTATCCCAAAGATTTACCGAAACAAAAAGATCACCACTTAAATATCTGGGATAATACATAAATCTACTACTTCAATTATTCGTGTGTATGCCGATTCATAAATTGAAATCCAAAATTCGAAACTGACCACGGGTCGGTTAATCCGACGCTTCATTTTCCAAGGACTCCTCTAGTTCTGATTACAACTCCTTTCATGGAAGGGGTTCAAATCTACATCTGTAATGAGTTCAAGGTTTTTTTTTCAACTACTATGCCAATTTGATATTTTATAAAACTTCTAAGTGCAAAAGCTTTAGAATAATTAGCCGCACAAATAAAAATCCACTACAGTTTACTCGGAAGGTGTACAAAGTGGTCTCAAACGCTACAAACATAAAACCATTTTGAAAACCGTTTGGTCATTACTCAAACTAATAACGACAATAAACAAAGATACACAATCAAACTTTTCGAATGGGCCACCATGGTCCTAACATGCATCAACTTACTCCATGTATTAAGAAAAATTTTATGTACTAAAACAGTGTGTAACAAAGCATTTGTACAAAACTCTAGAAGGGAAATTCACGTAATCAAGTTCCAAAATTTCTCATTTAACCATATAATGACATGAAATAAAATTTCTCAACGTGACTCTCATATATCAGTTTATTCCCCAAAACTTAGTAAAAGATAGATGCATGCGATTTGGGTCAAACGTAAAAATAATTTTGATCGACTTCAAACTTTACGTCGCACGAATAAAATGTTCTTGCCCCAAAATAGTGGTTATAGTCATATATACTCATAAGCCAATATAACGTATTTGCGTGCACCCTTAAAAGTGATGTTAACAACCGTAAACGCACAAAACAAACATTGAGTATGACTAACATAGACTCTCCATATATTTACTCACGCCATGGTGTAAATCAATTCGTGCACTAAACAGTATACGACAAAATGTTTGCAAAACTCAAAACAGAATTTGCATGCATGATATCAAACTCCCAAAGTTTTCTCTCTTTATCCACGACACGGAATAAAATTCCACAACAAAACTTGCATGAGACGATGTATTTCACAAAACTAGTAAAGTGGTATGTGCATGCACCTTGGTTAAATACAAAATAATTTACGTTGATTTCAAGTTCAAAGCCAAGTCAACAATATGCTTCATCGTTCTAAAATGTCGGCTAATATACTATACCAATCCGTCCGCACAAGAATTCGAGGGAAAATAATACAACTAGACGTCATTAAAATCACCACATTAAATCCACAAAATCACATGGAATAAAATTCTCAATAAAACTCAAAACAAAATAATGGAAGATAAATCTTCGTCCAAAACTTTAACATATGTGGAGGAGATCCAATGTTGAAGTCACAAACCGCAGTTACTTGTCCAAGACCCTAAATAACATCAAAATATGCACATCGCAATATCAGAAATAGCGTTGGACAATAATGAGAATAAAGAAAGTCTAAAAAAAGTTTGCAACCTCATGCAACCAAATAATTTTATGCATGTTTAAAATCATGGTTTAAAATCTTGTGTGTGTTAAACATTTTTCCAAGACTTTTTAATATAATCCACATGATGCTTTTGGAGACATGAGAAATAATTGATGCAATTCATTTTAGAAATAAATTTCGTGCATGAATTTGATCGACACTCAATGTTTTGAAACCACGCTCCCCAATTTGGAGTCACACTATCGTTATCTGGATGCTCAACATCTTAAGACAATAATTCAAGGATTTCATAGGTTCACCTTACAATTTCTCCTCGAATAATGTTGATTCCCAAAGTCTATGGCTCTTGTAACAACCCAAACAAATCTACAAGGCATAATATTATAATAAGAAATTTACACCAAAAACGACCCCAAGACAACAATCAAAGTATTCAAGGTTTGCAATAAGGCAACCTATTACAACTGAGAATAAGAGAAATAAAACATGCTAAATGGTGGTCTTCTACTCCGGTACCCGATCACACTTTCTCCTTACCCTTGCCCGAGCTTCCTACCTCACGACGACTTGAAAAGGTTTTTAGTTTTTGAAAGAGCGAGGGTTAGACTAGACCTGGCAAAAAATGACACGACATGCTAACTAGACACGAACTCAACACGAAATAAATGGGTTTGGGTAATACATTTCAACCCGTTTAAGTAAACGGGTTGACACGACACGAAAATTAAATGGGTAAGGTCAGGGTCAAAATTTTCAACTCGAAAATGACCCGAATAACTCGTTTATATATATATATATAACTATATATATATATATTATAAGTTTTCTTTTTAATGATTTGGATTTTTAATGTTTTAGATTTAGTTAAACTTTTAAGTTTGAACTATAAAATTTAGATTTATAATGCTTTCATTTGAATTTTGGATTTGTACTTTTTTGTGAATTTTGGATTTTTAATTTTTAGTTTTATAAATGTTAAACGTGTTAAATGGGTTAAGCGGGTCGTGTCAGGTTAGGCAAGTCGGGTTAGGGTTGAGATTTTCTGACCTGTTTATTAAACGGGTCGGGTTAGGGTTAGACATTTTCAACCCGTTTAACTTTGAACCCGACACGACACGACATGTTTGCCAGGTCTAGGTTAGACCAACGGTCTAGTGAGTCCCCTCTAAACATAGTTCGAAATACATGATACAGAAAAGCTTAAAATAAAATTCAACCCATTCAGCTTTGAAAACATAACCACGTTCAAAAAATCGCTTCCAGCACACACTACCATTGTAATCAATAAATCCCAAATCAATCAAGCAATACTCATAATATGATCAAGAACTAGAGAGAGAAAGTAGAGAGAGAAAGTAGATCTTGATTATTAACCACAAGTCTCAATGATACAATACGTGCAACTCTAGTTCGTTACTACTGATTACAAAAGCCACAAGGCTAAAAGCCTATTTACAACCAACAAAACAAGACTTCATGCCTAAGGAAACTAAAACATGCTTTGACTAATCTATTACATTGACAAAGTTGACTTTTACACCTTTGACTTTCCTATTAAATCTTGGATACAATATTTAGACTTAACAATCTCCCCTTTTGTATTCAAGATTTAATAAAAATTTGATACTGATCTTCAGCACTTGATTCTTCAGCTTTTGTCTTTTTAACTTTGAACATTGAAGCTTTCACAGTCTTTAATCTTCAGCTCTTGAAGAATCTTGGAAAGTCTTTTGCACTTTGTAGCAATGAAAGTCAACATGTCTTGAACGCGAAACAGAATTGAAACTTTGACTTTAAAATTCTTTCACAAACTTTGAACATCTTTGAAACAACTTAGATTTTGTATCTTCATTACTTTGATCTCTTGACTGTCTTCAGAAAAATATCTTTCACTAATCATCTTGATTTAACTTTGAATTATCTTTCTTCAGAATCTTTTGACATTGAAATAGCGGAAGCATTTTGAACTTTGACCATTCTTCAAAGCTTTGAAATTGATCTTTGCATAATTCTCCCCCTTTTTGATGATTACGAACATCCTGATCATCAAAACTTCATCAATTTCATCACAGTCTTTGATCATTCCTTTGTATTCAAATAACAATCTCCCCTTTTACAATTTGCGCGCTTTGATCTGAGAGCCGTCAATTCATGAAATATATATCTGAATTTTTTCAAATTCAGACATAATGAACGTGGTAACCCTGAATCAACAAATGAAACAGTTAGCAATGCCTGTCAGTAACACAAAGTTACTGTGTACAGCGAATGTACAATGTAAGGAGATGGTTTGATGATGACTCCTCAGGACTTCCATTCAATCATTGAAAAACACAAGGTTTATCTATGAATGTTCTGACAAAAAAACAAATTTTCTGTGTGCTCGTGCTTGTGTATGAAAGAATTAGCACAATGATTGTGTTTCATAAGGCTCGAAGTATGTAAATCACTGAGACAACAATGATTGTACATGGACTCAATGTGCATGAGAAAGGGTCGAAGGTGGGGCAACTTTCCTTCTTTTTCAATATCAGTATCTTCCAAGAGAAGAACCAATAGATTATGTGCTGCTTCCCTAGAAAATGTGAAACATTCTCTTTTTAAGAAAAGAATGAGTAGCTGGTGGGGTTGTATGCAAGAGATGGCATGGACTAATTTCCTATTTCAATGATGGTCACCAAAGAAATGTGAACCAATCAGTAATGTGGCTGCCCGGCTCAGAAAGATGTTTGGTGCAGAGTTCTGATATTCTTTTAACTCTGTTCTCACACCCTCTTTCTTTTAAACATATAAGCTCACATCTAACCAATCTCTCATTTCCATTTTACCTCAACTCACTCCCACACTCAATTCTTTTAGACCCCTCTCCCCTCAATCACTCAAAGGAATTCTTCAGGGGTAGGAAACACTGGTTATCGTGAATCCATGGAAGATCTATTAAGCAGTCACACTGAATCCCATGTTCCTAAAAGTACATGCTGGTGAATGATTTTCTTGATATGAAAAGCACAAGAAATCATATGTCAGTGTATGTATGCTCATCAAAAATCAGAAATGAAATTTGAGCATTTTTAAACATTTAAGATTTCTCAAAACTTTATATGAATGAATAATCAAGAAAGAATAGAAATGTTTTGAGAATCTGACAATGATTAAAATCAGATCAAATGAAATGGCTAGGGTATCAAAGAACTGGATATTTTGTTTATATGAACAAATATAAACAATTTAGCAATAAAGGCACAAACTTGAAAAAGATGAATGATACTCAACAACTTTGAAAACAAACGGGGGTATTACCATCGAAAAATTGTTCGATATGAGACATGGTAATAACAAATTGATAAAGTACTGAACCGATGTGTAAGAATACTTGACAGTATAAGGATAAGATAATACACAAGTATTGATCTTTGGAAACACACAGTCAGTTAAACAATAAGCTCAAAATTTGAAAAACATTTAAAAGCACACTTCTAAATTCATGAAATCTTTTGAGAATAAGAAGTGGTTTGAACATTTAAGAAACTGTTTTTCATGTTTGAAAGTTTTTCTTCTTTTAAACAATCAGAGATCTAGGATCAGAAGATATTTACCTTTAAGCTCCCCCTCAAATCATGAAAGAATGATTTATATCTTTTAAGCTCCCCCTGGATATTAGCAGAATATCCTTCTCTGATCATTGAAAAACGAGTTCTGATATGTTATTTGATCAGAAGCCATCACCTTTACTCCTCCTATAAATTAGGCATCTGAAATATGTCAGTTAAAACAGGATAGAGATTAGACACTCCCTTTTGAATTGTAGACCATCATATCAGAAAAATCTATCAGTGAAAAAGAATAGGATAGAGATCAGATCAATTCTCTTGGGATGTAGACCATCATATCCATCGGATGCAAAAACAGGAGTAAGATCTTTTTAATCGCTGAGGTCCGAGTCCTAAACTGTTGTGTTTAGAAGTTAAACTGCGTTGAAGTATGGGTCCTAAGTTGTGTACATAGAAGCCATTATCTTGACATTGAGGAGCGGGTTTTGAACTACTGTGTTCAAAATCCATTGTCTTTCAACTTTGAAGTCCAGGTCTTGAGCTGAGATACTCAAGAGCCAATATCTTTCTTACTCCCCCTTGACTTGAGGTGCCTGCAACTCAAAATCCGTTTTCTTCTTTGGTACCAACTGGTATTTGGGTCCAGAAATGTTAGTTGCAGTTCGTGTGGGGGTAACAGAGTAAGAACCATACCAGAAATGATCGTTGGTCTTGTGGATATGATCATGTGTACAGCAGTAAGAACAATAAAGTTTATTACCTGAAAACCTGAGTAATTGGTCTTTTGAGTATTTAAGGTCAGGTTTACCTTTATGCTTTTTGTTCTTCTTTGCTTTGTGTACATGTACACATGATGTCTTCCCTTTCAGCTCATCTTTCTTGTCATCTTTGACTGATTTTTTCTTCATCCAGATCATTTTCTCTTTCTTGTAACTTCTTCTTCTTTGAGATATATCTGAACCATCTAAATATTCATCATAGAAAATGTTAGTTCGACGAATCTGATCAAAATAGTTAACTGACCTTTGTGAAGAGATAGATTTCTGATTTGATCTTGAGGCAGATTTCTCAAGCTCTTTGATCTTTGAAGCAAAGGTATCTCTTTCTTTCACAAGCTGGTCAATTTTCTTCGAGAACTCAGACTTCGTCTTCTGATCTTTCAATGCATTTGCAGATAGTTCAGATAACTTTGAAGTCAGCTTTTTGATTTCAGACTCAAGTATGCACCTTTCTTCTTCAAAACCTTTCTCTGAATTATTTCTTTAGCCAGATAATTCTTTGAATAATCCCACATTATTCTGTTCTATGGCCTTCTTTTCTTTATCAAATTTCTCTCTTTCCAAAATAAGTATTTTCTCAAAATCGAAAATTTGTTGAGAAAATTTTATGCATTTAAGCTCAACTGACTTCTTCTCTTCAAAACATTTCTTTGAGAAATCTGAGAACCTCTTTGAAAATTTTTTCTTTTCAGTATCAAAATCAGCTTTATTTTCAGCAAGTTGTTTTTCAAAATCAGATAAATTCTTTCTAAGCTCAGCATTCTCAGATTCCAATTCCTTTATCTTCTCATCATTCTGCCCAGAAGATATTTTCAGAAGATCTTCATTGATAGTCTTTAAAGCACTGATTTCTTCTTTCAGTCTTATGCTTTCTTCATAATGCTCTTTTGACTTTTGAGAGTGAAAGTCAACAGCATGACCCAGATTAATTTTCTCTAAATTCAGCATTCTAATCTTCTCTTCAAGTTCTGCAAAATATAGAATCTTGAATGAGTTCATCAGCTTGATATGAATGATCGTTCCAAACTGTATATCATAAAATCAAAAATGAGATCAAATTGAAATCTAGCACAAAATTTTAAAAATTGAACAACACTTGTTATGGCGCAAAGTTGAGTTTTGCGTTAGCTATGAATTGCGCAAACCAAGCTTCTTGATCAGCGTGAAACGCAAAGTACACTTCTCATAATAAGTGAATTGCGCAAAGTAGAGTTCTCGTGACCCGTGGAAGACGCAAAGTAGGTTTGCGTAAGGCACAAGTGGCGCAAACTTGGTTTGCGTGAGCCACTAAAAACGCAAAGTAGGATTTGAGTGACCCACTGAAGACGCAAAGAGGGATTTGCGTGAGTTCCTTGTAGCGCAAAGTGAGACTTTGTGTGATAGACTTGAAACGCAAGGTGATAGACTTCGCTTTATGTGACCTGCTAGATACGCAAACTGAACTTTTCGTGATAAGAACAAGACGCAAATGTATCTTTGCGTGAGACGAAGGATATGCAAACTTTGCTTTGCGTGATAAGCTTCAAACGCAAATGAAGCTTTGCGTGATAAGTACAATACGCAAATGACTTTCTTCTTAAAGCTCGGATAATCTCACGCAAAGGTTTATGAATCTTGCGCAAATCGTATGAACTAGCGCAAACCGTGTTCTTGGCTCTTTCTAACTCAAATCGATTCAAACCTGCAAATTTGATCTCAAAAATATATTAGAATCATCGAAAAACACTTCGAAACACAAATTTATTATCAAATTTCGATTAAAAACAACAATTCACACGATTTCGTTCAAGAACAGTGTTCGAACGTCATTTCAAGAAAATTTCAAACTTCAAAAATTGACATTGAATTTGATCGAATTACGAAATGAAATCAAAATAAGAAACAATTCTGAACACTATTCGAATCCAATGAATTCAATTTCTTGCAACAAAAACGATTTTTCACACAAACATTCGTATGAACAGTAAAAACACGAGTTCTTGAAAAAATTTCAGAAAATCTCAAATTTCGAACTTAAAAACCAGATTTCAATTCAAATCATTGATCAAATCATCTCTGATAATGTTTGGTTCAGCTCTGATACCAATTGTTAATGAATAAATCCCAAATCAATCAAGCAATACTCATAATATGATCAAGAACTAGAGAGAGAAACTAGAGAGAGAAAGTATATCTTGATTATTAACCACAAGTCTCAATGATACAATACGTGCAACTCTAGTTCGTTACAAATGATTACAAAAGCCACAAGGCTAAAAGCCTATTTACAACCAACAAAACAAGACTTCATGACTAAGGAAACTAAAACATGCTTTGACTAATCTATTACATTGACAAAGTTGACTTTTACACCTTTGACTTTCCTATTAAATCTTGTATACAATATTTAGACTTAACAACCATTACTCAAAAGTAACGGCGTGTCTGGCTCATACTGCCTTAGTTGGGCCACACTTCCCAATTGGTATAAACGGGACACCCCCCACCCCTCGGCATAAGCACAGGCGGGACACACCTCCCAGCATGAGCACAGGCGGGCCATACCCACCGACTTTAGCCATATAGCTCACAACAATGTATGCATACAGTAAACTAACGATAAAAGCATGTATCACGTTTAAAGGAAACTTGCAGGTATAAAGCTCACATAAATAAAGATACACTTTAAAGAATTTCCACATGTATTAAACTGCTTTAAAAACCACAAGGCATTTAGCTAGAATGACTCACCTGGTTCACGAACACTGCTTCCCACTCTCAACAGAACGCTACCACTCTAAAAAATGTACACCTAGAAGATACAAGTTTTAGACCTCACAGAGCAAACTAGTTAAAACAATCACTCGACTCCCGGGTTATACCCCCCCCCCCCCCGGGCGCCCCGACACCCGGGGTTCACGCCCAAGTCCCCGACCTCCCGAGCGCCCCGTCTCCCGGGGTTCACTTCCCTTCCGCCCGGGGTCTACACATCTCCCGGGCTCCCCCCGCCTCTAGGGGTTACGACCCGGGTTACGCCTAACTCCCCCGAGGTCACCCAGCCTCTATGCCCCGGGGTCTCCCAGTCACCAAGCCCCGGGGTCAGGTTTTCTCAGAACATCCAGTACAATAGCTTCCGTGGTAAAAACGAGTTCCCAGGGTCGCTAAATACCTAGCGATTACAGTCCCAAAACAAACGATGAAAACCAAATTAAGATTAAATCCACTAAATCTTAAACCACCTCTGATTGACCCAATCCCCCAAACCAAATCAGAGGATAAAACCCCAAGAGGTTTAACAATACCAATCTAATCCCAATGCTTAAGAGGTAAATAAACAACAAAATCTTACAATCCAATACTAGAATAGGATTGAGAATGATTTACCTTGATGAAAATGCTTGAATTTCGAAAGCACCGATCTCTCTCTTGCTCTTCCCGAATTCACCCAAAGCTCTCCTTCTCTCTCTAAATTTAGCCGCCAAAAAGGAAAATGAGAGAGGTCCCTAGGGTTAAACCCCTATTTGCCTAACTTTACCCTTTTGACCCTCCCACTTTGACTCACTTGCTAAATCCTCCTACATGGTTATTACAATATCCCCCCTCAAAAGAATTCCGTCACCGGAATTCTTTCGCTGAAGAAGTTGGGATATTGAGATCTCATGTCCGCTTCCACTTCCCACGTTGACTCTTGTCCCTTGTAGAACTTCCATTGTACCTTTACTAACCGAATTTTCTTATTCCTTAGTTTCTTGACTTTATGATCCAAAATGGCCACCGGTTCTTCGATGTAGCTCAACTTTTCATCCACATGAATGTCCTCCAACGATACTACTACGTCGGTTTCTGCCAAACACTTCTTCAGATTCGACACGTGGAACGTGGGGTGAATTCCTCGCAACTCCACAGGTAAATCCAATTTGTATGCTACTTCTCCAACACGTTCTAGGATAGCAAACGTTCCAACGAACCTCGGTCGCAACTTACCTTTCTTTCCGAAATAGACTACTCCCTTCCAAGGAGAAACTTTTAACATGACCAAGTCTCCTACTTGGAATTCGATGGGTTTATTTCGCTTATTCGCGTACATCCTTTGCCTGTCTTGCGCCGACCTCAACCTTTCACGAATTTGGTTTACCTTATCAGCTGTCACTTGCACTATCTCTAGAGTGTCAATTGTCGCTCTCCCACCTCGTTCCAACAGAAAGGTGTCCTACACTTGCGACCGTACAAGACTTCAAACGGTGCTGCTTGAATACTGGCATGATAACTGTTATTATAGGAGAACTCTATCAACGGTAGGTGAACTTCCCATGAACCCTTAAAATCGATCACACATGCTCGAAGCATGTCTTCAACCGTTTGTATAGTCCTCTCTCTTTGGCCATCCGATTGTGGGTGATAAGCAGTGCTCAACTTGAGTTGCGAACCCAACTCTCTTTGAAAACTTCTCCAAAAAGATGACGTGAAACGACCATCCCGATCTGACACTATAGACGACGGCACTCCATGCATGGACACTATCTCGTCTATATACATCTTTGCCAATTTCTCCAACGGATATGTCTCCTTAATCGGTAGGAAATGAGATGATTTAGTGAGTCGATCCATTATCACCCAAATGGCATCGTGCCCCTTAGGTGATCGTGGCAATCCGGTGACAAAGTCCATCGTGATTTTATTCCATTTCCAAACTGGCATTTCCAATAGTTGAAGCTCCCCGGAAGTCCTTTGATGCTCCGCTTTCACCCTTAGACATGTTAGGCATCGCTCGACGAAATAAGCGATATCCTTCTTTAAACCAGACCACCAGTAACTTTGCTTCAGGTCCTGATTCATCTTGTTGGTTCCCGGATGAATTGAATAACGCGACTTATGCGCTTCCTCCAATACTTTCTTCCGAAGATTGCCAAATTTCGGGATCCACACTCGGTCGCCAAAACATCTCACTCCCCGGCTGTCTATGGTTAACGAACTCGCGATTCTGACTATTCTTTCACTCTTCAAGTTCTCTTCAAAGAGCACTTCCTTTTGTAGACCCTTGACTTCCTCCAAGAAGGTGGAAGTTGCCTCAACTCGAAATGCCACCACCCTCGTTGCTTCGCCACGCTCTTTCCAACACAAGGCGTCGGCCACTACATTAGATTTACCCGGATGATAAAGAATCTCGAAGTCGTAATCACTTAGCAGTTCTATCCATCTTTGCTGCATGATTCAACTCTTTCTGGTTGAACAGGTGTTGGAGGCGCTTGTGATCAGTATAAATATGACACTTAACTCCATACAGGTAATGCCTCCAAATCTTCAACGCGAAAACTTCCGCTGCCAGTTCTTGATCATGCGTCGGGTAATTCCTCTCGTGCTCTTTCAACTGGCGAGACGCGTAGGCGATCACTTTGCCTTCTTGCAACCATATACCTAACTTTGAAGCGTCGCTGTAGATCACAAATCCTTCAGTCCCGTTGGGTAGGGACAAGAAAGGTGCACTACTCAGGCTTTCCTTTAATTTACTGAATGCACTCTCTTCAGCATCCGCCCACATAAATTTGACTTTCTTCCTTGTTAGAGCCGTTAGGGGCGTGGCTATATATCCTCGAGAAGTCCTGGATGAACTTCCGATAGTAGCCTGCCAATCCGAGGAAACTCCTTACTTTCGATGGCGATTTTGGTACTTCCCAACCTTTGATAGCCTCGATTTTAGTCGGATCAACCTTAATCCCATCTTCCGACACCACATGACCTAGGAATTGCACTTCCCTTAGCCAAAATTCACATTTAGAGAATTTGGCGTACAACCTTTCATGCTTAAGCAATTCCAATACTGCTCGCAGGTGTGACTCGTGCTCACTCATGGACCGTGAATAAATAAGTATGTCCTCAATAAAGAAAATGACACACTTGTCTAAGAGTGGGTTACACACTCTATTCATCAAGTCCATGAACACTACTGGCGCGTTTGTCAACCCAAAGGGCATGACTAAAAACTCGTAGTACCCGTATCTTATACGAAAGGCAGTCTTAGGCAAATCCTCCCCCCTCACCCTCAGCTGATGATAACCCGATCGCAGGTCTATCATCAAAAAGTAACTCGCTCCTTGCAATTGATCGAAAAGATCATCAATTATGGGGAGTGGGTCCTTATTCTTGATTGTTACCTTATTAAGCTCACGATAGTCAATGCACATCCTCATGGATCCGTCCTTTTTCTTAACGAACAACACTGGTGCTCCCCGCAGAGATGTGCTAGGTCGGATAAACCCCTTGTCGAGTAGTTCTTGAAGCTGTGTCATCATCTCCTTCATTTTGGCCGACGCCAAGTGATAGGGTGCTCTTGCAATTGGTGTCGCTCCAGGCACCAGGTCGATTCGGGACTCCACTTGCCGATCAGGAGGCAGAGTGGTCAGGTCTTCCGGAAACACTTTCGGGTATTCATTTACTACCAGAACCGAATCCAACCTCTTCTTCTCCTTCTTAGCATCTACTACATACGCTAAGAACCCCACACACCCTTTTACTAAGCACCGCCTAGCCTTGATCATAGAGATCAAACACGATTTCCTATCCCAACGATCTCCATACACTACCACCTCTTCCCTATCAGGTAACGCTATTCGGATCAACTTCTTATTGCACACTATATGAGCATCATTAGACGCTAACCAATCCATCCCAACTATGACGTTGAATTCCCCCACACCCATTGGGTACAGTCGTAACGGGAATGAATAGCCATTGATGTCAATACTACACCCTTCATATACTTCCCTAGACCAGAATCGACTATCATCCGCTACTTCTACATCAAACCCAAGGCTAAGCTTCCTGGGTTTCACACGCAAATTATGAACAAAATTCGCTGACACAAACGAACGGTTTGCGCCCGAATCAAACAATACCTTAGAAAAGTCGAGTCTATAGGGAAAGTACCTGTCACACATCCCGTATTTCCACCGCCTCCTCCGTTGTCATGTTGAATGCCCTCGCTCTAGCTCGAGCGGGTTCCACCTTCCTCTCCCTCCTTTTCCCCCAACATTTCCGACAGCTCCCTTTTTCAATTGCGAACAGTCAGTCTTTATGTGATCTGGAGAACCACACTGGTAACAAGTCCTCGGCCCCTGGAAATCCCTAGCTATATGCCCCGTCTTTCCGCATTTAAAGCATCCTTCACGATCCAACAGACATTCCCCTCTATGCATTCGGTTACACTTACTGCACAGTTTTCTCTCAAACCTTGGTATCACCCTCTGATCAGATCTGGCCCACTTGAACTTCTTTGGGTCACGCACCGACCCTTTCCATTTTCTCTTCTCCCCGCTCTTCTCGTTCATCTGTCGCGCTTTATCCTTCTCTGTCATCTCGGTTGCGTTAAAAGCCGCTTGAAAGGTAGTAGGTTCTCGTGCTGCCGCCAGTTCTCGGATATTACTTCTCAGCCCAAACAAATACCTATCCACCCGACATTCCTCGTTCGTCACGTAAATTTCAGCAAAACGGGATTTTTCAAGAAATTTCGTCGTGTACTTTCGAACCGTCATCTCACCCTGCTCCAAATTCAGGAATTCCTCTTCCAACTTTTTCACTGCTGCTAAAGGACAAAATTGTTGCTTGAATCTTGCGATAAAAGTTTCCCAGGCCATCCCCTTAGCTGCTTTTGAACCCTTTTCCCCCTGTCTCGGCCTCCCACAAGAACACAACATTATCCCTTAGCATGGACAGTGCAAACACTACCTTGTCTTCCTCCGCGCACTTACTTGTGTCGAAGGCCAACTCCATTTCCCCAATGCACTTGGTTACTACCACAGGATCACAGTCTCCATTGAAAACAGGAGGCTTGCATGCCGCAAATGACTTATGGATGCATCCCTTTTCGGTGACCGCCTTAGTTTCCATTACCGGAGTTGACTGAGTATGGCTACCCACCACGGTCATTGGTGAGTTAGCCATTTCGGTCGCCCCCCTATCCTCGCTCATTCCCTTGCTTGCCGAAACTTCCTTGGTCTGATGTACCAAAAGAGCCTACAACGTTTCTTGTAATTTTCCTATCTCAGTGGCGAAGGTCTCTTATGTTACAAAGGCTTGAGTCCGCCCTCCACCATGGTTTTTTACCGGTCTCCTCCCCCTTGCAGTAGCTGAACTCTCCTGGAGAGAGGATTCTTAATCAACCATTACTTCCACACTTCTGGCTCGACGGGCAACACGCACCGTCCTCTTCCCTTGAACTCTCTTTTCCGGTTCATCCACTTGAGTAGCCGCTTTTCGGGTCGTTTTCCCCTTCCCTTTGGGTCGACCACGTCCCTTTCCTCGAGTGGCAGTCGGTCGAGGAGGAACGGCTGGCACTTCCACAGCTGCTTCATTTACCGGTGTTGCCTCAGCTACCGGCACCGATCTACTCCTTGTCACCTGCTCCGACATGACTACAGATAAGGTATAAACACACAATACTTCATACAAACGGGTTCAACGTAATAAGGCAGGTTAAGCACACACATGTACCTGTAAATTCACAATTACACTGGCCATATGTAATTCCAAATTTAACTTACATGCTAGTCCTCACTACCCCCATCACTCGTCTTCCTAAGGCCATCCTATTTCTCAGTTGTATTCAACTCTCCTAATTTAAGTCTAGGCTCGTCCGGTCACCTAGATCCCTTAAACTATGGCTCTGATACCAATTGTAACAACCCAAACAAATCTACAAGGCATACTATTATAATAAGAAATTTACGCCAAAAACGGCCCCAAGACAAAAATCAAAATATTCAAGGTTTGCAATAAGGCAACCTATTACAACTGAGAATAAGAGAAATAAAACATGCTAAATGGTGGTCTTCTACTCCGGTACCCGATCACACTTTCTCCTTACCCTTGCCCGAGCTTCCTACCTCACAGCAACCTGAAAAGGTTTTTAGTTTTTGAAAGAGCGAGGGTTAGACCAACGGTCTAGTGAGTCCCCTCTAAACACAGTTCGAAATACATGATACAATAAAGCTTAAAATAAAATTCAACCCATTTAGCTTTGAAAACATAACTACGTTCAAAAACTCGCTTCCGACACACACTACCATTACTCGAAAGTAACGGCGTGTCTAGATCATACTGCCTTAGTTGGGTCACACCTCCTAATTGGCATAAACGGGACACACCCCTCGGCATGAGCACAGGCGGGCCACACCCCCCGACTGTGGCCATACAGCTCACAACAATGTATGCATACAGTAAACTAACAATAAAAGCATGTATCACGTTTAAAGGAAACTCGCATGTATAAAGCTCACATAAATAAAGACACACTTTAAAGAATTTCCACATGTATTAAACCGCTTTAAAAACCACAAGGCATTTAGTTAGAATGACTCACCTGGTTGGCGAACGCCACTTCCTACTCTCAACAGAACGCTCCCACTCGAAAAAATGTACACCTATAAGGTACATGTTTTAGACCTCATGAGCAAACTAGTTAAAACAATCACTCGACTCCCGGGTTATAACCCCCCCTGGCGCCCAGACTCCCGGGGTTCACACCCGGGTCCCCGACCTCCCGGACTACACTTACCCTGGCGCCCCGTCTCCCGGGGTTCACTTCCCATCCGCCTGGGGTCTACACATCTCCCGGGCTCCCCCCGCCTCCCGGGGTCACGACCCGGGTTATGCCCAACTCCCCCGGGGTCACCCGACCTCTATGGCCCGGGGTCTCCCGGTCACCAAGCCTCGGGGTCGAGTTTTCTCAGAACATCCAG
The DNA here is from genome assembly GCA_954870635.1 of Arctium minus. NCBI lineage: Eukaryota > Viridiplantae > Streptophyta > Magnoliopsida > Asterales > Asteraceae > Arctium > Arctium minus. Next base: position 99,687,920 of record OX941081.1, on the reverse strand, counting down.
TACAATAGCTTCCCTGGTAAAAACGAGTTCCAAGGGTCGCTAAATACCTGGCGATTACAGTCCCAAAACAAATGAAGAAAACCAAAGATTAAATCCACTAAAGCTAAAAACCACCTCTAATTGCCCTAATCCCCCAAACCAAATCAGAGGAAAAAACCCCAAGAGGTTTAACAATCCCAGTGCTTAAGAGGTAAATAAACAACAAAATCTTACAATCCAATACTAGAATGAGATTGAGAATGATTTACCTTGAAGAAAATGCTTGAATTCCAAAAGCACCGATCTCTCTCTTCCTCTTCCCGAATTCGTCCAAAGCTCTCATTCTCTCTCTAAATTCAGCCACCAACAAGGAAAATGAGAGAGGTCCCTAGGGTTAAACCCCTATTTGCCCAACTTTACCCTTTTGACCCTCCCACTTTGACTCACTTGCTAAATCCTCCTACATGGTTATTACAATTCTAATCCAACCAATCATTCCGACCCGAAACGGTCCATTTAATGCAATCACCATGCTTATTGTCACTCCAAGTGACGAATGCTAAAATCATCAACCTCTTCTAACGGCTACCCACTTAAGAACTCCTTCACTACCCCTACGGTCGTCACATCCCAGTAGTCCAAGTATACACATATAACTCGTAGGTTCGCCATAACACTGACCATGTTCAATTATGAACGTACTGTACATGATCATCCTTGCTACCCTCGATGTGATTCCTGTTCCTAGTGGCTCCATTAGTCTTAAAACATCTTATCTTAGCGTGTCTATTGGTGCAATTCTCTCTCTCAATCACTTAAAAGAACACTAGTTTGAGTCTAGCCATTCCAAATCAACACCTAATTCTCTTAAACTTAAGTTCTGATACCAACTTGTAACACCCTCAAATTTGGAAAAAGCAACTAATTAAAATTTTCGATATTACATCAAACAAAAGATAAATCTTCTTCCTATAAATCAAAGCTTGATACACTTCCAAAATAAATTTCTATATTTAACCTCATCAATCATAAACTCCAGTCTTATACACGGACTAAAACCAAGGTCGGGTGTTACTTAATCCCAAACACAAGTTACTCTTCTCAAAACAAATGCGGAAGACTTCAACAAGTTAAGCACTCCTCAAGCACACAACTAGCACTCCTCTCTTCACAGTGTCACTAGGACTATTCCTAACCGGAACCTATTGCACATGCCGACAAGTAAAAAGGTTAGACTAACGCCTAGTGAGTTCAATAATTTTCAACATGAATAAATATATCGTTGAAAAAAAGGGATGCAATTTAAATCATACTCTTTCAAATTGATATGCCTCAAATATGAAAACGACTCGTTTTCCAATAATATGCATTTTAAGCGAAGGAAACACCAATATAAACGTTTTCCAATCCAAACTATTTTAAAGACGAAGATCCCAATAATAAACGTTCATCCGATTTAGAGCCACCCGCGCGACTTAGAGGAAACCGGGCACACATTCATCCGATTTAGAGCCACCCGCACGAAGATCCCAATAATAAACGAAGAAGTTATGACCAAAATCCGATTTTCTTCATTTTTCATGCCCGATCATTGTTTTGGTCATAACTTCTTCGTTTTACCTCCGATTTTGCTCCGGAAAAAACGTTGGATTCGTAATTGAATCCTTCATCCAACAAGACTATAGAATCTAGGATTCAAGTCCAAAATCCAATTTCTTTTTTTTTCCTTTAAAATACAGTTTCTGTATTAACTTGAAAGTATACCTTCCGAAAATTGGGGTGTTACATCAATAAAACACATAAGTTAAAAATTGACAAAGATATAAAATAATTGTTATAACATATATTTATTAATTTTGTTTTATTTTTTCTTTTGTTGTAAATTTTTAATTGTTTTAATGAGTTTCATTTTTAATTATCTCGTTATATTATTATGTTTTGATTATTTCTTGAATACTTATATATATATATATATATAAATTAAAATTAATTTATAAATCATAAATTAATAATTGTATAATATATTTTTTGTTTTAAAAAAAATATATCAAATTGTATATAGATAAATGACACCATATAACTCATTATTCACACCTCTCTTTAAAAAAAACATGGAGAATCAATAATGCTCTCAAATTCTCCGTATCCCAGACATTCTCCAAATTTTCCAAAATTTTCCTCTATTCCACAATATCCTCAAAATTTTCCAAATGTTGCTCAATCTCCAATTTCTAATCTTCGTCCTCAATATTAACAAATTAAAATTAACATAGAAAAGTGAAAACTAATAAATTATATTTGAATTATTTTTTAATAATTTATAATATATACATATATATAATTTATATAATAAATAAAGTTACATTTTATAAATACAAAATAAAATGTGAGGTTTTCTAAGAATCTCTATTGTGGAGTTTTATTAAGGTTCTTATTTTGTTGAGGTGATAATGATGTAACAGGAAAAAAATATGAAAAGTAAGGTTAGTTCAGATTCAACCAATGTGGATGTTGTAAAGCTAAATCAAATACTGCATTTTCACGGAGTAACAAAATTCCTAATGTGATTCAAATAGATTGGAGTAAAAAACCTATGTGTCGCCTTAGGCACACCTTAAAATACGTTTGACAATATCTCTATAATTGGTGAATGAGGAAATTGATACATTTATCTACTATATAGACACTAGTGTGTCAATTTTGCGTTGCACGGTAGCGAAAAATATTTTAAAGAAATAGTTGTTCGAGTTAAAATAAATATAACTATTCAATTAATAATTAATAAGATCCAAATTAAAATGAAGAATGTATTTCCATAAGTGGTAAAATTTCATATATTGATAACCATTTCTTGTTACAAAGAGTTTAAGATGTATCCGCAATAATTTTGTTATTATGTTTTTTAGAACTCAAACGACATGTCAAACGACATGTGTTAAGTCAGATTTTATAGTAATCATTGTATTTATTGTCTTGTGCTAATATTGTGTGTTAGGAAGCTTTTATATCTTTTATTAGCCAATGGTATTTAAGTCCGTTGTGGCTTTGTGTTTTGTAACTCTTACTGCACATTTTGAATACACAAACTTTGGCACATAACTCTCTCTCTCTACTTTCTCTCTCTAAGATTTAGAGTGATCTTGGAGTATCAATTGGTATCAGAGCCTAATCTGAATCTGAGAGATTTGAGAGAATTTTTTTTAAACCGAATTCGTAAAACAATTCAGTGAATTTGATTGATTTTCTTGATTTTCTTGATTTTTATCAAGAAAATCTCATTTTCTGAATTTTTTCTCAAATTCTTAGTGAATTCTGATCGAATTTTCTTGAAATCTGGTTTGTTGGATTCGAAATCATTGTTAGATCATCTTTGTTTCACATCAAATTCCAAGAAAATCATTTTTTGAAGTTCAATTTGAAATTTTTTTGAGTTTGGTTCTGTTCGATAAAACTTTCTGGTTAATTCAAGATTTTGCGATTTTGTGAAATTTGTTCAAATTGTTTGTTTGAAAGTGTTTAGAAAACTGATTTCGATCATTTCTGTGTGAGAAAATTACATCAAATTCGTATTTGTGTTCAAATTTTAGAAGATTTCTGAGTTTTTCATCGTTTTGCGCCAGATCTGTTTTTTGCGCCAGTTCATCCGAGTTTTGCGCGAGTTCATCAGGAATTTACGCCAGTTCTTCAGTTTTGCGCTATCAGTTCATCGTGCAAAAGTTAAGTTTGTGCCATCTCAGTTTCGCGCAAAGTTCAGTTTCGCCACAAGTTATTCTCGCAAAGTTCAGTTTGCGCTATCACCATCTCACGCAAAGTCCAATTTGCACCACCTTCATCTCACGTAAATATCAGTTTGTGCCACCAACGTCTCGCGCAAATTCCTCTTTTGCGTCACCTTCTGTTCGCGCAAAATCTAGTTTGCGCCAGTAACTGTTCGCGCAAATCTCCAGTTTGCGCCAGTCTCTCTTTGTTTCAAGACTTGGACATTTTTCTCAGATTTTCTGACGTGATGGATATGTCAAAATTCTCTTCTTAAGCTCAGTTTTACAAGAACGATATTATGATGTCATTGGGAACAGATATTCGTCCTCCTGTTTTGATCAATGAGAATTAGTTCACTCAATGGCAAGATCGGTTCATTAACTTCATCGAGCGTCAAGCAAACGGAGAGAACATGATGAAATCGTTTACTGAAGGACCTTTTGTCAAACCCAAGAATGATATTCCCTTGACTGCCGAAGAGATTACACGAGAAAAACCTGATCGTGAAGCAAAGTCTAATCTAATGCTAGCATTGCCTAATTCTATCTACAATCGAATTGATTGTTTCAAGCACGATCCGATGATGATGTGCACTCAGTTAGAAAAGATTATGCTTGGTTCAACGGTTGCAACACAACTTCGGCAAACGTGCTACATGAACAACTTTGAAGAGTTCAAAGCCAAAGATGATGAGTCTCTGAAAAGTGTATTTGACAGATTATGTGCTGTAATAAATGATCTGCAAAAGATAAAAGTAACCAAGACTGAGTTAGAAACTAATCTGAAGTTCCTCAACGCTCTTCAACCGGAATGGAATAAATCTTGCCATCGATTGAGGAATGATGTCCGGATATCTTCAATGAAAATTCAAGAGCTTTATGAGATTTTGATGACAGATGAGAGCATTGTCAAGGAAAAGAAAGCTAAACTTGACAAGAAAAACAAAAAGACAGTGGACCCGATTGCACTCCTCACGAGTCAATTGGCTGAAAAAACATTGTCTGATAATGCTTATGACGGGGCCACTAATGACGATGGTGAAGCGTTACAGAAAGCGATGATTCTTCTCTCTCAGCACTACAATAAGAAGTTTCAACATCGTTCGGGTTCTAACAACCTTAGCTTCACTTCTTGGTCTAAGATTGTCAAAGTGCCCGAGGCTAAGAACGCTGCTGCATGCTTTAATTGTGGAAAGTTGGGCCACATTTCAAAGGAGTGTAGAGCAAAGGTGGTTCGGGATTCGGCTTATTACCGGAAGAAATTGGAACTAGCCGAAAAGAGAGAGAATGAAACCGCTCTGCTAGTTGAAGAAGAATACTGGCTAGATCACTCCGACAATGAAGCTGATAATGTGGAAACTTCTACTATGTGCTTCATAGGAGATGATCAGAGTGATGATGATGATGACGATTCAACTAATGAATCTGAGGTACCTTCTGATTTTGATTATAAATTTATTTCTTCACAAATGAACATCATTATAACTGCTTTACCTGATCTTCACTCAAAGTTATTATCTGAAAAACAATTAAATTCAGAAAAGTCAAATTTGAATGAAAAATTAAAAATTTATTTGAAAGATGAAAAATCTATTTTGACTCATACAAAAGAAATCTTTCAAAAGAAATTGGATGATTTAGAAAAATCAAATATGATTTATCTTGATTCTTTGACAGAAATGACCAAACAAAAAGAAAGTTTTTCGGATAAAATAAACAAGTTGGAAGAAAAATTATATCTATGGAATCAAACTGAACAACTATTTACTTAAATAAACCACAGAGTTATGAGTCTACCAAAGAAAAATGGGGACTTGGTTTTGAAAATCCGCATTTTTTAGATAAAGCTAAAACAGAAGTTCCCACTTTATATGAATACGATTATCTAAATCTTGCAAGATATGCTCCTCAGTTCAAATTTCATTGGACAAGTGAAAAACAAGTTTTAGAAATTGAAAATGAGAAAAGAATGAACAACACGAAAAAGGAAATTTCTTTTGTTTACACGCCTGAAAATGCCAAATATTTTCCCAAAAAATCAAAGAAGAGCAGAAACAATTTGAATGTCATATCTCCCATTAAATCTTCATTGTCTGATGATTATTTTGATATCTGTACCACTAACACTGATAAAGAAAATATATCTCCAGTTTCTTATGATTCTAAGAGATATATTCCTCCATTAGTGTTAGAAAGCAAAATCATTGATCTTGAAGATAAAATGGAAGAACAAAATACTCAAAGAGAAATTGAATCAGATGTAATTCTTTCTTTCATGACGTCAAGTCTTGAAGAAAAAATAATTTCTCAAAAACAATATTATGTTTTTGGTCTTTCTTCTGATTTTAAAGAAAACAAAAAGGAAGTTCTAAAATCTGAAAACTTTTCTGAAAATGTTTCTGACTCCGAGGCAAGTTCAGGTTTATTGTCTAATCAGTTGGACTTTTTAGGTAAAATTGTTTCTTCATATTCAAATCTTAAATCGAAAATTCTTGATGAATCTTTTACGCTAAATGTTGATTATTATAAACCAAAGCGTAAAAGAAGAAGGTCAAAGAAGTCAAAGAAACAAGTTTCTGTTATTTCTGAAAATTCTAATTCTTTTGATTCAAATATTTCAGATAGGACTTTGAGGACTCCTACAAGGCAGATATGGAGGATCAAGCGGAAATCTGATGAATATGTGACTGATGAGGATCAAAATGTAGACAAAATTCGTAGAAGTGATTCATTTGCTACTTGTAATAAAATTTTCAAATATTCAATAAAGCAAATGATTCAAATTGCAAAAGATGTCTCCTATTCCTCCTCTGGTTCAAGTTCAGATGATTATGCTTCGTCCTCTACTGATGATTCTGTTCATTCATCTGATTATTTTTCTCGTGCTTTCTATGTTAAATCTAACAAATTTACTTCCATTAGAACTGCAACTAACAAACATGGACTCAAATACAAGTGGGTACCAAAACCAAAGATTAATTATGAATTACAGGCACCTAATGTCAAGGAGGAGTAAGAGAACTAAAGCTTCTAAGTAAATCAGCTTAGAACCCGTACTTTAATGGACTTCGACTTCTAAACATATCAGTTTAGGACTCGTTCTTCAATGCATTTAGCTTCTGGACAAATGAGAAACTGTGAGTGCATCTACTTATTCCGCTGCATTTATCTCTGATTGTGATGTTATTCCAGTTATCTCTAGTTTTTTTAAGAATCTGAGCAACCAGACCCAAAACGTTGATATGAGGTAACACTTCATAAAGCATCATGTGGAAGAAGGTATTATTGAACTATATTTTGTTCCAACTAAATATTAAATTGCTTTCAAAACTTGGCATGTTAAATTTAAAAGTTTAAACCTTTAAAAGTTTTACAGTTTTTCTTTCTTTTGAATAAAATGTATGTCTAGGATAAGTTTTCAAGTTGCTTTGTTTATATCTAAGTTTTATATGTTCAAATTTTAAGTCTTACAAAATCGAAAGGTCAGCAACATGTTTGAAACTTTTGATACTGCTTTAAAGTTGTGTTATTCGGAATATTTATAGTTTACAATGCTTAGAAAACCTAAAAAGTCAGAATTATGGATCGTAGTGAAAATATGGGCTAAGCACTTTGATGTAAATCTGAGTGATTAAGATGAAATTTTACTTATATAAAATACAGAAATCTTTAAGTTTAAAAGTTTGTACTTGTGATCTTTCTGGTTTGGGAAAGTAAGTTCTATGGGATGCTTGTCATCTGGTCCCCTAAGGTCAATTGGTCTGGGAGTGATCGAACCCAAATCCTTCTATAGATTCAGATCGAAAGTCATGTTCTACTGGTATGAATGGGTTTAGGATGTGTCGATGTAGCCTTTCTGGTCTGGGAGAGTAAGTTCCAAGGCGTGCTTGACACCTAGTCCCCTAAGGCTAACTGGTCTGGGAGTGGCTGACCCAAATCCTGCAATAGGATCAGATAGAAAGTTACGTTTACGACATGTTCTTTACTTACCAAACTTCTCGATTAAAAGATGACAATGTGCACAAGCTTAAAAGATGCCAAAGAGCACACTCATGTGAAGATGCCAATGTGCACAATGCTAAAGGATACCAATGAGCACACATCTCATGATACTTGGTGATATGTTTGAGTTGCAATAAACCTATAAATTTATGAAAGTCTTAATTCTTGACAGATTAGTGTGAGTAAAGGCAAAGCTCTCTATTATATTTCTAGAATTGCATTTTCTTGAAGTTAATCGAAGTTCGCATGCTAGCACACTGAATAGATTGATGAAAGTTTTTAAAACTGAACATGTCTTAACTTGATATGCAATGAAACTTGTATATGTATCCAACAACATACACTTGACTTCATCTGATGGATTAATCTGTGATATTTTACTACGTAGAATTTAATTTCTATAGTGTTTAAAATTTTATATGTTTAGTTGTTTCAAAATTTATATTCAGTATATTTTTCTTTTTACACTGATGTTGTTATGTTTGTGTATCTATATCTCTGGAATTTGGTCTGTGCATTTTTCAAGGGGGAGTAAATAAGGAGAATATTTTGAAAGTTCATATCTCAATTCGAGGGGGAGTATTTGATTTTCTATACGAATGCTAACTTGAATTGTCATACTTAGTGTATTTGTGTAGGGGGAGTAAAAGAGCTTAACAGGTGATTCATTTCTGATTTTAAGTCAGATTTGCGCCAACAGTTGGTAGCGTAAAACTCAGATTTGCGTCTTCTTCAGGTAGCGCAAAACTAAGTTTGTGCCATCAACATGTAGCGCAAACCTTCCTTTTCTCCTTTATTCTGAATTTTGCAGATCTGAAGCTGTCTCGTCTCCAACATAGGCATGACCAAGTTGATCCTGATCATCAAGGTCATGAGGGGGAGAATAGTTGCAAGTTGATCCTCACCAAATTTCATATTTATATAACATATTCATTCCTCATTTCTTATAGTCACTTAAATATCTCCAATCTAGCATTCTTTCATCCACGTGGATGAGTAAAACAACATCATAATGCAAGATTTGGGAATACACGAATATTGCAATGCCAACTCAAATACCTTTGGTTACTTCTTTTGTACATATAAAGAAAGAAAGATAAATATATAAGTATTTTTATGTAATGTTATATAAATTTTCTCTAATGAGCGGTTAGTTAAAAGATATTTTTAGCCAAGTAAACCTTTTAATCATCAAAGTCATCCCTCCTTGTTTATAACCATCTTCATTCTCAAATATGACATTTCTTACCAATATGAGATAACTAAAGCAATACCACAATGCAATATTGGAGAAAATTCAACTCTCACAATGCCACCTCAAATGCCTTTGGTTGTTCCTTTTATATGTATAAAGATAAAGATTGAGAGATTTTACTTTATTTGGGGAATAGTTGGTTAGGGTTGCCGACAATCAACTTTTGCCCAAATATAACAATGAGAAAAAAAAATGTTCTATATTTTTATACTTGTTCATTCTTATGCCCATCTCCTTTCAAATATATCTCATCCACATTTCTTATACACCCTTATTTACTCCAATCTTTTAACTTATCACAATGTCACATCATTCTCTATGATTATTCCTTTTATATAAAGATAGATTGATGATTATTACAAAACTACAACTATTTTGGCTATGTAAAAAAAAAGAAAAAAATATCAAATAAGTATATATGTTCAAATAATAAAACAAAAGGAATAGAAACAATTTTAGATTCTTTTATATAAATTTGGTTTGTATAAAATAAAAATGAAATATTTAACTATCACATGACATGTATTGTCATGTAAATAAACAATAACTATTTAACCCAAAAATAGATCAAAGTTTGGATGAAAATTCAATTCATATCTTATCATTTATATAGTCATTTGTGCTTTCAAGTTTTCACTTTTCTCACTAATGTGGGACGATGAACAATTTACTACAATTCACCATTTGATTAATACGTGATTCTCTTTGTGTCATGTTATCATTTTAAGGTTTTGTTTTTTTATGTATAAAGATATAAAGATTGATATATGTTGATTTTTGTATAAACACACTTTGTTCCAACAATCATCGATCTTTTTTTTAATCTTCAACGTCACCCCTTCTTTTATATACACACTAATCTTCTAAACTAATACTCTCTCACTAATATGGGATATCAAAACTCAACAACAGTTCAATATTTGAGGATACTCAAATCTTATGGTGTTATCTAAATTTTCCACACCAATATGTGGGCGACCATGATGAATTTAGTCAATCAATCTCTTTTACTTTCAAATCTATCCCGTCCTTTCAGATGTCCACCTTCTTTTCAAATATTTTACATTCTTATAGTATCATATAAATACCTCAAAATCGTGCTTTTATATATATATATATATATGATAAAGTAAATTTAGATTTACTTATGATAAACAAAAATAACTAAATAGATATTATTTTTGGAGTTCTTAATTCAATTCGACTTTATAATTTGTTAATTTGAATAAATTTTATAGGAAATTTTTATTGGTGATAACAACAACTCAATTACAATTTAAAATTGGATAATCATCTTTCAACAATACATCACATCATTAGTTGTGGTATTTTAACAATATAAAACATCTACTAATATCACCTTATCAAATACTATATAAAAATAGACATTTTCGTATGACTTGTTACAAAGTATGACCTCCTCCTTTCATATACACATTTTCTTCTTACTATCTTCATTTTCTCACCAATGTGGGATAAACAAACGTAATCAAATTTCAAGAATTAAGGAATATTCAAATCTCAAAATGACTTGCTACAAAAAATGACATTCTCCTTTCATATACATATTTTCTTCTTTCAATCTTCCTTCTTCTCATCAACGTGGGATAAATAAACTTAACCACATTTCAATATGTATGATAAGCAAACTTAACCATATTTCAAGATATAAGGAATTCTCAAATCTCATCATGACTCGCTACAAAAAAATGACCTCTTTTAATATACACATTTCTTTCAATCTTTCTTCTTCTCATCAATGTGGGATAAACAAAGTTAAACCATATTTCAAGATTTGAGGAATACTCAGATCTCATCATACCAAGTCATCATTTTTTTTTGTTTCTTCAATATACATGTTGATTTGTGACAAAATACCATTGACGCTATTTCATTACTATTTTGTGTGTATGCAGAAATTATGTTTCTAATTTAGCTTATAAATCTTGTCTTGTCATTATATATATTAAAGTGGTTCAAATATGCAATTAACTACACATCAAATTGTTGTACTACATATTTTGATTTGTACAATAAGAGAGACGGTGAAAAACAACCAACTCAAAACCTGAGATGATTAGCCGAAATTAGCCAACCACATGGGCATATATAAAGGGTCAACTAAAATAAGCTAACCCAAGAGTTTCCACAAAGGCCACCCCTCTTCCTATAAAATGTATATATCATTCTTCCATTCTATTATATTCTCACCAATATGAGATAAGCAAAACACCACATTTCTTGATTTGATGAAGACCTAAATCTCATTATGCTTCAAATGTTTAGGGGAAAATGACTACTAGTTTTTGATATCGTTTTATTACTATGGTGTGTGTATGCAGAAATTATGTTTCTAATTTCATATATTTATTAAAGTGGGCCAAAATATGCAATTAAGTGGACACCAATTTGTTGTACTATATATTTTGATTTGTACAATAAAAGGGACGAGTGAAAACAACCAACCCGAAACTCGAGATGATTAGCCAAAATTAGCCAACCACATGGGCATACATATACATATATATATATATATATATATATATATATATATATATATATATAGGTCCACCTAAAAGAAGCTAACCCATGAGTTTCTACAAAAGACCTCCCCTCCAAATAAATACCGATATCACTCTTCTATTTTATCATCTTCCCATCAATGTGGGATAATCAAAAAGCACCAAATTTCAAGATTTGATGAATACTTGAACCTCATGATGCCACCTCATAACCCTTGGTTGTTACTTTAATATATATATATATATATATATATATATATATATTGATTTTAAGGTCTTGTAATGACTAAGGGGCTGTTTGGCAATCGCCGAATGGTTTGGTGCAGAATAATTAAGTGATTAAAATGATTAAGAGGCTCTTATGATATAGTGCAAAATGAAATATAATTGTTCAGAATGAAATAAGGGCACTTAATGGTTAAGGGAGACCCAAGATACAAAATCATTTAGAGGGTTTTGGAACCATTAAGAGGTAGACTTTTTTTTTTTGCCAAACAGGATTCACCTCTTAGCGATTCAGAGGTTGCCTCTTAATAGAACCATTAAGAGGTAAACAAGCAACCCCTAAATATTGTATACCGCAAAATGCTATGATAAGAGTGAGATGTCATAAACAAGTATTAAATTGACTAGACATTTGCTTTTCGGGACATAATGGAGTAGAAATTAGATAACATTAACTTAGTCCATTACACTCAAACAAGTTAACGAGACAGTGTTGTTGAGCTTAAATGCAAATCCAAGTATTTGATAGTAAATTGAACATGTGGCGTAGGTATCATACTAAAACATAATGTAGATGGATGTCGTGTAATAATAATATAATCACAAAAACCACATCTGTAACATTTAAAAGTTGTAAGTAATCAAGTATCTGATATACACTAAGTTAAACAAAAGAGATGATATGCAAAAGATCATTTCTCAAACCATGTTCGAGCAAAAAGATAGTTGTGGTTTAACCACTAGACTGAAGAGTAGTCAATCTAAGCTCGTTTATTAAATTAAAGCTATATAACTTTCCAATAAGACATCTAAAGAATTCTCCCAATTTATCAAGTTTTGTTGGGATCAAAGGAATTAATAGTACCTCATGCATGGTTTCTTTTATATATGTTTGTTGATCTATCTGCAACCAACATCACCATGCATGTAATATTAGGGTGGGAACTAAAGTAGTAACCGTGCCTGATTGACCTCAAGGCTAATTAACAATTCATACAATATCGCATTCATTATAACAGTGCAATATATAACTTCTTATTAGTTTGAGAAAATGAAGTTGGTTTCTAACATGTACATACTAGAATGTAAATTAGTATGAGAGGAAGGATAATATATATATATATATATATATATATATATTCCTTAGTTTGAAAGTAATATGTATAGTTCTACAAGTTATAAAATATTCCCTTAGAAACAATGATGGCAATTGATCCCTTAAAAACTTAATTTGCACTACGATAAAATCTTCAAAACACATATGATACACAATCTTTTAAAATAATAATTATAGTGAGGTGTTGTGTTAATCTTTTAATATGAAAATTACATACATCAGGGGGCTATTTGTAGCCATTTACAACAAAAGGAAAGGAGAATATTATGGGCTAAACTAGGCAAGTTACAATATATATACCAAGAATACATCAATTAGAATAAATTCAAATTATGAATTTGAATCTTTGATTGATCCGTAATACGCCCCCGCAAGATGGAGGATCCGTTGGAGACTCCAATCTTGGACCGTAGATGAAGAAATATAGAACGGGGTAGCGGTTTGGTGAGAGCATCAACAAGTTGATTCGTGGAGTTGATATGGAGCACTCGAAGAGAGCCATCAGTTACTTTTTCTCATACATAATGGTAGTCCAAGGCGACATGTTTCATCCTAGAGTGGTAAACCGGATTGGAACACATGTATGTGGCTCCTGTATTATCGCAATAGATGGTTGGAGAATGATCCGTGGTAATACCGAGTTCATGGAGAAGATTTTGTACCCAAGAGGCCTCAACGGACGCATTGGCGAGAGCCTTGTATTCTGCCTCCGTAGAGGATCGGGATACCGACTTTTGTTTGGCAGATCGCCACGAGATAATGTTCCCCCCAAGATATAGTAAGTACGCTGTAGTGGGCCGATCGGCGGTAGAGACACCGCCCCAGTTGGAATCTGAGAAAGCTTTGAGATCAAGTGTGGTTGCCCGTTTCAAGAAGAGGCCATGTTGTATGGTGCCTTTTAAGTAGCGGAGAATTCTTTTTAATGCTTGCCAATGTGTTTGAGAAGGAGCATGCATAAACTATGATAACTTATTAACCGCAAATGAGACATCGGGCCTTGTAAATGCAAGATATTAGAGGGAGCCCACTAGTTTGCGATATAGAGTCGGATCAACCGGGGGAGAGTCATCCTTTAGGGTGAGAAGAACTGATGAGGATAGTGGAGTGGCAACTTCTTTTGCACCATCCATGTGGAAGCGGGTGAGAAGGTCTTGAATGTGACGATGTTGAGAGAGGAAAAGACCGTACGTGGTGGAAATAACCTCTATGCCAAGGAAGTGATGTAATGGACAAAGGTATTTGATAGAGAATCGTTGTGCAAGAGTGTGAACAAACTGGTTCAAGAAGGTAGGATTGTTACCGGTGAGGATGATATCATCAACATAAACCATGAAGTAGAATACGACACCACTGTGATTATAAATGAAGAGAGATGCATCTGCCATAGATTTGTGAAAGCCAAAGGAGGTAAGAAAAGTGGAAAGCTCAGTGTACCAAGCACGAGGTACTTGTTTAAGGCCATAGATATATTTTTTGAGTTTACAGATGTGATTAGGAAATTGGGGGTGGATGTAACCGGGAGGTTGGAGCATAAAAACCTCTTCATTCAATGTGCCATAAAGAAATGCATTGTTCACATCGAGTTGACGAAGTGACCAATTTTTTGTGAGGACAATGGAGAGAACGGTTCGAATAGTAATGGGTTTAGTGACTGGACTGAAGGTGTCAAAGTAGTCTTTGTCGTACTGTTGTTAGAAACCTTTTGCCACTAACCAAGCCTTGTTTTTGGCAACAGAACCGTCTGGTTGTGTTTGACCCAAAAAGCCCATCTGCAACTGATGGGATGTTAGAGCATGAAATAGTTGGATACAAGATAAAGAAGACAAAAGTCAAAGTTCAAGAAGTCAAAGCTGAAAAAGTCAACTCTCATCAAAGTCAAAGTCTATTTGTAATAAAGTCAAAGTCTTTGTTATTGTATTTGTTTTTATTTCCTTGTAATTCTTGTAGGTATAAATAGTTTTTGTTAGTTTTTCTTGAAATGTAAGTTGTATAGAATAAGAATTTGATTTGCATTCAGACAGAGAGAATTGTAGAGAGAGAAAGAGAGTTCTAGAGAGAGAAAGTTGTAATTCGTTGAAATTGTGGTTTGAATCAAACAGGTAATTGAAACATAATGTTCGTTTGATTGATTGTTTGTGATTAGGAACTAGAAACAGGACTCACAATTGGTATCAGAGCAGATTCCATTTGAAATCAAATCAAGAAACTGAGTTTGTATCCGTGTTCGAAAAAGTCAGATTCGTTTTTCGAATTTTTGTGCGAATTAGGAATTGTAATCGATCAGGGTTTGTTCGTATAGTATACTCGATCGAGTTTGTATAGTTTGTTCTGTATGTAATCGATCATTAATTTTGAATTTTGTTGAGTTTGGAGTTCACGAGTTTGACGTACTGTATTTGGTCCAATTTGTATCGTTTTGTGTTTTTAATCAAAAATCATTGCTAGAATTGTGTTCTAGATGGTTAGATGATCGAATTGACAAAGTTTAGAATTTAAATTCAGAGTCTAAAGTGGTTTTTGGTACGAATCTGATCGATTTTAGAGGTTTGCGCGAGATCTATACTTTGCGCCAGTTTATCATGGTTTGCGCGAGTTCATCACGGTTTGTGCCAGTT
The DNA here is from genome assembly GCA_954870635.1 of Arctium minus. Lineage (NCBI taxonomy): Eukaryota > Viridiplantae > Streptophyta > Magnoliopsida > Asterales > Asteraceae > Arctium > Arctium minus. The sequence goes on along the minus strand of OX941081.1, from coordinate 99,672,447 downwards.
CATCAAGAGATTCACCAAGTGATTGTTCTGAGCTTTGCGTGTTCAACAAGAAACGCAAATTGAGCTTTGCGTCTTCAACAAGAAAAGCAAAGTGACCTTTGTGCCATCAACAAGAAGCGAAAACCTTAGTTTGCGCCAGAGTCTATTAACAGAGTATATTAACGAAAAGTTGAAGTGATTAAGTTCAGATAGACAAGTGTACTTTGCGCCAACATATTGTAACGCAAAGTTGATGTTTGCGTCATTGTTGGTTAACGAGAAGTTGTAATTTGTGCCATCTACTTGTCACGCAAAGAATTACTTTGCGCCATCTTCACGTCACGCAAAGTTATCTTTGCGCCAGTAACCTGTAACGCAAAGTTTTTGCTTGAAAATTTTTATCTGATGAAAGACTTTTGGTAGATATTGAACAAAGTGTATTTTCTACTGTTTTAAAGAACACAGTTTTTCAATCTAAATCTACAAAGTGTTCTAAAGTTTCAAAGGTACCTCAAACTTCGACTGATAACTTTGATGATCAGAGGCTTTAGCTGATTCGGATTGGGTATCTGCTATGCAAGAAGAATTAAATCAGTTTGAAACCCTGAAGGTCTGGAGATTAGTTCCAAAACCGGAAGGAAAATCCGTAATTGGCACTAAATGGGTATTCAAGAATAAAAAGGATGAAGATGGTATCGTCATAAGGAATAAAGCAAGACTTGTTGCCAAAGGTTACCGGCAAGAGGAAGGAATAGACTACGATGAGACATATGCTCCAGTAGCGCGTATAGAGGCAATCCGCATGTTTCTAGCCTATGTAGCTCACAATAATTTCACAGTCTATCAGATGGACGTGAAAACGGCCTTTCTGAATGGCATTCTTAAGGAGGAAGTCTACGTGTCTCAACCAGAAGGGTTCGTGAATCCAGATAAGCCAGATCATGTCTACATCTTGGACAAATCCCTGTATGGTTTGAAACAAGCCCCTCGAGCATGGTATGATGTTCTATCTAAATTCTTGGTCAAGTCTGGTTTTTCCAAAGGTAAAGTTGATACCACTTTGTTCATCAAAAAGGAAAAAGCTGATATCCTCCTTATTCAAATATATGTTGATGATATAATATTTGGCTCTACTAATCCTAAATATTGCAAAAACTTTTTTAACCTCATGGTGTCACTGTAACACCCTGAATTTCGTTATGTAATCTTGTATTCTAGTGTTAAGCTTTTGTCGTTAGCACCTCGTTTGGTATAAAGTTCAAGTTTATGGTTTTCGGTGAAAATGTGAACTTCCAGTGAGTTTCGCGACTTGCTCGCGACTTGGAGTCGCGGCATAGGTCGCGAAGTCCGCTGTTGGTTTTGGGGTTTGAGAACACGGGCGAGTTATGCCGCGAGTTGAGGTCGCGGCATAACCCGCGAGGTTGCCTGGCCGACTTAAAGATGGTTTTCATCAAATATCTCATTCTCAAGATATTCTCTCTCTCTCTCTCTTCAGTCTCTCTCTCTCTAAGTTTTCTTTGGATCTTCGAACTTTCGTTAATCGCCAGTATTAAGTGCATTACTCGGGGTTTCGGTGTAGAAAGTTTCGCCTTGTTAAGAGGGTCGATATCTGGTTCTTCGGGTTTTCGTATAAACCTATTGGGTGAGTTCCTACTACTTTTCTAAAACTTTATACATGTCAAAATGGTTACATTTTGAACTCCTATGTATCTCCATGACTTCAGATTTAAGTTTTCTACATATTTGATATAACTTGAGTTTTGGGAGATTTTAGGGTTCCCGATCATTGTGTTTACTAAAATGATGGATCTTATCTTAATGAAGTAAAATGATGTTTTACTTGCACATTATGTGGATATGTGAAAAGAATGTTTAAGAACTCATTTTAATGATTTTCATTCTTACCAGAAGTTGAACTGGAAATGACATTTTGTTTATACAATGTGTTTATAACCATATGTTTATTTATGGTTGGTCACCTACGTTGTTGTGACGAGTCTGTACCATTACTAGCGGATCCCTAGGTTTTGAGTCGACTGTATTATTGGGATGTCATATTCCCCATTTTGTAGCTATGGATGCATATGATCCTCGGGGGCAACTTGGTACGGTTATGTGAGGCCGGATACTAGCCATGGTTCATAGTGATCCTAGTGAAGGAGTATACATTGGTTTTGCTTGGGGCTAGATCTCACGTTGTAGCACGGACCTATGTGTTCGTATCCTCGGATTCCAATTGTTTAGCTCATAACTCGGATTGGTGGTCTACTTTGTGTTACACCACAATCCTTGGTAAAATGGTTCTTTTGTCATCGTATGATGAGTTTTGGACCGAAAAGGCCCGGTTGTGGCGAAATGTTATCTTTTATAAATTAAACCTTTATGAAAAGATTTCCTTATGATACTGATGTTTATATTTCGGGAAGTTTATAAAAGAACTACTTGTGCATTAAATTGTGAGGTTCTGGAAAGAAGGTTTATGATCTCTTTTTAATGGATTTCATTCTTATCAACAGTTAACTTGGAAATGCTTATTTGAAAAGATTCCCTTTGATACAAAAGCTTATATCTCTTGAAATTTATAAACTGTATGTTCTCACTAGGCTTTAAGCCTAACACTTTTTCTCAAATGATGTGTATAACAGGTTTCCTTAGCGGTGGGTTGCACATGGTTTTTGAGAGTCGAGCGTGGACTCTAGGCATTTTGAGATGTCTATTATTTTAGTGTTGGGCATTGTTTAAGTCCCATCTTTTAATGAACTTTGGTTCGTCAAGTGATGTAGTCTAGACAGTTATGTTTAAATTAGTTTTGTTGATAAATTCTATATCCGTGCGAGTTTTGTATAGTCTTAAGGACTGATCCCCTTTATGAGAAGTTTATATCAATTCGGATGTCTTGCTGCCATATTTCCAGGTTTTAATTTACTCTAAATTTTAGAGTGTTACAAGTTGGTATCAGAGCCAAGTTTAAGCGAACTAGGCATGAATGTAAGATGTCTAGACTTAGACTGAGTTTGATAGGCATTGATTGTGAGATTGGGTAGAATTTTTAAGATGGGACAGTCTTAGAGTCGGCGGAAGTTATGTTCATCAGGCGTTGTGATGACGGTGACAAGAACTCTTATGTTTTATATGTTCATAATCTCACTTAGCTAATGTGATTATTAGGATATTTTACGTAAGTGTAATTGATTTGCTAATGTCATGACAATTGGTAGACGTAGCGGTACGTTTCTTTCGTGCGTGTTTCAGTTAAACTCTTCCTTACCATTTCTCGTGTTTGTGTTTACCTGCTCTACCTTGGTATGTTGATTGTTAGAGTAGTGCGAAAGTTTCTAAGCGAGTAAGCTAAGGAATGATTGTTGTTTATAGCAATGTCTCTTCGGGATGATAGTAAGTGCGTAGAACGCAATAAGTTAATCATCTAGAGCCAGATTCGTTGGTGGAATTAGAACTATATCTTGTTAGATCGATTCTATTTCGAGGAGATTTGTAAGTTAATTAATGGGATGGTTGCCCTATGATGCCGGAGGCATCCGGTTGTTTATAGTACGTCGGGATGTTGGGAAGCGTAGTATTAAGATGTGAGTCCCGACCGAATTCATGCATTAAATTTATTTCTAAAATAAGGTTGCATAAATTGCTTTTCATGATCGCCAACCATAAAGTAAATTATCTTATAACGTTTTGGCAAAACATTTAGCACTCAACATATTTTAAACTATGAGCATAAGCATGCTTAAAATGGTTTTGTTGCACCTAATTTCAAATTGTTATCAAAACCCTCTTTGTTCATGTCTTGTGTTTAAAAGCTATTTTTGAATGTCGTAATACCTGTGTTTTAACGCTTTTTGAGTTAATTGACAAGTAGCTGTGAAATTTTGACCTTGACATTGGATCTCTTCCACGTATGTCAATGGTTTTAAAGGAAGAGTTATTCCCATGCTTTTGAGTCGGAGTTTCATGGGAATTTTTAGTTGTGTGAGTTTTGTTGAAATTCTTGGAATTTTGTTTTACGGACTCTTTTGTCGCGTGCGTATATTTTGAGATGCGTAAGTTTAATTTCATTGCGTGCAAGTTATGAGTTCTTTTGGAGTCGTGTCTCATCAAAAATCTTGTCAAAATGGTCGCCTTACCTTGTGTTGAAAAATGGAAATTTGGACACCACTTGATTTAGCGTTATTGAGTTTTATGAAAATCCAGTTGGATTATGGTGTCTCATCTTATGACTTTTGTGTCGCGTAAATAATTTCAGGAACATGTGCATATGCATCATTGTGTGCGGTAATTTCTGGGTTTTGTTAACAAATGCCAACCGTCGTGTACTTTGTGCATTGGATTTAAGTATCCCGTGGGGGTGAGTGATTGCATAAACGATTTATGTTATTTTTAAAACAGGACTTTCGTTTTGACCGTATTTCCATCATTAACTCTTACTGTTAAAAATTTCCGCAATGTATTTAGCGAGTTAGCGATATTTTTGTCGTTGTAATTTCTATTTTGGTCAAATGTGTTTATCTTTACAACGTGAAGCTTTAAACTCGATTTGAAACTTTATTTGCATCCCCGTTATTTTACCGCACTTTGGGGAATGAATTGTTGCATATGGGGTGAGTTGAAAATTCTTTTTCTACAACGTCTCTTGGTTATAGAGGAGGAATTTTAAAGAAAAAATTGTGATTTTCCCTTTGGAGTTGTACAAACAATTATTGTACGTGTTGAAGTGCAAGAACCTATTTTCACGTTTATAGTGTAAATTGTTGCATATGTTTTACTTGGTATTTCTCAAGGTATGAGTATTTTGATAAGTTTTCGTATTCGGTAATTTGGATTGTTTTAACATCATAAATTGCTCATGTCGAGCTTGAATATTTCAACAAGTAAATAGCGTGATTTACGTATTCTGGGTGATTTTGTACACGTAAAATCTATATTATGATTTTGCATCTTTGATGATTTTGTGCAAGCAAAGTTTATTTCATGACATATGCATATTAGTATATTTGCATTCATAAACCTTTGGAAAATCTTCGGTCTCAATACGTGTGAGTTTTGAGAAATCATGCCCTTGTGGTGTGTGTTTTCATAAGCATTGTTTAAAGACATTCCATTATTTGGGGAAACGTTAAATGTCGGTTAAATGTGTTTTAAGGTTTACGAGGCTTTCGTTGGAAATTTACGTGAAGTGTTGGGCCTTTGGCTCGGGTTTTAACTAAATGAGTCGTGTGGACATTTGTCCGGATTTATAACCATAACGAAAGATTTTAGTATGATGGAGTTTATTCGTATTTTTGGTGAGTTCAAGTTGATTTGTGAAAACGGTATACATGCCAAAATGCTTATTTTAAAAGCGTTTGTGGTTTACAATAAATTGTTAACTATTGATAAGTTTTAGTTATTTGGGTATATTTAACTTTATAAACTTGTGTAACGCGCATCTTTGAGGTTTTTGGGCGTTTTGATAAATAAATCATGTTAACATGTTTCTTTGATGATGTAAGAGATAAATGGAGGTCATTTTATATATTTGTCCATTCGGTACGATTTTATAAACCGTTGGAAAATGCATATCATGGTACTATGAGTCATTTTGGGTATCGCGAAGAGAATGAGTTCATTTGGAAAACGTTTGTTTCAACCAACGAGGATCTTTGGGTTATTTACTCTTGAGTCGTAGTATTTTCATAAATGTTGGTCAAGCGTGTTTTGATGTTTATATTGACGCCCATTGGAGATTTACGTAATTGTTGGGTCTTTATGTCGGATTTCGGCTTTGTCAGGACTTTGGGACTTTTGTCTGGTTTAATAACCTAAGTGGAGCTTTGGGGTGTGAGTTGCATTTATTGCATTTTATTTTGGAGAATACATGTTTTGGGTGCGTGAGTCATTCATTTGGAGTCATGTAATGTTTAGACAGTGTTGTAATGGTTTCATTGGCACGTAAGTCTGTCTGTTTAGTAAGGCCTGAGGTTTTGGGTTACACTTAGTGACCGCTCGGGTTTGCTAGCGAGTAGACAATAGGTGGCACGAGCCATTGAGTTGGAACTCGTCTAGATTGGGTAGACACCCGTGTCCGTAAGCCCTTGAGGTGGAACTCGACAGAGTGTGTCTAGAGGCAATAAACGGTTTGAAGTTGTGATGTCTGGTATGACATGGGAACTAAGATCGGGATACATGGTGAAATCCAATAACATCACGGGTGGCCCCATTCGTTTGTTCTCGCCACCCAAGATGGAAACGTTTAGAGGTCATGCGAGGAAGTTGTATGGGCGGCCTACTTGCGTGTCCTTCTACTCTCTTTGTGTACGGGTCTCTCCGTCGTAGACCCGGGGTATTTTAAACACTAAATGTCATATTTTTACCAACTTTGGTTATGTGGAGTCGACGGTAAATGATGGCTTTAATATTGGGTTCTCCCCACATATATTAAGGTTTGAATGAAGTGTGTTTTCCTGCATATGGGTATTTAGTTTTCTTTCGTTTTGGTCGCGTGAGTACTGGACCTAATGTCCATGATTTCGGATGTACGGTATGCATGGTGTTACTAATGTTTCATACTTCGAGTTAGTACAAGTTGTATCAATTTATAAAGCATCATTGAAATGAAGGATCCATCTTTGAAATTGCATAACTTTGAAAAAGGAGTTGTTCCATGTTTTAAAATTCATTATTTGAAAGATTCTGTTTTAAAGAGAAGTTCATCAATTTAATTACTTTTACTTATGTAAAACTCTTGAGCTCTCTAGGCATTAAGCCTAATCCTATATATTTTTCAGCATGAGCATCAAATTCCTGATGTGGGTTTTATTAGCACCCGTCCTTTATAGTCCGAATATATAGATTGGTGGTATGTTTAGAGGTAAATCTTTATAATGTGGTTGTAGACAAGGTATTTATGGAAGTATTAAGAAATTTGAATAAGGGCTATTTCCATATTTGGTGTCGGATCGGAGTTGAGTGATAACAGAATCTGTGTTAACCGATTGCCGGAAAGACGCATTAGTGCGCCTTGTAAGAATATCTTTATCACTATTAGGAATGGATCAGTGAAATCTGAGAGTTTTGGGAAGATTAGCGCCGACCGTTGTCTTTGAGTTCGGAACCGTGCAGTTTGAAAGAAATTGGTAGATGGAAAGTTCAGGTCGCAAATTTCTTGGAGGTAGTAATTGTCACCTAAGGTTGGGAGGCAACCGTAAACTTGGGAGTAAAGGTTACTTTGAAGTGTTTAGTGTTCGCTCGGTTAGGATTGAATTGTGCCCAAAAAGGGTAGCTAATGTGGATGTCGGTATTAGGATCTCGTTAATGATTCTGGCATTTGGGTTTGAGACGATCTTCTCTGCGGACAGTGTTACATTGAGAAGAGTAGATTTCGAGGACGAAATCATTCTAAGGTTGGGAGTATTGTAACACCCTGAATTTCGTTATGTAATCTTGTATTCTAGTGTTAAGCTTTTGTCGTTAGCACCCCGTTTGGTTTAAAGTTCAAGTTTATGGTTTTCGGTGAAAATGTGAACTTCCAGTGAGTTTCGCGACTTGCTCGCGACTTGGAGTCGCGGCATAGGTCGCGAAGTCCGCTGTTGGTTTTGGGGTTTGAGAACACGGGCGAGTTATGTCGCGAGTTGAGGTCGCGGCATAACCCGCGAGGTTGCCTGGCCGACTTAAAGTTGGGTTTCATCAAATATCTCATTCTCAAGATATTCTCTCTCTCTCTCTTCAGTCTCTCTCTCTCTCTAAGTTTTCTTTGTATCTTCGAACTTCCGTTAATCGCCAGTATTAAGTGCATTACTCGGGGTTTCGGTGTAGAAAGTTTCGCCTTGTCAAGAGGGTCGATATCTAGTTCTTCGGGTTTTCGTATAAACCTATTGGGTGAGTTCCTACTACTTTTCTAAAACTTTATACATGTCAAAATGGTTACATTTTGAACTCCTATGTATCTCCATGACTTCAGATTTAAGTTTTCTACATAATTGATATAACTTGAGTTTTGGGAGATTTTAGGGTTCCCGATCATTGTGTTTACTAAAATGATTGTTCTTATCTTAATGAAGTAAAATGATGTTTTACTTGCACATTATGTGGATATGTGAAAAGAATGTTTAAGAACTCATTTTAATGATTTTCATTCTTACCAGAAGTTGAACTGGAAATGACATTTTGTTTATAAAATGTGTTTATAACCATATGTTTATTTATGGTTGGTCACCTACGTTGTTGTGATGAGTCTGTACCATTACTAGCGGATCCCTAGGTTTTGAGTCGACTGTATTATTGGGATGTCATATTCCCCATTTTGTAGCTATGGATGAATATGATCCTCGGGGGCAACTTGGTACGGTTATGTGAGGCCGGATACTAGCCATGGTTCATAGTGATCCTAGTGAAGGAGTATACATTGGTTTTGCTTGGGGCTAGATCTCACGTTGTAGCACGGACCTATGTGTTCGTATCCTCGGATTCCAATTGTTTAGCTCATAACTCGGATTGGTGGTCTACTTTGTGTTACACCACAATCCTTGGTAAAATGGTTCTTTTGTCATCGTATGATGAGTTTTGGACCGAAAAGGCCCGGTTGTGGCGAAATGTTATCTTTTATAAATTAAACCTTTATGAAAAGATTTCCTTATGATACTGATGTTTATATTTCGGGAAGTTTATAAAAGAACTACTTGTGCATTAAATTGTGAGGTTCTGGAAAGAAGGTTTATGATCTCTTTTTAATGGATTTCATTCTTATCAACAGTTAACTTGGAAATGCTTATTTGAAAAGCTTCCCTTTGATACAAAAGTTTATATCTCCTGAAATTTATAAACTGTATGTTCTCACTAGGCTTTAAGCCTAACACTTTTTCTCAAATGATGTGTATAACAGGTTTCCTTAGCGGTGGGTTGCACAGGGTTTTTGAGAGTCGAGCGTGGACTCGAGGCATTTTGAGATGTCTATTATTTTGGCGTTGGGCATTGTTTAAGTCCCATCTTTTAATGAACTTTGGTTCGTCAAGTGATGTAGTCTAGACAGTTATGTTTAGATTAGTTTTGTTGATAAATTCTATATCCGTGCGAGTTTTGTATAGTCTTAAGGACTGTTCCCCTTTATGGGAAGTTTATATCAATTCGGATGTCTTGCTGCCATATTTCCAGGTTTTAATTTACTCTGAATTTTAGAGTGTTACAGTCACGTTTTCAAATGAGTATGATGGGAGAGATGAATTTCTTTCTCGGATTACAAGTTAAACAATTTTCAACGGGGATTTTCAATAATCAATCTATGTACATTTTGGATATTCTTCGGAAGTTTAAAATGGAAAATTGTAAACCAATTGGAACCCCGATGGCACCGGGTACTACGATTAGCACTGATCCTTCCGGTAAAAGTGTTGATGTTAGAACTTATAGAGGTATGATAGGATCGTTAATGTATCTTACTTCAAGTAGGCCAAATATTATGTTTTCAACATGCTTATGTTCTAAATATCAGGATGCTCCTAAAGAATCCCATTTGGCTGTTGTCAAAAGGATTTTTAGGTATCTGAAGGGGACTGTAGATCTTGGTCTGTGGTATCCTAAGGATACTGTATTTCAACTGACTGCCTATTCAGATGCAGATCATGCAGGTTGCATGTTGGACAGAAAGAGCATTTCAGGTCACATTCAATTTCTTGGAGATAAGCTCGTTAGCTGGGCATCAAAGAAACAATTATGCGTTTCCACATCGACTGCTGAAGCAGAGTATGAAGCTGCTGCCAGTTGCTGCTCTCAAGTCCTGTGGATGCGAACACAACTACGAGACTATGGATTCAAGTTTGATAAAATACCAATATATTGTGACTCGAAGAGTGCAATCGCGATATCTGCTAATGTAACACCCGTAAATTCATAAGGTAAGGATTTTGTCTCCCTTAACGCATTAATTTCGCTTAGGTGTGAATATGTGTCTTTGTGTGCATTTTATGATCATGGATTATGTTAAAATGTCATATATTAATTTACCATCTTTAATCGTTCAAACCTTGTGCTCGTTATCGTTTTCGGTTGAGTTTTGGACTGTTTTGAGTGCCTCGCGATTGTGCCCCGCGATTGTGCCCTTGGCACTATCGCGGAGGGCACTATCGCCGAATTTGTACCGAGAGTTGGGGGATGTTCGCGATAGTGACACGCGAAAGTGACAAATGTCACTTTCGCCGGGCATACTCGCAGAAGATGTACCGCGGGTGGGTTTGTGTCTGCGATTATCACTCGCGATAGTGCCCTTGGCACTATTGCCGGGCACTATCACCGTCGGGGTGCAGTCCCTTAAATGAACCCTTATCAGATTTTAATCTCATTTCTCTCAAACCCTCTCTTCTGTTTGGTGATTTTAGAGACTTCCAAACCGAACTTTTTCTCTCAAAACCCTAACCCTCATAAATACAACTCTTCTTGGTGGTTGGATCTTCACACTTGCAATAATAACTCTTCTCAAGGACAAACTCTAGGATTCTTAAAGCTCAACTTCTCCACTTCAAGTCTCATCTCCTCAAATCTAGGGTTTTCATCTTTTCTAGGTTTTGGTACAAAACCTAGATTGTGAGTTTACTAACCCTTTTGTAAAAACTAGATACACATCATTTACTTTACTTGTTATCATTATTGTTATTACTCAAGTGTTCTTATTTAATGTACAAGTATTTGGGGATTTCTATGGAAATATGCATGTGAGTAACCTACTATGAGTCACTTATGCATATCTTGGTATTATGATGATTCCTACTTGGAATGCCTTTTGGCGACCTTATATTCTCACGAAGTAGTTGGTTGATTATTATGTCATATGACGGATTTACATGCTTGGGTTGGTAATGTTGTGTTCATGGTTGATATCCGAATATGTTGGGTTAAAACACATCTTGAGACCTCCTACTTGCATAATGTGGACGAACCAAGTCAGTGATTCACTATAGGGATGTAGGTGGGTAACTGGTAGCCGAAAAACCGTATAGGTCCACATTATGGGCGCAAGTATACACCGACACTATGGTCGCTACAAGTAATAAAATGGTAAATATACCAAGATCGTATCCACAGGGATTGGACTTCAAAGTTTCGAGTCCTAAGTCGAGAATACACCGATTTCAATGACAGAAGAAAGAAATATTTTTGAGAGACTTTGGGGTTTTATAACAACAAAAACTAAATAAGAAACTAAAGTTGGTATGGGTGTAAGTTTTCCTTGAGATTTATGTAGTAACAAAATGGTTAGTCATTTTGTGAAACGATGTGTCTATAAAAAGCTCGATCTCTCGAAAGTGGAATTTTATAGACCGGTCCTACAAAATGCTCATAAAGTGTCCATCGTTACCAACTCTTAATCCTGCCGATTTAACAACGTTGAAATAAATCAAGTTCTACCGGTACGGATATTTACACCCAAATCTCTTTGTGATATAAATTTCCTCCGACGTTTGAACCGAAATAAATCATGCAAAACCCGTATCTCTACGTGGTTATCAAAGACTCTCTCAAATCTTTGTGCATCACTTAAGTCGTATTTCGAATCCGCCCCTCTCGAGGTCAAGATCTAATATTAACGCTTCAAAGTGATCGGCTTATCCGCGTTGAGTTTAAGCCTCGACTTAAGTGACCAAGCTTAAGAGCTAGTAATAATGGCAACACCCAAGTATCGCCTACTAGTCTCAAGTTGGACTCACACCCACACCCAAAAGGGTGCTTAGCTCATAATAAAAATAAAAGACAAAATGTAAAGAAAGAAATACTCGTTAACTATTTGCATTAATAAAGATAAACTACAAGCGTAACTAGAAAGTAAAGTTCGGAATTTAAATGCGTTAAAGTAAGTACGGAAAGTAAATACGAGAAATAAAAGACGGAAAATAAAAGACGAAATTTAAATGCGAAAATTAAATTCTAAACTAATACTTCATCTCTTCAACCATGAATGTAAATGCTTGAAGATGAAGAACATATTGTTCTTGCTTTCTTGATGATGGAAGATGAGATGAGATGAGATGAGGGTCCTTCAATGCTCTTCCAAAGCCTTGTATTTATACTTGAAATCTTGATAATCCAAGGGTGAGGATTGCCTCAAAAATTGTGTGGACACCATTAACTTAAATTCCAGCCACATGATCCAGCAATTTACAACTAGCAATAGCTGGACAACAGCTGTACCCAATGGTCCCACTGGTGCCCACAGTGGGCAGACTGTGCCCACTGCGGAACAGTGACGATTTTAACCCAAAAATGATGCGTTTAACCATAAAAACATTCTCAACAACTTCAAATGAAAATAAAATAATAAAAGGAAGAAAGACAAACAAAAAAAATGAAACACAACTAAAATATAAGAAAAACTCACACAAATGATGTGTAAATAACGCTCAAAATGAGAGTTATCACACCCCCAAACTTAACTTGTTACTTGTCCCCAAGTAACTAAAAAGACAAAACAAAAACAAATGAAGATACAAAATACACAACAAGACTAAGTATCACAAATAGGATCTTCAACTTATTTTTTCTTTTTCTTTTTTTATTTTGCATCTTAAATCCCTTTGATTAAGAATATCCATAGTGTTTCCTAATCTTTCCACTATGTTATTTTTGTTGCAATTTGATTTCCATAAGCTAAGATATAATTCACCCATTTTATGAAAATTGACTTTGCAAACTTAGATCCATAGGACTTTGAAGGGTTGGTTTTTAAGGCTGAAAGTCCAAGAATCTCTAAATCCTAGAGAGAGAAAGTAGGAGCACCAAATGTAAACTGATATTCAAAGTAAGGTTCCAAAGTTACAAACTCAAAGCACCTAAGGGACTTAAATACCCCAGGACTTAACTAATACAGATAAGCACACTTAGAACAGTAAAGACAACTGAGAATAAATACAATGATTACTACAAAATTAGTCTTAACAATCTCCCCCTTAGTAATCATTGGCGCATTGGTCTTCAAAAATCAATCTTCTAAACCAGCATTGACCATCTAAGCGACTTTGGTGAATCATTGACGCTTTTCTCTTTGACGAAGTCTATTTAGTCCAATTAACACTTCCAAACGTCGCAGAGTGAAGCGGAAATTCAATCTCTCTTGAATAGTATCCAAAGTCTTCTTGAGGAGACGAATTTCATCATTATCAACCAGAAATGCATTACTTCTTGTTTCCAAAAATCTTCTTTTAGCCTCTTTCAGACGTTGCTCCAACTGAAGCTTGATCACCTTTAAGGTTCCATCAGAGTAATGAGCAATTTCTTCAAATCTGAAAAAGCATTTTTCATTTGAGCCATTTTTGTAGACAACTCCATAAGGATCTTGAATAATGGTGACTAGAGGATAAGAATCTAAGTTTGGCAAGCTTCGATTGGGCCTTTGAAGATTTACAACCGGTTGAAAGCTTTCAACGGCCATCTGGAAATCAAAAACTCTGAAGAATCGGATTTGTCGTCGAATGAATCTTTTTATAACGAACAAAGCCTGAGAAACATCCTTATTTCTATGATAGAGATTCCTGAAATGATCATATAAGAACTTAATATCATCAATGGAAAGATCAGTAAAATCTGCCTCTGAGAATTTATACCGCCTGCAATCTCTTCTTTCAACTTCAAAGTCAGGATACCAGATATTCACAAACTTGTTGATCGTGACACTGATGACTCGAACAATCAAGTGTGGAGAAGAAACGGTATTATTCCTTTTGCGCTGGCACTTAATGAACATTAAGTATTCATACTGATAGGCATCTGACTCTTTCTCAACTCCAAGAATTGCATAAATGTTGATCGGTCTTCTTCTAGAAACAAAGATGTTACTCTGAGTATCTTCTAGAAAAGCTGATCTTTGCCTGGAAGCCAAATATCTACGTTGCAAACTTCTTTGTCTCTGTTGTCTGGTCAAAGCTGGTCCTTCTTCCAGGATAGACGGTGGAATCACGGGTTCAGAGAGAGGAACATCAGCTTGTGCTCTAGACGACTGACCAACTTCAAATGAGCTTGAAGGAACGGTGGTAGTCGGAGCTGAACTAACAACAGGAGTAGAAGTAGCTACAGTTTCATGTACTTGAGTTGCTTCAGTAACTGGAGATGATTCAGGAACCTCATCATGAGTAGGAAGATCACTGTACAACATGTCGGCAATTTCTTCGTCCTTTGCATCCAAAAACACAAAATCATCTTCTGTATCAGAAATGATGATTAAGTCATCACACTCCTTTTCTTTGACTTGGCAAATTTTCTCAAATCTAATATCTTCATCATCGTCTGAATTTATTTCTATGAAATTCGCAAATAATGATCTCATATCATTAGCTGCCTCTGAATCTTCAATCTCTTGATCCCTTGCTGAAACATCTGGATCCACATACACAACAATCTGCATATTAATTTCAATATTGTGCTCAGAAATATTCAGTACATTAGGCATAGAAGACAAGTCAGCATTTTCTATCATAACATTCACAAGATCTTGAATGCTACAATCTTGAACGTTATCAGTACTCTTCTCTTTATCAACTGCATCTTCTTGTGACTGATCCTCTCTAGCAGACAAACCCTCCACCCGCTGTCTCTTATTCATCTCCCCCTCATGACCTTAAGGATCAGGATTATCCTAGTCATGCCGGCGTTTAAGAGACGGGCCAGCCTCAGTTCTGCAGCTCTGTTCAAGATGATCAACCTTGTTAGAAAGTTCTGAAAAAGATTGAGTCATAAAAGACCTAAGATCAGCAAAGCTGGATTAAACTTCTGATCGGAGAGACTTTAATTCTTCAGAAAAAGCAGTAATCCGGTCAGAATCAGATGAAGGAACTGGAGGCGGCGTAGACTGGAAGTTCCTTAGAAGAGAGATCAAATCTTGATCTTGATGTTCAGGCAGTAACATCGAAAGAAGGCGAGCATATAGTAAGTCTGTCAACTCGGTAATTGGAAGATCATGAAGAGAAGATCGTGAAGATGAACCAGTAGGAACTGTAGTAGATCGTTGAGGCATAGGATGCAGAAATACCAGCTGTCTGAGTAAATGGTGAAGGCAGAGGAATAGACATGATTGCAGGAGATGTGGTGACAGTAGAAGATGGTTCTCGTAAAACTACCCCAGTTGGTCTTCTAAACGGAATCACTTCAGGAATCGAAGAGGTATCAATTTCTGGCATTTTACCCTTGAAGAAAGCACGCAATTTCTGAATTTCCGCTTGCTTGTGCTCTTCAAACTGCCCATTCATCATTTTCTCAGAAGAAACCCGAGCTTGAACAAAAGAAATCTCTACAGCTGAAACGGTTGTAGACTGAATAGCCGCAAGAGAAGTAGCTGGAGCTTGACTCTGTACCGGAGCTGAGGATTGAGCAAACGCTATATCCAATTCATCTACTTGAATACGAGCAACTGAAGGATTAACATGAACAGATTCATCTTCTGATACAACTTCTGTTGAAATACCAACTTCTGGTTCCTTGGATTGTCTTGCATAGACCCAAAGACTTGGTTGATCAGCATCATCACCATCATGATCATCATTATCATCATCTTCATTGCTAGAAATATCATCATGAATGGCATCATCAACATCTCTATTTTCATCTTCATCAGCAATAACATCAACATCAATAGCAGTATCAACATTATCACCATCTTCATCCTCAAAGTCAAGATCAGCTAGAACTTCATCAACTTGTTGAGTTGAAACTGTTTCTTGTTCTGCAGAGACTTCTGCTTCTTGCTCAACAGTTGTTTCTATTTCAATCTCTTTATCAGCAACAACTTCTTCAACTTCAACCTCTTGAACAACAGCAGCTTGTGTGTCATGGGATGGTTCATTTTGTGCAACTTCCATGAATTCATTCTCCATGCAGTACCCAATGACGCTATCATCTGTCATATCAGCGTAGTTCGCAATTAAAGCATATGGAATGGTCATAGAGTAGTTGAATGACTGCTTCTGTTTCTGAATGTAGAACATTTCTGTATCCGGAACCTGTGGCCAAGATAATGTGTGTGGAATAGCTGGATTGCTTCTGAGTACACTTCTAATGATCAGCTTCAAGAATCTGATAAATGGAATGAATTTGCGCTTCTTGTTTGTAAGCTTGTCTTGTACCCTCTCCGAGAGTTCAGTCCAGAAAATGAAAGTGTAGTCGACATGCAAGTCATAAATGACTGCATGGAACAATCAGAGATACAGAAGACTAGAACTGTCCGTTCCAGAATGTTTTGCCGTAAGACATCTGATGAGAACAGAGAATAGAGCATACCAAACTGGAGGTAGATGTGACTTGTCAAAGTCACTAACTCTGTATAATCTGCCAGTATATCCAAGATTTCTAATACCGGCAAGAACATCTTCTTCAGACGGAAAGCTGTCATATGTAGTTCGGCCTGGTCTGGAGTTGGGCTCAGGAAGCTCCAAAATAAGACATAGGCGCTTGTAAGAAAGAAAGGAATCATACTGATCAATTTGTAGATCAAAGCGGTGCGGGCGTGCAAGCTCATTATTGGTAATTGTATGCCAGGCTTGCTGAATGTATACCTCTGGAACTTCAGCACATGATGTAAGAGCCTGTGCAAGTGGATGTCCTCTAAGAATCGCTCGAATCACCGGATGTGTCTTAATTCTGTCAAAATTCACAAAATAGTTTTTCGGCTTGTATGGCAGAATATACAACATGACTGGGAAGACATCGTTCGGCGTTCGGCGTGATGCAGACAGATTTGCCCCTACTGAAGAAACAAACGACATCGGCGTTTCATGTGAAGCTTGATCAGATGGATCCTCGAGAATGACATTCTCGTCTTGGATCATGGGATCAGTATGGGTGTTAGAAGACATTGAATAGACCTGGAAAACAAAAATGAAGAAAAATTAAACAAAGTAAAAAAACTGAAAAAAAAAATTTGAAAAAATTTTCTAAGTCTGGTTTGCGCAACATGTTAGAAACGCAAAGGAAGTTTGCGCAATGAACGTGATACGCAAAGGACAGTTTGCGGAACAGGCATGATACACAAAATGAAGTTTGCGTATTTAGTTCATTACGCAAACTAAGGTTTGCGTGATGAACTTGTTACGAAAACAAGACCTGAAAAATTTTCAACACAAAACACAAAGTTTGCGGGACACGAAGGTTACGCAATGTAGACTTTGCGTGACCAACAGGTTACGCAAAGTGAACTTTGCGTGACCAAAGTGTTACACAAACAACACTTAAACAAACACAATACTAAAACGAAAAGGTTTGCGTATCAAGTAAGATATGCAAAGTACACTTTGCGTGACCAACAGGTTACGCAAAGTAGACTTTGCGTGTCCTAAGTGTTACGCAAACTAACCTAAACAAAACAACACAAAAAACTCCGAGGTTTGTGTATCAAGAAAGATACGCAAAGGACACTTTGCGTAACCAACAGGATACGGAAACTGAACTTTGCGTAACCAACGGGATACACAAATTTATTAATCAGTTGAAATCAAGCATATGTTGTTGGATACAAGAACAAGTTTCATTGCATATCAAGTTAAGACATGTTCAGTTTCAAAAACTTCCATCTATCTATTCAGAGTGCTCGCATGTGAACTTTGATTAGCTCCAAGAAAAATGCAATTCTAAAAATATTATAGAGAACTTTGCATATACTAACACTAAGCCATCAAAAATTAAGATTTTCACAAATTTACAGATTTATCGCAACTCAAACATATCACCAAGTATCATGAGATGTGTGCTCATTGGCATCTTTTTAGCAGTGTGCACATTGGCATCTTCACATGAGTGTGCTCTATGGCATATTTTAAGCATTGTGCACTTTGGCATCTTCTAATCAAAGAGTTCGGTAAGTAAAGAACATGCCGTAAACGTAACTTTCTATCTGACCCTATTGCAGGATTTGGGTCAGCCACTCCCAGACCAGTTGGCCTTAGGGGACTAGGTGTCAAGCACCCCTTGGAACTTACTTTCCCAGATCAGAAAGGCTACATCGACACATTCTAAACCCATTCATACCAGTAGAACATGACTTTCGATCTGGTTCTATAGAAGGATTTGGGTTCAATCACTCCCAGACCAAATGACCTTAGGGGACCAGATGACAAGCATCCCAAGGAACTTACTTTCCCAAACCAGAAAGGTCACAAGTACAAACTTTTAAACTCATAGATTTATGTATTTTATGAAATTATAATTCATCTCAATCACTCAGGTCAACATTTAAGTGCTTAGCCCATATTTTCATTCCGATCTATAATTCTGATTATTTAGGTAGTCTAAGCAAAGTAAACTATAAAAAATTCTGACTCGCATATCTTTAAAGCAGTATCCAAAGCTACAAACATGTTGCTGACTTTTCGACTTTTGTAAGACTTGAAAGTTGAACATGTAAAACTTCAATATAAACAAAGAACTCATAAAAGATCCTAGACACACATTTTATTCAAAAGAAAGAAAATCTGTAAAATTCTACTTTATAGAATAAAATTTGTAAAGATTTAAACTTTTAAATTCAACATGCCAAGTTTTGAAGCAGAAAGTTAAAACGTTTTTCATCTAAGGCTTTTGTAAATATATCAGCAAGTTGATATTCAGTTGGTACAAAATATAATTAAATAGTACCTTCTTCCACATGATGCTTTATGAAATGGTACTGCATATCTATGTGCTTGGTCTTGGTGTGCTGGACCGGATTGACTGATATGGCAATTGCAGACTTGCTGTCACAATAGATAGGTACGGTTTTGTACAACATCCCGTAATCCCGTAGTTGTGTCTTCATCCATAGAACTTGAGCGCAACAACTAGCTGCGGCGACGTACTCTGCCTCTGAAGTTGATATAGAAACACAATTCTGCTTCTTAGACGCCCAGCTTATCAGTCTATCTCCCAAGAATTGAAGATGCCCTGAGGTACTCTTCTGGTCCAATTGATTACCGCCAAAATCTGCATCAGAATAAGCAATCAACTTATAGTCAGAACTCTTAGGATACCATAAACCTAAATAAGGAGTTCCTTTAATATATCTAAAAATGCGTTTGACTGCTAATAGATGAGATTCTTTAGGCTTTGCTTGGAATTTGGCACACAAGCATGTAGAAAACATTATATCCGGGCGACTTGCTGTGAGATACATCAGTGATCCGATCATTCCTCGATATGTCTTTTGATCAACAACTTTTCCATCTGGATCTAGTCCGATTTTGGCACCGTGAGCCATCGGCGTGCCGATTGAAGTAGATTTGTCCATCTTGAATTTATTCAAGATGTCAAATACATACTTTGACTGGTTGATGAAGATTCCATCTGGAAGCTGCTTCACTTGTAAGCTGAGGAAGAAATTGATTTCTCCCATCATGCTCATCTGAAACCTAGAAATCATTAGATCAGAAAACCAAGTACATAAAGATTTGTTCGTCGCACCAAAAATAATATCATCTACATATATTTATACTAAGCAAATATACAAGTTAGATCTATAAATGAAAAGAGTAGTATCAATTGTTCCTTTGGTGAATCCGGATTTGATCAAGAAGGCTAACAGCTCATCATACCACGCGTGCGGTGCTTGTTTTAGACCGTCAAGTGCTTTATCGAGAAAATAAACATGATCCGGATGATCTTTATCAACAAACCCCTCTGGCTGAGAAATGTATACTTCTTCTTTCAGTTTTCCATTAAGAAAAGTTGTCTTCACATTCATCTGATATGTAGTGAAGTTCCGATAAGCAGTGAATGCCAGAAACATACGAATAGCTTCAAGTCGAGCTACCGACGCGAATGTCTCGTCGTAGTCAATACCTTTTTGTTGTCTGTATCCTTTGGCTACCAATCTTGCTTTGTTGCGAATCACGATACCATCTTTGTCTTTCTTATTCTTAAATATCCACTTGGTACCAATTATGCTCTTTCATTTCGGCCTTGGTACAAGCCTCCAAACTTTGAGTGCGTCAAATTGATTGAGCTCCTCTTGCATTGCTATAATCCAATCCGGGTCTTCCAACACTTCAGAAACTTTTGATGGTTCAATCTTGCTTAGAAAGCAAGTGAAGAGACATTTGTTGGATGTAGCCGTCCTGGAACGTGTAGACACACTAGCTTGAGGATCTCCAATAATTTGATGAATTGGATGAGATCTTGTCCATTTGTGGTATAAGGGAGAGGATCAATAGTTTCTTGAACAACTTCTAATTGATGAGGGAGAGGTTCAGGAGCCTCTATTTCAGATGAAGATATGGATACTGTCTCGACAGGAGGAGGGGGAAGTTCAACAACTTCAGAATCAGACTTTGGAAGTGTTGGTTGAACATTAGCAGTTTGATCTTCATTCTGAACTTGTTCTTCTTGAACAAGTTGGTCTTGAGCAAATTCTTCTTGAATAGGTTCAGAGATCACATGTTCCGGTTCTGATTGCTCATTTTCTGATTGTACTAGATCAGATGCAGAAATACTGGTTTGAATGACAGGAGAGACTGGAACATCATCAATGTCAGAGATAGTTGCAGCGGAATTGGATGTAGATGCGCTCGCAGTATCCTGATTCAAAGCATTTGAAATATTATCAGAATTAGACTTGGGAACATCATCATAAAAATTCTCAAAGAGAAAATCTAAATCAGAAAGATTAAGAATAGAAGAAGAAGGATCCTGATTTGTCTGTTGAAGTGCAGGTTCTGAACTGTGTTGTTCAGAAGATGAATTATGTACCTGGTTGACCAGAAACCAAATCGGCAGCTTCGTCAAATTTGACATTTACGCTCTCTATCACTTTTCTTGCGGAGATCAGAAAGACTATGTAAGCAGCGGAATTAGAGGAATAACCCAGAAAGATACCCTCATCTGCTTTCGGACTAAACTTGTTCAGATTGTCTCTGTCATTCAGAACGTAGCATTTACATCCAAATGACTTGAAATATTTAACGTTCGGTTTGATACCGTTCATCAGCTCATATGGTGTTTTGTTGAAACGACGATGCAGAATTGAGCGGTTCTGAGTATGACAGGCAGTTGACACGGCTTCAGCCCAATGAGACAAAGGAAGACCTGAATAAGCAAGCATTGATCTGGCAGCCTCTACAAGCGTTCTGTTTCTTCTTTCAACAACCCCATTCTGTTGCGGTGTTCTAGCAGCAGAAAACTGTTGTTGTATACCTTGATTCTCGTAGAATGCTTGAAGAGTGATGTTCTTGAATTCAGTGCCATTGTCGGATCTGACAATCTTGACTTGCTTTTGCTTATTTGTCTGAATAGTTTTGATGAGGTTGATGAGGACTTCAGGAGTCTCGTCTTTTGACTTGAGAAACTTTACCCATGTATATCGAGATTAATCATCAACAACAACCAAGACATATCTTTTCTTACCAATGCTCTTTGTCTTCATCGGACCACATAAATCAACATGCAGTAAGTCAAGTATGTCTGAAGTACAGGGTTCAGGCTTTGGTTTGTGAGGAGCTTTCTTCATCTTTCCTTTCTCACAATCCTGACAGAGGTGGTCTTTCTGGAAACGGAGAACTGGAAGACCTCTCACTGAATCATTCTTGACCAAGCGATCCATATACTTAAAGTTGAGATGTGCTAGTCGTCTGTGCCAAATCCAACTTTCATGAACAGAAGCTTTAGAAAGCAAGCAGATATCTGAAGGAATTTTTATCTTGGAAAGATCAATGGTATATAAGTTGGATCTTCTTTTTCCTACCAGTAAATCTCTGCCACTATCATTCTTCACAACAACTCTTTTAGATTTGAAGCTAACTTCAAGATCTTTATCACAGAACTGCCCGATGCTGAATAAGTTGTGACTTAGGCCTTCAACGTAGCTGACTCTCTTGACAGTTATATTACCTTGAACAAGATCACCATAACCAAGAATCGGTGCAGTCTCACAGTTTCCAAACTTAACACGACCGCAACATTTTTCTTTATAATTGGAAAGTAGTGATTTGTTGCCAGTCATGTGTTTGGAACACCCCGAGTCCAGATACCATAAATGACTAAGCTGCACATACAGAAACTACACAGATTTAGGTACCCATATGCTTATGGGTCCCTTCTTGTTAGATTTGTGTCTTTTACTTTTTGAAAATTTATTTTTATAATTCTCATGAAAGCAATCATCAATAGAGGAATAAACATAATCATCAGAATCAGAACTAGAAGAAGATGAAACATGCTTTGCAATATGAATCATTTGCGGAATTGAATATTTTGTATTTTTATTACAAAAAGCAAATGTATCATTATCACAAAGATTCACTACACAAGTATCTTCTAACAATTCAAATTCTATAGATTTCTTCTTTATCCTCCATATCAGCTTTTGTGATCTCTTCACAGTCCGATCTGAAACAGAAGAATCAGAAGAATTAGAATTTTCAGACAAGACACTATCATGTTTCCTTGACTTCTTTGACCTTCTTCTTTTACGCTTTGTTTTTGTTTTATAATACTGATCATTTAGCGTTAAAGAATTATCAACAATTGAGGTAGAAGAAGAAACTTTATCTAAGAAATGAACCTGAGCATTCGACATAGATGAACTTGCCTTGCGCAACCCATTGGTGGCACAAACTGAACTTTGCGCGATCAATGGCTTGCGCAAAGTGTCGGTTTGCGCAACCAACTGGTTGCGCAAATGCACATTATTTTTAGAAACTTGAGTATTTCCCTTAGAATCTTTAGAAAATCCAGAAGAAATTTTGTCTTCAAAACTTGTTTTTATAATAAACAGAAATAAATCGTTTTCTAAATCAGTTTGAATACTTTGTTCTTCCAATTTATCTTCAAGATCAACTATTTTGCCTTCTAATACTAATGGGGGAATGTATCTCCTAGAATCATACGACACCGGAGATGCATTTTCCTTATCAGTGTTAGCATATAAATCAAAATCAGTTGGTAATGAAGATTGATTGGAAGACTTGACATTTAAAACATTTTTGGAAATTCTAGACTTCTTCGTTTTCTCAGGAAAATACTTGGCATTTTCAGTCGTATAAACAAATGGCATTTCCATTTTCTTGTTATGCATCCTCTTTTGATTTTCAATATCTAAAACTTGCTTTTCATTCAACCAGTCAATTTTAAATTGAGGAGCATAATTCTCAAGAGTTAGATAATCAAAATTATATAAGGTTGGGGTTTTTGAAATAACATTGTTTAGACGATGAAGATTTTCAAAACCAAGTCCCCACCTTTCTTTTATAGCTTCGTCACTCCTAGGCTTATTCATATATATAGTCTGCTCAGTTTGATTTCTCGTATACAAATTTTCTTCTAACACAATTATTTTATCAGATAAACTTTTGTTCAAATCAGTCAATTCAGTCAAAGAATCACGATAAGTCTGATTTGATAATTCTAAGTCATTCAAATTCTTTCGAAATTTCTCTTTTGTGTCTTTTAAAATGATCTTTTCATCTTTCAGAGAAATTTTCAACTTTTCAATCAAAGCAGACTTTTCTTGATTATCAAGCTTTTCAGAAATGAACTTAGAACGAAAATCATGTAAAGCATTGACAATAACGTTCAATTGAGAAGAAACAAAGTTCACATGTAACTCAGAAATTACCTCAGAATCATCAATGGAGGTATCATCTTCTTCATCATCGCTCTTATCATCACCGATGAAGCACATTGCTGCAGTCTCTTCATTTTCAGCCTCGTTATTTGAATGATCCAACCAGTATTCCTCCTCGGCCATCATAATAGTTCCGTTTTCTCTCTTCTCAGCCAGTTCCATCTTCTTTCTGTAGAAAGCTGAGTCCTTAACAACCTTCACTCTACAATCCTTTGCTATATGACCCGGTTTGTCACAATTGAAGCAGTTTATCACCTTTTTCTCTTCCTTTTTCGGTTCAACCACCTTCACCGGTTCATACTTTGGAGTGTATGCCTTTGATGGTGCACCAGGTTCAACTTTCTTTGAGCCGGAAGTGAAACGGAGATTGTTGGATCCAGTTCTACGCTGAAACTTTTTCTTATAGTGTTGCGATAGAAGTATCATTGCTTTCTCCAAGGCTTCACCATCATCTTTTGTGGAACCATCATAAGCATCATCTGTCAAGGCTTGTTCGGCTAACTGACTTGCTAAGAGAGCAATTGGATCCACGGTCTTTGGCTTGTTCTTTTTATCCAACTTTGCTTTCTTCTCCAGAACCATGTTCTCATCAGTCATCAGTATTTCATATAATTCTTGAATTGGCATACTGGAGATTCTGACATCATTCCTCATCCTATGACATGATTTACTCCACTCTGGTTGTAGTGCATTCAGAAACTTCAGATTGGCCTCTAACTCAGTCTCTGACACTTTGATCTTATACAGATCATTGATAACTGCCCAAAATCTATCAAATACGCTTTTCACACTTTCTCCATCCTTAGCTTTGAACTCCTCAAAATTATTCATGTATCTGGTCTGACGCAGTTGAGTTGACACAGCTGTACCAAGCATAATCTTTTCCAATTGAGTCCACATAAGCATAGGATTCTGTTTGAAGAAATCAATTCTGTTGTAGATCGAATTTGGTAGTGCAAGTATCAGGTTGGACTTTGCCTGACTGTCAGCTTGATATCTCAACAATTCATCAGCATCATACTCCCTCAGAGACTTCTCTACAGTTGAAGCCAGAGTAGTTGCAGTAGCTGGTATAACTTTCATTGGCCTCTCCATAGGACCCTCAGTCAGAGATTTTATCATGTTATCCCCATTCGGTTGTCTTTCTATGAAGTTAATGAATCGGTCCTGCCATTGTTCAAATTCATTCTCGTTGATCAGTACAGGAGGACGTGTGTCAAACCCCAATGACATCATCAGGTCATTCTTGTACACTTGAGCTTGCAAAGACATCTTTGAGAAAATCAGAAAGTCAGAAAAAAAATTCTATGTCTGGAACACACACAAACTGAAGGTTTGCGTCAGCAGTGAGATCCGCAAACTAGACTTTGTGAAAGCTGAGTGATGCGAGAACCGAGCTTTTCGGAACAAGAAGGTTGCGCAAACTGAACTTTTCGGAACACGAAGGATACGCAAACTAAGCTTTGCGTAAGTAACAGAGTACGCAAATTGAGCTTTGCGTAATAAGCTTGAAACCGCAAACTGAACCCCAACTTTGGAATATGCAAAGAAACTTTGCGTGAGATGGATGAAACGAAAACTAAGCTTTTCGGAAGCTTGATGATACGAGAACTTTGTTTCTCGGATAGCACTTGATACGCAAAATGAACTTTGCGTATATAGCTTGATGCGAAAACCCTGAAATACACTAACATAAGGATTAGTACTATATGAACTTGCGCAAAGTATTAAGAACTTGCGCAAACCTATATGAATCTTGCGCAAATCTACAAGAACTTGCGCAAAACGAAGAATACAAGAAAAAATTCGCAAGAACGATTAAAACTTTGAAATTAAACCAAGAAAATTACACACTGATTATCGAAAAATACTTTCTAACAACTTTCGACCAACAATATCGATTAAAAACAACTAAATCACAAATTCGATGATAGAACAGTATGAGAACGAGTTTTTTTAGAAACTTTTTAAATCTCAAAATCAACGATCAAAACTTGGTTTTCATGCAGAATTATGTGAAGCAAATATGATCGATTACTAAAAACGATTCTAATGAAACCAAATTCAACACAAATTGATCACAAAACAATCCAAATTTGATGAAAAATCAAGAAAACGAGATTTTCTTGAAAAATTTAAGAAAATCGATCAAGTTTTCGATTAATCTACAAATTCAGAAAACAGAAAACGAATTCTCTCAGTTCTCTCAAGATTCAGATTGCTCTGATACCAATTGAAAGTCCAAGAATCTCTAAATCCTAGAGAGAGAAAGTAGGAGCGCCAAATGTAAACTGATATTCAAAGTAAGGTTCCAAAGTTACAAACTCAAAGCACCTAAGGGACTTAAATACCCCAGGTCTTAACTAATACAGATAAGCACACTTAGAACAGTAAAGACAACTGAGAATAAATACAATGATTACTACAAAATTAGTCTTAACAAAGGCTTCTCACTTTCCTTACATTTTTCATCTTCCCCCAAACTTGTCTTTTTGGGTTACACAAGATTTTTTTATATTATGTATTTGATGTGTTTTACCCAACTTTTTCACCTCAACGTGTCAAACTCGGCTATTTGTATATTTTTTCTTTTGTCCTTCCAATTTTTCGAAGGATTTAGCTCTTTTTTTTCAACACTTGAGTTTTCTCCCCCAAACTTAAAATACTCAATGTTCTCATTGTGGAGAGGATGGTAAGACTCAAAGGCTCGGGTAAGGCAACAAAGGAAAAGTGTATCGGCCAAGTGTTTAAAAAAAGGCCTGTGTCATTTCTTGAGTTTCAAAGTTTAATCAATATGGATACCGGGGAATTGGTTGCTTAGTTCTAGAAATCTGCTAGTAATGGATAGATTATTCAAACTATGAAACAAAAAAAAATCTAAGGATATAAGATGCAAGTGACTTTTTTTCTTTTTCTTTTTTTTTTCTTTTTGATCCCAAAAAAAATTGATACTAGTAAAAAAAATAGACTGAAATTACACACACAAAAATGTAAAATAAAAGACACAAAATTGGAGTTGAGAGAAGAAGATATGAGTTTGCATCAAGGTTATGTAGGATACGATTCACCACCCCACGAGTGCATCTTCCAAAAGTGGAGTGGTTTCAAGATAATAGCCACCTCCACCATACCAAAGCTTCTTCCAACAAGTCCACCACCCAAAGAACACGATCTAGGCAAAATTCCCGAACTTTTGATCACACAAATCCTCCCAACGGTCCATGGAATGATCCCTGTAGGAACATTGTGATTACAAAAAGAAGGTTGCACAACATGAGAAAAAATCATTAAGTTAGGAATTTTAGCATCTTGAAGCACCTCTTCACTATTGGGGAGTAAAGAAGGCCTGCTCATGTGCTCAAAATTTGCCTCAAAAATCTCCAACTCTTTCTCAACATCACTCTCATCCTTACCAACACATTTTGATTTTTCATTATCACTTGGTAAGGGACCTCTACTTTGATTTTTCAACTCGTCGACTAGTTGTCCCATCTTAGTATTCAAGGCTTCAAAAGAGGATGTGAAATTTCCCAAAAATGTTGTAAAATTTTCCGTTAAGCTTGGAGAAAAAGTTTCAAAAGAGAGAGATGGTTCGAGTTGTTCAAAAACATTCTCGGGTGGGTAGTTGGAAACAAAGGACGTGAATTCATAATGAGGATCACTCCCTTGAAAATCACATGAATAATCAAAATTCCCCTCCCATGATTGGTCGAATGTATTTATAAACGTATCATTCCAATCTTGATAGGGAGGTGAAAATGAAAGGTAGGTGCCATCATCTTGAATATTTGCCAAAAAGTTAGGATGTTGTTCCCATGAATAATTGAAAGCATTAAAATATGGGGCATCCCAACTAAAATCATCCATTATGGTGAAAGAAAAATCAATGAAAAACTCAACTTATAACTCAAGAAACTCTGGAAATACGCCAATCCCGGGCAACGGCGCCAAAAACTTGGTAGCCGAAAAACCGTATAGGTCCACAGTGTGGGCGCAAGTATACACCGACACTATGGTCTCTACAAGTAATAAAGTGGTAAATATACCGAGATCGTATCCACAGGGATTGGACTTCAAAGTTTCGAGTCCTAAGTCGAGAATACACCGATTTCAATGACAGAAGAAGGAAATATTTTTGAGAGAGTTTGGGGTTTTATAACAACAAAAACTAAATAAGAAACTAAAATTGGTATGGGTGTAAGTTTTCCTTGAGATTTATGTAGTAACAAAATGGTTAGTCATTTTGTAGCACGATCTGTCTATAAAAAGCCCGATCTCTCGAAAGTGGAATTTTATAGACCGGTCCTACAAAATGCTCATAAAGTGTCCATCGTTACCAACTCTTAATCTTGCCGATTTAACAACGTTGAAATAAATCAAGTTCTACCGGTACGGAGATTTACACCCAAATCTCTTTGTGATATAAATTTCCTCCGACGTTTGAACCATAATAAATCATGCAAAACCCGTATCTCTACGTGGTTATCAAAGACTCTCTCAAATCTTTGTGCATCACTTAAGCCGTATTTCGAATCCGCCCCTCTCGAGGTCAAGATCTAATATTAACACTTCAAAGTGATCGGCTTATCCGCGTTTAGTTTAAGCCTCTACTTAAGTGACCAAGC
Source organism: Arctium minus (assembly GCA_954870635.1). Lineage (NCBI taxonomy): Eukaryota > Viridiplantae > Streptophyta > Magnoliopsida > Asterales > Asteraceae > Arctium > Arctium minus. The sequence continues at coordinate 99,644,298 of OX941081.1, read as the reverse complement.
TTAAGAGCTAGTAATAATGGCAACACCCAAGTGTCGCCTACTAGTCTCAAGTTGGACTCACACCCACCCAAAAGGGTGCTTAACTCATAATAAAAATAAAAGACAAAATGTAAAGAAAGAAATACTCGTTAACTATTTGCATTAATAAAGATAAACTACAAGCGTAACTAGAAAGTAAAGTTCGAAATTTAAATGCGTTAAAGTAAGTACGGAAAGTAAATACGAGAAATAAAAGACGGAAAATAAAAGACGAAATTTAAATGCGAAAATTAAATTCTAAACTATACTTCATCTCGTCGACCAAGAAAGTAAATGCTTGAAGATGAAGAACATATTGTTCTTGCTTTCTTGATGATGGAAGATGAGATGAGATGAGGGTCCTTCAATGCTCTTCCAAAGCCTTGTATTTATACTTGAAATCTTGATAATCCAAGGGTGAGGATTGCCCCAAAAATTGTGTGGACACCATTAACTTAAATTCCAGCCACATGATCCAGCAATTTACAACTAGCAATAGCTGGACAACAGCTGTACCCAATGGTCCCACTGGTGCCCACAGTGGGCAAACTGTGCCCACTGTGGAACAGTGACGATTTTAACCCAAAAATGATGCGTTTAACATTAAAAATATTCTCAACAACTCCAAATGAAAATAAAATAATAAAAGGAAAAAAAACAAACAAAAAAAATGAAACACAACTAAAATATAAGAAAAACTCACACAAATGACGTGTAAATAACGCTCAAAATGAGAGTTATCAGTAACATTTGGGGAATTTCCTAAGCGGTAGTCCCCTATGTGCCTAGACCTCCGCCGTCGGGGAATTTCCTAAGCGGTAGTCCTCGATGCGTGTCGGGCCTTTGGGTTGCCTTTGTTATTTGGCTTCAAGGTGCATCGCCTCTTTGGGTGAACCTGATTGGAGATATGAGTCGCTCCCGTTGACTCCACATCTACGTGATTAATTGGTTAACTGCTGATAAGAACTGTAACTGTTTCTGGCATGATTTTACTTGTTCAACTCACTAGGCTTTTTGGCCTAACACTTGTTTGGTGTCGATGTGTATCTCAGGTTTTAGCGGCACTGCTCCTAGGCAAGTTTAGATGCTTTGAGCAAGAGCTTGGGGATACGACACTTGGTCTATTTTTTAGAAGCCTTGGGTTTATAGATGACACCCCTTTTGTAATCTCTTTTCTAGATGTAGAAATTAGATTAGTTGGTTGTTGTTTATTTATCCGTTGAATTACAATTGTGGTTAAACAGGCTTATTTGTACTATTCCCCTTTCTGGGAGGCTCTTGCTATGGCAAATTATATACCACTTCTCCTCTTTTGGAAAGTTTTTGTTGTCCCTATTTTTAGGGTGTTACAGCTAATCCTGTCCAGCATACGAAAACCAAATACATTGACGTTAGGTATCATTTTATCAAAGATAATGTAGAAAAATGAACAATTGAACTTTATTTTCTAAAAACAGATTATCAGCTTGCAGATTTATTTACCAAACCCTTAGATGAAAAGAGATTTAATTTTCTTGTCTCTAAGCTTGGTATGTTAAATCTTAAGACATAATTGGTTGTTACCTAATAAAGTTAACTATTGTGATTTTTCATCATTTTCTTTATCATTATTTCTGAAAAGATATCTGCACTTTAATAGTTTGCTCATGATATCAGGGGGAGAGTGAGATGTACTTTAAGTTGATCTACATTCTTTTGAGGGGGAGCATATCTAATTTCTGCATTTTACTTAACTGACAAATTTTTGAGATGCATGATTTTAGGGGGAGCTTATAAGTCATATGAAAGGAGTAAGACAATGATTTCTGATTAACTCAGATCAGAATTCGTACATTAATCATTTTACTGCTTTATGTCTTTTACATTTGAATAAATTTTGTGAATAAAAGTTTGCTTTGACTAGACTTTGAGACTTGTGCAGGATGAGAGGAAGCTATCAAGATCATATTTTTATGACTTCAGCTGACTTCATGAGATCTAAGATTGCATAGAAAGGTTAAAATTCTTATCTTAATCTCATATATGGTTGAAAGAAGGACAACTTTCAATCATAGAAAACATTTTCTTAAATGTTCAAACCACTTCCCATTTCTTAAAACAGATTTCATGAATTGGAAGTATGATTTTAAATGTTTTCATTTTAATTTTTTTGTGCTTCAATGGTTAACAAACCGTCTGTTTCCAAAGATAAATACTTGCGTATTATCTTTTCATATACTTTCAAGTATTCATACACACCGGTTTAATTTTTGTTCAAATTGTTCTTACCATGTCTCATATTGAAACATATTTTCGATGGTAAGACACCCCGCTTGTACTTCAATGTATCTTGAGCGTCATTTCATTTCGAAACATCATTTCAAGAGTGTCTATATTTTGTTTCGTATGGACAATAACCGTTATTCTTGACCAAAAGCCTTAATTGATATATCATTTCATTTTCTGATCATTTTCATGTAATGTCAGATTTTCAAACAAGTCTCTTGCGTTCATATCTATTCTTTCAATCTACTTGTTTGAAAATACTTTAATGTCTAAAAATGCTCATATCTTCATGATTATATCATCTGAGCATACACTTTATCTGACATTTGTATATGAGTTTTAACTGCTAAAGTTAAATCATCTGAGCAATACATGCTTTCTAGGAAAATATGGGTTCTTTGTGCTAGGACTTAATTGAACTTCTATGAAATTACGTTAACCAGTGATTTCTACCCAAGAAGTTAATCCATAGTGATTGAGTGTGAGGAGTCTAAAAGAAATGAGTGTAGGTTGTGTGTTGAGGGAAAATGGAAATGAGAGTTTGGTTAGACGTGAGCATAATGATAAAAAAAGAGGGTGTGAGAACAGAGTAAAAGAATATCAAACTCTGCACCAACTACTTTCTGAGTCGGGCAGCCACATTACTAGCGTTTCACAACTCTTTGGTGAACGTTATTGAAACAGGCAACTAGCCCATGCCAACTCTTGACTTTAACCCCACCAGCCACTCATTTTCTTCTCAAAAAGAAAATGTTTCATATTTTAAAGGGAACGCAACATATAATCTATCTGGTTTTCATTCGGAAAATCTGGATATTGAAAAAGAAGGAAATCTGCCCCACCTTCGCACTTCAATCATGCACTTAGAGTCTGTGTTTATCTACTGTTGTCTTAGTGGTTTACACTATGTTGAGCCTTAAAAAGTAATAAATCGTGCTTAATTCTTTCTACACTTGTACGAACACACAAGGAATTTGTTTTCTTGTCATAACATTCATAGAAATTGCCTTTGTGGTGTTTCGATGATTAGATGGAAGTCGTGGGGGAGTGAACATCATAAAAGCTCCTTTATTTTGTGTATTCATTACACACAGTAACTTTGTGTTACTGACAGGCATTTTAACTTATTCATTTGTTGATTTAGGTGTTACATTCCTATTTTGTCTAGATTTGAAAAGATCTTGATGAATACATTGTTCGAATTGGCAACGAATCAAAGGCTCGTAAACAGATCAGTAGTCAGAATGGATACCGACATTTCTTACTGAAAGTTTTGATGATATTGATGCTCATTTCATCAAAAAAGGGGAGATGGTATCAAGAAATGTTAAAATGTTTAAAGTTTTGGGAGATGATTTTTAAAGAAATGTCTAAGTCAGAAGATTGAAAGTAAAGATTTGAAGAAGATCAAAGAATTTCTGAATATGTGCTGATTTTGAGGAAATTTTCTTTGAAGATTATTTTGCTAAAGCAATCCGAGTTGAATCTAATGATAATTTCTTTCCTAAGTCTGAAAGAATTGTGATATTATTGAAGAGATTGTTGAAGATCTTGTTTATCATATTTGGGGAGATTGTTATATTCTTTGGAGACAGACTTGGAAGATTACAATGATAAAGAGAAAGATTGCATCCGACAGAGCTTAAAAGAGAAGACTGAATTGTTAGATCTTTCAACAGTGATCTTGAATCCAAAGGGGGAGATTGTTAGAGCATGAAATAGTTGGATATAAGATCAAGAAGACAAAAGTCAAAGTTCAAGAAGTCAAAGCCGAAAAAGTCAACTCTCATCAAAGTCAAAGTCTATTTGTAATAAAGTCAAAGTCTTTGTTATTGTATTTGTTTTTGTTTCCTTGTAATTCTTGTAGGTATAAATAGTTTTTGTTAGTTGTTCTTGAAATGTAAGTTGTATAGAATAAGAATTTGATTCACATTCAGACAGAGAGAATTGTAGAGAGAGAAAGAGAGTTCTAGAGAGAGAAAGTTGTAATTCGTTGAAATTGTGGTTTGAATCAAACAGGTAATTGAAACATAATGTTCGTTTCATTCATCGTTTGTGATTAAGAACTAGAAACAGGACTCACATGGGAGTATGAGAGGAGCGTGGAACAAGCACCCAAGTGACATTATGGAGTAAGGCATTGAACTCCGAGTCCATGGCTTTGCGCCAAACGGGAATTTTCATGGCTTGGGTATAGGTGGATGGTTCAAGAGTGGTAGGAATCGGGTGTAGGGTGGATGAATTGATAAATGTTGAGTTAAAGTATTTGGAGTTCGGTTTTCAGTGTCTTGGTGGAAGTGGAGATGAGGGATTAGAGGTGTGGGTATGTTGGTCGGGAGTGGCAGATTGGGTAGATTGGGTGGCAGAATTAGCATGGGAATAAGTTGGGGAGGAAAGGGCAGGTGATGATTGGTTGGATGATAAGGAGTCATTGGGGGCTGGTATTGAGCTGGCATAAGAGGGTGGATTGCATGGTGTATGTGAATCCGTAGGTAAAGGTGGGGGAAATAGTAGTTGAACTTGGAATGGTAGTGGGAGGTACATGAATAGGTGTCTGAGGTGACATAGATGGTTTAAGGAAATTGTCATCCGTAGGTAGAGGAGGAGAGTTATGTAGGATGCTTTTGTAGGGGAAGATGTGATTGAAGAACTCGACATGGCGGGAGTGATAGAGTCGATTATTTGTGGGATCAAGGCATTTGTAGGCTGATTTTGATGGGGAGTAGCCAAGAAAGATGCATGGTGAGGAACGGGGTTGAAGTTTGGATTGTGTGTAGGGTCTAATCCAAGGGTAACATAGGCATCCAAAGGACTTTAATTTGGAGTAATTAGGTGGTTGGTTGAACAAGAGTTTAAATGGACTCTGATGAGCAAGGACCGGAGTGGGTAGTCTATTTATTAGGTAAACGGCAATTTGAAAGGTGTGTGTCCAAAAAGTGAGAGGCAGACCGGCATAGTGAAGGAGGGCTAGCCCGGTTTCAACAATATGGCGGTGGCGTCGTTCAACGGTTCCATTTTCTTGTGGTGTGTGGGGAGGGGTGGTAAAGTGGGAAATGCCATTTGTTTGTAGAAAAGAGGTTAGGCCTTGGCATTCGCCACCATTGTCGGTGAATAGAGATACGAGTGGGGTGTCAAAATATTTTTCCACTAGTGATTTAAACTGTGGAAATAATGTGGCCACATCCGATTTACGTCTTATTGGGTATAGCCAAACATACCTGGAGTAAAAATCCACAAATATGACATAATATTTAAACTGGTCAATGGAAGTTTGAACAGGTCCCCATACATCTGAGTACACAAGTTGTAGAGGTTTGTTTGCAACAAGTGAATTTTGACCAAACGGGAGTCTGTGACTTTTATTAATTGAACAAGACACACAATGATCATGAAAATCAGACATAGACTTTGAGGTAAGACCTAGATGTTTAATGATAGACACAAAGGTTTTTATTGATAGATGGCCAAGTTTGTGGTGCCAATCTAGAAACGAAGTTTTGATGGTGTGATTGATTTGAGGAGTGAACGGCAAAGTAGCATGGTAAACATCATCAGTGTTCTCCCCCCGCAAGAGACGCGCTCCCGTGCCAAGATCCTTCACAAAAAAATGAGTTGGGAAAAATTCACAAGAAACTTGATTAGCCTTGCATAATTTAGGAACACATAAAACATTAGGCAAATTTAAAGTTTTGTATGCAGTGTGAATTTGTTTTTGGCCAGTATGAGAGATTTTAAGGCTCTTACCATTACCAAGAACGACCTCATCAGGGCCTCCATATTCAGAGAGATTGTGAAGTGTTGCATGATTGGAGGTAACGTGGTTAGAGGCACCACTGTCAAAGAGCCAAGTTGGTGTAGGATTTGTGGAGCCAGATGTAGTAACATTTTCAATGGGACTTGTACCTTGATTATTCACCGCTGAAATATTGTGTTCTTTGAGAAATTTGGAGAGCTTTCTGCAGTCCTTTGTGTGGTGGCCAAAAATATTGCAAAAATGGCAATAGTATGCATTCCGATTAGGACGTGTTCCTCCTTGCTGAGAAGAATACCATGTAGAATGGGAGTTGCGCTGCTGATTGTTGGGTGAGTACCTGTTGGTGCGTGGGACCGTGGCCGAAGGAATGTGAGACTGAGATCGATTTGGCTGTTGATTGGTGTAATTGAGAGTGGTCAGCACTGGTTCGGGTGTCACTGAGGCAACTTTTAGGGACCGCTCAAATTCAAGAAGTTTATCAAACAACTCCGGATATGAGATCGGAGTTTCACGGACTTTGAGTGCAGCAACAATTGTGGTGTATTCATCACCGAGTTATGAGAGAATGTGAACCAACATATCTTCTTCAACCACCGGGTTTTGGGCAAGAGCCAGATCGTCTGAAATTGATCTCATATCATGTAGATAGTCTGTGATGGATCGATTACCTTGTGGATTTTTAGCCAACTTGGATTTGAGGGAGATAATACGGGATGGTGAGGCACTCACGTAACTCGAGTTGAGTCTTTCCCATGCTTCTTGGGCTGTGTCGGCAGATGAGATAATCGGCTGGATGGAGTCGGAGCAACTCCCCAATAGTGCACTGATTAATATCTGGTCTTGTCTGAACCACAGAAGATAGTCGGGATTAGGGGTTGTTTTTTCTTTATAGGTTATGACCTTTGATGATGATTGAAGAGTACCATCAAGATATTTGTAAAGATCAAGTCCAATCAAGGTCGATTGAACTTGCTTCCTCCATACAATCAAGTTTGAGTCTATAAGTTTGATAGGAAAATGAGTAGGGGTTGTGAGTTGTATAACGGCTGAATTAGGGTTAGTCATGTGGAGAGGAAGATGATGGGATTGAGGATTAGAACTCGTTTGAGCTATTTAGGCTCTGATACCATATAGTGAGGTGCTATGTTAATCTTTTGATATGAAAATTACATACATCAGGGGGCTATTTGTAGCCTTTTACAACAAAAGGAAAGGAGAAGATTATAGGCTTAAACTAGGCAAGTTACAATATATATACCAAGAATACATCAATTAAAATAAATTTAAATTATGAATTTGAATCTTTAATTTATCCGTAATAATAATAACCACCTGTTTTTAAAAGTAAATTTTTCTAGCTCTTGGGACCAACGACTTTTAAACCATCCACTTTCATAAAGCAAACTCAATTTCCACCTAGGATTTAAAAATTTGATTCGATCCATAAAATATATGAAATGTAATACAATGAAAATAATTTAAACAAACCTTACACGCAAAAATCAATAACTCAAATAATTAATTCAATTATGTTAATCATCTTAATAGAAAACGATCTCATTAAATACATCATCTTAAAAACATATCCATGTTATGTCATGCTTGATCTACATCTAATACTACTTTGTTGTACTTACGAAAAAATAATAATATTTTAAAAACTCTAATATTCTTTGCAACAATCGAAAATAACTGTTGGTTGAAATCAAGGTTGTATATCTATACTATATAATTAAAATTTTAAAACGGTTTTTAAAAAAATAGTTCTTGAAAAACGCTTTTTAGAAAGCTATTAAAATTAAATTTTACATTTACCACTCTTACAATTAATTATTTAATTTACTTTATATCCATTGTTTTTTCATTTTACACCCTTATCATTTTAATACAAATAATCGTATATAAACAAAAATGCAATGAAAAAATACGTTTCTTTTTGTACAAATTATATCATTATAATCGTCTCGTCAATACCTTCAAAACGAGCCCAATATTGAATATTTTTTTAATATAACCGTAATATTAAATATCATGAATATCTACGAATTAAATTGTTTTATATAAAAATTCTAAAACGGTTATTGTAGAATCTTTTGTACAATAATATTTACCATCCTTAAATATTACATTTACCACCCTTTTAATTACTTATTTAATTTACTTTATATCCCTAAAAATTCTAAAATAGTTATCGTACAATCTTTTGTACAATAACATTTACCACCCTTACAATGTTATATTTAACACCCTTACAATTATTTATTTAATTTACTTTATATCTCTTACTTTTTCATTTTTCATTTTACACTCTTATCATGTTAACACAAATAATCGTATATGAACAAAAATGCAATAAAAAAATACGTTTCTTTTTTTACAAATTATACCATTATAATCGTCTCGTCAATAACTTCAAAACGAGCCCAATATTGAATATTTTTTTAATTTAACTGTATTATAAAATATTATAATTTTTCTGTCAATAATTTTAATATAAACTAATTATTGAATACTTTTGTGTTTACCATAAATATGTAACAATATATAAATACTTTCTATATCTATATCTATATCTATACTATTATATTAAAATTGTAAAACGGTTATTTTCAAGATTCAATATTATATTTAACACCTTTACAATTAGTTATTTAATTTAATTTATATACCTTGCCTTTTCATTTTTCATTTCCCATCATTATCATGTAAACACAAATAATCGTATATAAACAAAATGCAATGAAAAAATACGTTTTTTTTTTACAAATTATATCATTACTAGAAGCGTACTCGCACAATGCAGCAAGATACATCACGATGTTAATGTTTCATTTAATTTTTTTGTCGATTTACAGTACGATTTTGGATGGTTTTGAGAAAGTGATAATGTTTTTTTTATAAATTTGTTTAATTTAGCCTTAATAATATAATGTTTTTTTATATAAAAAAATTAAGTATTTTGTTAGAATTCAATGATTATCTTTTATATTTTAATGACATCTAGAAAAAATAACCAATTACATATTTAATAATATAATTAAAACAAAATTATAGTAATATAATATATTAATTAATAGTGATACATGGAAATGTCTGCATAAAAGGAAGGCCCTGCATAAAATTGATGGTGTTAGAAGTCTGCAGTAGTAATATGTATCTTATGCTTATGCTTTGATACTTGTAAATTAAGAGATTTTTAAAATCTTGCATAAAATGATGGTACATTATGCCTAATAATTTGTATTTAAGAGTTTTTTATCTGTGCTTTATAATATAGTATAGATAATTGTCTTGTCATACCTTCAAAACGAGCCTAATATTGAATATTTTTTTAATTTAACCGTACTATTAAATATCATGAATATCTACGAATTAATTGTTTTATATCCAAACGTTTTATTTTTTTTTCATAACATATTAAAAATACATAATCGTAGATCAAATGAAATATATTAAAAATACGTTTCATTCTTAATATAAATTATATCATTATAATTTTTTCATCAATAATTTTAATATAACTTAATTATTGAATTTTTTTTGGGTTTTATCTCTACTATATTATTAAAATTCTAATACGGTTAATTAGTTTTTTGGAAAGTTTTGAAAGCCAAAATTTTAGCTTCACTTTTATTCGAAGTTACATATAGCACTCTTATAATTAGTTATTTAATTTTTAATTTATATCCCTTGGTTTTTCATTTTTCATTTTACACTTTTATCATGTTAACATAAATAATCATATATGAACAAAAATGCAATGAAAAGATATGTTTCTTTTTTACTAGTTATACCATTATAATTGTCTCGTCAATACTTTTAAAACGAGTCCAATATTGAATATTTTTTAATTTAACCGTACTATTAAATATCATGAATATTTACGAATTAATTTGTTTTCTATCCTTACGCTTTATTTAATTTTTTTATTTTTTAGCATATTAAAAACACATAATCATAGACCAACTAAAATATTTAAAAAAACACGTTTCATTTTTTTTATAAATTACACCACTATTATTTGTTAGTCAATATTTTCAAATTAAGTTTATTTTTGAATAATATTGCTTTAGTACTATTATAAAATAGAATAAAGACCTATCAATTTTACTATATATATATATATATATATTGACGATAGCATACCGATAGATATTTGTAACGGTTATTGTAGAAAAAAAACGAGGTATACAAATCTATACATATCTATATTAGATATTTTTATGGAATTAACTAAAAATTTATAATCAGATAAATTATAAAGGTATACAACTTACATCAATAGGGACAAAAATAAAACAAAAATGAAATATGATTGAAAATACATAACAAATTAATTCAGAGTCAATGCATGATTCACATATAAGTGCACCAAACGACTCAAACACTGTGTTTTCATTACTAAAGTATCAATAAGGATGAAGAATACAAACTTAAAATAAAACGTTGTTGTCATTTTGATTTCGAGATGTTTCGCGAGCGGATACATACCTTTGTCAATTGTTTCTTCGATTTCACAATTTTTCGCGCCACATCGTGCGCGGGTATATGCCTAGTATATATTAACATGTTAAATATGGGTTTTTGAGTAGGACTCCCAAAATTTTGGGACTCAATTAACTTGTTTTTGAGTCCTGATATTATTTAGACTTGTAAACTAAAGATGGCCGAAATGGGACCGACCCGGCCAGGGACCGGTAAGACCCGGTTATGGCCCAACAGTTCGGGACAGGTTATGTTTTTTACGAAAAGTCAAAGGTCCAAACTGACACCGGTTATACATAGGCCTAATTTTTTTTAAAAAAAATTAAGTTTTTATAAATTGTATATCAATTTTTTCAAGATTTCTACAAGATTTTCACGTTTTTCTTTTACCAAAATGTTCAAGTTTATTTTAAGTTTTCCGGTTCTTAATTTTTGAACTTTTTCAGGTTTTTTTAAGTGTTTCAATACTAAATTTCAGAAATCGTAATTATAAAAACATGTGTAACATTTTTGTGTAAAAAATATTTAAAAATAGATTTAAAGTGTATTTGAATGACCCAATTAAAGATTTAAAGTGTATTTCAATAAAATAATATTGTCCACAAAAAATCTATTAACTTTTGAAAAAAAAAGTTTGGGACCGATTTGGGCCCAATCCGAGACGGGGACTAGGCTTTGTACATGGAGAACATACTGGGTGTTTTTGGTCGGGACCGGGACCGATTACAAAGGAAGAATCTTGGACCAAGACCGATTTGGGCCTCGCCTCGATCCCGGTGTAACAACCCAAAAATTTAGAGCAAGAGCATAGATAAAAATTTCCCAAAATGGGTCACAGTACAAACGGTTCAAAATAAAAATAACGAGTTCAAACAGCGGAAGTCTCAACTACAACCGATATTTTCTATAACTAAATGACTAAATGCAGAAACATAGTGCCTTCCACTTGAAGTCCACTCCCAAACTTCTAGACCTTCTCCTTTCCCTTAGTGGAAGTACCGCCAAGCATTCTTCCCTGAAAATGGGTTTTGGTTTTGAAAAGCGAGGGTTAGACTATAAAGTCTAGTGAGTTACCCACAAAATAAAGCAGTAATCATTTCATAAACAAATAACATTTAAACTGTTACCGTGCCATCATAATAATTAAATAAAGCACATAGATAATTCTCAATAATTACACCTGCATAACTTCCACGATCAGGGCCCAAGCAGACTCCCCTCTCGCCCTGGGGCCCAAGCATACTCCCCGTTTGCCTTAGTGCAGAAAACGGATTTCACGCACGTAGGAATTTTCATACGTTCTCCACAAATTTGAAATTAATTCGCACGATCAAATACATACCATTATCATCCAAGTAAGCCATTTCATTTATAACTAAAGTTGCCATAAATAAATAAATGCAACAATTTCGTAGAGAAAATAAACATGCTTCATATTTGTCCTTCTTCAGAATTTTCAAAAGAACAAAATAAATGTCAGGTAAAAAGGGGTTGGCGGGAACTCACCTAATTGCAGCAAGTGTGCTACACAAAGAACGCTCACCGACACGAGGATCCCCTACAGTTTATTGCAAAAACTCTATTAAAGAATTACCTAATTCACTAAACAGAAGAATCATACTATAGCCTATTTTCCTTGGCCCAAATTAATCCGATCACTAGCCGACCCATGCCCCAAATGCAACCCACACCCGCATGCCCTATACCCGGGTAAGGAGAGACATGGGTCTCGGTTTCTAGACACTCCCGCTCACTGGCGAGGCCCATACGAAGTGAAGCCCACCTCCCTGGCGAGGCCCACACGAAGTGAAGCCCGCTTCCCTGTAGAGGCCCGCATATGGTCAAGTCCGCTCCTTAGTGAGGCCTGCATGAGGTGTACCCGGCTCATGGTGAATCCCGGGTGGAAAGTCAGCCCCGACTCGATACGAGACCCGGGTGATGCGATTTGAGGGTTTTCTCAGTCGCGATTAATGCTCGATACGAAAATTTGGTTTAGAGGAAGGAATGCATCCTACTTAAGATTAATGCTCAACAACCTATCATCAGATAACTTATTTTACCCAAAACATTCCTTAGAACCAAGTTTTCCCAATGAAGAAGAAATCAAATCCTAGCTCAAACATATGAGCAATATTCCCCAAACCATTAACTAAAAAGAATCAGATTAGTACTACCAACGAAATATCTATGGATTAATAGGGATTTTACCTTAATGATTAGCTTCCCAAAATTCTCCTCCTTGCCACAAATCGCCTTCCTTTTCTTTCTTATCCAGCCGCCAACAAATGATCAGGAGAGAGAGATTTAGGGTTTTATTCCCTTTATATACTTGGTCTACTTTTGCACTTTAGACCCCCAAACTTTTAAGTTTTCCACTTGACTCCCCACTTCTTCACAAAATTAAATATTTTAATTTCTTAACAACCGATCCTTACAAATCTCCCCCTCTTAAGAGGATTCCGTCCCCAAAATCTCATTCTCAAATAAATGAGGATACTTGGTTCGTATCTCTGACTCAAATTCCCATGTGGCGTCCTGACCCCTATGAAATCGCCACTGAACTTTTACTAAGCCGATCTCCTTACTCCTCAACTTCCTGATTTTACGGTCGATGGTCGCTTCAGGTTCTTTCACATAATTCAGGTGCTCATCGACTTGCACATCTTCCAAGGGTACTGCCAAATTTACCTTGGCCAGACATTTCCTTAGATTGGATACATGGAATGTGTTGTGTATAACCTGCAATACTTCAGGAAGTTCAAGCCTATACGCCACTTCCCCAACTCGTTCCACGATTGCGAATGGCCCGATATAACGCGGGATCTACTTTCCTTTCTTTCCAAAACGTACCACTCCTTTCCAAGGTGACACTTTGAGCATGACATAGTCTCCGACTTGGAATTCTATGTCCTTTCGTCGCTTATCTGCGTAGCTTTTCTGTCGGTCACGCGCCAACTTCAGCCTCTCCCGCACCAATTCTATTTTGTCCGCTGTTAACTACATAATTTATGGCCCCGCCAACTGCTTTTCCCCAACCTCGTTCCAACATAAAGGTGTCCGACATTTTCTTCCATACAAGGCTTCATACAGAGCCACCTTAATACTTGCGTGATAACTATTGTTATACACGAACTCGATCAACGGTAAGTGATCAGACAAGCCCTCGGCATATCTTCCAACGTTTGGATAGTCCGCTCACTCTGACCATCAGTCTGGGGTGGTAAGTTGTACTCAACTTGATTCGCGAACCCATCTCCTACTGAAAGCTCCTCCAAAACGTCGAAGTGAAACGACTATCCCTATCTGACACTATTGATAGCGGTACACCATGACGCGACATAATCTCGTCGATGTACAACTTTGCCAACCTCTATAAAGAGTAGGTCTCTTTAATTGGAAGAAAGTGCGCCGATTTTTTAAGTCGATCCACGATCACCCAAATCGTGTCGTACCCTTTCGGGGTCCTAGGCAGTTTGGTCACAAAGTCCATCGTGATCTGATCCCATTTCCAGACTGGAATGTCCAACGGTTGCAGTTTTCCGTACGGTCTTTGGTGCTCCACTTTTACTTGTAGACAAGTCAGGCACCTTTCAACGAAATGGGATATATCCTTTTTCATGCCAGACCACCAATATTCTCAATTCAATTCCACATACATCTTATTCGTTCTCGGGTGGATCGAACAATTTGACTTATGCGCCTCTTCTAAAATTGTCTATTTCCTCTCTCCAAGTTTTGGAACCTAGATCCTACCATTGAAGCATTTCAATCCGCGGCTATCCTCCGTTAAAGCGGTCGCACTTCCAAGCATTCGCTCCTTCTTAACATTTTCCGGCGTCAATGCTTCTCCTTGCCATTTCTTCAATTCTTCCAGAAGGTCGATCGACGCTTCCACTCGCATAGCCACCACTTTTGTAGATTCGCGCCGTTCTTTCTGACTCAAAGCGTCTGCCACCACGTTGGCCTTTCCCGGATGATATTCAATCTTGTAATCATAATCCATCAACAGTTCTATCCATCGTCTTTGTCGCATATTCAACTCTTTTTGATCAAAGAGATGACCAAGGATTTTGTGGTCCGAAAAGATTTGACATTTCGTTCCATAGAGATAATGCCGCCAGATTTTTATAGCGAAAATGTAACGACCTCAAATTTGGTAAGAGGAACTAATTAAAAATCTCGATATAATATCAAATAAAGGACAAAACTTCCACTTACAAATCAACACTCCATATACCTCAATTTTCATTTTTATAATTAACCACAACAATTATAATATACAAGGACTAAACTAAAGTCGGGTGTTACTTAACCCAAATGCAAGTCGCTCTTCCCAAAACCAATGCGGAAGACTTCACCAATCTAATCACTTCTTGAGCTCACAACAAGCACTCATCTCTTCATAGTGTCGCTAGAACTAACCCGACACGGAACCTGATGCACATGCCGACAAATAAAAAGGTTAGGTTAACGCCTAGTGAGTTCAAGAGTTTTTATCATGATTATAAAAATCGTTAAACGAAAATTATGCAACTTAAATCATGATCCTTCAAAAATGAATTACTTTAAATATGAGGAAGACACGTTTTCCAAAAATATGCATTCTATAGATGAATGCCTCAACGCCAAAACATTCTTTTATGAAGTAATGCAATCCAACACTTACTCAAAACGTGAATAGTTGTAAATGCTCCAATATTGAAATTTGAATAAAACTTTATAAACCAAATGACCGAAGCATGAGTAAACTCGAACCTCCAAAATTATAACATATGGATCATACCCCAAACTCAAAACATCACCGAAAACATGGATAAGACTAAATACCCAAAACAACACCTTTCGGTGACGGGGGAGATCCGAATTCCATGGCTAGTGGCGGAACACAAAAGTAGGTCACATTCCAAGTTATTGAGCTCACCATACTAGGATCAAGGTCACGAACTCGCAGGCACCTAATGATTCCTAGTCACACTCATTCACTAGGATTACATTTACGACCCAGGGTTAGTATCCGGTCCCACATAACCGTACCAAGTTTCCATCCTAGGGTTCAATGTCTCAACTAGCTACAAATGGGATGTAACATCCCCAAAACATAGCACAACAATAAAATAAGAACTAAAATACCATAAACTATCCCAACATAAAACTCTGATAAATCAAAGGGTTTATACGGTTCAAAACAAGTCTATTACAACTGAGAATCTAAAGAAAAACTAAATCTATGCCGCTTCTATGTCCCGCTCTCCTGATCTTTAGCACCTAACACTTTTCCTTTCCTTTGGATGATCCAGGAGCAATCTGGTTACCTGAAAATGGTTTTAAGAAAATAGGAAGCGAGGATTAGACCGGAAGGTCTAGTGAATTCCCAACCTCGTCCGTTTTTGTAAAACACAGAAATTGTAATCAAATTCATAAGATTAATCTCACAAACTTTGTGTCACGAGAAGTGACTAGTTTCACGTCGAAAATTCTTGATCAGAATACAGGACCACTCGTCCTCGGCCCCCCCCCCCAGTAGATCCCCATACGGCCCCTTCGTCGATGCCATTACCGATGTGTAAGGAAACGAATTCCATACACACGGTTCAATCATCCCCGATGATTGAAGATAAGCCATGGCGTTCAATTCAAGAAGCAATACCAATCTCAAATGATGAAATAGTAAAATAATACACATGCAAAACATTTAAGTAAATTCAATCTATCGCAGTTCAACAATAAGTTTGCTTGTAAGCAGTAGACATCATAAACATTTTCAATAAAACAGTTTCCAGTTTCTAAGAGATTTAGAATAAGGGAACTCACCTGATTAGAGTGACCGGTCCACACCCGAACGCTAGTCTGAGAAAGATCAACAACCTACATTTGAATTTAGGCAAGCCACTAAATTATTATTAAATCCTAATTGAGAGTTTCTAATTTAATCCCGATTAGCAGAGAATGCAGACCCTGGTTTGACCTCCCTCGGACGACCCCGGTCAAAAAGGGGCTCGATCACTACATCCGGGGGATCCCGGTCGCCAAAGCCCCGGAGGATCCCGGTCAAAACATCCCCGGGTGACCCCGGGCGACACATTCCCGAGAGACCCCGGGCGACCCCAGTTCCCAAACACTGGGCGCCGAATGAACGCAGAAACGATAAGTAAATATAAATCTCGATTGAAACAACAATGTTATCCAATAATAGCTCATTAATCGCAGAATTTAGCCATCGATTAACCGATAAAACTCTATAACTTCATTCCCAAGCCACACTAACCATCGACCCTTTAGAAACACAAAAACCCCCAAGCCACTCGAACTGATAATCGACCCTAGACAGATTTCAAACTAGAAAAGGATTTCAAACAAAGAACAAGGATCTAAGGATTTACCTCATGAAGAACTTCATGAAATGATATCGATTACCACCTTTCTCCTTCACGATTCCCACAATTTCTTCAAGAAAATAGCCAATAGCTCTTTCCTCTTGCTCTTGCTCCGCACACACACACATAGAAGACTGATTCAGATGGGTAACCTAGGGTTTTGAGCCCCTTTATGGCTTTATTTACCAACAAGTCCCTTAACTCCCATATTTTACACTTTCATCCCATTTATTAAAAATCTCACTTAACTCGGAGGATTTACGATCGTTACAACACTCCCCCCATTAAAGGGATTCCGTCCTCGGAATCTCTTTGTTGAACAGGTCAGGGTATCTAAATCTCATATCCGATTCTAACTCCCATGTTGCTTCTCGCCCCTTGTGGAGCTTCCATTGAACTTTCACAAGATTAATATCCTTCGTCCTTAGTCGTTTAACCTTCCAATCCACGATGGACTCAGGCTCTTCAGCGACGTTCAACTTCTCATCCACCCGTATGACCTACAATGGTATTGCTATATCCATATCTGCTAGACACTTTCTCAGATTGGAGACATGGAAAGTGTTGTGGATGCCCTTCAACTTCACGGGTAAATCCAACTTATACGCCACTATGCCGACACGTTCAATAATTTTAAACGGACCAATAAATCGTGGGCTTAACTTCCCTTTCTTCCCAAATCGAATTACACCTTTCCAAGGTGATACCTTCAACATTACATTATCACCAACCTGGAATTCTATATCTTTTCGATGTTTATCCGCGTAACTCTTTTGACGATCATGTGCCACCTTCAATCTCTCCCGTACTTGAACAATTTTGTCCGCCGTCAGCTGCACTAATTTTGGTCCTGCCAACTGTCTCTCTCCCACTTCATTCCAACACAATGGAGTTCGACATTTTCTTCCATAAAGCATTTCATAGGGAGCATCTTTGATGCTCGCGTGATAGCTATTATTATAAGCGAACTCGATCAACGATAAGTGGTTTTCCCACGAACCTTGGAAGTCCAAGACGCATTCCCTCAGCATATCCTTTAAGGTCTGAATAGTCCGTTCGCTTTAGTCGTCGATTTGCGGGTGATACGTCGTACTTATTTTAATTTTCGATCCCATCTCTCGTTGGAAACTCCTCCAAAAAGCTGAAGAGAAGTGGCTGTCCCGATCGGACACAATCGACAAAGGCACACAATGGCGAACAACAATCTCGTCGATATATAACTACGCGAGTTTTTCCATGGAGTAGGTTTCCTTGATGGGTAGGAAATGTGCTGATTTGGTCAGTCGATCCACGATGACCCAAATCGCGTCGTACCCCTTTGGAGTTCTGGGCAACTTAGTAACAAAATCCATCGTGATTTGTTCCCATTTCCAGACGGGAATTTCTAGCGGTTGCAGTTTCCCGTACGGTCGCTGATGTTCCATCTTTACTTGCAGATACATAGGCACCTTTCCACGTAATGAGCTATGTCTTTCTTTAGTCCCGACCACCAGTAGTCTGATCTCAAGTCTCCGTACATCTTGTTCGTCCGTGGGTGAATTGAATACTTTGACTTATGAGCCTCTGCCAAGATAACCGTTCTCAAATCCCCAAATCTCGGAAACCAAATCCTTCCATTGTAGCACTTCAATCCCCGACTATCCTCAGTTAACGAACTGGTAAGACCTATCACTCTTTCCGTCTTAAGGTTCTCCTGCCTCAATGCTTCCACTTGAAACCTCTTGATTTCCTCCAGTACGGTTGGCGTTACCTCGGCTCTCGTAGCTATCAGCATTAGGTTTTCACTTCTTTCCTTCCGACTCAAAGCGTGTGCTACTACGTTGGCCTTTCCAGGATGGTATTCGATCATACAGTCGTAATCTGATCGAACAAATTACATAGGATTTTGTGATCCGTGAAGATTTGACATTGCATTTCGTAAAGATAGTGCCTCCAAATCTTTAGCGTAAAAACCACGACGGTCAGGTCTAAATCATGGGTAGGGTATCGTGACCCGTGATCCTTCAGTTGACGAGATGCATAAGCAATTACTTTCCCTCGCTGCATAAGTACACATCCCAAACCCATCCTGGACGCATCGCTATATACTATGAAGTATTACGTACCATCCGACAGGGCCAAGATCGGAGTACTGCTCAACATATCCTTAAGTCTTTGGAAGGCCTCCCTCTGAGCTTCCGTCCATACGAACTTTATATTCTTTTTCGTCAACGAAATTAGCGGAGTGGCTATTCGAGAGAAGTCTTTTATAAACTTCCGGTAATACCCTGCTAATCCTAAGAAAATTCGGACTTCTGACGGGTTCCTTGGTGCCTCCCAACTACGAATTGCTTCCACCATGGCCGGATCCACTTTGATTCCATCTTGGGACACGACGTGCCCAAGGAACTACACCTCTCGCAAACAAAATTCGCACTTTGAGAATTTTGCGTAAATTCTCTCTCTTCTCAATAACTCCAACACAGTTCGCAAATGCTCCTCATGTTCCTCCTTGATCTTCGAGTACACGAGAATATCGTCGATAAACACAATCACGAACTTGTCTAAGTAGGGTTGACACACGCTATTCATCAAATGCATAAAAGCTGCAGGAGCATTGGTCAACCTGAATGGCATTACAAGAAATTCGTAATGCCCATACCTTGTACGAAAGGCTGTTTTCGGTATATCCTCTTCTCTCACCTTGAGCTGATGATATCCCGACCTTAATTCGATCTTGGAGAAGAAACTTGCTCCTTGAAGTTGATCGAATAAGTCGTCTATTCGTGGAATCGGATACTTATTCTTGACTGTCAACTTGTTGAACTCTCTATAATCTATACACATTCGCATAGATCCGTCCTTCTTTTTCACAAAGAGGACTGGCGCTCCCCACGATTAAGTACTAGGCCTTATAAACCCCTTATCCAACAATTCTTGCAATTGCGACATCATTTCTTTCATCTCAGAGGGTGCTAATCTGTACGGTGCACGCGCCACTGGAGCGACACTAGGAACCAAATCGATTCGAAATGTGACTTGACGATCAGGAGGTAGATCCGTCAAATCCTCCGGAAACACTTCTGGGTACTTGCTCACTACCCGCACTTCCTTCATTCTACCCTTCTCTTTCTTAGCGTCTATTACATATGCTAAGAATCCTCTATACCCTTTTCTCAAACTCCTATTTGCTTTGATCATGGAAACCAGGCTAGAATTCCCTTCCCGTCTATCCCCGTAAATCACTACCACTCCTTTCTCCGGTAAAACCATACGAATCATCTTCTTGTTAAAGATAATACTAGCATCATTTCTAGCCAGCCAATCCATCCCAAGAACCACGTCGAACTCTCTCATCGGCATAGGGTATAGTACCACCGGTACTAAACTTCCTTATATGTTTATCACACCTCCCTCAAACACCTCCCTAATCGAAACCTGATTAGCATCGGCGGTTTCTACATCAAACCCTCGCTTTAAATGCTTAGGTTTTAACCCTAAACACCGAGCAAACACAGGAGATATAAAAGAGCAAGTCGCTCCTAAGTCAAACAATACTCTAGCATAAGTAGAGTTTACCAGAAACGTACCTTCTACCACATCAGGAATCTCTTCCACCTCTGTTTCCGTCATATTAAAGGCCCTCCCTTTCGAACGAGCCGGCTCCCATTTCCTTTCTTCCCTTTTTCCTCCCCCACGCTCCCCACTCTAAACGGGTCCACCCTGCTTAACCTGCGGGCACTCAGACCGGAGATGATCTGGCGATCCGCACTGGTAACAACTTTTCTTGTTCGGGCAATCCCTAGACATATGCCCTGGCATCCTACACTGAAAACACGATCTGTCTCTGGAACCACAATCTCCCCGGTGTACTCGATGACACTTCCCACAGGGCTTCTCTCCAAACCCTCGACCCCCTCTCGGTTCAAATCTAGGATTCTTTCCCTTTTCGGATCTGATGCTCGCCCGTCCCACTTTCTATTGTCGCTGACTTTATCTGTTATCTGACGGTTCTTCTCTTTATCTGTCATTTCGGCCGCATGCACGACAGCCGGGAATGTAGCTGGTTCCCTAGCAGAGACCTACTCTCGCAAACTGCTCTTTAACCCAAAGATAAAACATTCCACTCTACTTTCTTCGTCTGGCAGGTAAGATCCAGCAAAGCGAGACTTCTAGATAAATTTGGTAGTGTACTCTCTTACCGACATATCCTTCTGCTCCAATCCCAGAAATTCTTCCTGCAACTTCTTCACTACCTCCATATGGAAGAATTGAGCCTTAAATTTTCCCACAAATGTCTCCCTTGTCATACCCTCTGCTACAGCCACCCCTAGTCCACCTGTTTCTGTATCCCACCACAAAGTGGCCTCCGACCTCAACATGGATAAAGCGTATGTTACCTTATCTTCCTCAGCGCACTTACTGGTAGCAAATACCATTTCCATCTCCTTGACCCATTTCATGACCAAGAATGGGTCACACTCTCCTTTGTACGTAGGGGGTTTGCAGGCTGCAAACTCCTTGTAACTACACCCCTTCGCTACCACTCTGGTTGCTTCCACATGCATCGATGAAGAATTTCCTCCCACTTCTGTTACCGGCGGACTCGGCAACTCAGTAATCTCTCTGATCCCACTCTTATCTATGCTCCCCGAGGTCGTCTTATCCTGGTGAGCCAGCAGCGCTTGCAGAGTCTCTTAAAGCTTCCCCATTTCTGCAGCAAACGTGTCGTGGGTCACAAAGGCTTGGTTTTGACCCCGACCCCGAGCCGTTGCAGCTCCCCTCCCTCTCACAGTCGCTGAGCTCTCCTGGTGCGATGTTTCCCTATCCGTGAGAACCTCAGCACTTCTCGCCCTGCAAACAGTTCGAGTGTTAGCTCCTCCCCGATTTCCAGCGTTATTTCCTTCCACTTGGATCGTAGCCCTTAGGGTAGTCCTAGCCGGACCACGTCCTCGACCACGTCCCCGTCCCCGAGTTGTCAACCTTCCAAGAGGACCTCTCAGTATCTCAGCTTGAATCTCATCTGCCGGCATATCTTCCCTGGCCAACACTGCCCTACTTCACAAAACTCGATCCGCCATGACGACAACTGAAACAACACAAGGATATACTTTAATGTTAACAGTCCTATATGTAACAAGATTTACAGACGCATACATGTACCTGTAAATTTGCAATTACATTGGCCAGTTGTAATCCCAAATCTACCTTACATGTTAGTCCCTATCCCTCATTACATAAGTTCTTATAGCGGCAATCCTACAACATCCTGTTTCTCGGTTGTGTCCCACTTACAGTTTAAGTTTAGGTCCAAAAGGCCACCTAAATCGCTTAAACTATGGCTCTGATACCAATTTGTAACATCCCCAAAACATAGCACAACAATAAAATAAGAACTAAAATACCATAAACTGTCCCAGCATTAAATTCTGATAAATCAAAGGGTTTTTATGGTTCAACACAAGTCTATTACAACCGAGAATCTAAAGAAAGACTAAATCTATGTCGCTTCTATGTCCCGCTCTCCTGCTCTTTAGCACCTAACGCTTCTCCTTTCCTTTGGATGATCCAGGAGCAATCTGGTTACCTGAAAATGGTTTTAAGAAAATAGGAAGCGAGGATTAGACCGGAAGGTCTAGTGAATTCCCAACCTCGTCCGTTTATGTAAAACACATAAATTGTAATCAAATTCATAAGATTAATCTCACAAACTTCGTTGCACGGGAAGTGACTGGTTTCACGTCGAAAATTCTTGATCAGAATACAGGACCACTCGTCCTCGGGGTCCCCAGTAGATCCCCATACGGCCCCCTCGTCGATGTCGTTACCGATGTGTAAGGAAACGAATTCCATACACACGGTTCAATCATCCCCGATAATTGAAGATAAGCCATGGCGTTTAATTCAAGAAGCAATACCAATCTCAAACGATGAAATAGTAAAATAATACACATGCAAAACATTTAAGTAAATTCAATCTATCGCAGTTCAACAATAAGTTCACTTGTAAGCAGTAGACATCATAAACATTTTCAATAAAACAGTTTCCAGTTTCTAAGAGATTTAGAATAAGGGAACTCACCAGATTAGAGTGACCGGCCCACACCCGAACGCTAGTCTGACAAAGATCGACTGCGTACATTTCAATTTAGGAAAGCCACTAAATTATTATTAAATCCTAATTGAGAGTTTCTAACTTAAACCCCGATTAGCAGAGAATGCAGACCCTGGTTTGACCTCCCCCGACAACCCCTGTCAAAAAGGGGCCCGATCACTACATCCGGGGGATCCCGATCGCCAAAGCCCCGGAGGATCCCGATCAAAACATCCCCGGGAGACCCCGGGCGACACATTCCCCGTCGACCCCGGGCCACTCTACCACAGGCGACCCCGGGCCACTCTACCCCGGGCGACCCTGGTTCCCAAACACCGGGCGCCGAATGAACACAGAAACGATAAGTAAATATAAATCTCGATTGAAACAGCAATGTTATCCAATAATAGCTCATTAATCGTAGAATTTAGCCATCGATTAACCCATAAAACTCTATAACTTCATTCCTAAGCCACACTAACAATCGACCCTTTAGAAACACAAAAACCCCCAAGCCACTCGAACTGATAATCGACGCTAGACAGATTTCAAACTAGAAAAGGATTTCAAACAAAGAACAGGGATCTAAGGATTTACCTCTTGAAGAACTTCACGAAATGATATCGATTACCCCCTTTCTCCTTCACAATTCCCACAATTTCTTCAAGAAAATTTCCAATAGCTCCTTCCTCTTGCTCTTGCGCCGCACACACACAGAAGACTGATTCAAATGGGTAACCTAGGGCTTTGAGCCCCTTTATGGCTTTATTTACCAACAAGTCCCTTAACTCCCATATTTTACACTTTCATCCCATTTATTAAAAATCTCACTTAACTCCGAGGATTTACGATAGTTACATAGGAAATGACTATCCTATAAAAACAGACTCATAAATTACATCACGGGGCCAATGACAGATTTTTGACTCCACGAGCCCGCACCATATGGCCCTCGATGACCCCATGACTAATCCTGGACTGACATGAAAATAACCGCCCCTTTTCTTTTCAAATAATAAAGACCGACTCATATGCCTATGGATCCACTGCATTACAGTCTATAACATTACATGACTCCAATTGAATGACCAAAGCACTCAAAACATGCAATTATCAAACGATACGCTATAAGCGAGATCATACTCAAATTTCCTCAGAAAAAGGGCTATTAAAACCGGACAAATGTCCCCAAGACTCATTTATTCAAATCGAGCCAAAGCTCAACAAAATTTCTTTATCGTACAATAAATGTCGGTGTAAACAATAAAACACCTTTAACCAACGGTTATGCAAACTCAACGACCAAAAGTATGATTAACCCAAAACACAACATTAGGATGGGGCAAAACCCTTTTTCTGACGGAACTCACGCCATGTATATTTTCAAAACGTCCCACAACATAATCTAAGCATATTTCTAAAACGTACGTTAAAAGTGCATTTTCACCAATTACTCTCTAAATATAAGATAAATCAAAACACATTTATTATGATTTATTTGTCAAAGTGCCCAAAAATCCCAAATATGGTGTTTCACGAGATTTATAAAATCTTGTTTGTTCAAATAGCAAACTCATCAAAGATTTCAACATTTTATAATAATCATGTAAAACACATGAATACTCTAAAATAGACATTTTTGGCATGTACAATGTTTTCACAAATCAACTTGAACTCACCTTGCTAGATTTAAGCTAAATCTAGATTTTACCCCAACTTGAGCTCTTTTGAAGAAATTCGGATCCTTAAGCCACAACTTCCAAAAACCTAGATCCACAAGTTTCCAACCATTAATATTCATATTCAACCATTTAGAAATGTTCCCCAAACATCTTATCTCAAAATACCCATTTTGGCCAAAAACCCTAATTTCCATAGATGAAGAAAAGAGAAGATTACCTTGACCATAACTTGAATCCACCAAACAAAATACCTCTAGGGTCACCAAAATGAACCACATACTTCCAATCTTCAAAATGGAGAACAAGGGTTGAATGAAACCCTAGAAGCTTCATGAAGAAGTTGAAGTGAAATGGGTTCTAGAAAGGTTAAGGTTTATAAAAATGGTGTGGGATTTGATTTGGGAGAGAAAGATGGGGAGAGGAGAAAGGATTTGGGGTTTTTGGATGAGAAAGTTGAAATGAGGGAGAGGGATATCAGATCTAGATATGGGGGTAAAAGTAGGAGACAGAGAGAGGAGGGAAAAGTTGAAGGTGAAAAAGGGTGAAAATTTCGTCAGACTCAATACGGACGTCCACTTGGAGCCCTATATGCGTACGTCTACTTGCATCAGGATGAAAACTGACAAAACTTCTGCTACTTCCGCGGAAGATCCTATGCAGACGTTCACTTGATTCCCTGTGTGGATGTCCACTTGACACTGGTCGTCCGGTTTATTGCCCGATCACTATTTTGGTCATAACTTATTCGTTTTCGCTTCGTTTTCGCTCCGAAAAAGACCGTTGGACTCGTATTTGAATTACGCACCTAGCAAGACTATATAATATGGGATACAATCCAAAATCCTATTTCTTCTATTTCTCTTGAATGATCGGTTTCTACACTAACTTGCAATTATACTTACCCGAAACCTACGCGTGTTACAGAAAACGACTGCTGCCAGCTCTAGATCATAAGTGGGGTAGCGAGTCTCATGATCCTTCAATTGATGAGACGCATACGCGATCACCTTTCCTCACTGCATGAGGACACATCCCAAACCTAGCCTCGACGCATCACTATATACTACGAAATTGTCAGAACACTCCGGCAACGCCAAAATCGGTGCGCTGCTCAACATGGTCTTCAATCTTTGAAACGCCTCCTCTTGTGCTTCCGCCCATACGAACTTAATGCTTTTCTTCGTTAGGGAGGTCAATGGTGTTGCGATGCAGGAAAAGTCCTTGATAAACTTGCGGTAATAACCCGCCAAACTAAGGAAACTTCGAACCTCAGATGGGTTCCTAGGTTGATCCCAATTTCGTATTGCCTCAATTTTAGATGGATATACCGTGATACCATCACGAGACACCACATGCCTGAGGAACTGAACCTCCTTAAACCAGAATTCACATTTTGAAAATTTTGCAAAAAGCTTCTTTCTCTTTAATAATTCCAGGACAACTCGCAGATGCTATTTGTGCTCCTCCTCGGACTTCGAGTAAATTAGGATGTCATCTATGAATACAATCATGAACTTATCCAGATAAGGTTGACACATCCTATTCATCAAGTCCATAAAGGCCGCAGGTGCGTTGGTTAAACCAAACGACATCACCAAAAACTCGTACTGCCCATATCTTGTCTAAAAAGCCATTTTTGGTATATAATCCTCTTTCACCTTTAGCTGATGGTAACCCGACCTTAGATCAATCTTAGAGAAGCAGGTTATAGCTGATCGAACAGGTCGTCGATCATTGGAAGTGGGTACCGATTCTTAACCTTCACTTTATTAAGCTCTCGGTAATCTATGCACATTCACATAGAGATAGGATTAATTTATTAACCCTATTTATATCACATTTTCCACGCTTGGATGCCCCTTTTTTAGTCTATAATTGAGTCTTTGGTTTGCTTTTTACCCATTTATTTGGAGTGGTTTACGTGTAATCCTCGCTGAAAAGAAACCGCTGAAAACAGATGAAAAACGTGTCATTTACAATCTTCTATGACCACTGTAGGTTTGAATCAGATCGCTGATAAGATCGAGTCGCGAAGCCCGCTAATCTTGCTGACAAGTTGCTGAGGATAAATAGGGTTCGCTGATCGAAGCTCGCTGATCTCGTTGACAGGATCGCTAAGGATGTTGAAGACTTGTTTGATTGAAAACTCTTTTGAGCCATATGTTGGGACAGTTTGTTTAAACAGTTACTCATGGGCCCTTTTAGGCATTTGTTTTGTTAAGTTTTGTTAAGGGTTCTGTTTAATGGGTATTTCGGCCCATAGACCAATTAGTTTATTATAAATAGAGGCTTAGACTAATTCAAAAAACACACCTCAAACCTCACCTTCTTTCCATTTTTGGAAAGGGTGTATGTTTTTACCTTCCTATCCACTTTTAGATAAATTGTCCCTCTAGCTTTCGGCTAACTTACTTGGCCGAAAGATTTTCAGTTTTAATCATAGCAAGTAAATTACAGTTCAGTTGTTTAATTTGCAAGTTCTTCATCTTTCAATTAATTACCAACATCTTTTAGCAACTTGATTGTTTGTGATTAAGTGTGGATCCAAAAATCCATTTCCTAATCTGAATCAAACAATAAAGTGTTGCAAAATGAATCTTGTAGTTTACAAGTTTTTTACTTTAACTCTATTTCTTGGAATACAAGTTTCCCTTCCCCTCGTATTTTCTTTTTAGTCCTTTAAATTCTCGTCGTTACATTTACGTAATTTAATTTTCTACAGTTAACTTTTACGCATTTTCTTTACCTTCTGCACTTCAAATCTTCTGCAATTTACTTTTTCGTATTACTTTATTTTGCACCTCAAAGTTACAATTACTTGTTTCTCAAGAACGCCGATAACTTTCTTAGCAAGTTTCATCTCTTGAAGTTTAATGCTTTTTCCCTTTACGCATTTTCCATCTCCATTATTTAGTTTAAAAGTCTTTTCATCATTTATAAAAAGAAACCAAGCTATGTCAGGCTGACAACCTGAGCTTGGGGTGTAAAGTCAAGTTAAGAAGTGAACTAGTAGCAACGTAAAAAGGTATATTTATATAGTCTTATTGCCATTTAAATCAATTTATAAATATTTCATTGAAGATTACATTTAATCAATTGACAATTGATTATCTATATGAAAATGTGTTGATCTTTCAGAGGGTACTTAAATATTTATCACTGGAGATGACATAAGTTTTCTGTAGTATCTTTTTACTAAATTACTTGTTTTTATCTCAACAAAACTTTACACCTTTTGCTTGCTTTTATAAATGATTTTCGCAGTAGTTGTTAATCAAACAAACCAACAAAGATTTTCTTCACTCACCATCTGAAACCCGTTTTTAAAGACTAGACTTTTCGAGAAACCGTTGGAAACCTCTCCCTGTGGGATCGATATCTGGTACTTGTACCGTTATCACTTGTTTGAAAACGAAAGTAGATCTAGGTGTATACTTGCGTTGAGATCTATTTGCACGCTCAGTCCAGGATCACATAGATTCTACCCAACAAGTTTTTGGCGTCGTTGCGGGGGAGAGGCAAATCAATAGTTTTTTTTAAAAGTAAATTTTTTAAAAGCTCGTTTTTCTATCACCTTTCGGTGCATGCCACGCATACCTCTCAACAATCTTTTTCAGCTGTATCCTGATATTGAAAGAACTTTCAGAATTAGACGAAGACAACAAAGGGGTATAGGAGCTCTAAGATGATCTAATTCTCCTGAAATCAATAAAGAGATGGCTGAACAAGTCAATGAGGGTGTTATGGGTGGTGGACCCGAACCCAGAGTAATAAATGTTAAAGATGAGGAAGATAACATCTTTCGACTTGCAGATTCAAAAGATGGAGGAATTATGGCGTATGTTATCCCAATTTTAAATCAATTACACTCCGGTATACGCAAACCCACAATTACTGTCACTTAGTTTGAATTAAATCCGATAATGTTCCAGATGCTGCAAACTACCAGTACGCTGGTTTGCCATATGAAGATCCTCACTCTCATCTACGATCCTTCATGGAAATCACAGACTTTCTTAATTCCTGGTATACCGGATAATGCTCTAAAACTTAAACTGTTTCCATACTCATTAAGAAATAGAGCAAGATCATGGTACAACTCGTTGCAGCCAGATTTTGTGACCACATGGAGTGAAATGGCAGAAAAATTCTTAAAAAAATATTCTCCACCCCCGAGGAATGCTAAGTCCAGAAATGAAATCTGCACTTTTAAACAAATGGACGATGAGGTAGTTCCTGATGCATGGGACAGGTACAAAGAGTTGTTAAGAAAATACCCACACCATGGCATTCCATACTGTATACAGCTAGAGACTTTTTACAATAGTTGAAATATTGATGCAAAACAGATGCTTGATGCTACTGTAGGAGGTTCTTTTACAGCCAGTACTTACAATGAAGGATATGATATCCTTGAAAAGATTTCCAACAACAATAGTCAATGGTCTGATCCATGGGCAAGTACAGCTAGAAAAACAGCAGGAGTACAAGATGTTGATGCTTACACTACTTTAACTGCCCAACTTGCTAATATGGATTCTTTACTAAAAAATCTCACAACCAATCAAACTAGGCAGCCCAGTGTCAACACCTCTATTCCTACTGTCAATTCTATACAATGTACTTACTGTAGTGATGATCATTCATTTGAGCATTATACCGGAAACTTTGAGCAAGTAAACTTTGTTAACAACAACAAAAGTGGACCTTTTTCGCAAACTTACAATCCAGGATGGAGAAATCATCCAAATTTTTCATGGCACATTCCAGCTCTTAATTCACCATTGCCAAAACTTCAAGGGCAATCACATCACCAATCACAACAGCACGGGCAGTCCCACTTTCAAAAGCATGGGCAACCCCATTTTCAACAACAGACTCACCAAAACTCTAAGAATACCCATCAAGGAAATTTTCAAAATCACCAACCATCCTTTCAAAATAAATCCCATCAACATGTGAACCATCTTCTTTCTTGGAAGCTTTGATGAAGGGATTTATGACTCAAACTCAGGCTTCTATAAAGAATCTTGAGACTCAAATGGGTCAAATGGCTCTGGAAATTAGGAAGAAACCAACTGGTTCCCTACCTAGTGACACAGAAGGGCCTAGAAGGGATGGGAAGGAGCATGTAAAAGTTGTAACTTTGAGAAGTGGAAGAAATTTGCTAGAAAGTATCTTAGGAGAGTTGGAAGAACCTAGCAAGACAGAACTTGAGAAAGCTCCCAAGGAGTCAACTCTTGTTTCTATACCCGTAGAACAACCCATTGAGGCTACTTCAATTCCCAAAAAATCAGACTTTCCAATTTTCATACCCACTGACCCAAAGGAAATCGCAGACCCTAAGAAAAAGTAGATGTGTCACAACCTGGTGGCAGTCCCAAAGTTCATCATCACACCACACCTGTGGAACCAGTTAAAATCACACCATCCATTGATAAAGAACCAATCTTTAACTAGATCCGTACATCCATCCCTAAAAAGACTACACTCCCTACTTCAGTCCCCCCTACATTCCTTATCCCCAAAGATTAAGGAACCAAAAGGAGGAATTACATTTCAAAAAGTTTTTGGATGTTTTCAAACAACTACATATCAACATTCCCTTGGTGGAAGCAATTGAGTAGATGCCAAGTTATGCAAAGTTTTTAAAAGATATTTTGAGCAAAAAGAAGAAACTGACAGAGTATGAGACTGTATCTCTCACGGAGGGTTGTAGTGCTTTATTGTCCAGTAAACTCCCTCCAAAACTGAAGGATCCTGGTAGTTTCACCATACTTTGTTCAATAGGAGGAAAGGAAATAGGAAAATCCCTATGTGACTTAGGTGCCATCATTAACCTTATGCCCTAATCTGTCTTCAAAACTTTAGGCATAGGTGAAGCTAGGCCCACCACTGTTACTCTTCAATTAGCAGACAAGTCCTTAGCATACCCTAAAGAAAAAATTGAGGATGTCTTAGTTCAAGTTGATAAGTTTATCTTTCTAGCTGACTTTATCATTTTAGATTTTGAAACTGATAAGGATGTCCCCATCATTTTAGGCAGACATTTTCTTCCAACGGGAAGAGCTTTAATAGATGTCCAACAAGGTGAATTAACCATGAGAGTTCAAAACCAAGAAGTGACTTTCAATGTGTTGAACTCCCTTAAATACCCAGCAGAGAGAGAAGAATGTCTACACTGACTTTAATTGAATCATGGTGTCAGGAGAAAAGTTTAGGAGATATTTTGGAAATAAGTAAGCATGATAATGATAGAAATGATTCAGATTCTGATGATTTGGAAGAACCATGTGAGGTAGTTGCCTTTGAAACTCTAGAAAATAAAGATAGGAAGACCCTTGTTCCTTCTTTACAAAATGCTCCAAACCTAGATTTGAAACAACTTCCCTCTCATTTAAAGTATGGATTTCTAGGAGACCTTGGAAAGTTACCTATCATCATTTCATCATCACTTGAATCTTACCAAGAGGAAAAGTTGGTTAGCATGTTAAAACTTCACATGAAAGCACTAGGATGGACCATTACAGATCTGAAGGGCATAAACCCTACTATCTGCCAGCATAAGATCATCCTAGAAGATAAAAACTTCACCTCTATTGAGCCTCAAAGAAGACTAAATCCTATTATGAAAGAGGTTGTCAAAAAGGAAATATTGAAATGGCTTGATGCGGGAATAATCTACCCTATTGCCAGTAGTACTTGTGTTTGTCCAGTACAATGTGTACCCAAAAAAGGAGGAGTAACTGTAGTAACCAATGAAAAGAATGAACTTATTCCTCCTAGGACAATATTAGGTTGGAGGATATGCATGGACTATAGGAGGCTAAACAAAGCCACCCAAAAAGACCATTTCCCATTACCCTTCATAGACCAAATGGTTGACAGATTAGCTGGAAAAGAGTTTTACTGCTTTCTGGATGGTTACTCTGGTTACAACCAAATTGCCATTGCATCTGACGACCAAGAAAAGACCACTTTTACTTGTCCTTATGGAACTTTTGATTAGAAGAATGCCTTTTGGACTTTGTAATTCACCGACCACTTTTCAAAGGTGTATGATGTCCATCTTTTCTGACATGCTAGAACACTCCATGGAAGTCTTCATGGATGATTTTTTTGTATATGGGACATCATATGATTCATGCTTACAAAACCTTGAACAAAGTTTGAAAAGATGTGAAGAAACTGACTTGGTTTTAAACTGGGAGAAGTGTCACTTTATGGTTAAAGAAGGTATTGTGCTTGGGCATCTCATTTCCAAAAGAGGCATTGAGGTTGATAGGGCTAAATTAGATGTAATTGAAAAATTGCCTGAACCAACAACTATTAAGGGTATCAGAAGTTTTTTAGGACACGCAGGTTTTTATAGGAGGTTCATCAAAGACTTTTCAAAAATTTCAAAACCTCTCTATATGCTACTACAACAGGACCATGTCTTCAACTTTAATGAAGATTGTAAACATGCTTTCCAATTTTTTAAAAAGGCATTGGTTACTGCTCCTGTAATGGTTACACCTGATTGGTCTCAACCTTTTGAGATAATATGTAATGACAGTGACTGGGTTGTTGGAGCAGTTTTAGGTGAAAGGAGAAACAAAATATTTCATTGTATCTACTATGCTAGTAAAACTCTCAATGAGGCTCAAATCAATTACACCACCACTGAAAAAGAATTGTTAGCCGTGGTTTATGCTTTTGAAAAATTTAGGTCATATTTGATGGGTACTAAAGTAACTATTCATACTGATCATGCTACCATCAAATATCTGATTTATAAAAAAGATGCAAAACATAGGCTTATAAGGTGAGTTTTGTTACTGCAAGAATTTGATTTGGAAATTATTGACAGAAAGGGAGTGGATAACCAAGTAGCTTACCATCTTTCAAGGTTAGAGAAGCAAGACAAACCAGCACCTGATGGTGACATCTATGAAGTATTCCTAGATGAGAGAAATTTTGCTCTCCAACATTTTACCCTGCCCTCGTTTGCTGATATTGTAAATTATTTGGCTTGTGGGATCATTCCCAAGGAGCTAAATAAACATCAGAGAAAAAAAAGCTTATTTTTTACTCTAAGAAATATTAATGGGATGACCCATTCCTGTTTAAAGTTTGTGCAGATCAGGTAATCAGAAGATGTATCCCAAAGAAGGAGGTGACATCAGTACTACATCATTGTCACTCAGGTGCTTGTGGAGGACACTTTGGAGGAAACAAAACAGCTGCTAAAGTACTACAATCAGGATTGTACTGGCTCATACTACATTGTGATGCTCATAATTTTGTACAAAGTTGCAATGAGTGCCAAAGAAGCAGAAATATCTCTCACAGAAATGAGATGCCCTTAAATGGAATTCTAGAAATAAAATTATTCGATGTATGGGGTATTGACTTTATAAGACCTTTTCCCCCTTCTAATAATTGTGCCTACATCCTGGTAGCAGTTGATTATGTGTCCAAATGGGTGAAGGATATGGCCTGCCATACCAATGATGCAAAGACTGTAGTCAGATTCTTACACAAACACATTTTCACAAGATTTGGAACCCCCCATTCCTTAATAAGTGATCAAGGCACTCACTTCATAAATACCCGTTTGGAAGAAGTTTTAGAAAAATATGGTGTCAATCATAGGGTAGCCACAACCTACCATCCTCGGACCAATGGGCTAGCTGAATTGTCAAATAGGGAAATAAAAGGAATATTAGCCAAAGTAGTAAAACCTCACCGGAAGGATTCAACCTACAAATTGGATGATGCACTTTGGGCCTATAGGACTGAATACAAAACCCCTATAGGAATGTCACCTTATAGGCTGGTATTTGGAAAATCCTGTCACCTACCCCTAGAACTAGAGCATAAGGCTTATTGGGCTATCAAGGAACTCAATTGGAGTTTAGATTATGACGGAAAGAAAAGATTGTTACAACTCAGTGAATTGGAAGAGCATATATGAAAATGCCAAGCTTTACAAGGAAAATACCAAAAAATGGCATGATAGAAAAATCATTTTAAAAGACTTCACTGAGGGGCAACAAGTTTTACTTTTCAATTCTAGACTAAATTTGTTTCCTGGAAAGTTGAACTCTAGATAGACTGGACCATTCCAAATAGAGAAAGTATACCCCTATGGTTTCATAGAACTGATGGACCCTGAGAAAGGAACAACTTTCAAGGTAAATGGACAAAGGGTAAAACCATTCTATGAGCCACAATCCCATCTACAACAACCACTTCAGGTTGATGGGCCTATGACATAGACTGTATCATAATTTGAGAATGGACTATGTAAGGTCCAGTGGGTATTCAAAATTGCAAGTTTGGCATCAACTTGTGATTTTATCTCTTTCTCTCTCTCTTTCTCTCTCTCTCTCTCTCTCTCTCTCTCTCTCTATCTCTTATCATTTTCACAGATTAGCACATTGAAGCCCTGATCAACTATCGAAAATTGAAAAGAATATGTTGCATAGGATCAGTGACCTACTGTTATTAGTCAAGGATGATCATATACTTCAGCTATATATGAACATTTAGTGATTTTTAGCATAATCACTGAAAGATCAACAATTCGCGCAACTATTCTCATTCAGTAAATGAAAGATTTGCTTAATGAGGCACATTCTTGCTGAACACTGACTTTTCTATAATTTATCTTATGAATCATGCTGATCTATTGATCACTGACTCCTCAGCAATCAAATAACTCTGATACACCTCACCCTAATAAACAAGTTTGGGTTTGAGAAGCACCTATATCAGCTAGGAGGATTCATTTCCATTTTCAGTACTCACTGATCGCTGAAAATTGGAGTATTTGCATTCTTCAGTAATCACTGATCGCTGACAATGTGAGTATTTGCATACTTTAGCAACCATTAATCGTTGAAAATGGGAGTAAGTCTAAATTATAGACTCAAAAGGGTGACGTGGAAGTTACCTCTCTCGATTATCGGATTTAATTATTATCAAGTCAGATTAATCCTGCCACATCGACAGAAGCATTAAATGCATAGTTACTTTTTTCGAAAAAGTGGAGGCTACTCATGATTTTCCATGCAGACGAAAGGACGTTTGGCAACCCAATTTGCAAACTCTTCGTCTCTCAAACCCTTTCATCTGTACGAATAAATTGTCAGACAACCTTCCATTTCGTACTTTCCACTCAGAACACAGTACCACCTATACGTACTGTCTAACCACTTTCAGGTGAAGACTTTCTCATCTTCGATTTTCCAGTACGAGGTTAGATTTTCTCAACTCCTGGTGGTATTTAAAAAGCCAAACATTGTATTCTTCTTCAAAAATTCAAATATGTGACTAAGAAGACAATCAAACGCACGAGGAGGGCGATTGACAAGACAACGATCTAGAATGCAACAAAGTCTAATGGCAGACGCGGTTGAGCAACCAAGGGTGTTACCCATACCATCTTCTTCTTCTTCTCCGTCCTCTTCATGCTCATCATCATCACCCTCTTCCACCAACTTACCCTTGCCGCCACCCATTGAGAATGCATAGATTTAACAAAACCTTGATGTCCTCCTAGAGGCCGCAAGGATTATTAGTCGAATAACACCTCTACCGCCAAGGGCAAATGACCACGAAGCCTTCAGCTCCAGACCTAGGAAACCAATCACACCGGACCTCAATATTCCACTGTGCCATTCTCCTATCCATCAATCAAATCCCATTGCTATTCCACAGATAACACCACATGGGTTTCCAAGACCCATTTTCTCAACTTTTGGAACAACTTCCATACCTAACGCGTTTGTATTAAACCAACGTAGTGAGGCTATCATCAGACCATCATTGGCACCATTTCCTCATTTCTCACAACAACGAGGAATGATCTGACCCCATATGCTTCAAACATCAATGGTTCAATCATCTCCACTACCAACTCACATAACTACACAACCTATCACATGTGCACCACCACCACCACCACCACCACCTCATCCTGTTAGGAGTGAAGCTTCCAGTTCACTTAATACTGAACCTATCAGGGTTCCGAGTCAAGGTCAGCAACCAACTAGATTGATACGACAAAGATCTTGCTAGATTGATACGACCACACCTGTTCCAGTTCACCTCATCCTGTTAGGAGTGAAGCTTCCAGTTCACTTAATCCAGGACCCTGCTAGATTGATACTACCACACCTCCCAGCAACTACTCAGGTATGTCGTTTTAATCTCGTTAGCTCAAGAATTCCCCAAGAGAGGTATCCATGGTTCGCTAAAAGACCAGGCCACAGTCCTAGGGGTTTTCATCAGCAATTATATGATGCCTTCCCAACAATCAGGGAAGATGTCGAGACTTGGTTGGGAAATCCTATGTGAGGTCCCACCTCTTTTTAATCTAGACTAGATAAGAGATTTCTATACAGAGGTCTCTGTATCCAAATTCGTCGAGATAGAAGTACGTAAAAAATGATTAGTTATTCAGGGACTTCCATAAATCAAGTTTTGGGGTTACCTAACTTGAAAAACTCTTGACTAGACCAACTGCTCACTCGCATAACCCCTGAACAATTGGATGACATTGTGAAGACCATAGCTAAAGTAGGTTCCACCTGGTTTTTCAAAGGAAATTGTAGATACATAAAAACGAGGTCTTTGAACACTACAACAAGTATATGGTCGTATTTTGTCAGGCATACTCTTTTCCCTACAAGTCACCATACTGACTTCTGCATGATTAGGGTAACCCTGATTTATTGCATTGTCAAAGGTCACGCCTTTGACGTAGGAAGACTCACCTCCATGAACATCAAGAGGACATCAGATCGCTGCAATGGGCGACTGATTTACCCTGCCATAATCCACAAACTAATGGCAACTGCTCACGTCCCTCATCTCACCAGCAACATCTTCTCCACTAAGAAGATGTCCATAGATAAACGAAATGTTGATCGACGAGTAAAGGGCAAAACTCACCATCAGCGCCCCCTTGTCACTAATGAAGCTAGTAATAACTCTAGTTCTCTCTTATTCACTTTGAGTTGCAAAATGTTTTTAAGGAACATGCAACTACTCAGCGAGACATCCTAGCAACCCTTCATCGAGTTCTGAACAATTAGGAAAGGGAGCAGTGAGAAAGAGATGCATGGATGCTGTATCAGGAAGCCACAGACCGAGTGTACAGAAGAGCATAGGCAATGCTCGATCCTGCACTTTTGAATGATCTACCTCCATTTCCAGCATTCAAAGGATGAATGCGGGTGGATTCATCACCTACTCCTCCTAAGTAGGCCAGGTTTTATCACAAACAACTCTCATTATTTTCCTTTCTTATTCACTGATTTTTAGAATAGTTTGAGTCAATTTTAAATTTGTATCGTCAATCATGATCACATCTCTTGCCCCTACTGATTCACAATTACCAGATTGTAATCCCCTGAACCTGAAAACAAATAAGTTTATATTTTTTAGAACATTACTGAAGTACTGTTACGATCACTGAGACCAACAATAAGAATCCCTGACTTCACCTCTCATCACAGAAACAACCATTCCACCTTTGTGAGGCACTTTTTTCACTACAGACTTGTTCAATTGGGACATTGAACCCTTTCAAGTTTGGAGTTGGAAGAATTGTTTCAACTTCTTTTTCTCAAAAAGGCTGACCTCATACAAAATTCAACCCTCACCCAAAAGCACTCTTTCATACCCTTTCTACATACCCTCATAAAGGCTTGTGCAAAATAATTCACTAAACAAAGCAAAAGCTCCCAATTTTTTTGCACAAGGGAAGTGTCAAAGGCACTCACAAAGGGACAAAATGTCCAAACATATACCTCCATAGGAGAAGATGGTAGGAAAATGGTTCCATAACCCAAAACGAAGAAACTAAGAGATACAAGAGAAAGAAATCCATACACACCATATATATCAGTGATAATAAAATTTTCAGTAAGGGATCATTAGGTTAGTTTTGGTGCAACTACAGGATAAAGAGTGAGTTTCTCAATTTGAAAATGACATTGTAACTTCACCTCTTTAGGGATTGTGAAATATTGGTAAAAATTTTGATCAGTGCACACAATGGATATCATGATTCTTGTTCCAAAATTTTTGAGTCAGTTTTGAGTCTTTTTCAATATCTTTTATTGCTTGAGGACAAGCAACCAATTAAGTTTGGGGTTGTGATAGGGTTAATTTATTAACCCTATTTATATCACATTTCCCACGCTTGGATGCCCCTTTTTAGTCTATAATTGAGTCTTTGGTTTGGTTTTTACCCATTTATTTGGAGTGGTTTACGTGTAATCATTGCTGAAAAGAAACCGCTGAAAACAGGTGAAAACGTGTCATTTACAATCTTCTATGACCACTGTAGGTTTGAATCAGATCGCTGATAAGATCAAGTCGCGAAGCCCGCTGATCTTGCTGACAAGTTGCTGAGGATAAATAGGGTTCGCTGATCGAAGCTCGTTGATCTCG
Organism: Arctium minus; assembly: GCA_954870635.1. Taxonomy (NCBI): domain Eukaryota; kingdom Viridiplantae; phylum Streptophyta; class Magnoliopsida; order Asterales; family Asteraceae; genus Arctium; species Arctium minus. The sequence goes on along the minus strand of OX941081.1, from coordinate 99,606,198 downwards.
CTGACAATATCGCTGAGGATTTTGAAGACTTGTTTGATTGAAAACTCTTTTGAGCCATATGTTGGGCCAGTTTGTTTAAACAGTTACTCATGGGCCCTTTTAGGCATTTGTTTTGTTAAGTTTTGTTAAGGGCTCTGTTTAATGGGTATTTCGTCCCATAGCCCAATTAGTTTATTATAAATAGATGCTTAGACTAATCCAAAAAACGCACCTCAAACCTCACCTTCTTTCCATTTTTGGAAAGGGTGTAGGTTTTTACCTTCCCTTCCACTTATAGATAAATTGTCCCTCAAGCTTTCGGCTAAGTTACTTGGCCGAAAGATTTTCAACTTTAATCATAGCAAGTAATTTAAAGTTTGGTTGTTTAACTTGCATGTTCTTCATCTTTCAATTAATTACCAACATCTTTTAGCAACTTGATTGTTTGTGATTAAGTGTGGATCCAAAAATCCATTTCCTAATCCGAATCAAACAATAAAGTGTTGCAAAATGAATCCTGCAGTTTACAAGTTTTTTACTTTAACTCTGTTTCTTGGCATGCAAGTTTCCCTTCCCCTCGTATTTTCTTTTTAGTCCTTTATATTCTCGTCGTTACATTTACATAATTTAGTTTTCTGCAGTTAACTTTTACGCATTTTCTTTACCTTCTGCACTTTAAATCTTCTGCAATTTACTGTTCCGTATTACTTTATTTTGCACCTCAAAGTTACAATTACTTGTTTCTCAAGAACGCTGATAACTTGCTTAGCAAGTTTCATCTCTTGAAGTTTAATGCTTTTTCCCTTTATGCATTTTCCATCTCCATTATTTAGTTTAAAAGTCTTTTCATCATTTATAAAAAGAAACCAAACTATGTCAGGCTGACAACCTGATTTTGGGGTGTAAAGTCGAGTTGAGAAGTGAACCAATAGCAACGTAAAAAGGTATATTTATATAGTCTTATTGTCATTTAAATCAATTTATAAATATTTCATTGAATATTACATTTAATCAATTGACAACTGATTATCTGTATGAAAATGTGTTGATCTTTCAAAGGTTACTTAAATATTTATCACCTGAGATGACATAAGTTTGCTATAGTATCTTCTTACTAAATTATTTGTTTTTATCTCAACAAAACTTTACACCTTTTGCTTCTTTTTATAATTGATTTTTGCAGTAGTTGTTAATCAAACCAACCGACAAAGATTTTCTTCGCTCGCCATCTGAAACCCGTTTTTAAATACTAGACTTTTTGAGAAACCGTTGGAAAACTCTCCCTGTGGGATCGATATCCGGTACTTGTACCGTTATTACTTGTTTGAAAACGACAGTAGATCAAGGTGTATACTTGCGCTGAGATCTATTTGCACGCTCAGTCCAGGATCGCATAGATTCTGCCCAACGCATAGTCCCATCCTTCTTCTTCACGAAGAGTACCGGTGCACCCCAAGGTGAGGTACTAGGTCTCATGAACCCTTTGTCAAGCAGCTCTTGCAACTGAGAAATTATCTCTTTCATTTCCGAGGGCGCTAGGTGATAGGTGTTAATAAATTAACCCTATTTCTTTGTTTTATTAGTATTTTATTTTCTTTTATTTGCCCATAGTCCACTTTTAGTGTCATTTAGTCCAATTTACAACTTTTATCATGTTTTTATGTTTTAGTATGCATTTCCATTGTTTTGATGCTAATTTGAGCATTTTTGCATATTTATGATTTTTTTGGCAATGCTATAGGACCACTGCAGAAGCTAGAGTTTGATGCTATAGGACCAACTGATGATTGTTGCAGCCAGATTTATTTCTTGGACCTGGCTTGGAAGCCCCATTTTGAAGACTTTATGGCCAAGACAAGGGTTTACATCATCATTGTACCCTTTAGCTTCTATATATATGCTCCTTATGTAACCTTAAAAACACACAACCTGGGTTTAATTATTCTCTAGCTTTATTTTGCAATCTTAAGCTTAAATATTTTGGGTTTCCTTGTCCTTCAAGAACTTAAATATTCTAAGCTTAAGAGTTGGTTATTTTGGAAGTATTAATCTAAGTGTTATGGATTTCAAGTTCATCCTCATAATCTTGTTCTTTGCTTTCTCAAGTTTTACTTTCTTTAAAAATCAATTTGTGTGATTTAAAATTCAAGATTTTGCAAGGGATTTTCACAAGTCTTTTTTGCACCTTGATTCTTAAATTACACAAGTTAACGTTCAAGATTCTCAACTTTCAAATTTCCAAGTGTGTTCAAAGCAAGGATTTTATAATCTCAAAGTTACTTCACTTTTTAGAAAAAGAAATCGTTTGGATTTAATTACTAGCCTTACTTTGGAATTCCTTCCTTTGTAAGTTTAGTGTCTTCTCAAATAGAAAAGTGTTTTTCCAAGTACCATTAAGTCACCATCCAAAGTACCAAAGCTTTTCTTTTCTTTTGACTTTTGTGGCACAACTTAAGAGACAAGTTCCATAACTTGCCACTTAAGTTATCAAGTCATACATTCTTTTACAAGTATTTCCTAGTTTAGTTTAACTTAGTCTTTTTATTTATGTTATTTTCCATTATGCAATTAATTTACTACCATTTACTTTTCTGCAATTTAAATTCATGTCATTTACATTTCTGTAATTTAATTTCTGCAAGTTATTTTTTTGTCATTTACTTTTCAGCATTTTACATTATTGTCTTTACTTTTCAGTTATTTACATTCCAACAATTTATTTTACTGTCATTTATTTTCTAGTAATTTTTATTTTCATTATTTTACCTTTATGTTATTTCCAGTCCTTACATCATTCGAAAGAAGAAACCAAGCAATGATGGGCTAATAGCCTGAGCTTGGTGTGTAAGGCAGAGTTAAGACCGAAATCGGCGTGGAAATAAAAAGGTGTATTTATTATGTCAATTTCTTCTAACTATATATTTCAGGTGATTACTGTTTCATTGAAGATCATATGGAATTAATTGACAACAAATTTGATATGTAAGGCAAATAAGAAAACCTGATTTAATATGAGAGGACTATAAATAGCTACAACACCTGACAAGTGATATACTCATACGGTGTAGGGAGGTAACACTGTGTCACGCTAGGATTCACGAGGTCTAATATAAGTGATATCATATTGATAGCAATGGGCCGGTGTGCACACTTTGGAGGTCGTCTGAACCGATAGTTGAATACTGTGACCGTTCTATAGAATCATTCAGGTGGTACTATAGGACTGTCCATGCTTCCTCTTTTATGACTGGTTTTCTAGTTGATAACTTTAACAAACCAACCAAAAGATTTTTCTTCGAATTCGCCATCTGAAATCAATTTTTAAATACTGGACTTTTGAAAGACTTTCACAAGCCTTCCCTGAGGATTGATATCTAGTACTTTGTACCACTATTACTTGTTATGAGACGATAGTAGTTTAAGGTGTATACTTGTGCCAAGTTCTATTTTAAGTGAATCTCATTTTGGATTGCATAAATCTGACACAACAAGGTTTTGGCACCGTTGTCGGGGAAGCAAGCTAAAAGTTTTTCTGTTTAAAGTAAAGTTTATAAAAGTTGATTTTTTACCACCTTTCAAAAAAAATTTGTGTATGCTAAGATTGACACACGGAGACTTTTTCCAACTCGACCCTGACATAGAAAAAACATTTAGACAAGGAAGGACAGCGCAAAGAGTTGCTTCAGCTTTAACCTCTCCAAAAATGGTTGAATGTGAAGATGTGTTAGATGAAGGAGTACACCCTGGTCCTATTCCTAGGAACAATAACAGAGGTCCTGAGGTAATTCTTGGGAAAAATAACAGGGGTCTTGAGGTAATTCATAGGAATGACAATTTTGGACATAGAAATGAGGATAATAATGAACTTCCAACAAATCCTTTTGAGGAAGAGGAACAAAACATTTTTACGCTCGCAATTTCTAAAAATGGTGGTATTATGGATTATTCTATCCCTATTTTAACCTAGTTACATACAAGAATACTTAAACCTACCATCAACACTGCCTATTTCGAACTTAAGCCTATAATGTTTCAGATGCTGCAAACCAATGGCCAGTTCGCTGGTATGCCATCTGAAGATCCTCATTCTCATTTGAGATCTTTCATGGAAATCACAAACTCGTTCCTTATCCCTGGGGTATCTGAGGATTCTCTAAGACTTAAACTTTTTCCTTTTTCACTAAGGGATAGGGCACGATCCTGGTATAACTCTTTGAAACCAGACTCTGTGATCACATGGAACAATATGGATGAAAATTTTTAAAAAAAATATTTTCCACCCATGAGGAATGCTAAATCCAGAAACAAAATTTGTACTTTTAGACAATTGGATGATGAGGCAATTCCTGATGCATGGGAAAGGTACAAAGAGCTACTGAGAAAATGCCCACACCATGGCATTCCGTACTACATACAACTAGAAACGTTTTACAATGGTTTAAACACCGCTGTTAAACAAATGCTAGATGCTACTGCAGGCGGAGCTTTCACAGCTAGTACCTATAATGAAGGTTATGACATACTTGAGAAAATCACTAACAACAAAGGACATTGGTCTGATCCACGTACAATTCCACCTGAGAAAACAACAGGAGTACAGGAATTGGATGCATACAAAGAATTAACTTCACAAATCGACACCATGGCATATTTGCATAAAAATCTAACTAATCCAACTATGCAGTCTAACACTTCTACTCCTACAGTCAACTCTGTGCAGTGTACTTATTGTGGTGATGATCATGCATTTGAGCATTGTCCAGGAAATCCTGAACAAGTCAGTTATGTCAATAACAACAAGAGTGGACCCTTTTCTTGAACATACAACCCTGAATGGAGGAATCATCCAAATTTCTCCTGGAACGGTCCTGCTCTTAACCCACCATTACTAAAGCTACAAGGCCAGTCCAATTTTCATTCACAAGGACAGTCCAACCATCACTCACAGTCACATCATAGACCTCAAAACAACCAACAGTCTAATTTCCATGCTCAAAATCATTAACCTTCTTTCCATAATAAGCCTACTTAGCATGCCGACTCATCTACTTCCTTGGAAGCAATGATGAAGGGGTTTATTACCCAAACTCAGGCATCAATGAAAAATATTGAAATCTAAACTCAAGATTCTATCAAGAATCTTGAAACTCAAATGGGACAATTGGCTTTGGAATTAAGGAAAAGACCCACAGGATCTTTACCTAGTGATACTGAGATATCTCACAGAGCTGGAAAGGAGCAAGTTAAGGTTGTGACTATAAGAAGTGGAATACCTTTAGTGGAAAACATCCAAAAAGAATCAGACAAAGATGAGCCTGAAAAGAAAAAGATGAACCATATTATGCTACTACATTACCTGTAAACCAGTCCTGTAGTACTAGTGGTCCCATAAAAGTTGATAAACCCATCAGTAGTCCAACCATTCCAATTAGATCAGACTATCCAACACTATTCCCTAATGAATCCAAGGAATCCCAGAAACCCAAGGAAAGTATTATAGTTAATGTGTCACAATCTGGTGACAGTCCTACCTTACCAACTCAGCCCCGTCCTATAGTACCTTGTAGGACTGAAAATGAACCAATAAAGGAACCGGTTCAAACACCCGTTCAGATACCTATTCAAGCACCTACTCTTCATAAGATTGCTCCCTCTACTTGAGTCACTCCTTACATTCCTTATCCCAAAAGGTTAAGGAATCAACAGGAAGAAATACAGTTTAAAAAATTTCTTGATGTTTTTAAGAAATTACACATAAACATACCTTTGGTTGAAGCCATTGAGCAGATGCCATGTTATGCAAAGTTTTTAAAGGACATTTTATGAAAAAAGAAAAAGCTGACTGAATATGAGACTGTAACTCTGACTGAAGGGTGTAGTGTTATGTTATCTAGTAAAATCCCTCCAAAACTGAAAGATCCTAGAATCTTTACAATCACATGTTCCATAAGAGGAAAAGAGGTGGGAAAGGCCCTATGTGACTTAGGTGCTAGCATAAACCTTATGCCTTTGTTTGTTTTTAACACCTTAGGTATAGGTGAAGCTAGACTAACTACTGTTACTGTCCAATTAGCTGATAAGTCCATAGCCTGGCCTAAAGGAAAAATTGAGGATGTCCTAGTCCAAGTAGATAAGTTTATTTTCCATGTTGACTTTATCATTCTAGACTTTGAAGCTGACAAAGATGTTCCCATTCTTCTAGGCAGACCTTTCCTAGCCACTGGAAGAACCTTAATAGATGTCCAGAAAGGTGAGTTGACAATGAGAGTCCAAGATCAGGAAGTAACTTTTAATGTGTTTGATTCTCTCAGGTATCCAGAAGAGAAAGAAGAGTGCTTTACCTTGAGCTTGATTGAGACTTGGTGTGAAGAAAAAAGTTTGGGGGAAATTTTGGGAATAGGAGACTCTGATAGTGATGAGGAATAGAAAGACTGTGAGGACTTAGAAATGCCACTAGAGATAGCTGCTCTTGAGACTTTAGACAATGAGGATAGGAAAAATCTTGTTCCATCCTTAGAAACTGCACCAGACTTAGATTTGAAACAACTTCCCGCACATTTGAAATATGCATTTTTAGGAGACCCAAGGAAGTTGTCAGTCATTATTTCATCATCACTAGAATCTAAACAAGAAGAAAAGTTGGTTAAAATGCTGAAACTCCATACCAAATCCATAGGATGGACCATTGCTGATCTCAAGGGCATACGCCCTACCATTTGTCAACACAAGATTATCTTGGAAGACAAAAATTTCACCTCAGTTGAGCCTCAAAGAAGACTCAATCCTGTGATGAAAGATGCTGTTAAAAAGGAAATTTTGAAATGGTTAGATGCAGGCATAATTTATCCTATTGCAAGTAGTACGTGTGTCAGTCATGTGCAATGTGTACCCAAAAAGGGTGGGGTGACTGTTGTACCAAATGAGAAAAATGAACTTATACCTACTAAGGATAGTGTTTGGTTGGAGAATTTGTATGGACTATAGAAGACTGAACAAGGCTACACAAAAAGACCATTTTCCATTACCATTCATTGACCACATGTTAGACAGATTAGCAGGAAAAGAGTTCTACTGTTTCTTAGATGGCTACTCTGGTTACAATCAGATTGCCATAGCACCGGATGACCAGGAAAAGATCACCTTCACATGTCTTATGAAACTTTTGCTTTTAGAAGGATGCCCTTTGGACTATGTAATGCCACAGCCACTTTTCAAAGATGTATGATGTCCATTTTTTCTGATATGTTAGAAAACTCCATGGAAATCTTCAGGGATGATTTTTCAGTTTACGGGACATCATATGATCAATATTTACAAAACCTAGAAAAGAGTCTAAAAAGATGTGAAGAAACAAACTTGGTTTTAAATTGGGAAAAGTGTCACTTTATGGTAAAAAAAGGAATTGTGCTGAGACATCTCATTTCAATAAGGGGCATTGAGGTTGATAAAGCAAAGTTAGAGATAATTGACAAATTACCTGAACCAACCACTGTCAAAGGGATCAGAAGTTTTTTGGGTCATGCAGGTTTTTACAGGAGGTTCATAAAAGATTTTTCTAAAATTTCAAAACCTCTGTGTTTATTGCTAGAACATGACCAAGTGTTTGATTTTAATGAAGACTGTAAAAAGAACTTTAACACTTTGAAAGAACCATTGATCACTGCACCTATAGTAATAACACCTGATTGGTCCCAACCTTTTGACATTATGTGTGATGCTAGTGACTGGGCAGTTGGAGCAGTTTTAGGTCAAAAGAAAAATAAAATATTCCACCCTGTTTATTATGCCAGTAAGACTTTAAATGTAGCCCAAATCAATTAAACCACTACTGAAAAGGAATTATTAGTTGTGGTTATTGCTTTTGAAAAATTCAGATCATATTTGATGGGTACCAAAGTGATTTTTCATACTGATTATTAGGGGTGAGCGTAGGTCGGGTCTGGTTGGGGTTAAAGACGGGAAACCCGATCGAGGTTCGGGTAGGGAAACCATCCCCTGAATAACACAAACGGGTTGGTAGGATGATCGGGTTTCATGGCACTTTCTGTTCGGTTAAATTCGGGTCGGGGGGCAGGGTTTCTGTAAAAATTTTGTTTTTGCCTTTCGTCTTTTTGCTTGACTATTCTGCACTTCGTATAAATGGTGGAATCCCACCTTCTAAGTAGTTCTTGTGGATGACGAGTGTGCTTAGCAAGGAGAGTGAACCAAGGTCATCTGGAATCTTTCCAACTAGTCTATCTGGTGCTCACCTCGACTGTTTCAGTTTCACTATCTGCATATAATATATGGATTATTAATATATGTGAGGGGTGAGGTAAAATATGGATTTAGATTTTAGACATTCAATAGTCTAATTTACTAGGGAGTAGGGAGTGGGTGATTAGTGTCTAGGCCTTGACTAGGTAGTAGGAACTAGGAGGTGGATGACTGATTTAATATCATTATGCACACTCCACTTTTGACTTTTTGAGTCTTTAACTGTTGGACACTAAGAACATGCCATGGTGATCCATACTATACTCCATAGTCCATACGGTCATCAAGTATAATTGTATAAACATTAAATAAAGTAATAAAACAAACTCCATCCATAAAGTAATAAAATGATGATGAATTAATGATCAAACTCCAAAGTTCAAAGTTACAATTATCAATTATCAAAATATAAAATAAATAGCAATTTTTATCTATAAATGATGATTCAAGAATCCATTTATTCCATTCTTCAAGTCAAAGTGGCAAGGACCAAAACTCCATCCATATGAAAATCGGTTGTTGTTCTTCCTCTAAGCATCATCTAGATCAACTATTGGAATAGATTCCTCACGGTCAGGAACAGAATTTGAACTTCCAATTCTCATATTTGGCAATTCTGCATAAATAGAAACAAATTAAAATCACGATATAAATTCATAAATACACAAATTTAACTATATACTAACATAATTAATGTCGTACCTTTATCAAACTTTTCAATATCTTCTATGTTTTCTTCAACTGCAATTGGCTGATTAGGGCCTCTTAGCCAATCTTGTGTACAAATAAGGGCTTCCACCATTTTAGGAGATAGAGAACTTCTAAAAGCATCTAAGACCCTGCCACTAGTACTAAAAGTTGTAAATGTAAGATTCCCATAATTCAAGCACAATTCAATGATCAAGATTTGACAATTTCAGTTCTAGAGAGAGAGTAGAGAGAGAAACAGTCACAGTGTCATTGATGTTACAATATTCAAGTACTTACAACTCTTACAACACAAACACTATTTATACAAGGAAACTTCTCTCATGAAACTAAACTCTTAAGACAAACTCTCACAAGCTTACTTCTCTCAAACCACTAAGATTGACTTTATTGACTTAACAATACATTGAATTTTCACATTAAATCTTGGATACAATTTATACACTAACATTCTCCCCCTTTGTATTCAAGATTTAATAAAAAATTTGACACTCGTCTTCAGCGCTTGATTCTTCAAACTTTGATTCTGACAGCTTTAAACTTTGTAGCTCTGACAATCTTTAGTCTCTGATGCTTTGAAGAATCTTGAAAAGTCATTCACATTTAGTATCTTTGGAAAGTCAACATGTCTTAATCACAAATCTGTATTCTTGAAATTCCTTTGAATCTTTATATTTAAGACAACTTTGAAACATCTTTGAAATCTTCATCTTCATCTTTGAACTTTGAGTCTTTGATCTCATATCTTCATTTTTCTGATCTCTGGACTGTCTTCAGAAAACCAACTTTCTCGAATCATCTTGACTTGTCTTTGAATCATCTCGGAAGGATTTCTTTTCATCATACTTGAATAAATTGAACTTTCAGAATTTTTCTACAAGTCTTTTCACTTTATGACTTTGAAATTGAACTTTGTAAATTTCTCCCCCTTTTTGATGAATTGTGAGAATCAAAATCATCAAAACTCATTTCAATGTCAGCCCAGTCTTTGAAACTTCTCTCCCAATTAAACAATATAGAACAGTCTTCATGATCTTTTCTGGTAATGTTTGAACATTCTCCCCCATATGATCTGATAATGAACCGTCAATTCATGAATGTATTTATTCGAATCTTTTCAAATTCAGACAAATTATGAGTTATAACCCTGAATCAACAGATGAAATAGTTAGGAATGCCTGTCAGTAACACAAAGTTACTGTGTACAACGAATGTACAATGTAAGGAGTTTGATATGATGTTCACTCCCCAGGACTTCCATTAAATCATTGAAAAAACACAAGGTATTTTCTATTAATGTTCTGACAGAAAAACAGATTTTTTGTGTGCTCGTGCTTGTGTTATGAAAGAATTAAGCACAATGATTGTTGTTTAGGCTCAAAATTATGTAAACCAATAAGACAACAAAGGTTATACGTAGACTCAATGAGCATGAAAAAGGGTCAAAGGTGGGGAAACTTTCCTTCTTGTTCAATATCAGTATCTTCCAAATGAAGAACCAATAGCGTATGTGCTGCTTTCCCAGAAAATGTGAAACATTCTCTTTTTGAGAAAAGAATGAGTAGCTGGTGCGGTGTTTGCAAGAGATGACATGGGCTAGGCGCCTTTTTCAATGTCGTTCACGAAGAATTGTGAAACAACAGTTTATGCGGATTCCCGACTCAGAAAGAATTTTGGTGCAAAGTTTAATATTCTTTTACTCTGATCTCTCACCTTCTTTCTTTTAAACATGTAAGCTCACTTCTAACCGATCTCTCTTTTCCATTTTACCTCATCACACACCACTCTCAATCTTTTGACCCATTTCCCCTCAATCACTCAAATGATTACTTCCTGGGTAGGAAACACTGGTTATCGTGAATCCATGGAAGTTCTGTAAGCCCTCACACTGAATCCCATATATTTTCCTAAAAGCATGTATTGCCTCAATGATTTTCTTGACATTAAAGCACAAGAAATCATTTGTCAGTGTATGTATGCTCCTAAAGATAAGAATGAAATTTGAGCATTTTAAGCATTTAAGATTTCTCAAAACTTTGTATGAATGAATAATCATGAAAGAATAGAAATTTTTGAGAATCTGACAATGATTAAGATCAGATCAAAATTCATGAAGAATAATATTTTGGGAAATCAAAGACGTAAGATGTTTATATGAACAATATATAAACATATTAACAATGAAAGCACATATGATAAGAAATGACATCTGGTCTCAAACAATTTAGAGTACAAACAGGAGTATTACCATAGAAAGATTAAACTTTTGATACATGGTAATAACAAATTCAAATGAAGTACTGAACCGGTGTGTGTGTGAATACTTGACAGTATATAGACAAGATAATACACAAGTATTGATCTTTGGAAACACACGGTCAGTTAAACATTAAAGCTCCATAATGAAAAACATTTAAAATCACACTTCTAAATTCATGAAATCTTTTGAGAATAAAGAAGTGGGTTGAACATTTAAGAAAACGTTTTTCATGTTCGAAAGTTGTTCTTCTTTCAAACAATCAGAGATTAAAATCAGAAGATATTTACCTTTAATCTCCCCCTCAAATCATGATAAAATGATTTAAATTCTGATATGCTCCCCCTGGATATTTGCATAATATCCTTGTCCTTAAACTTTTAAGAACGGGTCCTGATCTGCTGTAATCAGAAGCCACAATTCTTGACATTGAAGTACGGGTCTTGAACTGTGTTATTCAAGAGCCACAATCCTTGTCATATAAGTCCGAGTTTTGAACTGTTTTGTTCAAAAGCCTTTGTTCTTGCTCCCCCTTAAACCTTGGGTGCCTGCAACACAGATTTAACTTTTGGTACCCACTGGTATTTGGGTCCTGATGTGTTAGTTGCAGTTCTTGTGGGGGTTACATAGTAAGAACCGTACGAATAATTGACAAAATTATTACTTACAAAGTCAGAATTACCAAAAGATTTACCTTTGTGTGCACTGTTCTTTTTGGCATTTGATGTGGAAGCAGATGCTTTGTCTTTCTTCTTCTCATCCGAAGAACCTTTAACTCTCCAGACCATCTGTTCTTTCTTAGAATGCTTTCCAAGAGATTTTACATAGAAGCTCGTTGGACTATCAACAGATTTTTCATAAAACATATTAGATGGACAAATCTGATTTGATTTGATATTGTTTGGTTTGACACTTTTCTTTTTGAAAACATTTTTATCATGAATAGAAGTAGAAGCTGTTTTGAAAGAACAGACTGATTATGTTGAATTATCAACAAGTGATTGATCTATCACATCAGCTGAAACTTTATCTGACAATTCAACATTTGTAGCTTCTAAGTCCTTTATCTTTTTGAACAAAATATTTCTTTCATCAGAAAGTGTGTCAAACATATTTTTCAAATCAGTTCTAGCCATCTGTTCTTTCTAAATGTCTGAGGATAGAACAGATATCTTGGATGTGAGCTTAGATATTTCAGATTCAAAGATTTGACGTTCTTGTTCAAAATCTTTTTCTAAGTTCTTGGTTTTATCAAAAATTTAATTGAAAATCCCAACATTTATCTTTTCAGATTTCTTCTTTTCAATCTCAAAAGACTTTTTCTTTTCTTGAAAAGCTTTTCTTTCTTTCTCAAGTAAGTCTTGTAAAATAGAGATCTGTTTGGGAAATTAAGTAGTTTTGTCTTCAAGAACTTTTCTCTCTTTGGCAAAAGTGTCTCTTTCTGTAATTAAAATTTTCTCAAATTCAGACACTTGCTTCGAGAGTTTATTAACATCTAAGCTCAAGATCCTTTTTCTCTTGAATAGCTTTCTTTGAAAGATCAGACTGCTTTTGAGCTGAAGCGTTCTCCAGATGTGCTTTGTCATTATCTGCTTGGAGAATTTTCTTCAGATCAACATTCTTTGACTCCAACGCAGATATCTTATCTTCAAAACCCTTAAACTTCTGTTGAAGCTCAACTGATTCAGCTTGTAGTGCTAATGATCTTTGTTCAGTTGTCTTCAGTTGGCTTTGAAGATTCACAATCTTTCTCTCTTTCAGCTTTAACTCTTTCTCACATGTCACAATAGTATTCTCTTTTAATACAATATATTTCTCTTTCTCTTTAATCTCTTTCTCCTTTGCACTGATGATACCTGCAAAATCAGATTTAGCATAATTAGCACATTTTTCACAATCAGAAGTCTTATCAGAATTTTACAATTTAGATTTCAACTCCTGAATTTGTTTAAGATGAACTGAATTCTGATTCTTTAGTTTGTCCACTTCAGCTTCAATTGCCGGTATCTCAGGCATGTACATAATCGCACAGTCTCTCCCTGATAAAATTGTAGACATCTTGATCAATAAGTTGGCTTGATATGAATGATCGTTCCCAAACAATTCAGAAAATTTGACTTAAAGTCAAACACAGATCACCACTTGAAAAATAGTCTCAGAAAAAAAATTCTAACTTTAGAACTCGCAGGCCATAAGAACTCGCAAACCACTAAACTCGCAAGTAATTGTTCATAAGACTTCTTGCTAAACGCTTCGTGCGCGAAATAGAAACTCGCAAAACAAAAGATGCGTGAAATGAGAAACTCGCAACAGGCGTCGTGCACGATGTAGCTTCTCGCAAATGACTGTATGCGCGTATCTGACATAGAAAATTTTCGAACTTTTGAACTTCTCGCAAAGGAATGGAAACTCGCAGATCAAGAGAAGCTCGCACGATCCTTAGCGCGTTTCATACTTAGAAAATTTTGAGAAAATCTAGAACTCGCGAAAAATAAACTCGCACGTCTAGTAAACTCGCAAGTCACTATTCACAAACTTCACGCTAGAAGCTTTGTGCGCGAAAGATAAACTCGCAGAACTCTTCGTGCGTGTTTTTCACTTCTCACAAACACTTTATGCGCGAACCATACTAGAATTCACAGAAAACTTGATCATCTTCATCTTGCGCGTTCTTCAGGTTAGCGTGTTCTTCATTAGCGCGAACTTTGAATCTTGCGCGTTTGACACTTAAACTCACGGATTCGATCCAAATGTGTAATACCTGCAATTGGAACTTGAAAATGCACATGTTTGATCGATTAATCATTTAGAACATATTTCTAATTCAAGATTTTGATTAAAACAATCAAAAACAATTAGAATCGATCAAGAACAGTGTTTGAACATTTTTAACCAAAAACTCACAAAAATTCGAAATTGAATGCGATTCAGTTCGAATTTTATGATACAATCAATACAAGAAACATTTTAAAACCTAAATTTATCGAATGCAATGAATCCATTTTCTTGTATCAAAAACGATTTAGCAATGAGAATTTTTGATTGAACAGTGACTTTTTCAGAAAAATGAGACGTGTGTTCTTCAAAAATCAAAAATTCGATCAATTCAAGTGTAATCCAATTCTCTGAATGAATTTGGTCTCGCTCTGATACCAATTGTAAATGTAAGATTCCCATAATTCAAGCACAATTCAATAATCAAGATTTGACAGTTTCAGTTCTAGAGAGAGTAGAGAGAGAAACAGTCACAGTGTCATTGATGTTACAATATTCAAGTACTTACAACTCTTACAACACAAACACTATTTCTACAAGGAAAATTATTTCATGAAACTAAACTCTCAAGACAAACTCTCAAAAGCTTACTTCTCTCAAACCACTAAGATTGACTTTATTGACTTAACAATACATTGACTTTTCACATTAAATATTGGATACAATTTATACACTAACAAAAGTCGATTCGGAAGCCACTGTTGAAATTGGGACCGCAATTCTATCTCTAGCCACTTTCTAAAGAATAGGAAACCTTTCACTCTTAACCTTCCACCATCTTAAAATGTCAAAATCTTTTGTATCATCTATAGTGGACTCGCTTAGATAAACTTCAAGTTCAGTCTGTTTATTGAGTGAGGCCCCACATTCCATCTTTTATTTCTTTAGCTGACTTTTTAAACTAGATTGTACTCTTCCAACCGGAACATTCTCACATGGAACAGGGGGAGGAGGCATCGTACTAGTAGTAGATGATTCAGAATATGTTGAGACATACTCTTGAAATAACATATCTAGTTTAGACTTTACCTTCTCGAAACATGCCTTACCTTGGTCGTCACCATACATTTGACTTAGCTGGACTTGCATATACTCAACCTTGTCTCTTGGATCGAATATGTTGGCAATATTAGAAAATTCATCTTTATTGGATCACCCCAATATTTACTAAACTTCTCTTTCATTTTAGCACCCATAGCCTGTTCATAAATCATAAATAAAAAACTAAATATAAATAAATATTAATATTGAAGTAGTGAAGTTGATTTAAAATTTTAAATTTTAAATTTACGAAAATAGACATACCTCTTCAATGTTTGATTTGGATTGTAACATATCGGCAATAATGCAACTCAAATCAGAAATCTCGGATACGAAAGAATTTGGAGTTACATAAAGCGAGCCAAAAATTCTGATTGTCATCTCATAAAATGTCTTCAAAAATATCAACATGCTCTCAACAGATAACCAATCAAGATTTGAAGGCACCGACTTATCCAATTCCAAAGTCAACGTGTTGTCACTACTCTCATACTTTTCAAACACTTGTCTGTAAGCTATTGCAGTTCAAAGCATCTTATAGGTTGAGTTCCATCTAGTTGGAACATCAAGACATAAAGATCTTTTCTCTTCCACTTCAAGAAACTTTGCATATTCTCTAGATTTATGCAACCTAGATGGAGAACCCCTCACCCACCTAATGCAATCCCAAATCTTCTTAACTGTTGCATCTGCTAATTTCAACCCATCTTGTAAAACCAAATTTAGAATATGAGCAATGCATCTCATATGTATGTACTCAGCCCTTGTAGAAGAACCACCCCAACTCACCAACTTGTTTTTCAAGAACCCAATGGCAACATCATTCCTTGACGCATTGTCAACTGTTATTGTGAAAATATTGTTTACTCCCCATTCAAGCAAACAACTCTCTAAGGCTTTAGCTATGCATTCCCCCTTATGTGAATATATTGGCACAAATGAGATGACTTTTTTATTTAGTTTCCATTCATCATCAATAAAATGTGCAGTGATGCACATATAATTAATTATTTGAACAAATGTCCAAGTATATGTAGTCAAACTAATGCGCTGTGTGCTAGACTTGAACAATTTTTTAAGGTTCTTCTTATCTTCAAAATAAATACCAATTGTGTATCCCTATTAACTGTCCACCTAGATGGGATCTTAAATCTAGGACATGCAGTCTGAAAAAACTGCTTAAACCCCCTCCCTTCGACAAACCTAAATGGAAGTTCATCTATTATAATCATTTTAGCTAAAGCCTTTCGAACAACCTCTTGATTAAAAATCCAAGAAGTCAAAGCACCATCATTATTATCAGATTTTCCAGATTGAAATGCAAGAATGGACTGTTTTGCTTCCTTAGCATGTGGATTTTTAAGTCAAGCACTCATGTGGGTATTTAAAGATGAAGTGCCATGCTCTTTAGCCTCGGTTGCATACACTTTTGAACAATATAGACACTTACCTTTAATGACTACCCCGACATCGTTTAAAATCTTCTTAAAATGGCCCCATACTTGAGAACTTGTTTCTGACATTTTCCGTTTCTTTGTACTTTCTGTTTCTAGAGTAGATAGTTGAGTTACTGTAGGATTAGATTCAGTAGGAGATTGTTTACTATTACTTCTAGGCTGAGACATGTTAAACTTTTCCGTCTTTAATCCTACACTAAAATAAACGATACCAAGTTAGCTATGATATTATATAATCTATATCTTACGGTATTCAATTTTTCATACATATATGTTTATAACTAGTGACAACTTGACTAGTTTTTGACTTTTGTTGAAAAAGCATAATCCAATCTCTCTTTCTCAATTAAATAATTATATATATATATATATATATATACATAGAGTTACCTTTAAGCATTTGACCATACAATTATCATCATGCATACATATATATAATATATTAATAAATATAGTACATGTCTTTAATCTACATGATGTGAACATACATGATACAAAAGAGAATGCATACTGATCATAATTCAATTTCATAAATACAACTAACACCTCTTTCTCTCTCTTTCTAGTCTCAATTATATATAATAAAGTTAAATACATCTCTCTCTAGTACGTCTCGCTCTCTAGTCTCAAACTCTTAATTATGTATATATATATATATATATATATATATCTTTACTTACTGCAATTTTGCAAACAAGAAATCAAGTATCACAACTACACCTCTCTCTTCTTCTCTCTATCTCTCTTTCTCTCTCAAATATCAATGCACTCACTACTCAACGTCTCAACGTGGTCTGGTCATACATGAAACAAAGAACAAACGAGAAGAGGTTCAATAGGTCATGATATTGATTAGGCAGCCGCACGTAGCTACTAAACACAAAACTAGAACCGAACAAGAGAGAGAGAGGATATACCGTGTTGTGGTCCTTGTAGTTGTGGACTTGTGATACAGACATGCGATGGTGGACCGGTGGCCTGCCGCCGGGGTGGGATGGATTGGAACAGAGATTACGATAGTCGACAGAGAAAGTAGATATTGCAGCAGCGTTGCAGATTGCCAAATTTTGGTTCTCAACGTGATAGATTATGGTGGTGATATGGTCTAATACTCTGGTCTTATGTTTTTGTTATGATTTATGAAGTTAATGTGAAGGTCCCTTGAACATTGAACTTGAATATATGATAACGATGAATGGAAATATCAAATATGGAATGAAATCATAACCATATCATGCCTTTAGAGTTACTTGTTTATTAATAAACTAGAAGAAATCAAGAAAATAGGGAATATATATATATATATATATATATATTTTGGCCATGTCGGGCTTCAGGTCGGTTCGAGGCTGGGTTTTGAATACCCACCCCGACCCTTCTAAATGTTTCGGATACTCGGGTTTCGGGGGTCGGGTAACATCGGGTAGTATGGGTCAGGGTTTTTCCGGTTTTTTCGGTTTGGTATTTCGGGTTGGATCGGGTTTTGCACAACCCTACTGATCATGCTGCCATCAAGTATTTTATTTCTAAAAAAGATGCAAAACATAGGCTAATAAGGTGGGTCTTGTTACTACAAGAGTTTGATTTGGAAATCATTGACAGAAAGGGTACGAATAATCAAGTGGCTGATCATTTGTCTAGATTGGAAAAGCAAGAAACACCTGTACATAGTAATGATATTTGTGAATAGTTTCCTGATGAAAGGATCTTGGTTTTACAACACTCTACTGAACTTTGGTTTGCAGATCTTGTAAATTACTTTGCTTGTGGTATCATGCCTAAAGAGTTTAATAAACACCAAAGAAAGAAACTGATTTTCGATTCCAAGAAGTATTTGTCGGATGATCCATATTTGTTCAAAATTTGTGCAGATCAGATGATAAGAAGATGCATCCCAAAAGAAGAAACGACTTATGTCCTGGAACATTGCCATACAGGACCCCGTGGAGGACATTTTGGAGGAAATAGGAGAACATCAAAGGTTTTACAATCTGGCTTGTTTTGGCCTAGTTTACACAATGATGCTCATAACTTTGCAAAACGTTTCAATGAGTGTTAGAGAAGTGGGAATATTTCACAAAGAAATGAAATGCCTTTAAACGGGATTTTAGAAGTAGAATTATTTGACGTTTGGGGTATAGACTTTATGGGACCATTTCCACTTTCCAAAAAATGTGCCTACATATTAGTGGTAGTAGACTATGTGTCTAAATGGGTGGAGGATATGGCTTTCCTTTCCAATGATGCCCGGACAGTTGTCAAGTTTTTACAAAAGAACATCTTTACTAGATTTGGTACACCTCGTGCCTTAATTAGTGATGAGGGCACACATTTTGTGAACAACATGTTGGAAGAAGTTCTTGACAAGTATGGCATTAAGCACAGGGTGGCTACAATTTACCACCCCCAAACTAATGGTTTAGTTGAATTATCTAATAGGGAGATAAAAGGAATATTGGCCAAGGTAGTTAAACCACACCGTAAGTATTGGGCCTCCAAATTGGATGATGCCTTGTGGGCCTACCAGATTGCTTTCAAAACCCCCATTGGTCATATCATGAACTATGTAAGAGCACCTTTTGTTGGACTATAGTGTAATGGATCCATAGGCACAAGTCATTTATGTGAAGTATTTGCTATATCTTGAATTGGCTAGATGTGGGGGGTTTCACTTGGGAGCTCGTGCTATAGACCATGGGTTGTTGAATACGATAACTTTGCACCTCATCATATTTGTAATCTAGCAAGTGAGTCGTTCTTAGTCCAATGGGAGCTCGAACTAAAGATCGTTGGTGGTTGAACTCGATAACCTTTGGTGCTATAATAGAAGCTCCATAACATTTATGTGTGACCTACTTTTGTGTTCCGTCACCCCAATGGTAACCCCGGGACTCCCCCGTTAAATGGTGGAACCTCACCTTTTCCCAAGGGAGAATGAGACATATTCCACAAGTGTAACTTCTATATAAATCAAGATGTTATTATCATTTGCTTTCTCATGAAAATATATGCATGTTTAAATCTCACTAGGCGTAAGCCTAACATTTGCTTTCTTGAATGTCGCGTGTGACAGGTTCCGTTAGTGGTGGGGTTCGTAAAGATTGAGCTTCATGGGTTGAGTGAACAGCGGGGACTTTTGGAAGTAAATTTTTTGAGGGATTGGCATACGAAATGGATTCGAGAGATTTTGGGAAATTTGGTGACAATAGTTTAATCTAGATGATTCCGGTTTAGATTATCTAGTTGTCCTTTGTGATCTCCAAATATATTTGTTGTGAACGTCTTAACTATTTTCCCCCATAGTTGGGTGATCTCCGTCTTTATTAACTTTGTCATTTGTGAAAGTTGAATTTAAGTTTCCCTCCATTGAAGAGGTTGAGTTATTTGCACGTTTTGATCCCTCAATTTATAGACGTCATATTGCGATTTTTTTTAAAATTGCCTCTAAATTTTAGGGTGTTACAAGTTGGTATCAGAGCGTTAGTTTAATTGAACTAGGCATGATTGTAAGATGTCTAGAATTAAGTTGTAGTCATTAGGCTATGATTGGCGAGGATTGGGTAGAACTTTTAGTATAGGACGTCTTAGGATTGACGAAATTGCATGAGTTAAGAGTTGTGATGATGGTAATGAGAGTTCTTGTGTATAGTGTGTTCATAATTGCATGTAGCTAATGCCATTATGAACATATTGTTACGTGAGTATGCTTGAATTGCTAAATGTCATGACGATTGATGAATGTATTATTATGTTTCTTTATGCCTCAATCAATCTCTTATTCTCTTTCGTGCTTGTGTGGCAACCGTGTTTTATCATGATCAATACTCGTAGTCAACCGTTGATTGAAGGAGAAGCTCAAGATGATAGCACCTCCAACCCAAATCCAGTGATTAGAGCGACAAATGTTGTCCCTCCCAATATGCCGCCGATATTCACTGGGGTGGTGGAGCATATACCCAAGGTGGATTTAGCATCCTCGAACCCAGTCATTCAAGAGGCAAACCCTCATGCCGATATGATGGCTAGCCTCATGCAGATAGTGACGTCGGATATGGAGAAACAATAGGAAGTTTTTCTGAAGATGTTGGATGACCGAGATACCAGTCTGTGTAGACATGAGATCGTTGCTAAGAATATAGTGGCGGGATCCGGTGGTACTGGTCATGGGGTGAGGACTGAAGAGCATGTAGTCACTGATGCTAGGCCAGTTGGTAAGACCTGTACCTACAAATCCTTTCTCTGCAGCAGACCTCCCGACTTTTCTGGATCCGAGGACCCAGTTGCTTGTATGAACTGGATTCGAGAGACGGAGTAAGCCTTCGGTTCTAGCGAGTGTGGAGAGGGTCAGAAGGTTAAGTTTGCTTCTCAGATGCTTCGGGGCCCTTCTCTCAAATGGTGGAACATCACCACATCCACCCTAGATGCTACCGTCCTAGCTCAAATGTCTTGGGCTACGTTAAAAAATAAGATCATGGAGGAATACTGCAATGAGCTGGCTATTGATTTGATAGAGGATGAATTTCGATCCCTCAAGAAGGGTAACAAAACAGTGAAGGAGTATACTCGCCTTTTCATAGAAAATCTCGACCTTGTGGGGCATGTGGCTCTAAGTGAGAAGGAGAAAGTCAAGGCCTACCTTAAAAGCCTACCGGCCGACATGATGCCATGGTTCGAAACTCAAAGGCTTCCACTCTCTGGGAAACCATCAAGGAGGCCAAGCTCATGGAATACGTGTATGCCTGTAAAAAAGAAGAGGAAGTTGTACCGCGGAAAAGAGAAAGTGGGAAGGCAACTCCGCGACCTTCAAGCGACCAAGACCGTTCATCAACAACAATCGAAGTAATGATTCGAGGAGGCAGGCTAGGTGGTGCCCGAAGAGCAAAAGCAAGCATTTGGGCCCATGCCACTCGAAGCCCAACTCTTGTTACAAGTGTGGCAAGCTTGGCAACGTACAAAAAGATTGTCCAGTTAGAGGGCCAGTTTATTTTGAATGTCGAGAACCGGGCCATTTCCGCAATGAGTGCCCGAAACTCAAGATGGGAGGAAATGTTGGAAAGAGGGAAAGTGCCCAAAAAGTGATAGGAAGAGCCTTCCAGATGACAGCTGAGGAGGCTAAGGCGTCGACTGATGTGGTGTCAGGTACGTTCCTTGTTAACTCCGTACCTACACATATTCTTTTTGATTCTGGTGCAACTTATTCCTTCTTATCTATGTCCTTCCTAGCAATATTGCCTATGACTGCTAATGCATTAGAGGATGCTCTAGTAGTGGAAATAGCCAATGGTAGTTGGGTCATAGTTAGCCAAGTCTATGATAATCGTGTGTTGGAGATCGAGGGGAATAAATTTCCAATAAAACACTTTCTAATGTCTATTGGTGGATTTGACACAATCGTTGGAATGGATTGGTTAGGAGAGAACCACGCAGAGATTCTTTGTTCTAAAAAGTTGATCCGTATTCCGTTGGAGGGTGAAGAAGCGGTATTGGTTTACGGGGAGAGAAGGAAAGGGGAAGTAATAGTCATTTCTATGGCCAAAGCAAGCAAGTGTTTGGTGAAGGGGTGCACATCCTACTTGGCATATGTTGTGGATGCCAAATTGGAAAAGAAGAAGCTTGAGGACGTCAAGATTGTTCGTGATTTTCCGGACGTGTTTCCCGAAGAATTACCTGGTTTGCCACCCGATCGGCAAGTAGAGTTCCAGATAGACTTAGTTCCGGGGGCGACACCGATCGCTAGAGAGCCATACCGATTAGAGCCCTCGGAGATGCAAGAAATGATGTCCCAATTGCAAGAACTCTTAGAGAAGGGTTTTGTAAGGCCGAGCTCCTCGCCTTGGGGATCTCCGATCCTATTTGTTAAGAAGAAGGATGGCACGATGCGAATGTCCATAGATTACCGGGAGTTGAACAAGGTGACCGTGAAGAACAAATACCCACTGCCGAGAATCGACGATATGTTCGACCAACTTCAAGGGGAGGGGTGTTTCTCGAAGATTGACCTTCGTTCGAGATATCCCTATGTGAAGGTGAAAGGTGAAGATGTGGCGAAGACCGCATTTAGAACACGTTATGGCCATTACGAGTTTCTTGTGATGCCATTCGGTTTGACAAATGCACCGGTGGTGTTCATGGACTTGATGAATCAAGTATGTCGACCGTTCCTTGATCGGTCTGTAATTGTGTTCATCGATGATGTATCTGTCTATTCCAAGGATGAGGTACATCATAAGCAACACCTCCGGAAAGTTTTGGAAGTTTTGAGGCGGGAGAAGTTGTATACGAAATTCTCCAAATGCGACTTTTGGCTAGAAGAAGTCGAATTCTTGGATCATGTAGTCAACCGCAATGGAGTGAAGGTGGACCCGTCCAAAATCGAGGCGATGATGAATTGGGAACCACCTAAGAGCCCGTCTGAAATTCGAATCTTTTTAGGCCTAGCGGGTTACTATCGGAGGTTCATTCAGGACTTCTCAAAGATTGCTTCATCTTTGACAGCCTTAACCCGCAAGAATGTGAAGTTCATATGGGGGAAACTCAAGAGAAAGCTTTCCGGACACTTCAAAAGAAGTTATGTGAGGCTCCGATCCTTTCCTTGCCCGAAGGATCCGAAGCTTTCGTAGTCTACAGTGATGCGTCCAAGATGGGCTTTGGTTGTGTGTTGATGCAACGAGGCAAAGTGATCGCCTATGCATCAAGACAACGCAAGGAGCTCGAGAAGAATTATCTAACCCACGACTTATATTGAATTGGCGGTCGTGGTGTTCGCCTTAAAGCTATGGTGACACTACTTATACGACACCAAATGCACTTTGTTCATGGACCATAAAAGCTTGAAGTATGTATTCGATCAGAAGGAGTTGAATATGAGGCAGCGACGTTGGTTGGAACTACTAAAGAACTATGATTGTGAATTACTCTACCATCCGGGGAAAGTGAATGTAGTAGCGGACGCTTTGAGCCAGAAGGAGTATAGTGGCGGTGTACAAGCCACGCTCGCAAGGATAGATGTGGTGTCCAATTTAATTGAACAATTAAGATCAGCTCAAATGGAAGCCTTGCGCGAGGAGAATCTTAAAGAAGAGGTGATGGTGAAGCAACAGTCTCTATTGACCGAAGACGGTCGGGGGTTGAAGTTATACCAAGGTCGTATTTGGGTGCCCTAGATTAGAGGCAACCGAGAATTGCTCCTAGAAGATTCACATAGGTCCAAATACTCCATTTATCCGGGAAGTACGAAGATGTATCGGGATCTGAAATTGACATATTGGTGGCTCGTGATGAAGTTGGACGTGGCAAGCTACGTGGAGAAGTGTGTGACGTGCTTGCAAGTGAAAGCAGAACATCAACGACCCTACGGAAGCCTCCAATTCTTGGAGATTTCGGAGTGGAAATGGGAGCATATCACGATGGATTTCGTGACGAAGTGGCCCAAGACACTCAAAGGGCATGACAAAATTTAGGTAATAGTCGACCGATTGATGAAGAGTGCTCACTTTTTGACAATGCGTGAGACGATGCCCATGGATAAGCTTTCCAAGTTGTACATCGATGAAGTTGTTTCAAGGCATGGGGTACTGTTGTCAATTGTATATGACCGAGACAGTCGTTTCACTTCCAATTTCTGGGATGGGTTACAGAAGGAATTGGGTACGAGAGTAAAATTGAGTACGACTTGCCATCCCCAAACCGATGGCCAAAGTAAAAGGACGATCCAGACATTGGAAGACATGTTAAGATCGTGTGTTATCGATTTTGGTGGTAGTTGGGACTCCCACCTACCTTTGGTGGAGTTCTCCTACAATAACATCTATCACTCTAGTATTGGGATGGCACCTTTCGAGGCATTGTATGGATGGAAATGTAGAACCCCAGTGTGTTGGATTGAGGCTGGAGAGAAGCAGTTTGTCGGTCCCGAAATTGTCCAAGAGACCGCCGATAAGGTGAAGGGTATCCATGAGCGGTTGAAGGCGACTCAGAACCGACAAAGAGTTACGCCAACAAGAAGTGGAGGCCAATAGAATTTCAAGTGGGAGATCGTGTCATGTTCAAGGTGTCCCCTTGGAAAGGTATCATGCGTTTTGGAAAACGCGGGAAGCTAAGTCCCTGATTTATTGGTCCGTTTACCATGTTGGCAAGGGTGGGACTTCAAGCCTACAAATTGGAATTACCACCTAAAATGGCCGGAATCCATCACACCTTCCATGTGTGTTATCTACGCAAGTGCCTAGCCAAAGAGGAGAGCATGATACCCCTCTCAGAAATCCGAGTCGATGAGAGAAATCATTGCGTAGAGGAACCCGGTGCTATCTTGGAGCGAAAGTCGAAGAATATTTGCCACAAGGAAACCACAATGGTCAAGGTGCAATGAAAGCATCATCGTGGATCTAACGTGACGTGGGAAGCGGAGGACGACATGAATACGAGATATCCAAACCTTTTTTGTAACACCCAGAAATTCTCAAGGTAAGTATTTATTTCCTTTAAATGCATTAAATGTACCTATGTGAGTATATGAGCCTTTGTATGCGTTTTATGATAGTTGATATGTTGAAATGTCGTATAATCTGACTTACCGTCCTTAATTGTTCAAATCTCGCCTTAGTTATCGAATCAAGTCAAAATCCGGGACGTTTGGGGTCTCGCGCGACAATGACTGGCGACTATGACATGGTCACTGTCGCCGTGTCAAGGTCGCGTGGAGTGTACCGTAGGGGGGGTGAGTGGCGACTATGACACACGACTATGACACGGTCAATGTCGCGGTGTCAATGTCGCGAGGGATGTACCAAGACCTCGGGGGTGTTTGGGTCTTTTGTTGGACTTCATGAGGTTAGGATGGTACTATTGTACCCGCAGTCGGTATGGAAATATGTTGGGTTGAAATACACCAAAAGGACCTCCTATATGCGTTATGTTGGACGAACCAAATCAGTACACTAGGAGGATACAGTCTTGGGCACCACTGTGATGGTATGTGCCTAGACCTCCGCCATTCGAGGAATTTTCTCAGCAATAGTCTTCGGGTGTGTCGGGCCTTTCGGGTGTTCAATGTTAAGGGAATCAAGGTATATCAACTCTTGGGTGGGATTTGATTGGTGCTTTGGGTCTCCTCTAATGACTCCACATGTATTGAACACTGGTTAACTGCTGATAAGAATTGTAAATGTTCATGCATGCTTATTGTTGTTCAACTCACTAGGCTTTTTGGCCTAACACTTGTTTGGTGTCGATGTGTATCTCAGGTTCTAGCGGTGCTGGTCCTAAGCAGGCTTAGATGCTTTGGGTGAGAGCTTGGGGATTTTGCACTTGAACGTATTATGCTTATGAAATGAACTGTTGGGCTTATAGATGACAACCCTTTTGTAATCTCTTTTCTAGTTGTAGAAATTAGATTAGTTGGTTGTTAATTTATTGTCCGTTTGAGTTATATTTGTGATTAAACAGGTTATTTATATAATCCCCATTTTTGGGAGGCTCTTGCTATGGCAATTTTAGTATCCCTCATGTCCGTTTTTCGGATTTTTGTTATCCCAAATTTTAGGGTGTTACAAGTTGATATCAGAGTTTTAGTTTAAGTAAACTAGGTTGTTTAGCATATCTAGATTTAAGCTTTAGACTTTATGACTTCGCTGTCCACTGGGTAGCAATCCTAGGTGGGGAGAGAGTTAAGATTACGGAATTACTTTAATTGAAAGTTGTGATGATGGTGACAAGAATTCTTGTGTATGGTTCGTTCATAATTTCACTTAGCTACAACTATTATGAATGCATTGTTACGTGAGCATACTTGGTTTACTATTATTATGATAATTGATGAAGGTAGTAGTACGTACAATGAGTTCAACTCATTTAGTCTTTTCTCAATCTATTTCTCGTACGTACATGGCAAATTTAATGGTAAACACTCGAAGTAGGTTGTCGGACATGCCTGAGGGTCAACCAGAGGTGGAATCTGCAGTTGTACGACCTCCCGTGGGTGTAATCACCGATGACATTACTATACCCAGAATCTTGGAGGAGGGCCTGAGCATATTCCGCGCCAGAACCTCAATGCAGGTAACGCCATCATGGAGGAAGTTACCATGGAGACCCGGCTTGGGGATGGCATGATGTTGGCCATGAATGCGGCCATGGCTCAACAACAGCAGGCCATGACTTCGGCCATGGCTCAACAACAATAGTTTTTCATGAGGCTCTTAGAGGATCGAGACGCCAGCCACCGTCAACCTGAGACTATGGCTGAAAACGTTATTGTGGGTTCGGGTGGACCAAATGTGGTAACGGTTGAGGAACCATCCGCTGAAGGGATCCGGACGAAGTCTAAGGGGTGCACTTACAAAGCGTTTTTGGGGTGCCACCCTAAGGAGTTTACGGGTTCAGACAACCCGGTTGCTTGCATGTACTGGCTCAAAGAGGCAGAGATGGCCTTTGAGTCAAGTGAGTGTGATCCCTCTCAACGGGTCAAGTTTGCTTCTCAACTACTTCGGGGAGAGGCTTTGATTTGGTGGAATCTCACTCGATCAGTCCTCACTCCGGAAGTTCTGGCTAAGTTAACTTGGTCGGTGTTCAAGGAGAAGATTATGGACAAGTATTATAGTGAGCGTTCGATGGACAAGTTGGAGCGGAAGTTCCAAGATCTGAAGAAAGGGAATCTGTCTATTGTTGGCTACTCCAAACTCTTCTTGGAGAAACTAAACTTGGTGGGACATCTGGTCCCCGGTGAAAGGTCAAAGATTAAGACCTATCATCAAGGGTTACCGGCCGATATGCGAACGTCAGTAAGGAATGCTAAATGTTCAACTCTGTAAGAGGTTATCGAGGAGTCCTTACTCGTTGAGGACGACATCAATGCCGAAAGGTATGAGAAGAAACATGTTGGTGAGAAACGGAAGTGGGAGGGGTCATCTGGGCCCGTTCGTCAATCAAGAACCTTTGTAAGCGGGAGAACGGGTGATCAACGCCGTGAAGATCGGTGGTGCCACAAGTGCAGGTCAAAGCACTCGGGGTCGTGCGCTACAAGGACTCACTCCGGTCCAGCCGGGTGTAACAAGTGTGGTAAGAAAAACCACACAATTCGAGAGTGTTCCCTCCGTGGGTCGGTATGTTATGAATGCGGAGACCCGGGGCATATGAAGCGAGAGTGTCCAAGGCTAGTTAGAGGAGGTGGTGGAAATTCTGTGGGTTCGACGGCTAGGGTCGAGCAACCATCAAGGGCACCGAGTCGAGCATTCCGGATGACTACCGAGGAGGCAAAGGAGACCGCGGATGTCGTTTCGGGTACATTTCTAGTAAACTCCATGCCTGCTCGTGTCTTGTTTGATTCGGGTGCTACATGTTCCTTTGTGTCGGATGCTTTCTGTAAACAATTCACCACTCCTATTAGTGTTCTTCCCGATGCATTAGTAGTAGAAGTAGCTAATGGGGATCAAGTGATCATTCGTGATCGTTTTTGTGATTGCACTCTAGAGATCGATGGGAGTTCTTTTGGAGTGGATTTATTACTTATGGCTATAGGAGGATTTGATGTAGTCATAGGTATGGATTGGTTAGTAAGTCATAGGGCGGACATCTTTTCTTCCAAAACGATGATCCAAGTGCCATTACCGGAAAATGGTATGGCTACCATTTATGGGGAGAAAGGAAAGAGAAATAATCCTATTATCTCATCTCTTAAGGCTCGCAAGTTTTTAGCGAAGGGTTACCCTTCGTACTTGGCCTACATTGTGGACGTGAAGAAAGAAAAGAAGTCGGTGGAAGATGTGGAGGTGGTGCAAGATTATCCGGACGTCAAGTGGAGTTTCAGATTGACCACACTCCGGGAGCGGCTCCGATAGCCCGAGCTCCATATCGTTTGGCACCGATGGAAATGAAGGAAATGATGTCACAACTGCAAGAGTTGTTGGAGAAGGGCTTCATTCGGCCGAGTTCGTCACCATGGGGAGCACCGGTGTTGTTCGTGAAGAAGAAGGACGGGTCCATGAGGATGTGCATAGATTACCAGGAATTAAATAAAGTTACAGTGAAGAACAAGTATCCCTTACCTCGTATCGACGATCTTTTTTATCAACTCCAAGGCACGAGATGCTTCTCAAAGATTGATCTTCGATCCGGTTATCATCAGGTGAGAGTAAAGAAAGAGGACATTCCGAAGACGGCTTTCCGAACGCGATACGACCATTACGAGTTTTTGGTGATTCCTTTCGGTCTAACTAACGCTCCGGCCGTATTCATGGATCTGATGAACCGTGTGTGTTACCCATTCTTGGATAAATCCGTGATCGTCTTCATCAACGATATTTTAATATATTCAAAGGATGAGTCCGAGCATGGAAAACACTTACGGGAAGTATTAGAAGTTCTAAGGAGGGAGAAACTGTTCGCGAAATTCTCGAAGTGCGAATTCTGGCTTCAAGAGGTGCAATTCTTGGGGCATGTGGTATCAAAGGACGGGTTAAAAGTGGATCCGGCAAAGATCGAGGCAATGATGAGTTGGGAACCTCCAACAAGTCCGATGGAGATCCGAAGCTTCTTGAGTTTAGCGGGTTACTACCGACGTTTCATTCAAGACTTTTCCAAGATAGCTGCACCGCTCACTTCTCTCACAAGGAAGAACGTCAAGTTTCTTTGGACCGATGCACAAGAGCAATCCTTTCAGACGCTCAAGAGTAAGTTGTGCGAAGCTCCGATCTTATCCTTACCCGAGGGATCGGAAGACTTTATTGTGTTTAGTGACGCTTCCAAGATGGGACTTGGGTGTGTCCTAATGCAAAGGGGGAAAGTAATAGCATACGCGTCGCGACAGTTAAAGGACCATGAGAAGAATTATCCGACTCATGATTTGGAGTTGGCGGCGATAGTTTTCGCGTTAAAGTTGTGGCGACACTACTTGTATGGGACCAAGTGTACTCTTTTCACGGATCACAAGAGTCTCAAGTACATCTTCGATCAAAAGGAACTCAACATGCGACAAAGGAGGTGGCTTGAGCTCTTGAAGGATTATGATTGTGATTTACTCTATCATCCCGGTAAGGCCAACGTGGTGGCGGATGCTTTGAGTCGAAGGAGTCATGATGTAAGTGTCAAAATGTCCCTTACCAGAATCGATGTAGTGTCGAGTTTGTTGGAGAGTATAAGAACGAGCCAAGCGGAAGCACTTAAAGAAGAGAACCTCAAGGCCGAGGTTATGTCCAAGGAACTCTTAACAGAAGATGGTTGTGGACTCAAACTCTTTCAAGGGCGAATTTGGGTGCCAAAGATTGGGGGAAATCGTGACTTACTTCTCGAGGAAGCACATAAGTCGAAATATTCTATACATCACGGTAGCACCAAGATGTATAGAGACTTAAAGTTGAATTATTGGTGGCCGGTGATGAAGCTGGATGTGGCTAGCTATGTGGAAAAGTGTGTCACATGCCTTCAAGTCAAAGCAGAGCATCAAAGACCGTATGGAAGTTTGCAACCGTTGTCCATCCCCGAGTGGAAGTGGGACAACATCACCATGGATTTTGTGACGAAGCTACCAAAGACCTTACGTGGTCACGATGCAATTTGGGTGATCGTGGATCGGTTGACCAAGAGCGCACATTTTCTTGCGATGCGGGAGACCTTGCCAATAGATAAGTTGGCTAAATTGTACATCAACGAGGTGGTGTCAAGGCACGGAGTTCCGCAATCTGTAGTATCGGATCGGGATAGTCGTTCCACTTCGAACTTTTGGACTAGTTTGCAAAAGGAGTTGGGCACTAGACTGAATCTGTGCACGGCATATCATCCTCAAACGGATGGTCAAAGCGAGAGGACGATCCAGACGCTAGAAGATATGTTGAGATCGTGTGCGATAGACTTCGGGGGAAGTTGGGACTCACACCTACCTTTGGTAGAGTTCGCGTAGAATAACAGTTACCATTCTAGTATCGGAATGGCACTGTTCGAGGCTTTGTATGGACGGAAGTGTAGGACCCCAGTTTGTTGGCTAGAAGCGGGCGAGAAGCAATTCGCCGGGCCGGAAATAGTGCAAGAGACGGCGGACAAGGTGAAAGAAGTTCGAGAAAGACTAAAGGCAGCGCAAGACCGACAAAAGAGTTATGCGGACAAGAAGAGAAGACCGGTTGAGTTTCAAGTGGGTGACCGGGTCATGTTGAAGGTGTCTCCGTGGAAGGGGATCATACGTTTCAGGAAGCGTGGGAAGCTTAGTCCTCGTTTCCTTGGACCATTCGTTATTTTGGAGAAGATTAGTTTGCAAGCCTATCGGTTGGATTTACCGCCGGAAATGGATGGGATACATCCTACATTCCACGTGTGTTATCTTCGGAAGTGTCTAGCCGAAGAGGAAAGCGTGATTCCTTTATCGGAAATTCGAGTGGACAATGGAAATCGATGTGTGGAAGAGTCGGAGTCGATTTTAGAATCGAAAGTGAAGAAGTTGAGGCATAAGGAAGTGGTCATGGTTAAAGTCCAATGGAAGCATCATCGGGGTGCTAACATTACTTGGGAATCCGAGGATGATATGAAGAAGCGTTACCCTCACTTATTTAATCTAGTGTAAGATTTCGGGGACGAAATCCCAATTAGGTGGGGAGGATTGTAACACCCGGAAATTCTCAAGGTAATTATTTATTTCCTTTAAATGCATTAAATGTACCTATGTGAGTATATGAGCCTTTGTATGCGTTTTATGATAGTTGATATATTGAAATGTCGTATAATCTGACTTACCGTCCTTAATTGTTCAAATATCGCGTTAGTTATCGAATCAGGTCAAAATTCGGGACGTTTGGGGTGTGGCGCGACAATGACAGGCGACTATGACATGGTCACTGTCGCCGTGTCAAGGTCGCGGGGAGTGTACCGTAGGGGGTGTGTGTGTGGCGACTATGACACGCGACTATGACACGGTCAATGTCGTCGTGTCAATGTCGTGAGGGATGTACCGAGACCTCGGGGGTGTTTGCGGTTATGACACGCGACAATGCCCATGGGCATTGTCACCGGGGCATTGTCGCCCGCGGGGGACCAAACCTTTTTGACTTAAACCTTTCTCAACCCTCATTTATCACATTTTCACATCCAAAGACGGGAGCGTTTCTATTTGGGCGATTTTTGGGGATTTCAAACACACACACATTTAATTCTAGGGTTTTGGGTTGTTGGGGTGATTTATTGCTCTCCAACCCTCAACCAAGTGTATTTATTGAAGATCATCACCAAGCTACTCCTCTCCTTCATCATGTCTCCTTTGGGCATTATCTAGGGTTTTCATCTTTTCTAGGTTTTGTTCCAAAACCTAGATAGTGAGTTTACTAAACCTTTGTTAAAACTAGATACACATCATAATCTTCTATTTGTTATTTCATTCTCTATGTGTTCAAGTATTTGGGATTTCTTGATGAAAATAGTTGGAAATATGGATATTGGTGATATGCTATGTTTATGTTATGTGTACCATTATTTGGGGCTTTTCCCATGGATATATAATATAGGTACCTTGATATGTTAAATGTATGCATATATGTGTGTTATGATGGTTTTAGTTGGAATATCACCTTGGTGACATATTTATATACATGATGAATATAATTGCCATTTGGGTCTTTTGTTGGACTTCATGAGGTTAGGATGGTACTATTGTACCCGTAGTCGGTATGGAAATATGTTGGGTTGAAATACACCAAAAGGACCTCCTATATGCGTTATGTTGGACGAACCAAATCAGTACACTAGGAGGATATAGTCTTGGGCACCACTGTGATGGTATGTGCCTAGACCTCCACCATTCGAGGAATTTTCTCAGCGATAGTCTTTGGGTGTGTCGGGCCTTTCGGGTGTTCCTTGTTAAGGGCATCAAGGTACATCGACTCTTGGGTGGGATTTGATTGGTGCTTTGGGTCTCCCCTAATGACTCCACATGTATTGAACACTGGTTAACTGCTGATAAGAACTATAAATGTTCATGCATGCTTATTGTTGTTCAACTCACTAGGCTTTTTGGCCTAACACTTGTTTGGTGTCGATGTGTATCTCAGGTTCTAGCGGCGCCGGTCCTAAGCAGGCTTAGATGCTTTGGGTGAGAGCTTGGGGATTTTGCACTTGAACGTATTATGCTTATGGAATGAACTGTTGGGCTTATAGATGACAACCCTTTTGTAATCTCTTTTCTAGTTGTAGAAATTAGTTTAGTTGGTTGTTAATTTATTGTCCGTTTGAGTTACATTTGTGATTAAACAGGTTATTTATATAATCCCCATTTTTGGGAGGCTCTTGCTATGGCAATTTTAGTATACCTCATGTCCGTTTTTCGGATTTTTGTTATCCCAAATTTTAGGGTGTTACATTTTTACTTAATTAAAGATTTCGATGAGGAAATCATTTCCACGTCGGGGAGGATTGTAACACCCGCAATTTTCGGTATGCGGTTACTCTATCTCTTGACCTCTAATCGTTAATGATAACCTTTGCTACTGAAAATTATGATTTAATTTCGAACCACGTACTTGGAATCACCTTCGTATATCGTTCGGACTGAAAATCAGTCAAGTGCAGGTGTGGGGCGACAATGCCCGACGATTGTGACAGTGTCACTCTCGTCGTGGCACTGTCACGGAGTGTTGATGGCTTGCGGTACGTCTAGGGCGACAATGTCCGGCGATTGTGACAATGTCACTCTCGCCGAGGCAAAGTCGTTGGGGCCAAGGTAGCTACGGTACATAGTTGGCGATAATACCCAACCACTATGACCTGGGCACTATCGCCGGTCATAGTCGCCGATGTGGTCTTGGGTAGACTTAAATTCTCTAGTCCGTTTCTAAACCTCATTTTATCATAAAATCTATTTGGGTGCGTTTCTCTCTCTCTCTTTGAGGGCGATTTTCACCAACCTAACCCTAACCTTCATTTACTCCATGCCTCAAATCATCCAAGGTCATTCATAGCTTCTCATCTAGGGTTGCTAACTTATTAAAGTAAAGTTCTAGTGGTTGATCAAGTTGGGTGGAATCAAACTACTTTACTTGGTGATTTCTAGGGTTTTAACCAAAACCTTAGTATTGTGAGTCATTCTATAAAGCTTTCTCTATATACATGCTAAATGTCATAAAAACACTTATTTCAATGTCTTACTTCATTTTATCATCATTTGGTGGATTTGGTATTCTAGGTCAAAATTAGGTTTTTGGATAAACTTGACATTTTGATGAAATGGGTATTGTTTACATGAATGATAGTTCCTATGTGCTTGATAAACTTTGGAAAACAAGGATATGATGGATGTATTTATGTTTATTTATGAATGGGGATTTACCCTTTCGGAAATACCATGCTTTTGGTATATATCTACGTATTGGTCATATCATGAACTATGTATGAGCACCTTTTATTGGACAATAGTGTAATGGATCCATAGGCACGAGTCATTTATGTGAAGTATTTGCTATATCTTGAATTTGCTATATGTGGGGGTTTCACTAGGGAGCTCGTGCTATAGACCGTGGGTGGTTGAATACGATAACCTTGCACCTCATCATATTTGTAATCTAGCAATTGAGTCCTTCTTAGACATGTGTGTCCCACAATCAGTGTATAACAAGATGAAAATTACAATTCAATCAATTTCCATTTTATTTTCAATCTTAGAAATTGATACAATACAATCTCTCTCAATATTTCTCTCTCTAACAAAATGAACGCGTATAACTTTTTCTATTGACCACACTTCTAGTCATATCCCTATTTGACAAAAACACTTATACTACTAAACACTTACACTACAACACACTCTGAGTTTGACTTTTTATTACAATTGACTTTGACTATGCTTGAGAGTTTGACTTGAGCTCTTTGACTTTTCTTGACTTCAGTCTTCTATGATCTTGTATCCAACATATTTCTACACTAATAATCTCCCTCTTTGGATTCAAGATCATCTCTAAAAATATTTTGCAAAACAATCTCCCTCTTTGATTAATTTTTAGCAGCTTTAATCTTCCCTTTTGTTAAGACAACTGATCATCTTCAGAAAAATAAGCATTGAAGCACAATCTCCCTTTTTACGCTAAAAAACAATCTTCAACTTTCTTGGATAAAACTTGTCTTCAAAACCAGTAGCAATCTCTCCAAGGTTGTGAAAACCTCTTTCGAACATCGGAAAGAAATTATCTTCAGATTTGGCTCGCTTTTCTTCAGCAAAACAAACTTCAAAGAAAAACTTTACAAGAAATGTCCTTAAAAATTTCTTGATAACCTCACCCCCTTTCTGACCAAGATCTTTCATCACTGAGCCTCTGATCATCCGCTGATTCACCAAGTATTTATCCGAATCTTTTCAAATTCAGACAAATTATGAGTGTAACACATGAATCAACAAATGAATCAGTTAAAATTTATGTCAGTAACACGAAGTCACTGTGTAACGAATACACATTGGAAAGGAGCTTTTTGATGTTCACTCCCCCAGGTCTTCCATTCAATCATCGAATAACACAAGGTTAACCGATGAACGTTTAGACAGAAAAACGAATTTCCTGTGTGTACGTGCTTATGTATGAAAGAATTTAATCAGAATGATTGATTTATCAGGCTCAAAATTGTGTAAACCATTGAGACAACAACAGTATAACACAGACTCAATTGTGCATGATCGAAGTGCGAAGGTGGAGCAGACTTCCTTCTTTTTCAATATCCAGATTTTCATTTGGAAAATCTGATAGATTATATGTTGCATCCCTAAGAAAAACTGAAACATTTCTCTGTTAAGAAAGAAATGAGTAGCAGGTTAGCTTTAAACAAGAGTTGTCATGGGCTAGTTTCCTGTTTCAATGATGTTCACCAAAGAAATGTGAAACAATCAGTAATGTAGTTGCCCGGCTCAGAAAAAGTTGGTGTAGAGTTTGATATTCTTTTACACTGATCTCACACCCTCTTTCTTTTTATCATTAAGCTCGCTTCTAACCAAACTCTCATTTCTATTTTTCTGCGCATTACACACTGTCGGTCCCTTGTCTTTGATCAAGTTGTTATCAAACAAAAACAATCACAAATATATGATAAACCAACCTGTTAGATTACAAACCACGGATTACAGATTTGATGTTTGCGTTTTTTCTCTTTGAAGCTCTCTCTGTTTTTCTCTCTTGATGAATAGTAATGTTGTAGGCTTGATGATCAGAATTTCTAATTATATCTCTAATATCTAACTTCTAACATAATATCTAATAATAATATCCTAAAACTAAATATCCTAAAATATCTATTTATTAGATATTTAGGAATAATAATAAAATACAATAATTAACTTTGACATTTTATTACAAACTAACATTAGACTAATATTGAGAGTGACTTTTCAGCTTTATCTTCATATTTCAATCTTCAGATTGGATGATCTTGAATGCAATAAATCTGTGATCTAACACACACCCACACTCATAAATTGACTTCTCACACTCGATCACTCAAAGATTAACTTCTTGGGTAGGAAACACTGGTTAACGTGAATCCATAGAAGTTCAAATAAGTTCTCACACAATGAACCCATGTTCTCCTAAAAGCATCATGTTACTCAAATGGATTAACTTTGCAGTTAAAGCATAAAATACATGTCAGATGTTTATATGCTTATAAAGATAATCATGAAGATTTGAGCATTTGTAAACATTTAAGATATTTCAAACAAGAGAATTGAATAAATGAAATGAATACAAGAAACTTGTTTGAAAAGCTGACATCGTATGAAAACATCAAATATGAATGATGTAACAATCAAAGCTTAGGTCATGAAAATTGGAATTTGTCTATAAGAACAATTATAGACATTCTTGAAAGAAACATTTTGAATGAAATAAACGCTTAACAAACATTGAAAATCAAGCAGGGTGTCTTACCATCGAAAATATGATATGAGACATGGTAAGAACATGGTCAATAAAAGTACTAAACCGGTGTGTGTGAATACTTGACAGTATATGGAAAAGATAATACACAAGTATTTATCTTTGGAAACACACGGCTAGTTAACCAAGAAAGCACATGTAAAATGAAAACATTTAAAATCACACTTCTAAATTCATGAAATCTTTTTAAGAATCGAGAAGTGGTTTGAACATTTAAGAATATGTTTTCCATATCTGAAAGTCGTCCTTCTTTCAGACATGTATGAGATTAAGATTAGAATTAAACCTTATGTTCAGTCTTAAATCTCAAGAAGTCGGCTCTAAAGTCATATTAGATATGATCGTTTAAGCTCCCCCTCAAATCTGCATTCAGTCACAAAGTCATCAAAGCACAAAGTCTTATTCACAAAATTTTATGGAAAAGTAAATGACAATAAAACTTGTGAAGAACGAGTTCTGATCAGATGTAATTGGAAATCAATTTCCTTACTCAACTCCCCCTGAAATTATGCATTAAAAGATATTTCAGTGAAAAATCTATGCAAAAATTTATTAAATCCCCCTAAAATGTAGATCATCTAACTCTTGTGTCACACTCCCCCTGAAAACATGAACAAACTTAAGTGCAGATATCTTTCAGATAAAAAAATAAAGAAATGAAGAAAACGAAAAAGCTAAACTGTACTAGGTAACAACAGATTAAATCTTGAGATTTAGCATGCCAAGTTTTGAAATGAGAAAATTAAATCTCTTTTCATCAAGTGGCTTGGTAAACAAATCAGCAAGATGATAATATGTGTTTACAAAGTAAAGTTCGATTGTACCTTTTTCAACATTATCTTTTATAAAATGATATCTCACGTCGATATGCTTGATTTTCGTATGTTGAACAGGATTTGCTGATATGGAAATTGCGCTCTTCGAATCGCATTAGCTCGGGATTTTGTCGAACTTGAAACCATAATCTTGGAATTGCGTTGGCATCCACAGCACTTGAGAATAGCAGCTAGCTGCAACTACGTACTCTGCATCGACTGTTGAAGTTGATACACAGAGTTGTTTCTTTGAAGCCTAACTCACGAGTTTATCTCCAAGAAATTGTATATGTCCCGACGTACTCTTCCTATCAAGTATACAACCTGCATGATCTGCATCTGAATATGCCGTGAGCTCAAAACCTGTATCCTTAGGATACCACAGACCAAGATCTGCAGTTCCCTTCAGATATCTAAAAATATGCTTTACTGCAGACATATGGGATTCTTTAGGTGAAGCCTGATATCTTGCACATAAGCATGTAGAGAACATTATATCTGGCCTACTAGATGTCAAGTACATTAAGGAACCAATCATACCTCTGTAGGTTCTAACATCGACAACTTTTCCAGAAGGATCAGCTCCGATCTTAGTTCCAGGTGCCATCGGGGTACCAATTGGAGTACAATTTTCCATTTTAAATTTTCTGAGAATATCGAAAATGTACTTTGCATGATTGTAATTCATCGGGGTACCAATTGGGTACCAATTGATTAATGAAAATTCCCGTAATTCATCTCTCCCATCATACTCATCTGAAATTGTGACACTATAAGGTTGGAAAAATTCTTACAGTACTTAGGATCTGTTAAGCCAAATATGATGTCATCCACATATATCTGGATTAATATGATATCAACTTTCCCCTTTTTAATGAAAAGAGTAGTATCGATTTTACCTTTTGAGAAGCCCGACTTGACTAAGAATTTGGATAGAACTTCATACCAGGCACGAGGGGCTTGCTTCAAACCGTAAAGAGCTTTGTCTAGAATGTATACATGATTTGGTTTCTCTGGATTGACAAAACCTTCAGGCTGAGAGACATAGACTTCCTTCTTGAGAATTCCATTCAGAAAGGCAGTCTTCACGTCCATCTGGTTGACGGTGAAGTTCTTGTGTGCAGCATATGTTAGAAACATGAGGATTGCCTCTATGCGCGCAACTAAAGCATAAGTCTCGTCGTAATATATACCTTCCTCTTTCCTATATCCTTTAGCCATAAGTCTTGCTTTGTTCCTTATAACGATACCATCTTCATCTTTCTTATTCTTGAAAACCCATTTCGTGTCGATTATGGTTTTTCCTTCAGGTTTAGGCACTAGTCTCCAGACCTTAAGTGCTTCGAATTGATTCAACTCTTCTTTCATCGCGGTCACCCAATCTGAGCCAGCTAGAGCTTCAGATACTTATGTAGGCTCTATCTTGCTCAGAAATGAATCATGCATGCACTGGTTTAGTGTAGCAGACCTAGTTTGCACCGGTTTGGACGGATCTCCAATGATTTGATGTATTGGGTGCTCTTTGGTCCACTTGTGTTCATGAGGGAGTGTATTTGATGTAGATTGATCATGATGTTCATCTAAAAATACACTATCTTCTTCATTTTGTTCAGTTAGGGGTTCAGTTGAAGTAGACGGTGTAGAAGCTTCAGTTGGTTGGAAATTTGTTGTCTATTGAATAGACGTTGTAATACACCTAACTGATTGAGGTACTTCTGGCTCTTCATTTATATTTTCAGCTTCAACTGATGGAGTAGGCATTTGAATTGGAGTTTTTGCTGAACCGAGGGAACAGATTCAGTTCACACATCTGAAGTGATTGGCTTATAATTTCTTGAATCTTCAGGTCTGTCAATCACAACAAGTTTAGGCAATTTAGAACCAAGAAACTCATCGTAGAAAAATTCAAACAATAAATCTAATTCTGTTAAGTGAGATGTTGAAGTTCATGGTTTATCAGAATTAGTTCATTAACCACAGGTTCTGGACTGGTCTGTCCAGAACCTAAAACTCTGGTAAGAACGGGTTCTGAACTACTTTGATCAGAAGCCATTTCCTCATCGAATGTGACATTGACGCTCTCGACTACAATCTTCAACTTCTTCAGGTATACTCTGTAAGCAGTAGATGTTTGAGAATAGCCAATAAAAATGCCTTCTTCAGCTTTTAGACTGAACTTGTTCAAGTTCTCCTTGTCATTCAGTACGAAGCACCTGCATCCAAAAATATGGAAATGTTTAACGCTAGGTATTCTATTATTTATTAAAGCATATGGTGTTTTACCGAATCGACGATGGATAATGGAGCGATTTTGCGTGTAGCAAGCAGACGACACAACTTCAGCCCATAGAAATAGAGGTAGATCTGATTGACTCAACATAGTACGAGCGGCCTCGACTAGTGTTCGGTTACGTCTCTCTACGACTCCATTCTGTTCAGGCGTTCTGGCAGCAGAAAACTGGTGTGTTATCCCGACCGATTCGAGATAATCATCAACAATTCTGTTTTTTTATTCTGTGCCATTGTCCATTCTAAGAAGCTTTACTGTCTTCTGCAGATTCACTTGAGTAGTCTTTAGGAATGAGATGATGACATCGGGCGTCTCATCTTTTGATCTTAGAAATTTGACCCAAGTGTATCTAGAGTAATCGTCCACAATCACTAACACATATTTCTTGTCGTTGATGCTTTGAGTTCGCATCGGACCACAAAGATCCATATGTAGTAGTTCTAGTGGAGAACTTGTACTCAGCTCAGGCTTTGGCTTATGAGCGGCTCTTTTCATCTTGCCCTTCTCACACCCTGCACAGAGATGTTCTTTGACATATTTGAGTTCTGGAACTCCTTTCACTAAATTACCCGTGACCAGCTTGTTGATGTATCGAAAGTTCAAGTAAGATAGCCGTCTATGCCATAACCAGCTCTGTTGCATAGAGACTTTTGATAGTAGACACACCTCATGATCAGTCTTGACTTTAGACAAATTAATCGTGTAGAGGTTTTACTTTCTCGTTCTGACCAAGAGTTCTTTGCCATCCTCAGTTCTCACGCAACATCTATTGGCCTTGAAATTAACCTCTAAATCCTTGTCGCAAAACTGACCAATGTTTCATAGGTTATGTCCTAGACCTTCTACATAGCTCAACTTCTTACTCGTTACGTTCTCTTGAATAACATCACCATATCCGAGAATAGGTGAAAACTGGTCATTTTCGAATCGTACGTTCCCACAAAATTTCTCTGTATAATTAGACAATAAATCTTTCTGCCCGGTCATATGCTTGGAGCAACCAGAATTCAAGTACCACATATGACGGGTCTGGACAAGAGAAATCAGGGAACAATTGGTTTAGGTACCCATTTATAGATGGGTCCTACAGTGTTAGCACATGATTTTGGCATCCATTTGTATATAGACCCTTTAATCTTTTGAAAAACTTTTGAAGCATAAGAATTATAAGAATAGACATGATATGATCCAAACCAATCATCAGAATATTGTTGAGACACAAAACCATTTCTACGATAAGTAGAAGTCCTATTAGTAAACGAAGATAATTGGAATAATTGCTTTATTGAATATCGCTTGTAAGAAGTTACAAGTTTTGGTTTATTAAAAGCAACATTGCCAACTAAATTTGTTTTACTATTAGCCTTTCTATTACAATCAGAATCAGAAGATGATTTTGCAGTCTCATCAACTTTCTGCTTTGGTCGCCATTTAGTTCGCACTTCAGACCTTTTTTTGCTCAGTTCTGAAACAAAAGATTTATATTTGTTAGGAAAATTAGATTTCTGAGTTTGTCTTGTCTTTTGCTTACCTGTGTTGGTCCGTTTCTGTGAGCGCCTTTTCTTTTGCTTTTTACCTTTTTCATAATAATCGGTACTCACAGGAACTGACTCATCAACCTTAGTTGATGATTCACCTATTTCAAACACACTAGGTAAAGCATGAGAATTGATAATAAAATCAATATGATCTGGAAGTTTTGCATTGAAGTGTTTTCAAGATCAAAGATTTTGCTTTTTAGCACGAGCGGAGGAATATAGATTTTGGCTTTAATAGTTTTTGCCTCCAAATCTTTATTAGAATAGCTTTCAAAATAACCATTCGAAAGAAACTTTGATTGTACAGAGAGATAACTATCATTCAACTTTTGATAGCAGAATGGTAGTTGCATTTTCGTTGTTTTCTTTCTGTTTTCGTCTTCTTTGGCCTCAACTTCATCAGAAGATTTGGTAACAAATTTAGGTTTCAAATGAGGATGTTTGGTAGCCGCTTGTAGAAAATCAAAGTTATATAAAGCTGGTTGTTTTCTGATTGCTTTCTTCAAATAATGTGGGTTATCGTAACCGAGACCCCACTTATCTTTAACATCATTATCCTCATTTGGTGTGTTTAGAAAGATGGTTTGATCTGTTTGACCTCGAGTATACAATTTTGCTTCCAAACCATTTACCTTTATATCCAAATTCTTCTTATCACTCTGCAATTTATGAACTTTTAGAACAAATTCTTGTTTCTCAAGATCAGATTTTGTAATTTTAGAAACAACTTCAGAAATATTATTTTCAAAACAATCTTTTTGCTGTTTCAAATCAGAAGCAGACTTGTTTAAAGATTCAATCAAGGTTTTGTTCCCAACAAGTTCCTTGTTGAGATCAAAAATTGTTTGACGCTTCTTAGCAACCCTGCTTTTCTCCTTTTTGATTTTAGCTTGAAGGTCTTGAAGCTCAACCATCATAGCTTCCATCTGTTTTAGAAAATCAAATTCAGAATTAAATTGTACCTCATCTGATTCATCGTACTTCACTTACTTCCCCATAAGGCACATGTGAGTTTTCTCATCTTTATCTTCATCTTCTGAGTGGTCTAGACAAAATTCATCTTCTGCCATCAAAGCCTTTCCAGCTTCTTTCTGTTTTGCTAGAAGCATTTTGTTCTTGTAGTAGTCTGAGTTTTTTACTGTAGGCTTCCGACAGTCTTTGGCATAGTGACCCACTTTACCACAGTTGTAACACTTAATCAGCTCATCAGACTTTTTGTCACCATAGTCATTCACAAACTTTCTCTTTTCCTCAGGCTTCCTTTCCACAAACTTTTCTCCTCATACCTTCTTCCTTCGATTCTTTCTTTGTGATCATAGTTTTTCAACCCTGACGAATATCTCTGGCTATTTGATCCCGACTTTTTGTAGAACTTCTTCTGGAAAGCACGGGTCAACAATATCATGGCTTGTTTCAAAATTTTCCCATCATCAGAATCAGAATCAACATCATCAGAATCAGATACCACAACTTTCTTCTTCTTCTTCTTCTTCTTCTTCTTCTTCTTCTTCTTCTTCTTCTTATCCTTCTTCTCTTTCTCTTTCTTTGAAACAGCTAAGGCAATGGGATCTGCAGCTTTCTCAACCTTTTCTTCTCTCCTCTTTTCTTTTCCACTTCATCATCGTTCTTCCTCAGTGTTTCGTACACTTCATGTAGAGGAATATCACGGAGATCCTTCATTTGTTTCATCCTTCGCATATGTTTCTTCCATCCGGGCTGAAGGATACTGAGGAGTTTGACATTATTTTCTATCTGTTTCTTCTTCACCTTGTTCTTCGCAAGCTCATTCAACAACAGAACAAACCTCTCATAAGTATCTTCTAAGCCCTCATTTTCCTTATCTTTGAACTCCTCGTAACTATTAATGCAGTTAGCAACCTTCATCTGGTTACCAACCTTGGATCCCATCATCATCTTTTGTAGCTGATCCCACATCTTCTTTGCATTTTCCTTGTAGCTGTCTATTTTGATGTATATCTCGTTAGGTATGCTTTGCAAGAGTAGAGATCTATCTTGCTTGTCAACCTTGTATCTGTTCTTTTGCTCTTCTGTGTACTGACTTTATCTTTAGGCACTGTCTTTGTTTTCTGCTCTCTGTCCATATTCCCGTCTTCACTATCTGAGGATTCATCATCAGGGATTTCCATGGTTATAGGAACCATTGGACCTTCTTTGATATACAGCAGAATGTTATCTCCGTTTGCATGCCTATCCACAAAATCTAGGAACCGGTCTTTCCACTGTTCATATTCTCCTTTGAAGAGTACCGGTGGTTTGACATCTGTGCCAATAGCAAGTGCGTCTTTGGAAGCCATCTTTAGTTTTACACTGTTTGAAATGATCTTCAAAAATTCAGAAGTAAACTTGATCTGTAAAAGTCAAACTTGGTCAACCTTGAAAATCACAGAAAAATTTCTAAGTAAAAAAAAAATTCACACAAGTCATAAAGAATTCACACACACACACAAACACTTTAAGAATTCGCACAATCTTAGAAATTCGCACACACAATGCAATAGAATTTGCACACATTAGAATTCACACACCAAAGAATTCGCACAATTAAGAGAATTCGCACGAAACTTTTCGCACAACAGAGATACGAATTCTATACTTAGAAAATATTTGAACCTCAAGGAATTCGTATCGATACGAAATCAACACTTAGAAAAAAATTTCAACTTTTAATGAGAAATCTGAGCAATTCGCATGAAACTCTTATGCGAATTCTGAGCAATTCGCATGAAACACAATGCAAATTCTAGGAATTCGTATGCTACTATATGCGACTTCCTCACTTTTCGCATACAAGCATATGCGAATTTTGTCCTCAGAAAAATTTTCAACACACTTTTCGTATAAGAGAGTTATGTGAAATCTACACTTAAACTTTTTCAGAAATCAAGTACCATGCGAATTCCACTATGCGAGTTCCTCATTTTATGCGAGTTCTTCAATTTCTATGCGAGTTCTTCTGGTCTCAGTTTAATAACTTCAATTTTCAGCCAAAATCGATCCAAATCTTCGACTTAGATCCTGAAAACTTACCAATTTGACCACGAACACTGTCTGAACGGATTACAATCAATGAATTACAAACGATAACACCAAAATTACAATTTTGATACAGATACAGTGCGTAAACAAACTCGAACAAATAAATCAAGAAAACTCAAAATTCACACTCATCTCTTGTGAAATGGACTATGCTATACAAAACAAATGTGTTCTAACTGATAAAACAAACACTATAGTACCAAAATCAGATTTAAAACAACACTGGATTACAAAATTCGAATTCGCATAGTCCGACTTGCGAGTTCTTGAAAATATCGACCAAAACTTAGAATCAATCCTTGCTTTTGAATTCTTTCACTGCTCTGATACCAATTGTGTGTCCCACAATCAGTGTATAAGAAGATGACAATTACAATTCAATCAATTAACATTTTATTTTCAATCTTAGAAATCGATACAGTACAATCTCTCTCAATATTTCTCTCTCTAACAAAATGAACGCGTATAACTCTTTCTATTGACCACACTTCTGGTCATATCCCTATTTGACAAAAACACTTATACTACTAAACATTCACACTACAACACACTTTGACTTTGACTTTTTATTACAATTGACTTTGACTATGCTTGAGAGTTTGACTTGAGCTCTTTGACTTTTCTTGACTTCAGTCTTCAGTCTTCTATGATCTTGTATCCAACATATTTCTGCACTAACAAGACCAATGGGAGCTCAAACTAAAGATCGTTGGTGGTTGAACTCGATAACCTTTGGTGCTATAATAGAAGCTCCATAACAT
Organism: Arctium minus; assembly: GCA_954870635.1. Lineage (NCBI taxonomy): Eukaryota > Viridiplantae > Streptophyta > Magnoliopsida > Asterales > Asteraceae > Arctium > Arctium minus. Next base: position 99,561,381 of record OX941081.1, on the reverse strand, counting down.
TGATGTGTGACCTACTTTTGTGTTCCATCACCCCAATGGTAACCCCGGGTCTCCCTCGTTAAATGGTGGAACTTCACCCTTTCCCAAGGGAGAATGAGACAGATTCCACAAGTGTAAACTTCTATATAAATCATGATGTTATTATCATTTGCTTTCTTATAAAAATATATACATGTTTAAATCTCACTAGGCGTAAGCCTAACACTTGCTTTCTTGAATGTCGCGTGTGACAGGTTCCGTTAGCGGTGGGGCTCGTAAAGATTGAGCTTCATGGGTTGAGTGAATAGCGGGGACTTTTGGAAGTAAATATTTTGAGGGAATGGCGTACATAATGGATTTGAGAGCTTTTGGGAAATTTGGTGACAATAGTTTAATCTAGATGACTCCGGTTAAGATTATTTAGTTGTCATTTGTGATCTCCAAATATGTTTGTTGTAAACGTCTTAACTATTTTCCCCCATAGTTGGGTGATCTCCGTCTTTATTAACTTTGTCATTTGTGAAAGTTGAATTTAAGTTTCCCTCCTTTGAAGAGGTTGAATTATTTGCAGGTTTTGATCCCTCAATTTATAGATGTCATATTGCGATTTTTTTTTAAAATTGCCTCTAAATTTTAGGGTGTTACACAAAGCTTATTGGGCAATCAAAGATCTTAATATGAGTTTGGATGAGGCTGGGAGAAAAAGAGCTTTACAAATTTGTGAGTTAGAGGAGCATAGGAATTTTTCCTATGAAAATGTCAAATTGTATAAAGAAAACACCAAAAAATGGCATGATAAAAAGATTTGTCCAAAACAATTCACTGAAGGTCAAAAAGTCCTACTGTTTAACTCAAGAATTAGGGGGTGTTTACTTGGGGCTTAATGAGCTTAATGACAAAACCGACTTATTCGTGCAGAAGTTTGGAGTGTTTACTTGGGGCTTAATGACAAAACCGGCTTATTCGTGCAGACATTTCTTGCTTATTCACTAAGTAGGGGAAAGATGTGTTGTCCCCATTAAGACACATCTTTGACATTTCTACCCTTTAAAAATAAAGACATGCCTACCCTCCTACTGAATAATCACGCAATAAAAACCTAGCTGCTCGATTTCACCTTCATTGCTTGTTCAATTTCGATTTCACCTTCACCACTTGTTCGATTTTACTGCTTCGAGTTCATTGTTGGTTCGATTACACTATTTCAATTCACCGTTGGTTCGATTTCAACCCTAGACAATAGTTTCCTTTGGTCGATTTCTCCAAAGGTAATGATTTTACTGATTGTTCGATACTTGTTTCTTCTCCATACTCGATTGTTATTCCATACTTGTTTCTTCAATCGATTGTTGTTCCATACTTATTTCTTAAGTCGATTGTTGTTCCGTACTTGTTTTCTTTAGTCGATTGTTGTTCCTTTCTTGTTTTTTCAGTCAATTTTTGTTCCATACTTGTTTATTCTCCATAGCTGCTCGACATTTCTACAATGTAGATTTTTGTAACCATGATTTCTACAATGTCGATTTCATACTTCCTACTTTTTGTTTGAACTTGGCTACATTGTGTTTGAACTTGGAGGTTTAAGTACTTAATGAATTTTTTTTTGATTTTTGGATTATATCAATGAACTTATAAATATATGGCTTAAAAAATAAACAACAATTTATAAAACAACTTAAAATTCATATTCAGGGGTAAATTGGTCATTTATGTTACTCAGACTGTTAATTCGGATAAAAAAGTAAACAACAACATCAATTTATCCAGACAGACAAATTTATTCAGACCGACACATTTATCCATACAGGACTTAATGGAAAATTTGGTAAACATCCCCTAAGCTTTTCCCCGGAAAGCTAAATTCAAGATGGATTGGACCTTATACCATTGCAAAAGTTTACCCATATGGTGTTGTTGATTTAACAGATCCAGACAGAGGTACAACTTTCAAAGTGAATGGACAAACCTTGTGGGGTTGTGTTACTAAGATGATCCGCTCAAAAGCATTCTTAAAGTATATTAATTTTTAATTTTTTTTAATTTTCTTTGATTTTTCTTTCCTTATAATTTTCTTTCTATTTTTAGGATAAGTTTAAATTTGCTTTTCTTTTAATACCTTATTTTTTTTTTTCTAGTCATGTATTATATTTTTTTTTATTCTAAGTTATTTATTTTTTAATTTTCTTCTTTTATTTTATTAATTTTTAATTTTTTTAGTTAAATTTTAATTTCGGTTTTAATTGTGATAAAGGTGACTAGTCGTGGGCCTGTTAAGAAATTTCAGTCCATACTCTTTTGAATTTTGTCCTAACCAGATAAAGGCCTTCGAGTTTTTTGATGCAGGCCCAATAAATGCAGCCCAACTCTTCTCAAAACATGCAGCCCGTGTTTGTTTCACGAAATAGAAAGGAGGCCCACATTTCATTTAAATGTTTAAGCCCAAAACTTGGATTAAATCAAAGCCCGTGAGAAGATCCAGATCCGGACCCGAACCTGATTCTTTTACCCGTAATTGAAGAGACGGTTTGGCAACAAGATGTCAGTTTCCTTTTCAGTTCTCAATTTCCAAGACACCACCATCATCACCTTTCTCTCTCAACGTTCACCACCTCACCATTATCGTCGACCAAACTAAGTTTTGCAAAAGAAAGGTACGCCCATGATCAGAATAGTACAAGTACCTTTGTACTTCTGAAACTTCCTTCCAACTCATTGAAAAGACTTCATATGACTCTCCCCCTTATAAACTAAAATCGTACCATCACCATCCTCATACCTCCACCACCTAAAAACCTGAAACTTGTTCCCAAAGATTTCCATTATCTCTAAAACCCCCAAATTTCTCTGTTTCTGTTGTATTGAGCAAAATGGAAAACAAAAATTCGAAGCCCCAGAGGAGAACTAAACCTGCTACACCCATCGTGTCCTCCTCTTTGAACCCCATAAATGTCATCCCTATTAGCTACGCTCCACCTGAAAACCACCACCTTCACCACTGAAACCCACAAAAAGGATCACCCGAAGCCAAGCTATGTTCCAGACCAAGCCGATGACTGCAGATGAAGGGTCGGCCATAATCATTTCAGATGAGACTGGATCATTTTCAGTGGGTTCCAAATCAAAGAAAACAGATGATGAAAGCCCTGCTCAACCAAAGAAAAGAGAAAACAATCTATTTCGACACCCTTGTTGAAGCTGCAGAGTTTAGAGCAAGTGAAGGTACACCTCCAACCTCCCCTGTTGAGCAACTCAGAACCCCTCCACACTCTTCTCTAGTGTAAAACCAGGATAATCCACCCCCATCCCCTGTTGAGCATATTGTAGAGGACACACCTACTGCATCGCCTACATATTCACCTCTACATATATCTAATGAAGCTCAAGAAAATAAAGGTGACGAACCCCTCCCTTAGCAGTAAATTTGACCTTAAATTTCCCTAACAATCCTGAAATCAGTGTTGGGGTTAAGCTTCAAGAAACTTTGGATGTGGCTATAGAGGTGTTAAGACACAGTCTCATTGGATTCAAGATCATCCAAACTAAATATCGCAATCTGAAGCAAAAGCCGAAACGTCGACTCTCAATATTAAAGTCTATGTCATTTGTAATAAATGTCAATGTAATTGTTTGTTATTGTAATAGTTAATTTAATATCTAGTTTGTTAGATATTAGTTAACTTAGTTAGATTCTAGTTTGTTAGATATTAGTTATTTAGTTAGTTATATAATATCTATTTGTTAGATATTATGTAGTTATATTAGTTTAATATTGCAAGTTGTTCTTGCAAGTTGTTAGATAGAGTGTCTTAGAAGCTAGATTAGATATTAGATATCTCTCAATCTCTCTATCGATAATAATCAGATATTATACACACACACAAAAACACACACATGAAGGTGTAATAGAGAGAAAAACAGAGAACACACATCTATAGCTTGAATCAGATCAACCTTGTAACCATTTCTTATAATCAATACAGGTTGGTAATCTTTATGTGTTGTTAATCTAAGAACTTGATATAGTATTGTTGGACCGACAATTGGTATCAGAGCCTGATTTAGATCAAATCATGTTTTTCTGAAAACGACTCTGTGTTCATTTGAAAAATCGATTTCGAGTGTTAAAGTGTTTTAGGTGTTAAAATCGATCAAGTTGTGATCGATTAGCATGCTAGATCGAGTTGTTGTTGTTTGATTTCACTATAAATCATTTATCGAGTTCCATTTCGTGATTTTAGTGAGAAAACAGTCGAAAGCATAAAGTCACTGTGCTATCAAATTTTTCTTTAAAAAGTGTGTTTTATTGAGATCGAGTGCTTACATTCAGTTCTAGAAGTGTTTCTAGACATAAGGGTAGAGTTTGGTATTGCTAATTGTTACAGGAACAGATTTTAGACGATTTTAGAAGTAAAGGACGAACAAGCGCAAAGAAGAAGACGAACAAACGCAAGGTTCAACTTTGCGCGTCCAACATCAAATGCAAACTTCACTTCGCGCTCCTCAAGAGAAACGCAAAGCTCAACTTTGCGCCTCTCAAGCCAAACGCAAAGTCCACTTCTTTGTTGCAAAAGCATACGAAAACCTCGATCTCACTTCTCGCAACAAGTAAGGAACGCAAATCTCAGAAACGCAAACCTCAAGCCATCGTGTTCATCTCTTCAAAAGATCAAGTCAACTTTGCGCTCCCAACTAGAAACGCAAAGCTCAACTTTGCGCATCTCAAGCCAAACGCAAACCTCAGTTCACGAAAAGATCAAGTCTACTTTGCGCTTCCCACGTGACACGCAAACCTTACTTTGCGCTTCCCACGTGAAATGCAAACCTTACTTTGCGCTTCCCACTTGAAACGCAAACCTCACTTTGCGCACTGTGCTTGACACGCAAACCTTGAAACGCAAACCTCTTTGCTCCAATCCAGACTTAGAATTTTCTTCGAAATGACATCCAGAGAAGCTCTTGCAATAGGAACTGACACCAAGCCACCAGTTCTCTTTAGAGGAGAATACGAACAGTGGAAGGATAGGTTCCTAAACTTCATTGAAAGGCAGGAATTAGGTGATTTCATCAAACAATCCATAGAAGAAGGCCTTATGGAAACAAAATATAGGGAACCTGCAGAAGGTACTGAAGAAGAAAGACTTGCACTTACTTATGAGGAACTAACGGGTGATAATAAGTTAAGAGCAAAAGCAGACAAATTAGCCAAGTCATACATTCTACAAGGGATTCCGAATGAAATCTACGTAAAGATTGACAGCTATAAGGCCTCCGGCAAACAAATGTGGGATCAACTAGAGAAAATGATGTTGGGTTCAAAGATTGGGAACCAACTTAAAATCTTTAACTGCCTGCACAGTTTTGAAGAATTTAAAGGCAGAACTGGAGAGACTCTAGAAGGACCATATGATAGATTCGTGACCTTGCTAAACGAATTGAGCAAGAACAAGGTCAACAAATCTCAAATCGAGCTGAATATCAAATTCCTGAGTATTCTACAACCAGAATGGAAAAGTTTTTCCAGGCAGATGAGGCAGATAAAGGATCTGAATGAGATTCTACTTCATGAGGTGTATGAAACCCTCCGGCAAAATGAAGAAGAGGTGGATGAAATTCTAGCAGAAAAGAGAAAAGGAAAGACAATTGAAGACACCGTCGCTCTTGTAGTCAAGAAGAAGAACAAGAAGATTGTGTATGAATCAGAAGAAGCTGAAGCTGAAGCCATCTCTGACTCGGGTGAAAATGAACAACTGAAGCAAGCATTGCTAATGCTGATAAATGCCTTTTAGAAAAAGTTCTACAGAAAGCCAACTTCAAACAGTCAGAGGTACTCTTCTGGACCCAACAACTACGCTCATAAGGAAAGGGTTGAAGGTAGTAGGTATGAAGGGAAGAAGTTTGAAGGAAAGAGATTAGAGGAGAAGAAATCAGAAGATAGAAGGTACCAGTCTGAAGGCAAAAGAATAGAGGAGAAGAAACCGGAAGAAAGAAAGTACAAGGATGAAGGATCAAGTCAGCCAGGACCACCTACTTGTTACAATTGTGGCAAAACCGGTCATTTTGCCAAGGATTGCCGAAGATCGAAAGTAAGAAACTACGATTACTACAAGAACAAAATGTTTCTTGCAAAGCAACAGGAGACTGGCAAGGCACTAATGGCTGAAGATGAATACTGGCTCGATCACTCAGACGAGGAAGAAGAGGATGAAGAAAAAGATGAAGCATTCAATATGTGCTTGATGGGCAAGATGGAATCAGATGTTGAAGCTGATTCAGATAATGAAGAAGAGGAGGTATGTGATTGATCGTACTCAGATTTCATGAATAAAATGCATGCCATGAGTTTAAAACAAGAAGAATTAGAATCTAATCTTAAGCGAGAAAATGGTGTTATAATTAACAAAAACCAATTGATACAAAAACTTAGCAATGAAATTGCTGAGAAGAAAGTATTAGTTGAGGTTTTACATACAAACGTTGACACCAACGCGAAAGAACAGACAATAATTCTTAAAGAGAATTCTGAACTCAAGTCTAAACTGACAAAAAGTGAGATTGATTTATATAAACTTACTAAAATGCATTCTTCATGTACTAAAGAAAACAAATCTTTAATTGCAAAACTAGATGCTTTGGAAAAGAAGTTATACTCATTAGGTCAAAGGGAGCAAACCATTCATCTTAACAAACCGAAAAAGAATAAAGAACATTGGGGAATCGGCTATGTGAAACCTCATAGTCTTAAAAAGGGTATAAAAGAAGTGCCTGCACTTTATGATTATACCTCTATGCTAGTTTCACACCGAATCGCTAAACTTAAAGTTTTTAATACTAAACTATCAAAGGAGGATGAAGCCAATGAGATTGAAAAACGGAAGAAGTCATCTAAAGTTCACCTTCCATTTTATTATGCGAAGCTGAATAATAGTTATGACTATCCAAATAATGAAAAGAAATCTCTTTCAACTGACTACTTTCAAAGTTATTCTGTAAAAGAGATGGAGGCGAAGCCTGTTATAGGTAAACTTTATGTCCCTTCTCTCGTGTTAGAAAGTAAAATTTCTGAACTCGAGAACTCTTTATCAGATGAAAGACTTTTGATTGAGATTCAACAAAAAGTTTTTTCAACCGTTATGAAAAATGTTGTTTTTACAAAGGCTTCTACTTTTGATGACATGTTTGGTTCATCAAACGAAGGGTTTCATTTTCTTAACTCCGACGGTGGTTCAGATGAATGTTTTGAACAATTTGATTTTAATGAGAAACTTCCTAACCATTCATCTTTTATTAAGAAATCTTTAGGAAAGACCAGTATGCCTGTGAACAGTGCAAATTCAACGAAAGTTGATAGGTCAGTCTCTGTGAAAGCTAAATTTGCTAAAGGTAAGAAAATATCTCAGCATTCACAGAAACCGAACACTACTGGTAATCCGAAGAAGAAGCATTCATTTGTTGCTCAGAAGTCTAACTCACCAGTTTCACATGTTTCAGATCTGAGCAAGCAAAGGCCAGAAGTAAATTCTCAATGGCAACCCAAACGGAAGCTTGACAAGACCGTTTTATCGTTTAGTAGTGTTAATTGTAATAAGACTTTGCTTAGTAAAGATGTCCTAATTGTTGATATTGTTGTTTTGAACCCAAAACCTGCTGTTTCTCGTAAACAATATTCAATGAAGCAATTATTTCAGTTATCTTTATCTGCTAGAAAGTCTTCTATTTATGATAAACATGTTTCTGTCTCTTGTCAAGATTATGAAGATTGGTTTGGCAATTACCATGTGCATTCATCTCATACTAATTCTTCACATACTTTTCAAAAGAAAAGAGGACCCAATTTGAAATGGGTACCAAAATCAAATGCTAACACAGTTGGACCCAAATTCCAATGGGTACCAAAGGCTAACTCTATGTTGCAGGTACCTACTGTCTAGGGGGAGTAGGACATACATGGTTCTTGAGTAAAACAACTCAAGACCCGGACATCAATGTCAATATGATTTCTAGACATAACAGTTTAGGACTCGTTCTTCAATGACAAGACAATGGTTCTTGAGTAAATCAGCTCAAGACCCGAACATCAAAGTCAAATTAGGCTTTTGAACAAATCAGTTCAAGACCCGCACTTCGATGATCAAAGTGTTTATTCCAAAGTTGTCATATGAAAATCTAAATTTGTTATTTCTCTTATGCAGACTAGTCATACATGGTTCTTGGACAGCGGATGTTCCAAGCACATGACAGGACAAAAAGAGATACTGTCCAATTTTAAAGACAAATATTGCGGAACAGTCAGATTTGGAAACGACCAGTTTTCTCTAATCATGGGATACGGTGATATACAACATGACAAGGTAACGATCAAGAAGATGAGCTATGTAGAAGGCTTACGACACAACTTGTTCAGTATAGGCCAGTTATGTGACAAAGACTTGGAGGTCAACTTCAAAGCCAAGAGATGTTCCGTTCGCAATGAAGAAGGCGAAGAACTCTTGGTCGGTACTCGAGAATCAGACCTCTACACTATCAATTTATCAGATGTCCAGACTGACAAACAGGTGTGTCTACCGACGAAAGCCTCGATGCAACAAAGTTGGTTATGGCATCGAAGGCTCTCTCACCTCAACTTTAGGTACATCAACAATCTGGTCAGTGGAAAGCTCGTCAAAGGACTTCCAGAGCTCAAATACGAAAGAGAACATCTTTGTGCAGCTTGTGAAAAGGGCAAGATGAAGAGGGCACCTCATAAACCAAAGCCTGAACCAAGTACAAGCGCTCCGTTAGAGTTATTGCATATGGATCTCTGTGGTCCGATGCGAACTCAAAGTCTAGGCGGAAAGAAGTACATACTCGTGATCGTGGACGATTACTCGCGATACACATGGGTCAAGTTTCTACGTTCAAAAGATGAGACACCAGATGTACTCATAACATTCCTAAAGACGACCCAGGTGAATCTGCAGAAACCGGTCAAGTTTCTAAGAACAGACAACGACACAGAGTTCAAGAACCAAAAGGTGGAAGAATATCTCAAATCTGTCGGGATTTCACATCAATACTCTGCTGCTCGTACGCCTCAACAAAATGGAGTGGTTGAAAGAAGAAATCGAACGCTAGTGGAGGCTACTCGTACTATGCTAAGTCAATCAGACTTACCTCTATTTTTGTGGGCAGAAGCTGTTTCGACCGCGTGATACACACAGAATCGCTCCATGGTACATCGGAGATTCAAGAAGACTCCTTATGCGTTAATCAACAACCGAACACCGACAATCAAATACTTCCATATATTTGGGTGTAAGTGTTTCGTTCTAAACGATAGGGAGAGTCTAAATAAGTTCAGTGCTAAGGCGGACGAAGGAATCTTCATTGGTTATTCCTCGACATCAACTGCATTCCGTGTTTATCTAAAGAAGTCAAAGACGGTGATTGAAAGCATCAACGTCACGTTTGATGAAGAAATGGCTTCCGAACAACACAGTTCAGAACCCGTTATAACCGGAGTACTAGTTTCTCGGCAACTCAGTCCAGAACCTGCGTCTCAACAGAATAAATCAGATGAAGCATCAACGTCAACTAATAATATATCTGATTTAGATTTATTATTTGAATTGTTTTATGATGAATTTCTTGGATATAATGTAAAGAAATCTGTTGTGGTTGACAGGATGGAAGACTTCACGACTACTCATCCAACCAGTTCAGATGTTCCTATTGAATCAAATGCCCCGATTCAACAAGAGATTCCAATTCAAATGCCGACTCCAACAGTTGAAGAAGTGACAAATGATAAAGAGACAGAAGTAGCTGAAACAGTAAGAGATACTATTCAGATCAATCTACAGCCAAATCAAGTTGTACCTGTTGAGCCTTCTGAACCTACCACTTCAACTGCTATCATCATTCCTCCTGAACAAACTGAAGAAGGTACAAGTGGATTTATAGTTGATACAATTGACATACATTCATATAATCCACTACCTCATGAACATAAATGGACCAAAGAGCCCCCGCTAAGCCAGATCATTGGCGATCAATCAAAACCGGTGCAAACTAGGTCAGCATCAATGAATATTTGCATGCATGACTCCTTTCTGAGCAAGTTCGAGCCAACAAGAGTATCAGAGGCACTTGCGGATCCAGAATGGGTGATCTCAATGCAAGAAGAGCTAAATCAGTTCGATACACTTCAAGTCTGGAGACTCGTACCGAAACCTCAAGGTAAAACAATTATAGGTATGAAATGGGTTTTCAAGATAAAGAAAGACGAAGATGGTACCGTTATCCGAAACAAGGCAAGACTAATAGCCAAAGGATACAGACAAGAGGAAGGAATTGACTATGACGAAACATATGCTCCTGTGGTGCGATTAGAGGCAATCAGAATGTTTCTAGCCTACGCAGCCCACAAGAACTTCACGGTCTTTCAAATGGACGTGAAGACAACATTCCTGAATGGAATTCTGAAGGAGGAAGTCTACGTCTCTCATCCAGAGGGTTTTGTCAATCAAGAGAAGCCGAATCACATTTACATTCTCGACAAAGCACTCTACGGTCTGAAACAAGCACCTCGAGCCTGGTATGATGTCCTTTCCACTTTTCTAGTCAAGTCGGGGTTTTCAAAAGGAACGGTGGATACCACTTTGTTTATCAAAAAGGAAAAAGGCGATATCATTTTAATTCAAATCTATGTAGATGATATTATCTTTGGTTCTACAAAGCCGAAGTACTGTAAGAATTTTGCAAACCTTATGGTGTCTAGATTTCAGATGAACATGATGGGAGAGATGAATTTCTTTCTCGGATTGCAAGTCAAACAGTTTTCTACGGCTATTTTATCAATCAATCAAAATACATTAGGGATATTCTTCGGAAGTTCCAAATGGAAAACTCAAAACCGATTGGTACCCCAATGGCACCAGGTACTAAGATTGGCACCGATCCTTCGGGAAAGGCTGTTGATGTTAGGACTTATCGAGTAATGATAGGTTCTTTAATGTATCTTACTTCTAGTAGGCCAGATATAATGTTTTCAACATGCTTATGTGCAAGATATCAGGCCAATCCTAAAGAAATCCATATGTCTGCTGTGAAACGCGTATTTAGGTATCTAAAGGGCACTGCAGATCTTGGTCTGTGGTATCCTAAAGATGCTAGTTTTGAACTAACAGCCTACACAGATGCAGATCATGCAGGTTGCATGTTAGACAGGAAGAGCACGTCGGGACATGTACAGTTCCTCGGTGACAAACTCGTAAGTTGGGCATCGAAGAAGCAACTTTGTGTTTCAACCTCCACGGCCGAAGCAGAATATGTAGCTGCTGCTAGCTGCTGTTCTCAGGTCTTATGGATGAGAACTCAATTGCACGACTACGATCTCCACTTCAACAAGATCCCGATATACTGTGACTCCAAGAGCGCCATCGCAATATCAGCGAATCCTGTTCAACACACCAAGACCAAGCACATAGATGTCATGTATCATTTTATTAAAGATCATGTTGAAAAAGGAACAATTGAAATTTTCTTTGTAAAAACTGATTATCAACTTGCCGATTTGTTCACCAAACCCTTAGACGAAAAGAGGTTCAACTTTCTTGTCTCTAAGCTTGGTATGCTAAATCTTAAAATCTAATCAGTAGTTACCTATAAAAGTTTTCTAAATTGTATCATTTTTCATCATTTCTTCATTCTTAACTCTGATTGATATCTGCACTTCTATATTCTGTTCATGATCCAAGGGGGAGTAGGAGAAGAAATTGACAAGTGGTCAATATTATTTTGAGGGGGAGCTCATAAAATTTTGCATGTACCTTTTAAATGCCAATTTTTTTTTGTAATGCAAGATTTTAGGGGGAGCTCTACAAGTCAGGGGGGTACGGATATGACTTCTGATTATTTCTGATCAGAACTCGTACTTTAAAAAGTTTTACTGTTTTTTGTTTGTTCAACTTAAGTGAATAAATTTTACTTTGACTTGACTTAAGACTTTTGCAGAATTTTTGAGAGAAGCTTACAAGTTCATATGTTTATGACTTAAAGCTTAGCTTCATGAAATGTAAGATCGCACGTTAAGGTATAATCCTTTTTCTTAATCTCATATATGGTTGAAAGAAGGACAACTTTCAATCATAGAAAACATTGTTTTTAATGTTCAAACCACTTCCCGATTTTTTCAACAGATTTTATATTATGGAAGTGTGATATTAAATGTTTTCAAAATCAATTTTGTGCTTTAACTGAAATAGTTAAACCAATCTGAGCTTTACGTGCATCATAGGAAAACAAGGAATCATTGTGCTAGGAATGAACACAACTTCAATGGAATCACATTAACCAGTGATTTCTACCCACGAAGTTAATCCTTAGTTATTGTGTGTGCAAAGCGAAAAGAAATGAGTGTGATTAGAGTGAGCAAAATGTTTAAAAGAAAGAGTGTGTGAGAACAGAGTTAAAAGAATATCACAACTCTGCACCAACTTTTTCTGAGACGGGTATCCACCATTCTAGTGATTCACAATTCTTTGGTGATCATTATTGAAACAGGCAACTAATCCATGCCAGCTCTTGATCAAACCTCACCATCTACTCATTTTCTTCTCAAAAAGAAAGTGTTTTACATTTTCAAAGGGGAAGCAACACATTTGCTATCTGATTTTCATTTGGAAAATCTGGATATTGAAAAGAAGGAAGTTTGCCCCACCTTCGCACTTCAATCATGCACATTGAGTCTGTGTTTAACTTAGTGTTGTCTCAGTGGTTTACACAATTTTGAGCCTAATAAGCAATCATCCGTGCTTAATTCTTTCTAACACAAGCACGAACACACAAGGAATTTGTTTCTTTGTCATAACGTTTATAGAAATTACCTTTGTGGTGTTTCGATGATTAAATGGAAGCCCTGGGGGAGTCAACATCAAACAACTCCTTTCCAATGTGTATTCGTTACACACAGTGAATTAGTGTTACTGACAGGCATGTTAACTGATTCATTAGTTCATTCAGGTGTTACACGACTATTTTGTCTGGATTTGAAAAGATCTGGATGAATATCTTTTGAATTGACGGATCAGGGGCTCTAACCGCAAGATAGACATTTCTTACAAATAATTTTGATGAAGTCGTTGCACTTAACATCAAAAAGGGGGAGAATGACTACACAAGAAATGGCAAAGATCACATGTTTCAAGAATCACGTCAAAGATTGAAATCTTCAAAAGCAACTATTCTGAAGACATGCTGATTTCAGAGCTAGAGAAAGAGATTGCATCTTCCGAGCTGAAAGAGAAGACTGAATTGCTAAAATCATTTTCATAATGATCTTGATCCAAAGGGGGAGATTGTTAAGACACAGTCTCATTGGATTCAAGATCATCCAAACTGAAGATCGCAATCTGAAGCAAAAGCCGAAACGTCGACTCTCAATATTAAAGTCTATGTCGTTTGTAATAAATGTCAATGTAATTGTTTGTTATTGTAATAGTTAATTTAATATCTAGTTTGTTAGATATTAGTTAACTTAGTTAGATTCTAGTTTGTTAGATATTAGTTATTTAGTTAGTTATATAATATCTATTTGTTAGATATTATGTAGTTATATTAGTTTAATATTGCAAGTTGTTCTTGCAAGTTGTTAGATAGAGTGTCTTAGAAGCTAGATTAGATAGTAGATATCTCTTAATCTCTCTATCGATAATAATCAGATATTATACACACACACAAAAACACACACTTGAAGGTGTAATAGAGAGAAAAACAGAGAACACACATCTATAGCTTCAATCATATCAACCTTGTAACCATTTCTTATAATCAATACAGGTTGGTAATCTTTATGTATTGTTAATCTAAGAACTTGATATAGTATTGTTGGACCGACAAGAGGCCACTGATGAAATATTGGGGATCACCAAAGATGTTCCTACTCCCTCTATCAACATGGTAGAGGTTGAGCTACCTCTAAGGCCCTTTGTGTCACCCACCCCTTCCTTTGATCTAAACATAATCACTAAACCAAGAACTAGATCGGGGCCCTCACTATGGCATAATGTAACCATAGCCTTAGAAGATTTAGACCAACTCTTGTGTCTAAACATCCCTCCACATCCTAAACCCTCTGTTAATAATCCAAATACCACCCCTAATACCAATTGTGATCACTATGTGATCACACCTAAGCCTAATAACCCTGAGAAATCCCCTGTGAGAAAAGAGACTACTCAAGAGGGTGTTAATGAGGAAACCAATAAGCATGATGAGGTAGTGGTGGACTCCCAGCCTAGTGAAACTCAAAAGGACAAATCCCCTAGCCAAGTGCAGCAAGATTCACCTGTGCATACTTCCAGAATCCTCAATTTTGATGCATATGGGCTGATTGATGATGATGGGGATTTGGATGACAACACAACTCATGATAAGGAGCCTGCTGAACCACAATTGAGAATGCCCTCACCTATACAAACCACAGATTTCACTAACAATATGCAGGGAAATGAAAAAGAAAGAGCAGGCAATATGCATGAAGCTATGGAAACTGAGGCTGGGGTGTTTAAAAAGAGGCTCACAAGGACAAAGACTAGAAGCAAAAGGAAGAGGAAGGGTACTGCTCAACATCAAACAGAAGTTGGTGAGGGTGATAAAGGGGTGAATTTGGAAAATCAAGGAGGCGATGAGGGAAATCAAGCAAAGCCTGGTGAGGGTAATCAAGAACAACCTCCCATAATCAAAAGAAAGAAGAAGAAAAAAGCCAAGGAAGGTAAATCTAACTCTCTAAAGCCTAAGCACCTATTCAGTTCTAATGAAGAAAAGAACAACTACTTTGCTTTTCCTTAAAATATTGGGGTTCCTCCCAAGAGATTCTCCCAACAGATGATTTTGACTAACGCCGATATCAAGGTTGTTATAGAGAAATTGGATTAGGAAAATTTATGTGAGGTCCCTAAACAGTACAACCTGAATTGGCTTAGGGAGTTTTACACTGAAGTTTCTGTAACTGAGGTGTGGCAGTTACTGTGAAAGGGAAGAAAATATCTTATTCACCTAAGACCCTAAATGAACTGTTAGTAATAGATCCTCCACAAAATTCTGATCTGGATAGACTGTCAAAGAGGTGTTTTGATGAGGAGTTAGAAGTCATTTTTCATAGGTTGACTAAGGAAAGGGTCGGATGATTCTTTAAAGGCAATGGCAGGTTGTTGAGAACCCAATTTCTAAATCCTAAGGCTAATCTGTGGTTTTATTTTATGAGACATACACTCCATCCTACAAGCCATGACTCCAACCTATGCCTAAAAAGAGTGTATATATTGTATTGCATACTTGAGTGTAAGAAGTTTGATGTGGAAAGGTTGATTTGTGCAAACATAAAGACTTGTATAGATAGGTCCAATGGGAAACTTCTTTACCCATCCATTATTCATAGCCTTTTGGAAAAATCCAAGGTAGTGAAGCTCCCTAATGACATCTTTTCCAATGATAAAACTGACATGGATAAGATGAAACTAGTGAGATTGATGAGACTGAACCATAAACCCACACCCACCACTGCCATAGGGGAAAGAAAAGGTGAGTTGTTGAAGGCATTTGAGGAGCACACTGCTGCTATGAAAAGCATCCTGAAGAAGGAAACTAAATAGATCATGAAGAAGGAGGACAAACTCGAAGAAGAGTTGTTGTTGATGAAGAAGGAAAGGAAGCAGTGGGCTTAGCATAAAGAGAAAAAGGAGTTGGTGTTGAAAGTTGCATGGAAAAAAGGCAAACAGGTTGTGGATCTGCCCCCTGTGCCTATAACTCTGTTGCAAGAGGAGGATACTCCTACTCATCCTGAGTAGGACAGGTTCTACCCTCTGCCCTTCTATTTTTAGATTATGTTTGATGCTAATTTTTTTTCTGTTTTAGCTTTAGATAGTTTGCTTATTGCGCATATTGTTAAAAGTGATCACTGGGACTAAATCCCTGAGTTTAGCTCACTGTGATCTTGATCCAGTGTGGCCTATTGATCTAAGTTTCTGTTTTGGTAAATATCCCATACAGAGGCAGTCCCTCTGAGTTGATTTGGATGTTGTGATTGATTGCCATCAATGCACCATAGAGGCAGTCCCTCTATGTTCTATATTTCACTGGTAGGATCAACAGTTTAGGTTATGGCCTTTTTAACTATTTTGATCCTCATTCCTTGTGCTTAGTATAAGTCATCCTTTAGATTACTTTTTTGTGTTAATCAATGGGATTTAATCCCTTGTTTGCTGCTTTGACCATGAAAACAAATAGAGGCAGTCCCTCTATGTTTGTTTGTTTAATTGAAACAGAATACATAAGGGCAATCCCTTTATGTTTTTTTTTTTTTTTTGTTTCTATCTTTGATCATCATCTGGTTAAAACCACAGAGGCAGTCCCTTTGTTGTTGGTATATTTATGAGCATCATTTGAACTACTCTAGGTCATAAAGGCAATCCTTCGATGATGATTTGAGTAGCAGAGTGCATATAGTCACTCCCTCTGGAATTGTTTGTTGTTCAACTAATAAGGTCAATAGAAGCATTCCTTCTACCCATTTCTTTTCAGTTTAGGCCTATCGCATGGGTGTTTGTGTTTGGATATTACTATGAATATCTTTAGGATTGGTTGTTTTCAATTACGTACACAGAGGCAATCCTTCTGTTTTATGTTGAGTTATGTGCAGTGGATAATCTACTCCAATCCATAGAAGAAATCCCTTCACTTTTGTTGAATTAGGGATCATCACAATAGGCCCATCCCTATTGAATTCCTGGTCCCAACTAGAGGCAAACCCTCTAGCCCTGTGTAGACCAATGTGTAGAGGCCGTCCCTCTCTGAAATGGGCAGTCCCCATTTCCAGTTTGAATCTATTTAATTGTGTATCATTGAGTTAGTTTTGAAATTTGCCTACTTGGGTTTTGTTGTTTTCAGACATTAAGTGTCTTGAGTCTTTTTATTTAAAGATGAGATAAAAGATCTTTGGATCCCATTCTCATCTTTGCTTTTTTGTTTCAATGTCATTTTGGGATCTGATTTTCTGAACATTCACTATGTTAGCCATTTATACACCAAAAATAAAATAAATTTGCTCATAGATTGTTTGATTTGATACTATAGCCACAATAATCCATGTTTCATTCACTTGTTTTTCTTTTTAGTAACCTCTAAGAACTAGACATATATTTTTGTGCTTTAAACTTTACTAGATCATATTTGGGCTTTCTTTTCAAATACCCAATTTGCAGCCCTGTTTTACACAACTAAACAATGACGACATTGTTTCCTTCAAAGTTTGGGGATGTGTGTCTTTAAAGCCACAAACAATTGCATCCATACACTTGAATCACATGCACTTAAGACCAAAAGAAAAAAATTCAGGAACAAATTTCCATGTCTTGTGAACAAAAGAGTGCCAATGTTGAAATTGTATTCCCTATTCAAATCAAGCAATCAAACAATTAAACTCAATCAAGATTTAATATGACAATGAATATCTAGAGAGAGAGAGCAGAGAGAGAAATGTATTAGTTATTGATCTAACAGTTTTCATACAAATGCTTCTAGCTACAAGATTTACAAAGCAACATGGTATTTATATGAGGACTAAAACCACAAGCTTAAACACAAACATTAAGATTGACTTTGCAAAACTTTGACTTTGTTGACTTTTCTAGACTTGACTTTTCTCACTAAATCTTGGATACAATTTTATACACTTATAACATTCTCCCCCTTTGTATTCAAGATTTAATAAAAATTTGACACTAGTCTTCAGCGCTTGATTCTTCAACTTTTGTTTATGACAGTCTTGGACTTTGAAGCTCTAACAATCTTCAGTCTTTCAGTCTTTGAAGAATCTTGAAAAGTCTTTTGCACTTTGCACTTTGGAGAGTCAACAAGTCTTGAAAAACGAATCTGAATTCTTTAAAATCTTTTGAAACTTCAACTTTGAAACATCTTTGAAATCTTTATCGTTGAACTTTTGAGGAATCTTTCAAAAACTGTATCTTCATCTCTTCTGATCTCTTGATCGTCTTCAGAAAAACAAACTTTCTCGAATCATCTGATTTGACTTTGAATGATCTCAGAATGATTTCTTTGAATCTGACTTGAACTTTCTTGAACTTTCTTGAACTTTGTAGATTTCTCCACAAGTCTTTTCACTTTGAACTTTGTTCATGACTTTGAAATTGATTTGAAATTGACCTTTGTAGATGTATCCCCCTTTTTGATGATTGTGAGCATCATTATCATCAAAACTTTCTCAATTTCAGCATTTTCTTTGAATCTCCCCTTTTACAAATATTCTCCCCCTTTGAGATACATTTGACATTCTCCGCCCTTTGATCTGAGTATCCGTCAATTCATGAAATGTATATATCTGAATCTTTTCAAATTCAAATGTAATAAACATGGTAACCCGGAATCAACAGATGAAACAGTTAGTATGCCTGTAAGTAGCACGAAGCCACTTTGTACAACGGATGTACATTGGAAAGGAGCTTTGGTGATGTTCACTCCTCCAGGGCTTCCATTCAATCATCGAAAAATCACGAAGGAATTTTCTATGAATGTTATGACAATAAAACATATTCCTTGTGTGTACGTGAATGTGTAGAAATGATTGAAGCTACTTAAGCTTTTTGAAGCTCAAATTGTGTAAACTATTGAGACAACAACATATTGTACACGGACTCAATGTGCATGAAAGAGGTGCGAAGATAGCAGATATGCTGCGTCACCAAAGAAATTGAAACATTTCTTTGTTAAGAAAGAAACGAGTGGTTGGTGGGGTTAATGCAAGAGTTGGCATGGGCTCACTGCCTTTTTCAATGATGGTCACCAAAGAATCTGAACCAATCAGAAGATGTGGTTGCCCGACTCAGAAAGTAGTTGGTGCAGAGTTTTCATATTCTTTTGACTCTGTTCTCACACCCTCTTTCTTTTTAACATTTTGCTCACTTCTAAACAAACTCTCATTTACATTTTACCACTCCACACATTCAGAAAAGCTCAACCAGATGAGTTATCTCCCCCGCTCTTTGATTTTATGACCCCTCACCCCTCAATCACTCGAGGATAACTTCCTGGGTAGGAAATACAGGTTAACGTGAATCCATGGAAGTTCTTATAAGCTCTCACACGAATCCCATGTAAGTCCTATAAAAAATAATTGCTCAACAGTTTAACTTTAATGGTTAAGCACATAATGTATGATAACATTGTCAAAATGTATGCTCATCAGATATATGAATGAGATTTGAGCATTTGAACAGTGGAGATCTCTCAAAACAAGGATATTGAATGAATGAAATGAAATCAAGAGAATTGTTTTGAGAATCTGACAATGTATCAATCAGATCAAATAAAATGGTTAGGGTATCAAAGAACTAGATATTTTGTTTATATGAACAAATATAAACAATTTAGCAATGAAAGCACAAAATTAGAAACGATGATTGATGCTCAACAAATTTGAAAGCAAACGGGAGTATTACCATCAAAAAATAGGTTC
Organism: Arctium minus; assembly: GCA_954870635.1. Taxonomy (NCBI): domain Eukaryota; kingdom Viridiplantae; phylum Streptophyta; class Magnoliopsida; order Asterales; family Asteraceae; genus Arctium; species Arctium minus. The sequence continues at coordinate 99,541,895 of OX941081.1, read as the reverse complement.
ATTTAGAGACATGGTAATAACAGATTCAACTGAAGTACTGAACCAGTGTGTGTGAATACTTTACATTATATAGACAAGATAATACGCAAGTATTGATCTTTAGAAACACACGGTCAGTTAAACATTAAGGCTTGTTAAGTCTGATTTTATAGTAATAATTGTATTTATAGGGCTTGGTCAAATACTGTGTCTAATGCCGTATTCTGTGTTGTATTGACCAAGGGTATTTAAGTCCCTTTGGTCTTGTGTCTTTGTAAGTTTTCACGCACATTCATTGAATAAACATACTTTGCGCTTCCAAGTCTCTCTCTCTACTTTCTCTCTCTAGGATTCATTGATCTTGGACTTACAATTGGTATCAGAGCCATCTGGATCTTGAGAGAATTGAGAGAAGTCTTTTTCGTTTCTGAATTTGTTGATTAAAATCGAACGATTTTCTTGATTTTTCAAGAAAATCTCGTTTTCTTGATTTTTCATCAAATTCAGAGGTGTTTTTGATCGAATAACTTTGGAATTTGTCTTGTTGGATTCGATTTTGATAGGATAATAACTTTGATTCAGGTCATTTTTCAAGAAATTCATGTTTTGATTGTCAATTTTGAGAAATTTTATTTTCTGGAAAAGTCGAGTTTCACGTACTGTTTCATAATCAAAAGTTTGATTTTGTGGTTTTTAATCGATTTTGGTGATTAAAAGGTGTTAGAAACATGTTTTCGATCATTTCTGTGTGATTTGGTTGCATTAATTTCTTGGATATAATCGTTTTTTTGGTGATTTTTGTTATTTTCAACAGGTTTGCGCTAGATCTCAACTTTGCGCGAGTTCATCAGGGACTTTGCGCGAGTTCATCTATTGCATCTGCGTCTTCAGGGTGTTTTTTCTCGAGAAGTTGTGATTTTCGCTGCGTTCATCACGCAAAGCTAAGTTTGCGTATCCCGTGCATCACGAGAAGTGATCTTTGCGTTTCCAGCTTATCACGCAAAGCCAATTTGCGCGATCAACATAACATGCAAAGCTCAGTTTGCGTCTCCAGTGCATCACGCAAAGTCCAATTTACGTATCCTTCTTCTAACGCAAAGCTCAATATGGGTCATCAACTTGTCACGCAAAGCTCAGTTTGCGTTTCACTCGGTTCACGCAAACTTCATCTTGCGTCTCACTTGTCTCGCGCAAAGCTCCCTTTGCGTCACCAACTGCTCACGCAAACCTCTAGTTTGTGCCATATCTAAAAAAAAAGAGTCTGAAATTTTTTTTTTAAGTTTGTCTTCTATGGACTCTACAAAGTTTGCCTTTCAAGCTAAGTTCTACTCAAGTGATCTGATGATGTCTTTGGGATCTGAAACTCATCCTCCAGTTCTTGTCGATGAAAATGAATTCACTCAATGGCAAGATCGATTTCTGAACTTCATCGAGCGTCAAGCTAATGGAGAGAACATGATAAAGTCTCTAACTGAAGGACCTTTCGTAAAGCCTAATAAATATTCTCCTCCAACATCTGAAGAGGCTTCACGAATGAAAGCTGATCGAGAGCTGAAAGCTAATCTGATGCTAGCTTTACCAAACTCTGTCTACAACCGGGTTGATCATTGCAAGAATTATCCAAATCTGTTGTGGGCACAATAGGAAAAGATCATGCTTAACTGAAGGACCTTTTGTAAAGCCTAATAAAGAGTCTCCTCCAACATCTGAAGAGGCTTCACGAATGAAAGCTGATTGAGAGCTGAAAGCTAATCTGATGCTAGCTTTACCAAACTCTGTCTACAACCGGGTTGATCATTGCAAGGATTATCTAAATCTGTTGTGGGCACAATTGGAAAAGATCATGTTTGGTTCTTCAGTAGCAACTCAACTCCGACATACTCGGTTCATGAACAACTTTGAGGAGTTCAAGGCCAAAGAAAGTGACTCTATAAAGAGTGTTTTCGACAGATTCTGTGCAGTGCTGAATGATCTGCGAAAGATAAATGTGAACAAGACAGAGCTTGAGATGAATCTGAAATTTCTTAATGCTCTTCAGCCTGAATGGAACAAATCATGTCACAGACTGAGGAACGATGTTCGGATTTCCACAATGCAGATTCAGGAACTATACGAGATTCTGATGACTGGTGAGAGCTTGGTGCTAGAGAAGAAGGCCAAACTAGAGAAAAAGAACAAGAAGTCAGTAGACCCAGTTGCACTCCTCATGAGCCAACTGGCTGAACAAGCATTGTCTGATAATGCTTACAACGGGTCAACTGATGATGATGGTGAGGCTTTGTAGAAAGCGATGATCCTTCTCTCCAAGAATTATCAGAAAAAGTTCCAACCAATATCGGGTTCTAACACTTCTCGCTTCACTTCCAGTTCTAAATCCAAAGTACCCGAGCCAAAGACTGCTGCTTGCTACAACTATGGAAAGCCAGGTCACATCTCAAAGGAGTGTCGAGTGAAGAATGTAAGAAATTCGGCATATTATAGACAGAAAATGGAATTGGCCGAGAAAAGAGAGAGTGGATTAGCTTTGCTAGCCGAAGAGGAATTCTGGATGGATCATTCCGACGATGAAGCTACAAACGTAGAGATCGCTCACATGTGTTTGATTGGAGATGATCAGTCAGACGATTCTGAATCTGATGAAGATGAGGTATATTCTGAATTTGATTACAACTTTATTGCCTCTCAGATGAATATTATTATTTCTGCTTTATCTATTCTTCGCTTAAAATTATTATCTGAAAAGAACTTAAATTCTGAAAAGTCAGATTTGATTGACAAACTGAAAATTTCTTTGAAAGATGAAAAATCTATTTTAGAAAATACAAAAGACATCTTTCAAAAGAAATTGGATGATTTGGAAAATTCAAATAAGACTTATCTTGAATCTTTGACGGCTATGACTAATTTAAAAGATGAATTTTCAGATAAAATAAATAAGTTAGAAGAAAAGCTTTATCGAATAAACCAATCTGAACAAACAATTTTTATGAACAAACCGAGGAGTGAAGAAGCTTTAAAACAAAGGTGGGGACTTGGTTTTGAAAATCCTCATTGTTTAAACAATGCGATTGAAAAATCCCTAACTTTATATAAATACGATTATCTGACTCTTGCTCATTATGCTCCTCAATTTAAAATTGATTGGATGAATGAGAAGCAAGTGTTAGAAATCGAAAATAAGAAAAGAACAAATAACAAGAAAAAGGAAATTCCTTTTGTTTACACTAGTGAAAATGCAAAATATTTTCCTGAAAAATCAAGGAGAGGAAGAAGAGTTTTAAAAGATATATCTCCTATCAAATATTCAATGTTTGATGATTTTATTGATCCTTATGCTTCTAATTCTGATAAGGAAAATAGTTCTCCAATCATTTATGATTCTAAGAAATATACTCCTCCATTGGTATTAGAGAGTACAATCATCGATCTTGAAGATAAGATAGAAGATTAAAATATTTTAAAGAAAATTGAATCTGATATTATTTTTTCTTTCATGACGTCTAGTCTTGAAGAAAATTTATTTTTTCAAAAATCAGATTCTATTTCTAACCTTTCTTCTGATTCTAAGGAAAATAAAAAGGAAGTTTCAAATTTTAAAATCTTTTCTCAAAATAATTCAGACTATGAGGCAAATTCAGATTTATTAGTTGATCAGATTGGTTGCTTGGATAAAATTATTTCTTCTGATTTAAATATTTCGTCTAAAATTCTTGATGATTCTTTTACGCTCAATGATCATTATTATAAACCTAAGCGTAAAAGAAGACGGTCAAAGAAGTCGAAGAAACAAGATAAAGTTCTTTCTGACAGTTCTAATTCTTCTAATTCCAATCTTTCAGATAGGACTTTGAGCAAGTCATCAAAGAAGCAGATTTGGAAAGCAAAGCGAACAGCTGATGAATCTACTTTTGATGGGGATAAATGTGTAGACAAATTCTATAAAAGCGATTCATTTGTTTCTTGTAATAAAATTTCAAAGTACTCTATAAAACAAATGATGCGAATTTCAAAATATGTCCCATGTTCTTCCTCAGATTCTAGTTCTGATGATTATGCTTTCTCATCTGATGACTGTACTTATTATTCTGATAATGTTCTCATGTTTCTCGTATCAAATCTTCTAATTATTTCCTCATACGAACTGCAACTAACAAACACGGGCCCAAATTCAAGTGGGTACCCAAGTCTAAATTTGATTCAAAGTTGCAGGTATCACATGTTAAGGGGGAGTAAGAGATATTATGGTTTTTGAACACAACAGTTCAAAACCCGGTCTTAAATGTCAAGACTTTGGCTTCTGAGTACTTCAGCTCAGAACCCGTGCTTCAACGACTACGACTTCTAGACAAATCAGTCTAGGACTCGTTCTTCAAAGCAATAAGCTTCTGACTAATGAGAAACTGTGAATGCATCTATTATTTTCCGCTGCATTTATATCTGATAATGATGTTGTTCCAGTTTTCTCAATATGTTTTAAAGAATCTGAGCAATTTTCTTCAACTCTTGATTTTGTTCAAACAAAAATTTTTTTGAGACACATATTCTTTATACACTGTATAGAAGTTGATATTATTGAATTATATTTTGTTTCAACTGAATATAAACTTGCCGATCAAATATTTCTAATTTTAAAATTTCGGCATATTGTTTTAAAAGTTTAAACCTTTACAAATTTTATTTTATAAAGTAAAAGTTTTACAATTTTTCTTTCTTTTGAATAAAATGTGTGTTTAGGATAAATTTTCAAGTTGATTTGTTTATATTGATGTTTTTATATGTTCAAATTTCAATTCTAACAAAAGTCGAAAAGTCAAGCAACATGTTTGTAGCTTTTGATATTGCTTTACAATTGTGTGATTCGGAATATTTATAGTTTACAATGCTTAGAAACCTAAAAAATCGGAATTTCGGATTGTAATGAAAATATGGGCTAAGCACTTAGACGTAAAACCTTGTGGTTGAAATGATTATTAAATTCTTATAAATCAGAAATCTCTAAGTTTAAAAGTTTGTACCTGTGACCTTTCTGGTTTGGGAAAGTAAGTTCTGTGGGATGCTTGTCATCTGGTCCCCTAAGGTCATTTGATCTGGGAGTGATCGAACCAAAACCCTTCTATAGAACCAGATCGAAAGTCATGTTCTACTGGTATGAATGGGTATAGGATGTGTCGATGTATCCTTTCTGATCTGGGAAAGTAAGTTCCAAGGGGTGCTTGACACCTAGTCCCCTAAGGCCAACTGGTCTGGGAGTGGCTGACCCAAATCCTGCAATAGGGTCAGATAGAAAGTTACGTTTACGGCATGTTCTTGACTTAATAACCTTTTTGATTAAAAAGATGCCAAAAGTGCACACGCTTAAAAGATGCCAAAGAGCACACTCATGTAAATATGCCATAGTGCACAATACTAAAAGATGCCAATGAGCACACATCTCATGATACTTGGTTAAAATTTCTGAGTTGCAATAAACCTGTAAATTTGTGAAAGTTTGAATTTTTGATGGCTTAGTGTGATTACATGCAAAGTTCTCTATTATATTTTTAGAATTGCATTTTCTTGAAGCTAATCGAAGTTCACATGCGAGCACACTGAATAGATTGATGAAAGTTTTTGAAACTGAACATGTATTAACTTGATATGCATTAAAATTTGTTTCTGTATCCAAACACATACATTTGATTTCATTTGATGGATTTTATTGTGATATTTTACTAAGTAGAATTTTATTTGTTTCTGTTTAAATTTTTATATATTTAGTCGTTTCAAAATACATATTTAGTATATTTTTCTTTCTACATTGATGTTTACATTCATTATGTTCTCATAAATATATTTCAAATGGGTTTGAGCATTTTTCAAGGGGGAGTGAAAAAGGAGAATTTTTCTTAATGATCATATCTGTTTTTGAGGGGGAGTATCTGATTTTCTTTATATGAATGCTAACTTGGATTGTCATATCTAGTGCATTTGTGTAGGGGGAGTCAAAGAGCTTAAAAAGGTAAAAAAAAATTCTGAGTTTAAGTCAGTTTTGCGCCATCAGTTGGTCGCGCAAACATTGCTTTGCGCTACCTTCGCTTCGCGCAAACCTTGATTTGTGCTACCTTCGCTTCGCGCAAACCTTGCTTTGCGCCACCTTGGTGTAACGCAAACCTCACTGTGCGCCACCAGTGTGACGCGCAAACCTCTCCTGTTTTTCTCCGTTTCTTTGATTTTGCAGATCTTAAGTTGTCTCGTCTCCAACATTTTCATGACCAAGTTGATCCCGATCATCAAGGTCATGAGGGGGAGAATTAAGAGAAGTTAAAGGAGATGATTAAGAGACAAAAAGCTCAAATGTTTATCTGATGATCAAGATTTGCTCAAAGATTCTATTCTCTCAGCCATTTTAATTCTTTTGTTGTTCCTGCTCCGACCACCACAGTTCATTCAAGGTCTTTCAAAAGAGGTGTGTCGTTTAGAGCACAAGCTACTGTTCCAAGTCTTGTCAAAGCTTGTCAAAGGCATCAAAGACAATTCAAACTGAAAGATGTTGAGAAGAATTTTTTTTAAAAAGTCAGATTGCTTTTTAAAGTCGCTTTAATGATCCGTGCTGATTTAGAAGATGAATTTTGAAGACCAAAGTGCCAATGATTACTAAGAGGGAGATTGTTAAGTCTGATTTTATAGTAATCATTGTATTTATAGGGCTTGGTCAAATACTGTGTCTAATGCCGTATTCTGTGTTGTATTGACCAAGGGTATTTAAGTCCCTTTGGTCTTGTGTCTTTGTAAGTTTTCACGCACATTCATTGAATACACATACTTTGCGCCTCCAAGTCTCTCTCTCTCTACTTTCTCTCTCTAGGATTCATTGATCTTGGACTTACAAGGCTTAATAATGAAAAACATTTAAAATCACACTTCTTAATTCATGAATTCTTTTGAGAATAAAGAAGTGGTTTGAACATTTCAGAAAACATTTTTCATGTTCGAAAGTTGTTCTTCTTTCAAACAATCAGAGATCTAGATCAGAAGATATTTACCATTAAGGCTCCCCCTCAAATCATGGTAGAATGATTTAGGTCTATTAAGCTCCCCCTGGATATTTACAAAATATCCATGTCTGAACATTGAAGAACGGATCCTGATCTGTCATATGATCAGAAGCCACAATCCTTTACATTAAAGTTTGGGTTTTGAATTGTTTTGTTCAAAAGCCTTTGTTCTTTAAACTTTGAAGAACGAGTCCTAGATTGATTTGTATAGAAGTCAATCATCATGCTCCCCTTTAAACTTTGGGTGCTTGCAATACAGATTTTGCTTTTGGTACCCACTGGTATTTGGGTCCTAATGTATTAGTTGCAGTTCTTGTGGGGGTAACATAATAAGAACCATACCAGTAATTAACAAAAATTTTACTTACAAAGTCACGTGATCCACAGTAAGAACAGCAAATCTTTTTTTGAGCAACCCTGATCAAGTGATTAGTAGAATAAAACATATCAGGATTACCAAAAGATTTACCTTTATGCATTCTGTTCTTTTTGGCATTGGTTGTGGATGCAGATGCTTTGTCTTTCTTCTTCTCATCATCTGAAGAACTCTTCACTCTTCAGACCATCTGATTTCTCTTTGAATTCTCTCTAAGAGATTTAACATAAAAATTTGCTGAACCATCAACAGATTTGTCATAGAATAGATATGATGGTCTGATCTGACTTGATTTGATAATGATTGGTTTGACACTTTTCTTTTTTTAAAACATTTTTATCAGGAATAGAACTTGAAGCTGTTTTGAAAGAACAGACTGATTCTATTGAGTTATCAACAGGTGATTGACTAATCACATCAGCTGAAACTTTATCTGACAGTTCAACGTTTGCAGCATCTAAGTCTTTTATCTTTACGGATAAACTGTTTCTTTCAGAAGTAAGTGTGTCAAACTTTATATTCAAATCAAATCTGGCCTTCTGTTCTTTTTGCACATCTGATGATATAGCAGTTATTTTGGATATGAGCTTTGATATTTCAGATTCAAAATGTAAGCATTCTTGTTCAAAATCTTTTTGTAAGTTCTTGGTTTTATCAGAAATTTCATTGAAGATCCCAACATTTCTCTTTTCATATTTCTTCTTTTCAATCTCCAAAGACTTTTTGTTTTCTTGAAAAGCTTTTCTTTCTTTCTCAAGTAAGTCTTGTAGAATAGAGATCTGTATGGGAAATTCAGAATTTTTATCTTCAAGAACTTTTCTTTCTTTGCAAAAGTGTCTCTTTCAGTGATTATTATCTTTTCGAATTCAGACACTTGCTTAGAAAGTTTTAAACATCTCAGCTCCAAATCCTTTTTCTCTTGCAAAGTTTTCTTTGAAAATTCAGATGACTGTTGGGTAGAAGATGTCTTCACATTTGATTTTTCTTTTTCTGCTTGGAGGCTTGTTTTCAGTTCAGCATTCTTCTTCTCCAGAGCAGATATCTGATCTTCAAAAGCCTTAAACTTGTTTTGAAGCTTGACTTATTCATCTTACAATTCTGATGATTTATGTTCAGTCATCTTCAGTTGGCTTTGAAGATTCGCTTTAACTTTATCTTCTTTGATGCTTTTCATCAATTCAGCATTTTTCACTTTCAATGCATATACATTTTCTTCAGAAGCCATATACTTTTGTTGAAGCTTAACTGATTCATCTTGTAGATCTGATGATTTCTGTTCAGTTATCTTCAGTTGACTTCGAAGATTTGTAACATAAGACTCCTTGAGCTTGATTACTTCTTCAAGAGACTGAATGGTATTATCTTTTATTTCCATCATTTTCTCTCTATCTTTAATCTCTTTCTCTTGTTCTTTTACCTCTTTCTCTTTTGCACTGATGATACCTGCAAAATTAGATTTATCCATATTAGTACACTTTTTACAGTCAGGAGTTTTATCAGAGTTTGACAGATTAAATTTCAACTCTTGAATCTGTTTTAGAAGCACTGAATTATGATTTTACAGTTTATCTCGTTCAGCTTCTATTTTCGGTATCTCCGACATATACAATACTGCCATATCTCTAGCTGATAATACAGTATTTCCCTTATCATCAGTCTTTGGCATCTTGAATGATTAGCTTGAATATGAAAGATCGTTCAAGAAGTGCAGATTACACTCGGTGTGTAAAATTTAAAACTGATCAAATTGGAAACAACTGGCGAAACTTGACTAAGTACTAAAACTCGCAGACCACTAAAAAAAACTTGAAACTCTCATACCGAATAAACTCGCAAAACACTGTTTCGAAAAAACTCGCAGACCGTAACGTGCGCATTTCTAGAACTCGCAGAGGCTTACTTGCACGTTTAACAAACTCACAAGCTAAAACTCGCAGAACACTACTACACGCAAGTCACTATTCACTGAATTTCGCGCTAACAAGCATTTGCATGTTTTGGGTTCGCGCAAAACACTACTTGCGCGTTTGGTGATGAACTCGCAGATCGAAGAGTAAAACACGCAGGCTTTGATTTGCGCGTTTTATGAACTAGCAACTAATGCTTTGCGCGTTTGGTGATGAACTCGCAGATCGAAGAGTAAAACACGCAGGCTTTAATTTGCGCGTTCTATAAACTCGCTAATAACACCTTGTGCGTTTGAGACCAAATTATTCAACTTGCGCGTTCTTCCGATGAACTTGTGCGTTTCACAGATCTTGCGCGTTCTTGGGTTTTCCTTGCGTGTTCTTGATCTGTTCGATCAAAAATCAAGTAAATCTTGATTTCTGATTCTGAAAATCACACAATTAGTCCACGATACAATACGAAATACAATTACAACACTGAAATTACAAAAGAAATCAAAAATTACAGTGATTAACTCAAATTACAGTGTACGACTTTCAACTATTCACGAAACCAACATTTTGATCAAATTGATCAATCTAAAGTTGAAATTAGCCTATGTGATCTGAACAAAACTTGATCCTATTGATAAACCGTACACAATCAAATCAACTTCTTGATTTAATTTTGCAAAAACACGATAAAACGAAATCAAACAGTAGTTTTTCAGTCCGCCAAAAATATTTCAAGAAATTCTTCAAATCTGATCCGAATTTGCTACTTCTTGTTTGCTCTGATAACAAATGAAATTGTATTCCCTATTCAAATCAAGCAATCAAACAATTAAACTCAATCAAGATTTAATATGACAATGAATATCTAGAGAGAGAGAGTAGAGAGAGAAACATATTAGTCATTGATCTAACAGTTTTCATACAAATGTTTCTAACTACAAGATTTAAAAAGCAACAAGTTATTTATATGAGAACGAAAACTACAAGCTTAAACACAAACAATAACATTGACTTTGCTAAACTTTGACTTTGTTGACTTTGCTAGACTTGACTTTTCACACTAAATCTTGGATACAATTTTATACACTAACAAATGTGCACCAATTGTTGAAAAAGGACCAAAAGTTCCAAACATACCTCAATATAAGATGCATAGCAGAAAAATAGTGCTATGGAGTGAAATGAGAGATGGGGTAAAAGGCTAGGCATTGAAAAGAAGTGGCCAAATGCAAGAAAACCCAATCAAGTCCCAACACTTATAGTGAGTCTAGTTTAACAAAGAAATTTTGTGGCTAATTTTTGGTTTGGCATACTTAAAAGGAACAATTTTGGGGAAGCTGGTTTATGAAGGGCTATAGAGTTCAAGTGTCAAGTAAGATATGAGCAAAAATTTTGAAAAAGAACAAAATCAAATTATATGTTAGCTATGTGGTATGCATGTTTAAATTTTTTTTTAGTTTGTTAGATATTTGAGTCTTTATTTTTCTTATTTGAGTTGTTTGGGGACAAACAATAGTTTAAGTTTGGGGATGTGATAGGTGTTAATAAATTAATCCTATTTCTTTGTTTTATTAGTATTTTATCTTTCTTTTGTTTGCCCAAAGTCCACTTTTAGTGTCATTTAGTCCAATTTACAGCTTTTATCATGTTTTTATGTTTTAGTATGTATTTCCAATGTTTTGATGCTAACTTGAGCATTTTTGCAGATTTCTGATTTTTTTTGGCAGTGCTATAGGACCACTGCAGAAGCTGGAGTTTGATGCTATAGGACCAACTGGTGATTGTGGCAGTCGGATTGATTTCTTGGACCGGGCTTGGAAGCCCCATTTTGAAGACTTTATGGCCAAGACAAGGGCTTACATCATCATTGTACCATTTAGCTTATTAGATACTTTTCTAACTTCTATGTATATATGCTCCTTATGTAACCTTAAAAACACACAACCTTTGGGTTTAATTATTCTCTAGCTTTATCTTGCAATCTTAAGCTTAAATATTTTGGGTTTTCTTGTCCTTCAAGAACTAAAATATTCTAAGCTTAAGAGTTGGTTATTTTGGAAGTATTAATCTAAGTGTTCTGGATTTCAAGTTCATCTTCATAATCTTGTTCTTTGCTTTCTCAAGTTTTACTTTCTAAAAATCAATTTGTGTGATTTAAAATTCAAGATTTTGCAAGGGATTTTCACAAGTCTTTTTTGCACCTTGATTCTTAAATTACACAAGTTAACGTTCAAGATTCTCAACTTTCAAATTTCCAAGTGTGTTCAAAGCAAGGATTTTATAATCTCAAAGTTACTTCACTTTTTAGAAAAATAAATCGTTTGGAATTAATTACTAGCCTTACTTTGGAATTCCTTCCTTTGTAAGTTTAGTGTCTTCTCAAATACAAAAGTCTTTTTCCAAGTACCATTAAGTCACCATCCAAAGTACCAAAGCTTTTCTTTTCTTTTGAGTTTTGTGACACAACTTAAGAGACAAGTTCCATAACTTGCCACTTAAGTTATCAAGTTATACATTCTTTTACAAGTATTTCCTAGTTTAGTTTAACTTAGTCTTTTTATTTCTGTTATTTTCCATTCTGCAATTTACTTTACTATCATTAATTTTTCTACAATTTAAATTCCTGTCATTTACATTTCTGTAATTTAATTTCGGCAAGTTACTTTCTCGTCATTTACTTTTCAACAATTTACATTATTGTCTTTACTTTTCAGTTATTTACATTCCAGCAATTTATTTTACTGTCATTTATTTTCCAGTAATTTTTATTTTTAGTATTTTACCTTTATGTTATTTCCAGTCCTTACATCATTCGAAAGAAGAAACCAAGCAATGATGGGCTAATAGCCTGAGCTTGGTGTGTAAGGCAGAGTTAAGACCGAAATCGGCGTGGAAATAAAAAGGTGTATTTATTATGGCAATTTCTTCTAACTATTTATTTCAGGTGATTACTGTTTCATTGAAGATCATATGGAATTAATTGACAACTAATTTGATATGTGAAAATGCATTAACTTCCAGAGTTACGACAAATAAGAAAACCTGATTTAATATGAGAGGACTATAAATAGCTATAACACCTGACAAATGATATACTCATACGGTGTAGGGAGGTAACACTGTGTCGCGCTAGGATTCACGAGGTCTAATATAAGTGATATCATATCGATAGCAGTGGGCCGGTGTGCACTCTTTGGAGGCCATCTGAACCGATAGTTGAATACTGTGACAGTTCTATAGAATCATTCAGGTGGTACTATAGGACTGTCCATGCTTGCTATATCATCTTTTTATCAAAACGCCTATTTTATCTTAACAAAGCTTTGCTCCCTTTGCTTCCTCTTTTAGGACTGATTTTCTAGTTGATAACTCTAACAAACCAACCAAAAGATTTTTCTTCGAATTCGCCATCTGAAATCAATTTTTAAATAATGGACTTTTGAAAGACTTTCACAAGCCTTCCCTGAGGATCGATATCCGGTACTTTGTACCACTATTAATTGTTACGAGACGATAGTAGTTCAAGGTGTATACTTGCGCCAAGTTCTATTTTAAGTGAATCTCATTTTGGATTGCATAAATTTGACACAACACTAGCCTATAAGGGGCACACGCTATTGTTGGTCCCAGTTAGCAGTAAGTAAATAAGAAAAGTATTGTAGAAGGGGGGGTGATTACAATAAACACAATTCTTCACTTAATTTAATTCTTATTGATTTGAAATCAAGAATTACACATAGAAAACCTTGATTGTTGTGGAAGAGAATAGATGAAATCTGTCCAAACAATCTTACACAAAGAGAATGAAGAACATTGAAAAACACTTAGAAAACAATAAACTTCGTAGAGAAAAAATTGTCAGGCACTTAGAGAACTTGAAAGCTTGTAGAGCTGGTTCGACTGGTTATCTTGCATGTTGAAGCATCCATCATATTTATAGTGCATCATGCAATTAATGCATGAGACACCTGTTGAGTAAGGGATGGACACAGGTCTTTTGCATGGTACAGGATGTACATTTTGTCTTGGAGTGTTTTTGGCTTGAAGCGTTAACCTGCATAGGATGGTGTAGACCTTTCCTTAAAAGAGTGTAAAATACAAAACATATTTTTTCTGATCTTCGGATGAGGTCCACGTCAATGCAAGATATCACAAATATACTTTCTCATAAAACTACAATGTGTTTGTGCTGATGATATTTTCACACCAAAACTTATCAAAGACAAGTTTGGTGAATAAAGAGACAAGTCGGCACATATCACCACATACATCTTCAAGCTCTTGAGGATGTGAGAAATCTTCTCGCTCCTGAAGATGTGAGATCGGTACCATCCTGACCGATGGTGTTGATCACATAGTCATGATTGGCTTTAGGCTGAGAAGTCCATCTTCAATCCACTTTGAGAGATATACTTATTTGAAAGTGTAAAATCCCATATTCAAGCAATTCAAATATTCAAGATTTGACAATTACGATCTAGAGAGAGAGTAGAGAGAGAAATCTGATTGTCCCTGAAATTTCAGTTTCTTGTCACATAAACATAGATAATCAATCACAACAAGAGATTTAATCAAACCTGATATTGATTTCTCAAAACCAAAGATTACAAAAACTCTCTTGAAGGATATTTTCTCTCTCTAAGCTCTCTCTCTCTCTCTCTAGAATATGAGTTTGGCGGCCGCAGGTTTTCTAATTTTGTACACCTTGCATTCCCAACAACCCTAGAGCCTAGAAAGCAATATACCTAATTAGGAAAAAGACAAAAATACAAAATACAAGGAAATTAACTTTGACATTTATTACAAAAGGACCTAGACTATTTGTTGAGATTGACTTTTCAGCTTAGACTTCTTGAATCATTTATCTTCAATCTTGATGATCTTGAATCCAATAAATCTGTGACCTAACAATCTCCCCCTTTGGATCAAGATCATTACTAAAAAGATTTAGCAATTCAATCTTTTCTTTAAGCTCAGAAGATGCAATCTCCCTCTTTGTCTTCAAAATATAACAATCTCCCTAAAAGACGAAAATAAAATCTCTTTTAGATGATGGAAAGAAGTTATCTCCAGTTTCAGCTCAGAATACTTTAGCAAAGTATCTTCAAAGAAAATTTCTCTCAATTCAGCATATCTTCAGAGAACTTTCTCTAAACTTGTGTTCTCCCCCATTTCTTGGTTAACGCTTCTCCCATGTCTCTTGAAACACAGCTTGTAATGGACATTTCTTCAAACATTAAGTTCTCCCCCTTTTTGATGATTAGAGCATCGACATCATCAAAACTTCTTCCAAGAAATGTCTTTGACCATGTTGATCTTTTGAACTGAGCCTCTGATTCACTGTCAATCTGCCAAGATATTCATCTAGATCTTTTCAAATCCAGACAAAGTAGGAATGTAACCCCTGAATCAACAAATGAATCAGTTAATATGTTTGTCAGTAACACTAAGTCACTATGTGTAACGAATACACATTGTAAAGGAGCTTTTTGATGATGTTCACTACCCCAGGGCTTCCATTCAATCATCGAAACACCACAAAGAAAATTTCTATGAACGTTATGACAAGAAAACAAATTCCTTGTGCGTTCGTGCAAGTGATAGAAAGAATTAAGTACGAATGATTGCTTATAAAGGCTCAACATTGTGTAAAACACTGAGACAACAGTAGATAAACATAGACTCAATGTGCATGATTGAAGTGCGAAGGTGGGGCAGACTTCCTTCTTTTCAATATCCAGATTTTCCAAATGAAAATCAGATAGTAAATGTGCTGCTTCCCCTTTGAAAAATGAAACATTTTCTTGTTGAGAAGAAAATGAATGGCTGGTGGGGTTAATGTCAAGAGTTGGCATGGGCTAGTTGCCTGTTTCAATAATGTTCACCAAAGAATTGTGAAACATTAAAATTGTGGCTGCCCGGCTCAGAAAGTAGTTGGTGCATAGTTGAATATTCTTTTACTCTAATCTCACACCCTCTTTCTTTTTATTATTAAGCTCACATCAAACCAAACTCTCATTTACATTTTACCTCATCACACAATCCACACTCATTTCTTTTCGACTCCTCACACTCAATCACTAAGGATTAAATTCTTGGGTAGGAAACACTGGTTAATGTGAATCCATAGAAGTTTCAATTATGTCCTAGCACAAAGATCCCGTATTTTCCTAGAAAGCATGTGTTGCTCAGATGATTTAACTTTATCAGTTAAAGCTCAAATACAAATCAGATGTTTGTATGCTCAGAAAATAATCATGAAGATTTGAGCATTTGAAACATTGAAGTATTTTCAAACAAGTAAATTGAATGAATGAACAAGAATGCAAGAGACTTGTTTGAAAATCTGACATTGTATGAAAATGATCAGAAATGATATGGCAATCAAGGCTTATGGTCAAGAATAATGGATATTTTCTATACGAAACAAAAATATAGACATTCTTGAAATGATGTTTCGAAATCAAATGATGCTCAAAATTCATTGAAATACAAGTGGGGTGTATCACCATCGAAAAATTGGTCAATATGAGACATGGTGATACCTTATTCAACAAAAGAATCAAACCGGTGTGTGTGAATACTTGAAAGTATATAGACAAGATAATACACAAGTATATATCTTTAGAAACACACGGTTTGTTAAGCATTGAATCACAAATAAAAATGAAAACATTTTAAAAAATCACACTTCCAATTCATGAAATCTGTTTAAGAATCGGGAAGTGGTTTGAACATTTAAGAACATGTTTTCTATGATTGAAAGTTGTCCTTCTTTCAAACATATGTGAGATGAAGATAAACAGTTATACCTTTTGCGTGCAGTCTTACATCTCATGAAGTCAAGCTTAAGGTCATAAAGATATGATCTTGTAAGCATCTCTCAAACTGTAAAAGTCTTAAGATCATAGTCAAAGCAACTTTATTCATAGAAATTAAAATGACATAAAGCAGTAAAACAATTAAAGTACGAGTTCCGATATGAATTAATCATAAGTCATAAATCTTTTACTCCCCCTGAAATTATGCATCAGAAAATTATCATTGTAAAATATAAGCATGAACTCCCCCTCAAATGTTGATCATCATATATGTCGGATGCATAAAATTTCAGATAAATATGTACTCCCCCTTGAATGTTGATCTTCTTTGACATGTATTTAGGAGTACAATATCATTCAGCTCAGGAGTAAAGTCTTTTGGTCATTGAAGTGCGGGTCTTGAATAGTTGTATTCAAGAGCCATAATTTCTTTCACTCAACCTTGACTTGACATTCCTGTAACACAGATTCAGCCTTTTTCTTTGGCACCCATTTGTATTTGGGTTCAACTGTGTTAGCACATGATTTTGGCACCCATTTAAATTTGGGTCCACTTTTCTTTTGAAAAGCATATGAAACATTAGAACGATAAGAGTGAACATGATATGTGCCAAACCAAAAATCAGAATATTTTCAAGAAGCATAATCATATCTATCATAATTTGAAAATTTTCTATTAGACGAAGATAACTGGAATAATTGTTGTATGGAATATTTCTTGCAAGAATCAACAAGTTTTGGTTTAGAAATAGCAACATTCACAATCAAATCATCTTTACTATTAGTCTTCTTAATACAATCAAAACTAGATAATGATTTAGCATTCTCGTCGATCTTCTGTTTCGGTATCCATTCCGACTTAACTCCAAGCCTTTTCTTTCTCAAATCTGAAACATTTGAAACTTTAGAGTTAGAATGGTGAGAAATAACCAAATGCTTCTTCTTTGACTTACCAGTGGTGATCTGTTTTTGTGAATGCCCAGATTTCTTCTTCTTACCTTTGGCAACTTTGGATTTCACATAAACTGATTTATCATCTTTCGTTGATGTTTCACCTTTTTCAAACACACTTGGTAATCCAAAAGAATTAACAACAAAAGAAGAATGATTAGGAAGTTTAGCATTAAAGTCAAAATCACCAACACAGTCATCTAAACCACCATCAGAGTTTAGAAAATCAAACTCATTATCAAGTAAACTAGACCTATCATCAGATTTTAAAGCCTTGGATAATTTAGAAAACTCAGTATATTTGAACACAGTAGAAAAAATAGTTTGTTCTAAGTCCATCAAGATCCTTTCTTCTTTGAGAGTATTCTCGAGTTCAGAAATTTTAGTTTCCAAAATGAGAGGAGGAACGTAAAGCTTACCTTCGATGGGCTTAGCCTCCATTTCTTTTACATAATAACTATCAAAATAGTCATTTGAAAGATATTTTGATTTATTAGAACTATAACTATTATTCAACTTCTCATAACGAAACGGAAGTTGAACTTTAGTTGTGTTCTTTCTTTTAGCATATTCCTTGGCTTTATCCTCTTCAGACAGACTAGTCCAGAAAACTTTGAGTTCAGAGTATTGAGGTGCCAGTTTCATAAATCCAAAATCATAAAGAGAAGGAACTTCAGATATACCGTTTTTGAGGTGGTGTGGGTTCTTGTAACCAAATCCCCAACACTCAGGATTTTCTTAGGTTTGTTCAGATGAATGGTTTGTTCAGTTTGACCCAAAGTATATAATTTTCCTTCCAAAGCATTCACTTTTTCAATTAAAGATTTCTTTTCTTTTGAAAGCGAAGAATACATTTTAGAAAGCTCTTTTGATTCAAACTCACACATTCTATATTTAGAAGTTGTTTCAGCTAACTCTTTATGAATTATAGTCTTCTCTTTTGCGCTGGTGTCAATGTTCTCATGCAACGCTTCAATCAATACATTTTTCTCAACGATATCATTGCTATGTTTCTGTAAAGACTGAATTTTATCATTAATGACACCTTTTTCACGCTTAAGTTTAGACTCTAATTCTTGGAGTTTAGTCATCATGGCATGCATTTGATTCAAGAAATCTGATTTAGTCATATCACATACCTCTTCGTTATCTTCTTCATCAAAATCAACTTCATTTTCCTTCTCCATCTGACCCATCAAGCACAAGTGTGTTGTCTCGTCCTTCTCTCCTTCTTCATCTTCTTGGTCAGAATGATCGAGCCAGAACTCATCTTCAGCCATTAACGCCTTTCCAGCCTCATGTTGCTTTGGAAATCCTTGGCAAAGTGTCTGAATTTGCCACAGTTGTAGCACTTTGTAAGTTCTTCCTGCTTGGTCTCTTCAGCTCTATACTTCTTCTCTTCTGGTCTCCTTTCCTCTATCCTCTTTCCTTCAACTTTCTTCTTGTGATTGTAGTTGCTTGAACCAGATGAATACCTCTGATTGTTCGAGCTAGGCTTTTTTTAGAACTTCTTTTGAAAATCCTTGGTTAACATAAGCATAGCTTCCTTCAGCTTATCACAGTCGTCAGAGTCAGAGTTAATCTCTCTTTCATCCTCTTCTGATTCATAACTTATCATCTTCTTCTTCTTCTTCTTCTTCACAACAAGAGCAAGTGGATCAGCAACCGTCTTCTTAGCCTTTCTTTTCTCATCCTTGATCTCATCCACTTCCTCCTCATTCTGCCTTAAAGTTTCATAGACCTCATGAAGTGAAATTTCGTTCAGGTCTTTCATTTGCTTCATCTGTCTAGTAAACCTCTTCCACTCAGGCTGGAGGACGCTGAGGAATTTTATATTCAGCTCAACTTGAGATTTGTTGACCTTATTCTTACATAGCTAGTTCAGTAAGGTCACAAATCTGTCGTATGTAGCCTCTAGAGATTCTTCAGCTTTAGCTTTGAACTCTTCGTAGTTATTCAAACAGTTGGAAACTTTGAGTTGGATGTTGACCTTTGATCCGAGCATCATCTTCTCCAATTGATCCCACATCTGCTTTCCAGTAGCGTTGTAGCTATCAATTTTGACATAAATCTCATTCGGTATGCCTTGGACAATGAATGATTTTGCCAGTTTGTCACCCTTATGTCTTCTTTTCTGCTCATCCGAGTATTCATCAAGCGGTAATGGATACTCTCTCTGTTCTTCTTCACCATTTTCTCCAGCTACAGTGAGTATCTTGGTAGGAGGTGTCATGATTCCTTCCTTTAAGGATATTCTGATGTAATCTCCCAAATCATTTCGATCGATGAAATCCAAGAATCGGTCTTTCCATTGCTCGTACTCCCCCTTGAAGAGTACTGGTGGCTTTACATCTGTTCCAATAGCGAGAGCTTCTCTTGATGTCATCCTGTTTTTTTTTAAAAATATGCAATAAGAAACTCGAAATTGATCGTTAGTCCAGATAAAATCAAATGAATACAGATTAATACTGAAAATAAGAAATGAAAATGAAAAACTGGCGCAAAGCACAGAAATGCGCTAAGGACAGAATTGCACCAAGGGTTGTGGCGCAAAAGAAATTTTGCGCTAAAAGAAGCTGGCGCAAAAAGGGTTTTGCGCGAGGAGAAGGTGGCGCAAGTAGAGGTTTGCGCGAGAAGAAGGTCGCGAGAATTGTATGTTTGCACGAAGAACTGATGGCGCAAACCGGGGTCTTGAGGCCTGGTGTGTTGCGCGACTGGTGTGTTGCGCGCCCGATGTCCTCGACCGATGTCCCCGACCGGTGTCTCCCCTCACCGATGTGGACCGGTGTCTTGCCTGACCGGTGTGGACCGGTGTCTTGTGTGGCGCAAAAGACAACTTTGCGCCAAGAGAAGGTGGCGCAAAAGGCGAGAACTTCACGTATGCGCTAGGAGGCAATGGCGCAAAACTAACTTTGCGCTGATCACTTGGAAACCCTTGAATCTGGTGCAAACGCACTATGAACTGGCGTAAAACTCAAGTCTGGCGTGTTCTTCACCTTTCCTTCGAAAGTCGACTTTGATATACCCAAAAACCTATCTAGACAACTAATTACAATCCCAAATTTTGACAATTTGATCGCCTAATCATCTAGAACAGATTACAAACAACTAATTTCAAAAATTAACACTTTAAGTGTGAATCGATTAATGAACTAGTGTCTGAACTCGTGAAAACCAAAAACTCAAAAATCATCAAAATGAGAATCGATTATAGTGCAATACTCGATTAAATCAATACAAAACCAATCTAATACTAATTTCGACCATAACCCAAATGATTTCTAATAGAAAAACACACAAATACTCAAAAAACGAATCTGGAAGACGATGAAGAGTGTCGAACGAAATTTTTCTGGAAAAAATTGATTTTAATCTGGTTAAGCTCTGATACCAATTGATTGTCCCTGAAATTTCAGTTTCTTGTCACATAAACATAGATAATCAATCACAACAAGAGATTTAATCAAACCTGATATTGATTTCTCAAAACCAAAGATTACAAAAACTCTCTTGAAGGATATTTTCTCTCTCTAAGCTCTCTCTCTAGAATATGAGTTTGGCGGCTGCAGGTTTTCTAATTTGGCACACCTTGCATTCCCAACAACCCTAGAGCCTATAAAGCAATATACCTAATTAGGAAAAAGACAAAAATACAAAATACAAGGAAATTAACTTTGACATTTATTACAAAAGGACCTAGACTATTTGTTGAGATTGACTTTTCAGCTTAGACTTCTTGAATCATTCACCTTCAATCTTGATGATCTTGAATCCAATAAATCTGTGATCTAACAAAATCACAATGTCGTATATATCTCAATATCAATATTACAAGTCTTTTTGTTACAAACTCTCAAGACACTAAGTCTATTTATATGAAACAAGAACTCTCACAAACTTAGAAGCTTTACAAACACTCATAAGGCTAAACACTTATACCACTAAGATTGACTTTGTTGACTATACAGACTTTGACTTTTCACATTAAATCTTGGATACAATAAAATACACTAACAATCTCCCCCTTTGTATTCAAGATTTAATAAAAATTTGACAATCGTCTTCAGTTCTTGATTCTTCAAAACTTTAACTCTGATAACTTTAGACATTGAAGCTCTGACAATCATTAAACTTCGATGCTTTTGAAGAATCTTTAAAAATCATTCTCTTTGTCTTTGAAAAGTTAACAAGTCTTGAATAAACATTTGAAATGTCATGAAATTTCTTTGAACTTTGCATCTTTAAACTTTAAAACATCTTTGAGGAATCTTTGATCTCATATCTTCGTCTCTCTGATCTCTGAATCGTCTTCAGAAAAACAAACTTTCTCGAATCATCGTGAATTATCTTCATAATCCATTGACTTTCAACTGTCTTGAATTTGAAATTCCATAAAGTATCTCTCCTTTTTCGTCAGAAAATCCCTTCCTTTTAATCTTTGAAATTAAAATCTTTAAAAATATATCCCCCTTTTTGATGATTGTGAGCATCATGATCATCAAAACTTCTTCAATTTCATCACTTTCTCTTAATATGAATTTCCCCCCTTTGTGAAAAACTAACAATCTTCGCCCTTTATGGTAATGTTAACAATCTCCGCCCTTTGATCTAAGTATCCAACAATTCATGAAATGTATATACCCGAATCTTTTCAAATTTAGATATAATAGGAATTGTAAACCTGAATCAACAAATGATACAGTTAAAATTGCCTGTAAGTAGCACGGAGCCACTTTGTACAACGGATGTACATTGGAAAGGAGCTTTTGTGATGTTCACTCCCCTAGGGATTCTATTCAATCATCGAAAAACCACAAAGGATTTTTCTATGAATGTTATGACAAGAAAACTTATTCCTTGTGTGTACGTGAAAGTGTAGAATGATTGAAGCTACTTAAGCTTTTTCAGGCTCAAAATGTGTAAACTGTTGAGACAGCAACAAGTATTACACGGACTCAATGTGCATGAAAGAGATGCGAAGGTGGGACAAATTTCCTTCTTTTTCAATATCTAAATCTTCCGAGTGAAGATCAGATAGCAGATGTGTTGCGTCCCCAAAGAAAATTAAACATTTCTTTGTTAAGAAAGAAACGAGTGGTTGGTGGGGTAATAGCAAGAGTTATCATGGGCTCACTACCTATTTTAATGATGGTCACCAAAGAATGTGAACCAATCAGTAGATGTGGCTGCCCGGCTCAGAAAGTGGTTGGTGCAGAGTTTTGATATTCTTTTAACTCTGTTCTCACACCCTCTTTCTTTTTATCATTAAAGCTCACTTCTAGCCAAACTCTCATTTACATTTTACCGCTCAGCACAATGAGAAAAACTCAACCGAATGAGTTATCTCCCCCACTCTTTGATTTAACACCTCTCACCCCTCAATCACTCTAGGATTACTTCCTGGGTAGGAAACACTTGTTAATGTGAATTCATGGAAGTTCTGTTTAAGCTCTCACACGAATCCCATGAACTTTGTCCTATAAAGAATGGTTGCTCAACAATTTATCTTTAACAGTTAAGCACAAATATGATAACATTGTCAAAATGTATGCTCACTAAAAATATGAATGAAATTTGAACATTTGAACAATGAAGATCTCTCAAAACAATGAAATTGAACGAATGAAATGAAATCAAGAGAATTGTTTTGAGAATCTGACAATGTATCAATCAGATCAAATATCATGAGATATGAACGTGAAATGGTTGGGGTATCAAAGAACTTAACAATTTGTTTATATGAACGAATATAAACAATGTAGCAATAAACGCTCAAGTTGAAATGATGATTGTTGCTCAACAACAGTGAATTACAAACGGGAGTATTACCATCGAAAAATTATTTCGTTATGAGACATGGTAATAACAAATTCAGTATGAAGTACTGAATCGGTGTGTATGAATACTTGACAGTATATATCTCAATATCAATATTACAAGTCTTTTTGTTACAAACTCTCAAGACATTAAGTCTATTTATATGAAACAAGAACTCTCACAAACTTACAAGCTTTACAAACACTCATAAGGCTAAACACTTATACCACTAAGATTGACTTTGTTGACTATACAGACTTTGACTTTTCACATTAAATCTTGGATACAATAAAATACACTAACATTATTCTTTATTTTTTTTGGCTCATCATCGACTTTACCGAACATTTGTATTGAAACCAAGATGCTAGAAAGAACCTCAACATATTCTAAGTATGATGATACAAAATGGAAGATCGGGAGGTCATCTTCAAATTTTCAGATGACCCAACATCTATTGGCGCGGCACCCGACACCAAATCCATACGGAATTCTACTTGACGATCTGGGGTAGGGTTGTTAAGTCCTCCGGGAACACCTCCGGATACTCACTCACTACCCTCATGTCTTCCACCACACACTTCTCTTTCTTGGCATCCACTTCATATGCCAAGTACCCTACACACCCCTTTCTCAAACACTTAGTAGCCTTTATCATCGACATAAGGCTAGTCCTTTTGTTTCGACGACTCCCGTATAGGACTATCGTTCCCTTACCCGGTAAATGCACGTGAATCAACTTCTTATTACATACTATACTGTAGCCATTCCTGGCTAACCAATCCATTCCCAATACTATATTAAATTCCCCCATTGTCATGGGGTACAACCGCAAGGGTACTAAACTCCTTTCTATGTCTAAAACACAATCCTCCAAGACTTCCCTAATAAACACCCGATTATCATCGGCCGTTTCCACTTCCAACGCCCTCTCCAAACATTTAGGTTTCAAATTCAAACGTTTCATAAAAGCATGCGACAAAAAGGAACGATACGCCCCATAATCAAATAACACCTTGGCAACTAGAGATTACACTAGAAATGTACCTGACACCACCTCTGGTACCTCCTCCGCCTCCGCCGTTGTCATGTGAAAAGCACGCCCCTTCGGGCGCGCCGGCTCAGGCCTTCTCTCTTCTTTCCTGCTTCCCTGCCTTCCTCCATAAGGTGCCAGTTCTTCTTTCTTCAACTGCAGGAAATCAGGCCACATATGCTCGGGTGAACCACATTGAAAACAGGACTTGCTTTTTGGACAATCCTTCGCAACATGACCCGGCAACCCACACGGCTTTGGTGCCACCCTACGATCCCCACGAACATATGGCCTGAAAACCTTACCTTTCCTCCCATCACTTCTCGGACCGTCCCATTTCCTCTTCTCTCCCCCTTTCTTAGATACCTGATGGTTCTTCTCTTTCTCCCTCATTTTCGCCGCATTGATCGCCGCTTAAAAGGTTGCGGGTTCCTTGTTTGAGACAAATTACCGAATGTCACTCCTCAATCCATAAATGTGTCACTCCACGTGCCTCTCTTCATTCGGTACATATATCTCGGCGAAATAGGATTTTCTATAAATTTCGATGTATACTCCCGAACCGTCATATCCTTCTGCTCCAAACTCAGAAATTCCTCTTCCAACTTTTTAACTGCCGCCGGAGGGCAGAATTGCGCCTTGAACCTTCTCACAAACATTCTCCATGACATACCCTTAGCCGCCGAAGAACCTTGTCCTCCAGCTTCAACATCCCACCACATCACATCCTCATCTTTTAACATCGACAATGCATAAACCACCTTATCCTCTTCTGCACATTTGCTAGTGTCAAACGCCAGTTCCATTCCCTTGACCCATTTCAGTGCTAACACAAGATCACATTCTCTCTTATAAATAGGAGGCTTGCATGTGGAAAATTCCTTGTAGTTGCATCATTTCGCTGCCGACTCATACATCACCAAGGTAGTCGATCAAGGATGACTACCCTCCCTCGAGACCGGTGGGCTAGACATTTCCGATCCTTCCTTAATCTCAGTTCTTTCTCAATTCCCCGACACTGAACCTTCATGTTAGGTTAGATTACGAACACGACCCCAGCCTCATGATTGGCCTCTTCGTCGTATAGTAGCAGACTCTTTTGCTGGGACAATTCCCTATCAACGGGAATCTTCGCGCTTCTTGCTCGTCGAGTAGTTCGAGTCGACTTACGCCCCCAATTCCCAGTTTTTGGTTCCACCTAGGTGGTAGCTCTTCGGGTGGTTCTTCCCCGACTCCTTGCTCGACCCCTAACCCTTCCACGGGTGACGGGTAGCCTAAGAGGTTCCACCAGTTCAACCACAGGGGTCTCGTTGATTGGGTTCGCCTCCTCAACCGGTACGGATCTTCATCTCAATGATCTCCCAGACATGACGAAAACTGATAAGACCACGCAAAACAAACTCTCAGATAACCTAGCATGATAAAGTTATTTAAGCACATACATGTACCTGTAAATTTGCAATTACACTGGCCAGGTGTAATCTCAAATTTACCTTACATGACAGTCCTTGCTACCTTATCATTAACGCACTTAGAGTGGAATTTCTAAGGCATCCTATATCTCGGTTGTGTTCCTAGGTTCACAGTTTAAGTTTAGGCCCTTCCGGTCACCTAAATTCTTTAAACTTTGGCTTTGATACCAAATGTAACAACCCAAAAATTTAGAGCAATAACATAGATAAAAATTTCCCAAAATGGGTCCCAGTACAAACGGTTCAAAATAAAAATAACGAGTTCAAACAGCGGAAGTCTCAACTACAACCGAGATTTTCTATAACTAAATGACTAAATGCAGAAACATAGTTCCTTCCACTTGAAGTCCACTACCAAACTTCTAGACCTTCTCCTTTCTCTTAGTGGAAGTACCGCAAGCGTTCTTCCCTGAAAATGGATTTTGGTTTTGAAAAGCGAGGGTTAGACTATAAAGTCTAGTGAGTTACCCACAAAATAAAGCACTAATCATTTCATAAACAAATAAAATTTAAACTGTTACCATGTCGTCATAATAATTAAATAAAGCACATATATAATTCTCAATAATTACACCTCTGCAACTTCCACTAGGGGTGTTCAAAAAAAACGTTGGACCGCTCAAACCGGTCGAATCAAGTCAAACCGGATCATTTTTGGCAGTTTGAGCGGTCTGACGGTCCGGTCTGGTATGCGGTCGGAAAGTTTTTTTAGGCGGTTTGGACCAAACCGACCGCCAAATACATATATATTTTCTTTTTTTTATATATGCATTTATATTCATTATCCATCCCAATGTTATCTTAAATATATTTGGTTAGGCCCAATCTTATCTTAAATCCAACTCAAACATTGAATATATTTTGATTTTTAACATTTGAAACTTGAAAGTCCTAAATGACTACTATTCACTAACATCAGTCGACTCATTGTGTTCACTTTTTTTTGTGGACTTTGTTAACTTATTTGTGGACTTTGATTTTTAATTTTTTGTTGGGATATTTTGTTTACTTTTTTGTGGACTTTGTTATTTTTTGTGTGGAGTTTGTTTACTTTTTTGTGGACATTTTTTACTTCAAATGAACTTAAGCCAATGAAGCTTTAAAACTCGAAATTATATATGATTTTTTAAGTTTAAACTTTAAAGCCCATAAAAGTCCCAAACCGCCTAAACCGATTGGACCAAACCGCCTAAACCACGGTCAGGTTTGACCGGTCTGGTCACTTGATGTCAAACCGCTCGGTTTGAAAATTTAATAAAGCGCCACTTGCGGTTTGGTTTGTGGTTTGAGGGGTTAAACCACCCAAACCGGACCGCGAACTCCACGATCGGGGCCCAAGCAGACTCCCCTCTCGCCCCGGGGCCCAAGCAGACTCTCTGTTTGCCTAAGTGCAGAAAGCGAATTTCATGCACATAGGACTTTTCATACGTTCTCCACGAATTTGAAATTAATTCGCACGATCAAATACATACCATTATCATCCAAGTAATCTATTTCATTTATAACTAAAGTTGCCATAAATAAATAAACACAACAATTTCGTAGAGAAAATAAACTTGCTTCATATTTGTCCATCTTCAGAATTTTCAAAAGAACAATATAAATGCCAGGTAAAAAGTGTTGGGGGGAACTAACCTGATTGCAGTACGTGTACTATACAAAGTACGCTCATCGACACGAGGATCCCCTACAGTTTATTGCAAAAACTCTATTAAAGAATTACGTAATTCACTAAACAGAAGAATCATACTATAGCCTATTTTCCTCGGCCCAAGCCACGATCCAAGGTATTTAATCCGATCACGAGCCGGCCCATGACCCAAATGCGGCCCACACCCGCATGCCCCATACCCGGGTAAGGAGAGACCCGGGTCTCGGTTGCTAGACACGCCCGCTCACTAGCGAGGCCCACATGAAGTGAAGCCCACCTCCATGGCGAGGACCGCATGTAGTGAATCCCGCCTCCCTGGCGAGGCCCACATGTGGTCAAGTACGCTCCTTAGCGAGATCCGCATGAGGTGTACCCGGCTCATGGTGAGCCCTGGGTGGAAAGTCAGCCTCGGCTCGATACGAGACCCGGGTGATGCGATTTAGGGGGTTTTCTCAATCGCGACTCGACAGATACAAAAATTCCAATCATCCAATCGATTCGAAAATTTGGTCTAGAGGAAGGAATGCATCCTACTTAAGATTAATGCTCAACAAACTATCATCAGATAATTTATTTTCCCCAAAACATTCCTTAGAACCAAGTTTTCCCAATGAAGAAGAAATCAAATCCCAGTTCAAACATATGAGCAATATTCCCCAAACCCTTAACTAAAAAGAATTAGATTAGTACTACCAACGAAAAATCTATGGATTAATAGGAATTTTACCTTAATTCTCCTCCTTCTTGCCACAAATCGCCTTCCTCTTCTTTCTTATCCGGCCACCAACAAATGATCAGGAGAGAGAGATTTAGGGTTTTATTCCCTTTATATACTTGGTCCACCCTAAACTTTTAAGTTTTCTACTTGACTCCCCACTTTTTCACAAAATTAAATATTTTAATTTCTTAACAACTGATCCTTACACCCGGGTTGGGTCGGGCCCAAATCGGTCTCGGTCCCAAAAAATGTTGTTGTAACCGCTCCCGGTTCCGATCAAAATTCTCCGGCCCTGTTAAGCTTTACAAGGCAAGGTTATGAGAACCGGTCTCGGTCCGGACCCAAATCGATCCGACTTAATTTTTTTTTTTAAATTGACTTTTAATATATAAAAAATATTTTTTGAAGAATTTGATCAATTAAATACACTAACGAATACACTTTTATTATAATTGGGTCAATCAAATACGTTTTTGTTATAAAGTATTTGGTCAATCAAGTGTACTTTAAAATATTTAACTGGGTCAATCGAATACACTAAAAAATACGTTTTTATTATAATACACTTAACAAAATACACTTAAAAATACATTTTGTTCTTCAATCAAATATAATTAAAAATATACTTAAAAATACATTTAAAATAAAAAATTTAAATAGAAAATCGGGCCGATCCGGGGCCAAGCCGGGTCAGGCCTTGTTTTTTTTTGGAAAGGGTATCCTGGGCCTATGGCCCAGACTAATCCCTGGCAATTAGGGTCTGGCCTTGTTTTCGGTGGAATATTATAACAAGCGGTCCCGAGCCGGGCCGGGCTCATTTGGCCATCTCTACTCTACTGTGAATCTATCTCAGTGAAAACATATATAATTTCTTTTAAAATCAAAAGCAACTATTTAATTTCAAAATTTGTTAATCAAAGACAAAAACGTCTATTCAATATTCTTCTTACTTTGTCATTTTCATTTATAATATTTGTGATATAAAATGAACTATATGTTGGTTTGTTTATGACTTGTTTCAGTTTCACTGCTGGAAATATCATCATTGGGTGGTTTTCTCGTTTTAAGTTTGTTTTTAGTTGACTAGCTGAGAGGGTCATTTTTAAGGCCTCCTAGATGAGATGGTCATTTTGCTTACTTGTCGTTTACCCTAGTTTATTGGTTTGGTTTTACGATGATTTTTCTGAAACTCATTCACTATAACATTTCATTTTGCATTAAATGACTTCCTTCTATAAAATAATCATTTTAGTATTTAATAATGATAAACTTTACAATATGAACACATCTTAAATACATACTTAATGAGTAAATTACACATTTGGTTTTTGTGGTTGCCATCAAATATAAACTTTCGTCCATCTTTTAAACTAATTACAGTTTTCGTCAAAGTGGTTCTCATTTTGCTTCACTTTTGGTCCCTCGGGCCAACTTACGTTAGTTTGGATCAGTTAAGTCCTCTCCCGTGAGGGCATTTTCATCCTTTAAGCAATTTTTTTGTTTTATTCTATTTTTTAATTAAATAATTTCCAATTTACACATATATATATATAGCATATGTACCACAATCACAATGCACAACAACCTTCCACCGCCATTATAACCACCATCACCTTCTACGGCTAACCCTCCCCTCCTGTCATCTTTTCCGGCCAACCCTTCCTTTCCGGTCATCTTCTCTGGCCGATAGATTGAAAGAAACCCCAAAACCGAAAATAAAAAAAACCTATAAATTTAACCACAAGGGTTGTGGCATAGTGGTTAAGGCCCTGTGGGATGTAGTGGAATATCTTATCTGTCCACGGATCGAATCCAGGCATAAACAACAATTGTGGCCCCTGAGGTTTAATTAGGACTGATGTCTTACGATCATAATTTGCCAAGGGGTTAGTCTAGGCGTAGTCTTAGAACACGCTTCCCAAAAAAACCCGTAAATGGAAACAAATCGAAAAAAACCCAAAATGAAAATAAAACCCAATCGACTCCACACCTTCTCCTTCTCAGATCATGGAACCAGTGGCAACCCACCAGTATCTCCCCCTACGTCATCATCTCTACCACCCCACCCCACCCCATCCACATCTTCCCCACCATGAACAAACCAGTGTTGACCTACAAATCAAAACCTAATTAAATCATAAAAGCAGATGGGATCAAAAATGAAAAAATTGAGATTGAAAAAAAAAACCTAAATCTAAGAGGTTGTTTGGGATTGCTTATTTAAACTCTTTATTGACTTATTATATTTTGTAACTGTTAATAAGCTATTTCTAGTGTTTGGATTGGAAAAAAAATTGTTTATAGCTTTTTGGCACATCTAATAAGGAGTTTTTAAGAAGTTAGTCCATAATGACTTATCAACTTATTTGAAACAACTTATGACTTTTTTCGTAAAATATTTTACATGTATAAGCAATCTCAAAAATCCTTAAATAACAACTTATTAGATTATTACGTTTTGGTACCACATTAAGCTAATCCAAGCACTTTTTATAAAACTTCTTTTTGTCACCACATAAGTTGTTTAAATAATCAATCCCAAACACGTACCCCCTAAATCTGAAAACATAACCAAAAACCCAAATCGAGATGAAGGTGAGTTTTTCCGTTTGAATCACATCAGCAGAGAAGAAAAAGTCACATATATTGGCAAAACAATAGACGAACTGATCATCTTCTTTGGCAAAAGAAAACCCATAGCCAAATAAAAAAACCTTATTTCCAGAACCAGAAAAATAAAATCAAACCAACCCAAACAGATGGAGGTCGAGACTCTTCGTAAAAGCAAACAAATTCAATAGGGGGTTTGTAGGTGTAAAATCACACACTTTATAACTCCCAGTCTAAGCAGATCGTCGAATTAACCAATTCATATCAGATCACTTGTCACGCCGATGAACTAAATCTGCAAAACTCGTGTATATCTTCAAGAAAAAGAACCACCACATCCAGATATGTGGTTATGAAGAAATCTCTAGTTATGCTCATGCTTCTGTGGGTAATTGTCGGGAAAGGTGGACGGGAGGGAGGGGTTAATCCCCCGGGGATATATATTCTCCTATGTATCTATGTGTAGTTGTTGGTCCCGGAGGTGCTTAACAAGTTTGTAAAAGGGGGGGGGGGGTTGAATACAAACACAGAGTTTAAAGTTTAATAAATTGTTTATTGATAAATCAAACACAATTTACAAGTCTGTTGCGGAATAAGATTAAGTAAGACTCAATCTAAACAAACTTAAGAAAACACTAAGATTGTTGCACAAGAATATATAGAGAATGAGGGATTAGAGAATATAGAAAATAAGGGTTTCTATGAAGGTTCAAGAATAGAGCACACTTTCAGATGGAGAGGTGATCTTTCTATTTATACGTTATGCATTAAATGCATGGCAGGGCACTTTACACGTTTCCTTCATTGATTGGCTGAGAGAGTCTGACTTTGGGAGACATGCTTTTGGCCGTATCATGAACAGTGTAGTTGACAGAGTTGTTGTATGAATTGTGGCAGAGGTATGTCCGTTCTGACACATCGTGCTGGTTGTGCAAGGTAAGAAAAAAGGAGACTTGAGGCATAAGCTACGTGATCGTTTGATCACTGAATATCTCTTCCTTTAGAGATACAAAGAAGTTCAGCTATCGCTGAAGCTTTTCCTCATGTTCCTTCGCGTATAAGTAGAGTCATCTTTGCTTCACTGATATCCGCATCAGATCACTAGTAGACTTGTCTTTGTTCAGTGGCTTCGTCTTCGATTCAACTATGAACATCTGTTGACGCGAGACTTGTCTTCAGGGATTACGTTAACTGTTTACATCAAAAACTATCAGCGATAACTGAACAGACTCAGTCTGATCGCTGATAGTGAAACACTAATACATATGAAATGTTTACAAGAAAGGTCATCAGCGATAACTGAACAGACTCAGTCTGATCGCTGATGGTGAAACACTAATACATATTAAAACGTAATTTTCACTAAGTATAGAAGAGGTTCGTTATCAAATCACTGAGAGAGTTTGAATCAACAATCTCCCCCTATTTGATAATGACAAAGTAACTGAAGAAAATTACTTTATAGTTCAAAATAAAGGAATAATTAGGACTCATAACATACATGTCCCAATTACTATTTTGAGGGATCTTTTACAGTACTGATAGGGTTAAGTACATCACTGAAATTTTCATTAATTCAAAGATAGAATTACAAGATATGAAAATTACAAGTACAAGTGAGGAACTAACTACTGTAAGTTTTACTAATAGATTATAAGAAATAGGAAACTAATTTATCAGCTATCTAAAGAAGACTTAAGAGGATTGATCATATACTCAGGTATTTCTTCTCCTTTTTGCCTTCGCTCTAAAGATTCTTGGCTAATGATTGCTTTGATTGGCTCAGCAGCAGAAGAGAAGTCACACCATAAGCACAAGAGATCCTTGAGATGACTGAGGGGACAGATAGGAATTTCAGATACTCTTTGGAATCTGAGCTCTTCCTCATCATCTTTGAAGAAGATTCCAAAAGGTTCTTTAAGAACTTGTCCTGCAACATATGGTCCACCAGGGGGCAGAGATAGATCAAGAACTGAAAGATCAGAAGGAGGACCAAACAGAGCTTCTCTTGAGAATTTGAGGGAGGTTTCATTTCTTATCACAGCGACATTTTCAGACGAGGAGGAGACAGGCTTTCTTTTGATTTGCTTTGGCTTAGAAGGAAGAGCAGATGGCACCTTTAGAATTGCAGCGACTCTGTTGATGAAAGCATCATTTATCCCTTCAACATAGCCTCTGTAGATTGACTTCGATTTCTTCAGCGCATCTTTGAACTCAAGCCATTCCATGTAGCCAAAGCTTTCCAGCTTTGAAACGAACATAGCCTTGCAGCTTCCATCCTCTCTGGTAATCTCCATAGTGATAGAAACTTTATCCTTCTTCTTTCTCCCAGAAATAACGACTACTACGATCTTCATTGGGTCAGAGCGATAGTCGATTTTATGCTTGCACCAATCAACTGAGTTATCGCTGATCGCTAGTTCTTTTGAGCGCTCCTCTTCAATCTCTTTCAATAGAGCAGCCTGGACTTCCACTAGTTTGTTTTTCAACTTCTTGTCTTTGACTTGAGAGGACTGAATCTTGAGAGCAAGAGAGGCATCTCTTTGACAATCAGCTATCAGCTTCTCAGCCCTGACAGATTCTTCGATTTCAGCTTCAGTCAGGAACTCTAGAGCTGTTGATTGAGTAGGGACCTTCAGTCGTAGTTTCTCTATATGAGAGATCATCTCTGCTCTTCTCTTCATCTTTTCCTCCGACCAGTGAGATGGTCTAGAGGGCCTTCCTGGATGTTGCAGGGACTCTTCTTCTTCTTCATCTTCTTCATCAACCTCATTTACAGAGATTGGGATTATTTCTTCATCAGCTATGGGAGCTGGGATTATTTGTAGTTCTTTACCCTTAAGCAGGGGAGAGAACTATCTGAGAAGGATTCTCCTCAGATAGTGAAACTGTCTTCAGATTTCCCTCAGCAACTGCACCCTTGGATTTGCCTTGGGAAGGGGTTCCTGAGGATGTTCCATGACTCCCCCTGCTGTGACAACCTCCTTCGAAGTTATCACTGAAGAAGTGACGGTTGCAGAATACCATAAGGACTGATCTTCTTCATCGTCATCGTCATCATCTTCTTGGTGAGGTTGCTCGTCCTCTTGATCTTGAAGATCAAGATCTTCTTCTTCATCTTCCTCCTCTTCTTCTTCATCGACTAAGTCTTTGAAAGAAGGAGGGGCTTTGTTAGCAACCTTCTCCCCCTCAACATGAGAGGGAGGATCTTCCTGTTGAACCTCAGCAGCAACTTCAACTGTTTTCTCCTCCTCTTTATTTTCTTCAGCTGTGTTCTCCCCCTCTTTGTCATTATCAGCTAGGGAGAGATCTTTGGTTGGAGAGGAAGGTTGTGTAGAAGCCAACTTTCGGACTTCAGCCTCCAGATTATCCAGGCGTCCTTCAATCACAGGGAGATCTGAAGTATCCTGATGAATAAATTCAACAGCTATGTTCAGTTGGGTGCGGTCGTCCGATGTGAAGGAAGGAGAATAAGTCGGAGCTGGTACATTCATCTTGTCAAGGACTTGCTGAAGAAGAGCTGTGCAGGAATCCACTTTTGTGGATAGAGAATCCATCTGTCGCTGAGTATCCTCCTTTACTTTGACAATATCTTCTTGGAGAGTGGAGATTTGAGAGGCTTCAGCTTTGGTGAAGCAGGTAGCTGTCAAAGTCTTCATCTCATCACCAGCGGTATTGACCGCGCTGGTGGTTCCATTTATGGCGGTGGTGAGAGAAACCACCTTTTCACTCAAACTGTTGACATTCGCGTCAACAGTTGCCAAACTAGGACCTGAAAGAAAAAGTTAGCTTTTGAGTAACAGACTTAGATGGGGAGAAGGAAGGTGTATTGGGGAGTTTAGGTATACCTGATTGTTCAAACATGTTGAAAAATTGCATGTCTCTTTAAAACGTTTGAGCATCAGGTCCTAAAAATGCAACATGAGGTTGCTGCATATGAGATGAAGGGTTAGAGAGCAAAAAGATGGGAGGACTAGTAACAGGGATAGAATAAGTTTGGGGTTTAGAAAGTACCTCAGTTGATTGAAGAACTGAAATTTCAGGTTGAGTCACTGTTGTTGTGATAGCGACCGAGATCGCTGGCACGGTTGATGTGATCACAGTTGCAGATGTGGAGGAGAGGACCACAAAATCATCCAAGGAAGTTTGTCGAGAAACTTCCTCAGGCCTTGAACTAGTGGCGCTTATCTCCTTAGTCACTTTGGCCTTCTTCGAAGGACCAAAGGAACTAGTTGATGGTCGTTTGGAACTAGTGGTAGCGGCAGGGCTAGCAGAAGAATGAACCTTCTGCATGGCCGCTGAAGTAGAAAAATGGAGAGAGAGGAGAGAGCGTAGGGTAGAGATACTTACCTCGTTGTCCAGTTGTTTTACCTCCAGTGAACGCTGACTCACTTTGGCGAAGGAGCCATCAGGAGTAGTGGGATAAGAGTTGGCGTAGAGGAACTTCAGATATGCATAGATGAACCGTACATATGGGATCTTGGGATCCCTCTCCGTCTTCTCTATCTTTGACCTTAGATCGTCAAAGATAGCGGTGGCAAAGTCAAAGTTTTTGCCAGCAATCACTGAGTAGGCCATCTGGAGTTGTACCTTGATGGCCTGATCAAGGGAACCACTTTTCCCACTCATGCATTGAATGAAGTGAGAAAAGATAAAGTTCAGCTCAGAAGGCATGTTCACCTTCTTGATGAGAGTCAGCTTCTTGTTGGGGATTGTGCAGCGGGGCTTGTTGTCCCAGCAGTACTCCATATCATCCAGAAACTGGATGAGTTCAGCATCAGTTGCAGAGCTTCAAACCTACTCTTGGGTTTGTCAAGAAACCTGAGAGCCTTCCTTAAGCTGAAAGCGGTCATCATTCCTTTTCCTAGGTCAGTGCAGAAAGAAATGGCAGGAACCTGGTCATCTTTCTTGTTGGTGATGATTCATTCTTCAGTTGTGAACCAAAACTGTTGAAGTAGAGTTTTGGAGGGTTTTGGATCAACAGTGAGGGCATAAGCAATGCAGGATTGCTTCAGGAATTTAGCAGCATCCACCATGTGTGGGTATTTGATTCCATCAAAGTCTAATCGTCCAAGGTGGTTGTTCTTGGGGACTTCAGAGTCAGTGATGGCGAACTTGACGTTCTTGGAAGCAACAAGAGTGGATTGAGCCATTTCTGAATATGGAAATAAAGAAGAGTAGAAGAAAAGTTTAGTCTAAAAATAAAGAAGGTTTTACCAGTTTCTATTTGAGGAAAGAAACAGAGAAAAACCAACATATTTGAAGATTAAAAAGTGTTCTTAATGAAAAATTTGAAGAACAGTAAGAAAACCAAAGATTTTGGAAGAATAAAATAAAAAAATGATTTTACAGGATAAAAAATCTCATAGAAAACCCATAATGATGGAACATATGGAGTTTATTAACAAGATTGAAATAGGAATAAGATCAAAGTAACCTGGTGATCTTGAATGAGGATGATGCAGATGCTTGAGAGAGAATTTCTTGCGCAAAAGGATTTCCAGAAAGCGTAAAATGATAAGAATGGAAAAATGTTCTTTATATACGTTTGAGAGTAGGAGAGAGAGAGAGAGGCGGGAAAACAAATGTTCATCATGACATGGACACGTCCCACGAAGTTGATTGGATAGAAGTGCAACGGACGAACGTGTCAGAAAAAGGCATGTCGTGGATTGTCGGTTCAAATGATGTCATAGGAGAGAGAAAAACGTTTCATTTGTCCTTTTTGAAATTATCTCTGAAGAAAAGTAAGATATAGTTTTCCTTTGAAAGAATCCTTGATAAAAATTCAGAGATTGATTTTTATTTTAGAAGGATCACTGAAGAGAAAAATCAGTGATAGATTTTGTTTTTCAAAAAGCTTTTAATCATTTGAAGAAAACTTCAGTGATCAAAGTTTTATTTTTAAAACGTCTTACTGACTGAAGATTCAGTGATTTGGAGTAAGAAAACATACCTGAGAGTCAGAGTTTTAATCAGAGATTGAATGATAAAGGGGAGCTTATAATCACTAACATAATGCATGAACGCTGAAGATTTATTCTTCGAGATTCAGCATTCCAAGCTCACTGATGAGAAAGTTGAACCTTGTCTCATGAAGAGGTTTGGTAAACAAATCAGCTAGCTGATAGTCAGTGGGGATAAAGTGAAGTTCAATATCACCATTCATCACATGATATCTGATCTCTATGTGTTTCGTCTTTGAATGTAGCACTGGATTATTTGCTATAGCGATAGCACTAGTGCTGTCGCAATAGATTGGAATCTTTGATAGTTGAAGGTCATAGTCTAATAGTTGATTTCTCATCCATAAGACCTGAGCATAACAACATCCAGCGGCTACGTATTCAGCTTCGGCTGTGGAAGTGGAAGTGGACACTGAATTTTGCTTTTTGTTGGTCCAGCTTACCAGCTTTCCACCTAGGAGTTGACATCCACCAGTGGTGCTCTTTCTATCGAGTTTACAACCTGCAAAATCACTATCGGAATATCCAGTTAGATCGAACCCTGAGTCTTTGGGATACCAAAGACCGAGGTTAGGAGTTCCTTTGAGATATCTGAAAATTCTCTTAACAGCGATCAGATGGGATTCCTTGGGTTCAGATTGATAGCGTGCACATAAACAAGTAGAGTACATGATGTCAGGTCGGCTCGCTGTAAGATACAGCAGGGAGCCTATCATTCCTCTATAGGCAGTGACATTAACAGGTTTTTCAGATGGATCTTTGTTAAGTGTCAGAGGAGGTGCCATAGGAGTCTTCATAGCTGAAGTTTGTGTCAGATCAAACTTCTTCAGCATATCTTTGACATACTTACCTTGGTTGATAAATGTACCTTTGTTAGATTGTTTGATCTGAAGGCCAAGAAAATATGTCAGCTCACCCATCATACTTATTTTGTATTCTTTCTTCATTCTTTCAGCGAAGCGAGTACATAGAGATGGGTTAGTAGAACCAAATATGATGTCATCGACATATATTTGTACAAGAATAATATGACCTTTTATCTTTCTGAAAAATAATGTATTATCAATTTTTCCACGTTCAAAATTTTCAGAGATAAGAAAAGATGAGAGAGTGTCATACCAAGCACGAGGGGCTTGTTTGAGACCATAGAGAGCCTTATCCAATTTATAAACATAATTTGGTTACTTAGGGTCATAGAACCCTGGAGGTTGTTCTATATAGACTTCTTCATTCAGCTTTCCACTTAGAAACGCTGATTTTACATCCATTTGATACACAATGAAGTCTTTATAGTCGAATTGCTTCGAGCCTAGCCACAGGGGCAAAGGTTTCATCATAGTCTATGCCTTTCTCTTGTCTGTATCCCTGAGCAACAAGTCGATCCTTGTTGCGGGTTACAGTTCCATGTACATCTAACTTGTTTCTAAACACCCATTTGGTGCCTATAACAGTTTTGTCAGATGGTCTAGGAACGAGATTCCAAACTTTGTTACGAGAGAACTCCGTCAGCTCTTCTTGCATAGCACTGACCCAGTTTGGATCTCTGAGGGCATCATCATCCTTCTTTGGTTCTATTAAAGAAATAAAGTTGACAAAGAGACAGATATTACCTGAACATCGTCGTGTCTGAATACCTGCATCGGGATCACCAAGAATTTGATCTATAGGGTGATCTCTGGTCTATCGCTGAGCAGGAGCATGATCGCTCATTTCAGAGGTTAGATCAACAATGGGAATGTTCATTGATGAAGAAGCTTGAGGTTCATCAGCGATTAGTTGTTGAGTGTCAGACATACCATTGTTTTCTGAGAGAAGTTCAGATGAGGATGGGTCTGATGGAAGAAGTGTGTTTAGAGGCTCTGTTGAAACCCATGAGTTGGATTCAGCGTTAGGATGTATGATGTTTGGATCATCATCAGTAGTAGGATGATTTGTTTGCTGATGGTTTGAGAAGAAAGGTTCTGTTTCTTTGTAGTGAGAAAACATCCAAGCATTTAACTCTTCATTGTCAGCAATTGGTTTAGAGTTCGATGAGCGAGTTTCATCAAAAGTGACATGAATTGTTTCTTCCACAGATTGTCTTCTCTTGTTGAAAACTCTGTAGGCTTTGGAGATGGAGGAATATCCTAGAAATATTCCATCATCAGCTTTTGGGTCGAACTTTCCAAGCTGATCTTTGTTGTTTAAGATAAAGCACTGACAACCAAATATATGAAGAAAGCTGATAGAAGGCTTTCTTCCATGAAAAAGTTCATAAGTTGTCTTTCCAAATCGCTTTACTATCAGCGATCTGTTTTGAGTAAAACATGTAGTGTTTACAGCTTCAGCCCAAAATTGAGTAGGGAGGTGAGAATCGCTGAGCATTGATCTAGCAGCTTCAATGATCGTTCTGTTTCTTCTCTCAGCGACTCCGTTTTGCTGAGTTGTTCTTACTGAAGAGAAGTTATGAGAGATTCCCTTGTTCTCAAATAAAATGTTCAGAGAACTGTTTTTGAATTCAGTTCCATGATCACTTCTTATTGAACGAACAGTGAGATTATTCAGCACTTCCATCTTTTTAACAAAATATATTAGTTCTTCTGGAGTATCACTCTTGCAGCGAAGAAAGATAACCCAGGTGTAGTGAGAGTATTCATCTACAATGACAAGTGTATATTTCTTTCCAGCTATTGATTGGATGTTGACAGGGCCAAACAGATCCATATGTAAGAGCTGAAGAGGACTTGTCACTGAGGAAACTTGTTTAGACTTGAAAGTAGCTTTTGTCTGTTTTCCTTTTTCACATGCTGAGCAAAGAGATTCTTTAGCATATGAGTGCTGAGGAAGACCAGAAACCAGTTCCTTAGAAGAGAGAGAATTCAGGGTTTTGAAATTTAGATGAGAGAGCCTTTTGTGCCATAACCAGTTGACATCAGAAGAGGCTTTAGAGAGAAAACATACGTTTTCAGTGATAGTAGAGTCCATATCTATTACATAGACATTTTCTCTTCGATAACCACTGAGAGCAAGTTTTCCTTTCTCATTTACCACTGAACATGCTTTCTTGGAAAAGCGAACTTCATAGTCTTTATCACATAGCTGACTGGTGCTCAGAAGATTGTGCTTCAGTCCATCTACATAAGCGACTCTTCTGAAGGTAGTTGTCCCATTGCTGAGGACACCAAACCCTCGGGTATATCCTTTTCCATTTCCACCGAAGGTCATAGAAGGACCTTTCTCTTCCTTGTATTCAGTGAGCAGGTATTTTTGTCCAGTCATATGACGAGAACATCCACTATCAAGATACCAAATGCCTTTTGATCCCTGCACACATAAGGAAGATTAATCTTTGTTTGGTACCCACTTTTCAATGGGTCCTTTGGGGTTAGTGGAGATGGAAGGTTCAGCAATCTTCACAGCAGATGAAGATTCAGCTTCAGTGGTAATATTCACTTTGGTTAATTTCTTAACCTTAGTGGTATTCTTCACCTTGGTCAATTTTTCAGCTTTGATGACCTTCTCAGCCTTAGAGGCATTCATCTTCACTTTGGCTGATTTATCAGCTTTAGTGGCAGTTGGACATTTGCTTGCAATATGGTTAGTAAATCCACAGTGATAGCATTTTCTATATTTGAAAGTGGTTTTAGGACCAGAAGAGAGAGGTTTTGAGAATTTAAGATGAGAGGGGTCAGGTCCAAGAATGCTTTTAGCATGAGATTTGGGAGGAATTTTGATTTCTTCAGATCTCTTAGGCTTGAGATCAATCTTTAGCTTTGGAGGACAGAGATCAAAGATTTCTATCACAGAGCTAGAGAATTGATTCGCTGAAGGTTTAGAGGGAACTTTCAGCTTTGCTTTCTTGGAAGCCTTTTGAGGACGAAGAATGGATTTTCCTTTATCCGCAGACTTAGAGCCTTTGGATTTTTCGTCAGGGATAGAATTAAAAGAAGAAGGATAAAACTTATTATAAGAAGTGTCAGAGATAGAAGTGACAAATGTTCCAAACTTAAGCATGGAACAGTCTTCTTTAGGCTCATCCTGTGGTTTCTAATACCGGTTTTATCACCGCCAGGAGTTTGAGCATTTATTATCTCAGTGATCTTTGTTGAAGAATTGCACCATTTTTCAACAGTAGCCCTTTCTGCTTTTAGAGCAACGATGGCTTGTTCGCATTCTATGTTGATGATTTTATTTACAACAACTTGATATTTCAAACTTCCTTCTAAAAGAGTCAGTTCTCTGATCTTTTCATGGCATTTTTTTAGATGATCAGTTAAGTCATTGTTTTTGTTTTCAGCTAGAGATTTTCCGTTTAGAGCATTGTAAAGATCAATCGTCAGCACACCAATTGCGCGACTTCTCTCTGATTCAGGTAGAGAGGGATTAGTAGAGATAGATACCTGAGATGATATATAGCTCATAGAAGTTTCAGTTGGTTCTTCCACTTGTTCTTTAATCTCAGCCATGAGGCAGAGATTAGCGACTTCTTCTTCATCAGAACTAGATTCTTCAGATTCAGCCCAGTCGTGTTCTTCAGCAATGAGACCTTTACCTTTTCGCTTGTAGCTTTTCAGCTTTTGATATTTTTCTTTCAGCTTTAGGTACTTGTCATCGCTGGATCTTCTTGAGGTAGAAGGTTTGAAGACTTTCTTCGACCTGCACTCACTAGCAAAGTGTCCAATCTTTTCACAGTTAAAGCAAGTAGGAGTAGCCTTATCAACAGGGGTTTATTTTGGCTTGTCAGTGAGAGAGAGAGGCTTATTTATTCTGAAATTGCTCTTTCTTGCAAATCTCTTGAAAGAGTTTGTCAAGAGTGCTATGGGACTCATCAAACTCTGAAAGATCAGTGTCTGATAGATCCTAAGATTCAGAATCTAACCCAGTGATGGTGAGAGTAGATCGCTGAGATGGAATTATCTTTGAAGAGACTAAAGCAACAGGAGTGCTTTTGGAGTCTTTAGAATCTTTTATAAGATTCTTCTTCAACAGGTTTGATTGCTCATAGTTAAGCAATATTCCATACAAGGTGCTGAGAGAAAGAGAATTTAAGTCTTTTGTCAGCTTGAGACAAATTGAGTAACTGTCCCAGCATTCAGGAAGACATTCTAAGAATTTTGTTAGGACCTCAGAATTAGAATAGGTCCTACCAACGGTTCTTAGATCAATGATTAAGCAGTTAAACCGCTGATGAACATCAGAGAGAGATTCACTCTTACCAGCAATAAAACTTTCATACTGTCTTACCAAGTTAATCTTTCGAGTCTCTTGGATTTCAGTGGTGCCTTCATATTGAACACATAAGGTTTCCCACATTTCTTTAAAAGTTTTAAGATGCATGATGGAATGGAAAACTTCATCAGGCAGAGCCATAGAGATAATGGTCTTTGCCCTTGCATCAATACCAACCTTCTTTTTGTCCTCATCACTCCATTGTCTGATTTCCTTAGCAATATAGCGTTCAGGAATAAATGGAGTGGTGGCAGTAGCTGGAACGGCAGCTATGATTTGGACAAGTTCATATGGTCCGTTTGCTACGTACTCAGGTATAGTGGGATCTGCACCTTCAAGAAATAGCATCGTTCGATTTTTCCAGAGAGAGAAGTTATCTCTGCTAAATCGAGGAGGTTTAGAAAGTGAACCATTATCATAGTAGTTTGTGTTTGTGTTAAGTGCCATTTTAGAATAGCAAGGAAGATAATAAAGCAAGATCTTGTTTATCAGGTTAAACAGTCTGCTCTGATACCACTTGTTGGTCCCGGAGGTGCTTAACAAGTTTGTAGAAGGGGGGGGGGGGGGTTGAATACAAACACAGAATTTAAAGTTTAATAAATTGTTTATTGATAAATCAAACACAATTTACAAGTCTGTTGCGGAATAAGATTAAGTAAGACTCAATCTAAACAAACTTAAGAAAACACTAAGATGGTTGCACAAGAATATAGAGAATGGGGGATTAGAGAATATACAAAACAAGGGTTTACATGAAGGTTCAAGAATAGAGAACACTTTCAGATGGAGAGGTGATCTTTCTATTTATACCCTATGCATTAAATGCATGGCAGGGCACTTTACACGTGTCCTTCATTGATTGGCTGAGAGAGTCTGACTTTGGGAGACATGCTTTCGGCCGTATCATGAACAGTGTAGTTGACAGAGTTGTTGTACGAATTGTGGCAGAGGTATGTCCGTTCTGACACATCGTGCTGGTTGTGCAAGGTAAGACAAA
This sequence comes from Arctium minus, assembly GCA_954870635.1. Lineage (NCBI taxonomy): Eukaryota > Viridiplantae > Streptophyta > Magnoliopsida > Asterales > Asteraceae > Arctium > Arctium minus. The sequence continues at coordinate 99,499,361 of OX941081.1, read as the reverse complement.
AGGAGACTTGAGGCATAAGCTACGTGATCGTTTGATCGCTGAATATCTCTTCCTTCAGAGATACAAAGAAGTTCAGTTATCGCTGAAGCTTTTCCTCATGTTCCTTCGCGTATAAGTAGAGTCGTCTTTGCTTCACTGATATCCGCATCAGGTCACTAGTAGACTTGTCTTTGTTCAGTGGCTTCGTCTTCGATTCAGCTATGAACATCTGTTGACGCGAGACTTGTCTTCAGGGATTACGTTAACTGTTTACATCAGAAACTATCAGCGATAACTGAACAGACTCGGTATGATCGCTGATAATGAAACACTAATACATATGAAATGTTTACAAGAAAGGTCATCAGCAATAACTGAACAGACTCAGTCTGATCGCTGATGGTGAAACACTAATACATATTAAAACGTAATTTTCACTAAGTATAGAAGAGGGTCGTTATCAAATCACTGAGAGAGTTTGGATCAACAATAGTAGTAATAATCTATTTATTTTTTATTTAATGTTCTAATTGCAAGTTAAAGAAAATGGACCAAAATGCCCCATAGTTAACAGACCTATTTAACAAAAGTTAGTCTGAGGGATCAGAAGTGAAGCAAAATGACAACCACAATGACCAAAACTGTAATTAGGGGGTGTTTGGTTCATTTTAAGGAATATGAATGAAAATGGAAATGGGAATGAAGTAGAATGGGAATAGGAATGAGCATTGCATTGATGATGTTTGGTTAAACCAATATAATCAATAAAAAATTATTTTATATAATATATTTTAATACAAATATGTGTCGTCCAACACGAAAATAAAAAATATGTTTCATTAAACATCGAGAGATGGAGGGCGTATGAGAAAAGGTTACTGAGCGGGAATAAGATTTTCATTCCCCCCAATTTGGTCAGGAATGAAAATTAATGGGTTTGGGGTAATGGGCTCATTATATTATGTCAAACCAAACAATATTTTTCATTCTCATTCCCATTCCAAACCCCTCAATACCTCCAACCAAACACCCCCTTAGTTTAAAAGAGGGACAGTGGTAGATAGCGAAAGACAACCATAGGACCAAAAGTATAATTTACTTTAAATAATATATAGGTAGTTTATCAAAACTAAAATATTTTTCTTTAATTAAAGATGAGTCGTTAACGTATTCTAAAATTCTCAACTTATTATAATCTTAATTGTATTATAATATACGTAAACTTGTTCAACTTATTACAATCTAATTTATATTATAATATAGATAAAAGAAGCTTTTAAATGTTATTATAAAAATAAAATTAAAAGAAAGTACAAAAATTTCAAACTTAAAGACTTATTATGTAAAATATGAAACTTAACATTAAACTTATGTAGATTAATTAGGGGTGAAAACGGGTTGGTTATCCGGTTTGACTAAATATGAATAATCCAACTTAATGTTAACGGTTTGAAAAATATTAATACAACCCAATCCAACATAACCTAAAATACAATTAAACCCAACCCGACCCAAACCATATGAGTTGGATTAGGTTGGGTTGATCAGATTGAAATTTTACTATAAAATGGTTTGAAACAAAGTGAATATATCAATATCTTCTTTAAGTTTAGTCGGTTATTCTTCAACGAAACACAAATCAACGCCACCACTAGATAGACCCAATTCAAACTCCACAATATTAATGTTGTTGTTATCCCTTGAACAAACAAACACTCACATACACACCATATTTTCATTTATAGATTGTTATATTTTGCTATTTAGTCATCTTTCCAAGTGCGTACTCACAATTTTGTTTTTCTCATATCTATATTATATTATAAATCATACATAAAAAACTATTAAAAACAATTGTTAAAGCTTAATATACTGCTATTTAATGTTAATTACTTAAAAACAACCATTAAAGCTTTATGTATTACATTTAATGTTATTTATTAACTTTCAATTCATATCTCTAACCACTTTAACTCCCCTAAAATCACTCCCCGCTTCAACTTCTCTAAAAATCACTCCCCGCATAATTAAATATAGAATAAAAATCAAAATTTAAATATAAAAGATCTAAAATATAATTAAGAAAATCTAACAGAATATTTAATGTTTATTTTATAAAAAAATCATATTATTAAACCTAAAATAAATTACATTATTATTAAACTATTGAATAAACTCTTAAAACAAACTTTTATGCATTAAGTATTGTTTATTGATACACATTACCTAAAATTCAAGAATACAGGTCATGATGCATGAGTACAAATTTCTAAAGATATATGTTTAAATTAATAACTAACTGATAAAAATAATCAAAACATGATAATCATCTCAATTTAAATATAAAGTTTTTTAAATATATAAGATAATCATTGAAATCTAATAAAATACTTAATTTTTTTTTATAAAAAATATTATATTATTAAGCCTAAATTAAACAAATTTATAAAAAAATCATTATCACCCTCTCAAAACCATTCAAAATCGTACTGTAAATCAACAAAAAAAACAAAAAATAAAATGAAACATTAAAATCGTGATGTATCTCGCTGCATTGCGTGAGTACGCTTCTAGTAAGCATACAAAGCTTATAAAAAATTCCAACAAAATTTTTAGGGGGTTTGATTTTTAAGGGGTGTGCGGGTGATCATGTTAGGTTGACAAATTTGAAGACATTTGAACAATTCAACATGATACTTGCAATTTAAAAAATCTCAAGTCAACTCAAACTGTTTGGGTTGGAATGGTTTAGCTGAATTTGGATGCACCCCTATAATTAATAGTGCAACACTAAATTTGTTGTTTTACAGTTCATTGTATGATATGTCCATTTAAGCGATAGTTAACCTGAATAAAACGATAAAGTCATGAAGAGAGGTGAAAGTTCAAACGAGAATAGTGTCAACTTACGAGAGGATGCAAGAACACGTAATCACATGTGACATGCGTTCTTGTGTTCTCTCGTAAGTGGACAATGTTATAACAAAATCATATGTGATTAATGAATGGTCAAACTTCTAAGGTCGTTGAGTTAAGCACACATGCACTTATCCATTTGATTGACCGTTCTTTAATCACATGTAATTTTTAGTATAAAAAAGATGTCCCAATAACGATATTCTCTCACTCGTTACCCCTCTCTCTTTGTATATACATACACATAAAAATTAAAAAGCAACTAATTAATAAAGATCGACATTTTTATCATTAACTATTTAATTTGTTTTTTCTTTAAACTTTAAAGCATGCACCAGTATTAAAAGTTATGACAATTTACATGTTGGGTTTAATACGAAATAATTCTTGTATTATTATACTTTTTGTTTTTATTCTTACAGTATAAACATAATTATGTTTTTTAAACAAAACTAAACATATTTAATACCGTTAAGAATAATTTTTTTAGATAAGATTACAATTTAAAATTATAAATAAACAAAAAATTCTTATAGAACCCCATACATACATAACACGTCTGACAAAATGTTTTTTTTTTTATTTCATGGACAAACAATTCAACAAATATACGATATTTTAGTTTTATCAAGTTAAATCTTCTAATTTAATGAATTAAACAGTCAAACGTTAATAGCTCTTTTGTTTATTTCTTTTACTTCCGTATATTGTTAAATGTATCTTTACATGCTAATTTTCTTATTGGGCAAATTGCATAAAAATGTAACGTAATTTTTTTTAAAGGCACAACAATTTTATTACCAAAACAAGAGTATACTAATCAACAATACACGAACCGAACCGCTCAAAAAGAACACAACAAAGCAGCCTAACTATACTGATGGGAAACAAACTCGACTGCCCCAAAGACCAACCCACAGCGCAGTCCAAAAAGAAGCCCCCAAGCAGCCCCCGAATCAGCCCCAAAACAGCCCCCAAACAGCCCCAAAAACAGTCTCAAAACAGCCCCAAATCAGCCCCCCAAAAAACCTCAAAACAACCCCCAAAAAAAAATCAGTTCGCAAGATGCAAACCAAACCCCCCACAGGAAGAAAAAAAACTCGATCCAACTGTTAACAAGAATTACACGTAGCTGCACAAGATTCTCCGCATCGTTTATCTAGATCCCTCCGAACTTTATCTTCTTATCGAAGCCGGATCCGACATCCAACTGTACCAATCTATCTTCTTCCTTTCTCCCCGGTATGCAATACACTCGAAACATTTACGCTGAAAGTCAAAGAATAGTTCCTCCGTCTTTCTTTTGTCTCCTTTGAACATGATTTGATTCTGATTTGCCCAAATAAGATATCTGAAGCTCCACACCGTCTCCCACCATAGATAAGGTCGAGGGATTACCTGTCATATAAGAAGATACATCATATCCAAGAGATTCTTTAGCGAGTTAAAATTGTCTTTTCTTATTTTCCACCACCGAAGCACCGACCGCCATAGATTATTAACTTCTAGACATTTTACCAAAGTGTGATCAACAGTTTCCAATTCCTTATTGCATCTTGGACAAAGCACGAACTCTACGTCCAACCCCATCTTATCTAAAACCACTCTACACGGGAGTCTACCAATGTTGGCCTTCCAAAAGAAGATACAAATCTTCTTCGGGATCTCCCTTGACCACATAGTTTCTTCATAACGATCACCTCCCTCCTCCATCCTCATATCGATCAAAACCTTTAGTTCTTGCACCGAGAAGGATCCCTCCTCACTCACTAACCACTTCACTTTATCCTCTCCCTCTCTTTTCGGAGACCACCCTTGAAGCATCTCTCTAAGTGACTCTAACTCCCCTACTTCCCTACCTCGCGGCTCCCTCCTCCACCTCCATTTCCACTCCCAAGTCTCCCTATCCCACTCCCTTGTCGGCAATCGACACATCTTGCTTTGAATCAAGATGGTATAGCCTCTTGAATCTATCCTCCAACCTTTCACCCCCAACCCATCTATCCGACCAAAAATTCGTCTCCCTACCTCTCCCCACCTCAATCCCAAAAGAGGCTTCAAAGTTTATACCCACTTCCTCCAATTTTTTACCCACTCTAATTATGTTACACCAAACCGAACTCCAACCCCCCACCCCTATTACCTCCTACGGCAAAACCCCCCTCCCTCCCATAAATGTTTTTTATGATTTTAACCCATAAAGCGTCCTTCTCCGTTTTGAACCTCCACCACCATGTACCCAAAAGACCTTAATTTGAGGATTGAATACTCCCCACATTAAGACCCCCTCCCTTAAAACTTCTCAAGATCCTATCCCATTTTACCCATACCACCCCTTTTTTTATCAACCATACCTTTTCCCCCTCCCCAAAACAAATGATTTCTCACATTCTCTAACTCACGAATCACACCTCTCGAGGCACGAAAAAGCGAGAAGAAGTACAAGGGAAGGCTACCTAGAATCGACGTGACCAAAGTTAGTCTACCCCCAATCGAGATCAATTTTGTTTTCCACGAACCAAGTTTGTTTCTAAACTTTTCAATCACTTCTTTCCAACTATCGATTTTGCTCATGGACCTTCCCACCGGAAGTCCAAGATATGTAAAGAGCCCCTCGCTACAACCCCAACCTAAACCCCTTGCCCACAATTGAACCGCCTCTAACTCCACTTCTAATCCGTAAAGCTTACTCTTAGAAATGTTGATTTTTAACCCCGATGCCACTTCAAAACACTTGAGAGTTTTCATAAGATTTTTTAAATTGTTGATACTCCATTTGCCGAAGAAAATTGCGTCATCGGCGTATTGAAGATGGGTCAAGACTATATCTTCTTTACCGATCTTTATACCTTCAAAAATCCCTTTTTCTTTTGCTTTCGCCATTAAGATATTTAAGCCTTCCACCACTAGAAAGAGGAAAGGTGCCAACGGATCTCCTTGTCTAAGGCCTTTCTCCATGAAAAATTCTTTAGTAGGAGACCCATTGACCAACACTGACATCGACAAAGATTCCAAGCACGTTTTGACCCACTTACACCACTTGCTCCCGAAACCCATTTCATTCAATAATTCTAGCAAAAAGTGCCATTCCACACTGTCGTAATCTTTTTCAAAGTCCACTTTGAACACCATCCCTTTCCTTCTTGTTTTACGAATAAAATTCACCGCTTCGTTCGCAACTAGCACTCTGTCTAATATGAATCTCCCTTTTATAAAAGCCGCTTGAGTTTCCCCGATCACTCTTCCCATCACCTTCTTTATCCTTTCTGCCAAAACCTTGGATAGAATTTTGTAGAAGACTCCAATAAGGCTTATGGGTCTATACTCGTTGAGACTTGTCGGGTTTGAATTTTTTGGAATAAGAGTTAAGAACGAGGCGTTACAACCTCCACTTATCTCCGACACATCCCAAAATCTCTCGGGCGCCTTTAATAGATCATTTTTTATTATCGACCAAAATCTCTTTATAAACATGAAAGTGAATCCATCCGGGCCGGGGGATTTGTTATTACCGCAAGACTTGACAGCTTCCCAAATTTCTTCCTCCAAAAATGGTTTTTCCAAATTTACCACATCTTCCGGATTTATCTTCTTCATAAACGAGCTTTTAATTCTCGGACCTATCTTCTTTTTGGATGAAAACTTGTTTTTGAATAAATCCCAAATATAATTTTTAATCTCTTCCGGATCTTCCAACCAAATCCCATTGATATTCAAACCGCGGATTCCATTTTTCCTCTCTCTATGTCTAATAGCCGCATGGAATAATTTGGAGTTCTCGTCTCCTTTTTCCACCCAATTAACCTTAGCTTTTTGACCCTCGATTTCCGACTTTTTTCGCTCCGCCTCTAGCCATTTAGTTCTTGCTTCCAACCATCTACTTCTTTCCTCTTCCTCCAAAGGTCTTTCTTCGCTTTCTTTTTCCAACTTCTTGGCTTCTTCTTTAAATTTCTCCAAGTCTCCTTCCAATTTTTTGAAGTCTTCGATGTTTCTCTTCTTCAACGCCACTTTCACTCTCTTCAATTTATCTCTAAAAATACAATCTGGTTTCCTTGATAACATGTCCTTTTTCCATTCCTCCCTCACTAATTCTTCTATGTGATTGCCACTCAACCACGTGTAACAACCCAGAAAAATATAACAAAATCGAATAATTGAGATTCAATTCCCAAAACTGGGTCCCGATTACAGAAATCTGATAATCAATGCATAATTTCCAACATTCCGATAGTCTATTACAACCGAGAATACTAAAGTCTAATAAGCTAAAAATTAAAACTATGCCGCTTCTATGGTCCGAGCTCCTGATCCAAAGTCTTTAACATTTTTCCTTCCCCTTCGAGGAACCTGCCGCATTCCTCCTACCTGGAGATGGGTTTAAAAAATAGAAAGAAAAAGGAAATAGAGACGAGGATTAGACCAAAGGGTCTAGTGAATTCCCAAACTCGCCCAAACAATAATAACAGTTAACAATTTAACTTTTAATTAAAAGGATAGCTCCGTAAGCTAAATCTCCAGAAATAACGTTTTACACACCAAAGCCTTCTGTCATAACCAGGACTGAACGTCCCCGGGGCCCCCAGTAGATCCCCATACGCCCCCCCATGTCAATGCCGTTTTTCGCGCGTAGGGAAACTAATTCCCTCCACATAGATAAACCATCCTCGATGGTTAATAGTTGATGGCCTCGGCCATACAAAAATCTCTTTACCTCCGCTTAATAAATTTAATTAACAAGTGAGAGATGATTAGGACCTACACAATTTCATCATAAAGAGGACAAGAATCATTTTATCTCAAGTTACCAAAAACATTAATAACACTTGGTACAGTCCATTTCCAGTTTAGGAGTAAGTTAAACATAAACAGAAGTAAGGAAACTCACCTTGTGATAAGCTTAGCACACACCCAGATCCTAATCCCGGCAATTTAACTCCTACAAATAGATTTCATATAAACTAGTTGAATGATTTGGTATCAATATTATAACTTCTTTATGCTACTGGATTCACAGTAGACACTGGTCACTAGGCTACCGGTCAATGGAATACCGGTCCATCGGTGTACCGGTCGATGGTATACCGGTTAATGGAATATCGGTCAATAGAATACCGGTCGATGGAATACCGGTCGATGGAATACCGGTCGATGGAATACCAGTCAATGGAATACCGGTCAATGGGTACCGGTCGCTAAGGACATCGACCGATGGAATATCGGTCAATGGGTACCGGTCGATGGGTACCGGTCGCTAAGGACATCGACCGATGGAATACCGGTTGTGAGTCCAAGATCAATGAATCACTAGATAGAGAAAGTAGAGAGAGAGACAAGGTAGCACAAAGGTAACTGATATTCAATATGGCGTAAAATTCTTACAAAGACAAAGACCAAAGGGACTTAAATACCCTTGGTCAATACAACACAGAATATGACATTAAACACAGTATTTGACGAAACCTATAAATACAATGATTACTATAAAATCAGACTTAACAATCTCCCCCTTAGTAATCATTGGCGCTTTGGTCTTTAAAATTCATCTTCTAAATCAGCACGGACCATTAAAGCGACTTTATGAAGCTTTCTGACTTTTAAAGAAAAATTTCTTCTTAGCATCTTTCAGTTTGATTTGACTTTGTTGCCTTTGACAAGTCTGGACCAGTAGCTTGTGCTCTAAACGACACACCTCTTTTGAAAGACCTTGAATGAACTGTGGTGGTCGGAGCAGGAACAGCAAAAGAAAAAGTTGAAGTTGAGAGAATAGAATCTTTGAGAGAATCTTGATCATCAGATAAACTTTTGAGCTCTTTGTCTCTTTATCATCTCCTTGACTTCTCTGATTTCTCCCCCTCATGACCTTGATGAACTGGTTCAACTAGGTCATGCCAATGTTAAAGACGAGACAGCTTAAGATCTACAAAATCAAAGAAATGGAGAAAACAGGAAAGGTTTGCGCTACACATTGGTGGCGCAAACTGAGGTTTGCGTGACATACTAGTGGCGCAAAGGGAGGTTTGTGTTACACGCAGGTTGCGCAAAGCGAAGTTTGCGTTACACGCAGGTTGCGCAAAGTTCAGTTTGCGCGACCAACTGATTGCGCAAAGATGACTTAAACTTAGAAAAAAAAATTACCTTTGTAATCTCTTTGACTCCCCCTACACAAATGCACTAGATATGACAATTCAAGTTAGCATTCATATAAAGAAAATCAGAAACTCCCCCTCAAAAACAGATATGATCAATAAGAAAAATTCTCCTTTTTCACTCCCCCTTGAATAATGATCAAACCCATTTGAAATATATTTATGAGAACACAATGATCAAATATCAATGTAGAAAGAAAATTATACTAAATATGTATTTTGAAACGACTAAATATATAAAAATTTAAACAAAAACAAATAAAATTCTACTTAGTAAAATATCACAATAAAATCCATCAAATGAAATCAAATGTATGTGTTTGAATACAGAAACAAGTTTTATTGCATATCAAGTTAAGACATGTTTAGTTTCAAAAACTTTCATCAATCTATTCAGTGTACTCGGATGTGAACTTCGATTAGCTTCAAGAAAATGCAATTCTAAAAATATAATAGAGAACTTTGCATGTAATCACACTAAGCCATCAAAAATTCAGACTTTCACAAATTTACAGGTTTATTGCAACTCAGAAATTTATAACCAAGTATCATGAGATGTGTGCTCATTGGCATCTTTTAGCGTTGTGCACTATGGCATCTTTTAAGCGTGTGCACTTTGGCATCTTTTGAATCAAAAAGTTTATTAAGTAAAGAACATGTCGTAAACATAACTTTCTATCTGACTCTATTGCAGGATTTGGGTCAGCCACTCCCAGACCAGTTGGCCTTACGGGACTAGGTGTCAAGCACCCCTTGGAACTTACTTTCCCGGATCATAAAGGCTACATCGACATATCCTAAACCCATTCATACCAGTAGAACATGACTTTCGATCTGATTCTATAGAAGGATTTGGGTTCGATCACTCCAAGATCAAATGACCTTAGGGGACCAGATGACGAGCATCCCATAGAACTTACTTTCCCAAACCAGAAAGGTCACAGGTACAAACTTTTAAACTTAGAGATTTCTGATTTATAAGAATTTAAAAATCATCTCAAACACAAGGTTTTACGTCTAAGTGCTTAGCCCATATTTTCATTACGATCCAAAATTCCGACTTTTTAGGTTTTCTAAGTATTGTAAACTATAAATATTCCGAATCACAGAACTTTAAAGCAAAATCTAAAGTTACAAACATGTTGCTGACTTTTCGACTTTTGTTAGAATTGAAAGATGTACATATAAAAACTTTAATATAAACAAATGAACTTGAAAATTTATCCTAGACACACATTTTATTCAAAAGAAAGAAAAATTGTAAAACTTTTACTTTATAGAATAAAATTTGTAAAGATTTAAACTTTTAAAGCAACATGCCGAAATTTTAAAAATAGAAAAATTTGATCGGCAGGTTTATATTCAGTTGAAACAAAATATAATTCAATAGTATCATATTTCACACAATGTAAAAAAAAATTGTGTCTCTTTTGAAAAATTGGGTTGAACAAATTCAGGAGTTGTATTGAAAATTGCTCAGATTCTTTAAAACATTTTGAGAAAACTGGAACAACATCATTATCAGATATAAATGCAGCGGAATAGAATAGAATAGATGTACTCACAGTATCTCATTTAGTCAGAAACTTAATGCATTGAAAAACGAGTCCTAGACTGATATGTCTAGAAGTCATATTCTTTGAAGCACGGGTTCTTGTAACACCCTAAAATTCAGAGTAAAATAAAACCTGGAAACCTGGCAACATGACATTCGTATTGATATAAACCTCCCATAAAGGGAATCAGTCCTTAAGACTTTACAAAACCTGCACAGATATAGGATTCATCAACAAACTAATCTAGACACCTCTATCAAGATTACATCAGTTGACAATCCATAATTCACCAAAAGAATGGGACTTAACAAATGCCCAGTTACAATACTAGTCATCTCAAAATGCCTCGAGACCAAACCCGTCTCTCAAACCCCTGGCAACCCACCGCCAAGGGAAACCTGTTATACACATCATTTGAGAAAAAATGTTAGGCTTAAAGTCTAGTGAGAACATACAGTTCATAAATCTCAAGAGATATAATCAAATGCATCAAAGTAAATCCTTCCAAAGGTTTAGTTATACAAAATAATGTTCTTTGATAATATACGGACAACCGGTCCAAAACACATCTTCCGATGACGGGGATTACCAGATTTACCAAGGATTATAGTGGAACACAAAGTAAGCCACAAATCCGAGTTATGAGCTAAATACATGGAACCATGGCCACGAACGCTTCGGTCCGTACTACGATGTGAGGGAGGCCCCCAAGGAACCAGTCATACTCTTTCGTTAGACTACATTTGACCCATGGCTAGTAACCGGTCTCACATAATCGTACCAAGTGCCCCCGAAGATCAAATGTATCTAACTACAATAGAAGGGGTACAAACATCCCAACAATAAGCTGACTCGATACCTAGGGATCCACTAGTATAGTCATGACTTGTCACAATATTTCATGTGACCATCCAAGCTAGATAAACAGCTTTCAACACATTTATATTTCAAAATGTCATTTTCCTGACCAACTGCTGGTAAGAAAGATAATCATAAAACCAGTTTATATACATTCTTTCAATAAGCCACAAACATAAGCAAGTAAAACATCATTTTACTTTTAATAAGGCGGAACCAGTCATTTTAGTCAAAACTGATCGGGAACCCCGAAAATCACCAAAAACTTTATTTATATCAAAATGTAGAGAACATGAAATCATACCGTAAAAATACTTCGGATTTCGCAAACAAGAGTTTTGACATATATAAAGTTTGTAAAATGGTAGTAGGAACTCACAAGTAGGTTTTAGAATAAAACCCGGAAAACCAGATAACGATCACGACGTAGAGGTGAAGCTTAAAACACTGAAACCTCAGATTGAACACCAAATATTAACTACCAAACTTAGAGAGAGAGAGAATCGATTTTAGAGAGAGATAAGAGAGAGAAGAAACTTGTAAGGAAAGAAAGGAAAGAGAAAAAGAGAAAGATATTTAGGCTGAAAAGGGTATAAGTCGGCCAGGACAACTCGCGGGTTATGCCGCGACCTCAACCCGCGGCATAACTCGCCCGCTTACACAAAACCAAACCCATCCAGAGGGTTTCGCGGGTTGTGCCGCGACCTCAAGTCGCGGTGCAACTCGCGTAGTTCACTGTGGTTTGTCCAAAACCACCGAAAGCCAAACTCAAACTTGGAACCAAACGCGGTGCTAACGACAAAAGCTTAACACTAGAATACCAAGGTTACATAACGAAATTCGGGGTGTTACAGTTCTGAGCTGAATTACTCAGAAGCCAAAGTCTTGACATTTAAGACCGGGTTTTGAATTGTTGTGTTCAAAAACCATTCTTTCTCTTACTCCCCCTTAACATGAGATGCCTGCAACTTAGAATCAGATTTAGACTTGGGTACCCACTTGAATTTGGGCCCGTGAAAGTTAGTTGCAGTTTGTATGGGGAAATATTTATAATATTTGACATGAGAAGCACGAGAAAAATGATCACAAGAATGATAAGCACAATCATCAGAAGAGAAAGCATAATCATCTGAACTAGAATCAAAAGAAGAATATGAGACATTTTTGGAAATTTGAATCATTTGCTTTATTGAGTATTTGGAAATTTTATTACACAAAGCAAATGAATCACTTTTATAATGTTTGTCTACATATCTATTCTCCTTAGACATAGAATCATCTGATGTCCGCTTTTCTCGCCAAATTTGCTTCCTTGACTTGCTCAAAGTCCTATCTGAAAGATTAGAATCGAAAGAATTAGAACTGTCAGAAATAACTTTATCTTGTTTCTTCGACTTCTTTGACCGTCTTCTTTTACACTTAGGTTTATAATATTGATCATTGAGTGTAAAAGAATCATCAAGAATTTTAGACGAAATATTTAAATCAGAAGGAATAATTTTACCCAAGCAACCAATCTGATCATCTAATAAATCTGAATTCGCCTCGGAGTCTAAACTATTTTGAGAAAAGATTTTAAAATTTGAAACTTCCTTTTTATTTTCCTTAGAATCAAAAGAAAGGTTAGAAATAGAATCTGATTTTTGAGAAAATAATTTTTCTTCAAGACTACACGTCATGAAAGAAAGAATAATATCAGATTCAATTTTTTTTTAAATATTTTGATCTTTTATCTTATCTTCAAAATCGATGATTGTACTCTCTAATACTAACGGAGGAGAATATTTCTTAGAATCATAAAAGATTTGAGAAATATTTTCCTTATCAGAATTAGAATCATAAAGATCAATAAAATCATCAGACATTGAAGATTTGATAGGAGATATATCATTTAAAACTCTTCTTCCTCTCCTTGATTTTTCAGGAAAATATTTTGCATTTTCGCTAGTATAAACAAAAGGAATTTCATTTCTCTTGTTATTCATCCTTTTCTCATTTTCCAGATCTAACACTTGCTTTTCACTAGACCAATGAAATTTGAACTGAGGAGCATAGTGTGCAAGAGTTAGATAATCATAATTATATAAAGTAGGAACTTCGTTTATCACTTTGTTTAAACAATGAGGATTGTCAAAACCAAGTCTCCACCTTTGTTTTAAAGCTTCTTCACTCCTCGGTTTGTTCATAAAAATTGTTTGTTCAGATTGGTTCCTTCGATAAAGCTTTTCTTCTAATTTATTTATTTTATTTGAAAATTCATCTTTTAAAGTAGTCATAGCCGTCAAAGACTCAAGATAAGTCTTATTTGAATTTTCCAAATCATCCAATTTCTTTTGAAAGATGTCTTTTGTATTTTCTAAAATAGATTTTTCATCTTCCAAAGAAATTTTCAGTTTGTCAATCAAATGTGACTTTTCAGAATGTAAATTATTTTCAGATATTAACTTAGAACGCAAATCAAATAAAGCAGTAATTATAATATTCATCTGAGAGGTTATGAAATTGTGATCAAAATCAGTATATACCTTATCTTCATTAGAATCAGAATCGTCTGACTGATCATCTCCTACCAAGCATATCTGAGCGATCTCGATGTTTGCAGCTTCGTCGTCAGAGTGATCCAGCCAGAATTCTTCTTCGGCCAGCAGAGCAGTTCCGTTCTCTCTCTTTTCAGCTTGCTCCAATTTCTTTCTATAATAAGCTGAGTCCCTAACCTTCTTCACTCGACACTCTTTTGAAATATGACCCGACTTTCCGCAGTTGTAGCAAGCAGCAGTCTTTGGCTCGGACACTTTGGATCTAGACACAGAAGTGAAGCGAGAAGAGTTGGAACCAGTTCTTGGTTGGAACTTTTTCTGGTAATGCTGAGAGAGAAGGATCATCGCTTTCTGCAGAGCCTCACCATCATCATCAGTTGACCCGTTGTAAGCGTTATCAGACAACGCTTGTTCAGCCAGTTGGCTCATGAGGAGTGCAACCGGGTCTACTGACTTCTTGTTCTTTTTCTCCAGTTTGGCCTTCTTCTCTAGCACCAAGATCTCGTCAGTCATCAGAATCTCGTATAGTTCCTGAATCTGCATTGTGGAAATCTGAATATCGTTCCTCAGTCTGTGACATGATTTGTTCCATTCAGGCTGAAGAGCATTAAGAAATTTCAGATTCGTCTCAAGCTCTGTCTTGTTCACATTTATCTTTCGCAGATCATTCAGCACTGCACAGAATCTGTCGAAAACACTCTTTATAGTCTCACTTTCTTTGGCCTTGAACTCCTCAAAGTTGTTCATGAACCGAGTATGTCGGAGTTGAGTTGCGACCGAAGAACCAAGCATGATTTTTTCCAATTGTGCCCACAACAGATTTGGATAATCCTTACAATGATCAACCCAGTTGTAGACAGAGTTTGGTAAAGCTAGCATCAGATTAGCTCTCAGCTCTCGATCATCTTTCATTCGTGAAGCCTCTTCAGATGTTGGAGGAGTCTCTTTATTAGGCTTTACGAAAGGTCCTTCAGTTAGAGACTTCATCATGTTCTCTCCATTAGCTTGATGCTTGATGAAGTTCAGAAATCGATCTTGCCATTGAGTGAATTCGTTTTCATCGACAAGAATTGGAGGACGAGTTTCAGATCCCAAGGACATCATCAGATCGCTTGTGTAGAACTTAGCTTGAAAGGCAAACTTCGCAGAATCCATATTTCAGAAAATCAGAAATATTCTAAGTCTGAGACTTGCGCAAACTTGAGCTTTTCGAAAGCAGTATGAAACGCAAACGAGGCTTTGCGTGAATAGGCTGAGGCGCAAAGTAGCTTTGCGTTATGCGAAGGAAACGCAAACCAAACTTCTCGTAACCAATGAGAGACGCAAACGACATTTGCGTAAACCAAGTGATACGCAAAATGAGCTTTGCGTAAGCCTAGTGATATGCAAACTGAACTTCTCGTGAGCTGTTGTAGACGCAAACCTTGCTTTGCCTGACACACGGGATACGCAAAGTTAGCTTTGCATGAGCTGATTGAAACGCAAAGTTTACTTCTCGCT